>JAMXBD010000150.1:1002500-1679697 GCA_024138025.1 Combretum micranthum | reverse complement strand
ATAAATCTGGAAGAATATTTTTTCAAATAATCCAAATGACGGATGACCTAACCATGATGTCAAAGTAAACTTGCTCCTCCTTTGACATATTCTGATGAGCAGTGATATGCTTTACCGATCTTTACATCCATCAAATAGTATAGTCTACTCTCTCAATACCATGTCCAATAATCTCCTTTGTTAGAATATCCTAAAGAAAGAAAAGATTAGGATAAATAATTGCAACACAATTCAAATCTTTGGTAAGTTGACTCATAGACACTAATTTGTGAGAAAGAGATGGAACAAGAAGAGTATTGGATAATGACATATTAGGTGCCACTATTACTATACCAACCCTTGTTATTGGGGAAATTTTTCCATTGGTATTTGTAATGTTGGTTCTTCTAGGCTTAGATCTTTAGGAGATATCATTTTCATCATAGGTCATATGGTCAAAGGCTCATGAGTCAAGAATCCATTGGCCATGAGCATTATCTATTTTAAATTCATATAGATTCATACCTGTGACTGGTTTATAAATTTCAGTGGTGCTGACATTGTGAGCTTGAGCTGGAATTAAGGAAAGAGTCATATCATTGATGGCAACTGAACCTTGACTTCTAGTAATTTGTTCATTATTGCCTGTGTCATTGGTTCCTTCAACATTGCGCTTTTTCTTTGACTGTAATTCATGCCACCATTCAGGATACCGATGGATTATAAAACAGGTCTTCCGGGTATGTTTAGTCCCTCCGCAATGAGACCATTTCAGTCCATCAAATGCATTGTTTTTAGAAGAGAAATTTGATTTTCCATTATAAGAGGAAGCTGTCGAAGGAGTTATATTCCTCAAGCTCTTTGACATAAATACATAACCTGATGATTCTTCAGTCAAAGTTCCTATAGACAGTTTCCTCTTGACATATTCTCATCGAAGAAGCATGGGCCGAAATTCTTTTCTTCTTATTTCCTAGGCCCACGTCACATTAAGGAGAGCAGAAAAAAGAATTAAAAAGGTCGGGAGCAGAGGAAAGAGAGACGAAATAGAATAATAGTAGTAGAATAGACGAGAACAGTAGTAGAGGGAGAACATCATGAATTTCTTTTTTTTTTTAATCAACATTTGTAGTTTAATCAAACGATACTAAAACCCTATTATTCTAGCAACTCTTGGAGGTGATTTTGGGGTTTAATACAATCAATTAATGCCCATTTTCGTTGGGATTTTAGTTTGAAAACTTTCATGAGAAAATTTCAATTGAGATGTTTTCTAACATTTGCTCTATATTATTAATTGCTTGATTTTATTTTGATGTTGTAATTAATATGTTGATGGGTATTGCAATGATGGGTTTGATGGAATTGATTGTTAATAACTTGTTTTGATATTGATTTATGATAAATTGGATATTTTTAACGATTGCGACTTGTAGTCTATTTGATTTATGCTTAGCCAACACTAATTAGATAGATAGGAATTAGAGATACTCGAGAGGGATTTAATAATCTATACAAAAACATCTTGGGCTTTTGAAAAAGATTCGTCATAGAGATGCATGAGTTTTAACAAAACTCATGAACTCACGCACTTCATGCTATTGGAAATATGGATTGAGTCACTGGGCAGTGCTTGGTCCATAATTTGAATTAGAGTAGTAATTTTGGTGTGAGCGAATTAATATTTACTTGATAATTATAGATAAATCGCCTTAGCAAGATGATTTATGCTATAATTAGAATTTTACTACTCTAGGAGATAGGCGAACTCTAATAAGTTGGTTAAATCCCAATTGATCAATTTTACATATCGATACTGTAAGCCCCAGAAAATTTTAGTAAATAATTCTAAGATAAACTTCGAAAATAAACCCTAAAAATCACTCCGAATTATAACCGAACTTCGATAAGTCCCAAATCCTGAACAAATCTAGAAATTTTCGAATCAGGAGAAAAATAAGAATCCATAAAAATAAAATAGGGACTCAATATACTTCAATTCCAAATCTACTACGCACGATAAATTCTATTTATCTCCAACTTATAAAATCGGGTAATATAGAGCCCAAAAACAAATTATTAAAAAGTAAATAATGATTAACCTTCGAAATAAAACTCAATCCAAAGAATCCGAAAAACGTTGAGAGATATTAAATACTTATAAAAATCAAACTTAAAATAAATTTCTCAAATCAGATATGTTGTATAAACATAAAATATCAGTTTCCAAATTGGCAAAGATATAAACCGAAACGTCAAACCAGAAAACCTAAGTCCACGAAACTCCCAAGAAACCCCATAGCCTAGATATGACAATCCCATATTCCTAAACCAAGGAGTCGAAATAAGAGAAAAAGGTGTAGTTGGTTCGTATTAAGTCTAGGATGCTCTAAAAGATAAGATTAACGAATTTCTAATCTATTTCCAACCCGGTCAGGTACAAACTTCGAAAAGCGTACCCCAAGATTCGAAATATTAAAAATATGTTATTAATGCCGTTAGACTCATATTTTTATAAGGATCTCTAAAATATTAGTTTTATAAATTTTCGATAACTAGAATTACCTGATTTTGTGATTTTATTTGTATTTCATTACTACCGGTAATTAGCTAGTCTTTCGGTACTATTTATTATTATTCATTACACAATTTTATTGTTCTTATAATGTATACCCTGGTTTTCCTAGTAATCAAATAAACTTCGGAAACCGGAGAATGAAATCCTAAATCAGTCTAGTTCAAGCTTAGTGAGAGGAGCTTAGAAACTCTAGATCCGGCTTTCCTTCGGTTTCATAACAAAAGAAGTTTTATAGAATAAATTAATGTGAATTATTGTTTTAAGGTATATTTCAAACCTTAGAAAGTTATAATTTCGGAATAATTTCCATTCCGGGCCTTCCCAAGCTCAATTACGGAAAAGCGAGCCCCCCAGGACCAAAAACTCAAAAAAATACTCTAGAATATTCATTAGTATCGAAATTTTATAAGAATTTCAAAATATATATTTTATAATTTTGCGGGCTATAAAAATTACAGTTATAGCCTTTTTCCCGTATTTTCTTTACTATCGGTAAAGTAGATGTCTTGTCTACTATTTACCACTATTCACAAGTACAAGCTACACTACACACTACCCATACCCTATTCTTATATCCTTACAACTACTCATTATATTTTCTTTTCCAATGAAATTTTGTTTCCTACTAAATTATTACTTTTATTACATTTTATTATACAAATTACAAATTCAAATAAAAACAACTCACACTCTCTCTCACACTCATCATGGCCGACGCATGAAGCCCCCCCTCTTGACCTCTATTTTTTTTTATTTTACTCCTTTTAATACAAATAAACCCTAATACACTTAATATATAAACTCATTTTTACTCTCTCTCTTCATTTTTCACTCTTTCAAAATTTTACAAAGTGTAAAACACTCTCTATTCTCTCCATCCTTGCCGTAGCACTCCCCCTCTCACACACACACTCATAAGTCCACTTCTTCTTCATTTCTTCTCCAAATCTTCTTTTAGGTGATGATTCCAAGCCTTGTTACTACTTAATCTTGCAATAGCAAGAGTATTCTTGTGTGTTTTCATCTTAAAATCCCAATGAGCAAATGCTAGGGATGAGAAAACATTAATACATGAATCTCAAGCCATTACAAGAGTAGATCTTGTGTTTAACAAGCTTTTGTTGAAGTATTATTATGTTCATGCATATAAAAGTAGAGATCTTGCATGAAAAATTTATGTTCATGTCTCTAAACTCATTTTCATGCACTATAAGTTGTAGATCTAGTGTTGAGACATTCATGTTTATCTTGACATTCATGTTTATGTGAGTATTTTGTATTTTCATGCATTAATGATCATAAAAGCTTAGTCTTACATATATAAATGTGTTAGATGGTAGATCTTTATGAATATAAGACAAGGAACTTGACAAGAAAAGGTTTTTATTAGAAATGTGTAATAGAAAATTCGAATGAACTTCAAGACCTATTTTAAAAACCCTTGAAACCACTTTGAAACTCATATTTTCATGAAAAATGAAAGGTATATGTAATAGGTATCTCTAAGTAATGATTTTTACAAGTTGAAATAAGTTTAGGCATGAGTAAGGTGTAAAACAAGTAGTGAAATTAAGATAAAAAATTTTGAGTTAGTGTTTGAGTTATCAAATTCGTAATTTGGGATGATGCATATGTAATCACCTAGTATTCAAGCTCAAATTGCATGTTTTATATGTTAAATGAAGTCCTTAGGTAGTAGTTATAGTAAAGCTTTAAATTTTGATGCATTAAACAAATTTTTTCAAAGGAAACATGCAAGAAATGAATTTTCCAAAATTCGGATTTTTGTGAAAAGCTTATTTAAAAATATACTTGCAAGGTGAAAAATGTAAATTTTTATGTGGAAATGAAGGTTTTGGATAGTATAAATGATGAAGACTCATTTTTAATTAGATAACAAGTAAATTCTAAGAATAAAATCCCAAAACACTAAGGAGATGCAACAATTGGAAAAAGTGAATTTTAAGAAATGACTATTGTTGGAGTCTTGTAAGAATTAGGAGTTCTTAAAGTTTCATTATCAAAAATCATCAAGATCATGCATATATTGAACTCATTACATGCCATTCATATTAGGAATTCATTCATATTTTATCTATACATGAATCATCAACTAGAAACGTTTTGATTAAGTGCAAAACAATTTTTCGGAAATGGAAATGTTACTGAACAGATCTGATCCCTCTGTTCCGTGACCTAAATGTTTTTAAAACTTGAAATTAATAATATAAATAGATAGATCTTTCGAAGTAGATAGAAATCGATATAAAATTTGTGAAATTCTGAGTTAAAATGACCAAGTTATGGCCGTTTTAAATTGGAACTTCCGCCAATAGCTAGAATCACGATTTTGTTTAGTTTAGATGTATAGTTTGAATTAGTTAAGTGATGAGATTCTCATTAGGTTATTCTTATTTGGTAGGTGATCCCGAGAACGATGATACCCTACCACCCAGCTGCTATTACTAAGATACCGACGTACCATGGCTGAGTGAGTATCACTTCCTATTTCAATTATTGCTTGTGATTGTAGTGATAGTTGCACTAGTTGCTAAGCAAAGATAAAAAGAATGATTATGCGTGATGGGGTTAGTTGGGAATTATAATTGTTTGCTGTTGATATGTGAAGTTGAATTTAAAGAATATCGAAGCTAGGTGATAATTCATTGCTTGTATATGGAGGAGCTAGAATTGATTGTCTGCTAATATTGCTTGCCACCTAAAAGAATTGGATTAATCTATTATTAGACATTAAATATAAATTCGAACTCATTCATATGGGGATGGGATGGGGATGGGGATGGGGATGGAGCATTAGCATTTATTGGTTTTTCGTGATCCATAAAACGAATATGTTGGTTAATCATGATCCATAAAACGAATATGTTGGTTAATCGTGATCCATAAAATGAACTATTGTTCAGTTGACCGTGAGCTTAAACGGCGTCGTACCACAGGATTCATTAATCTGCTAACTCGGGATGGAGGGCGCAAGTCCATCCACATATGATTTCCGGCTGGTCATATGTTTGTTAAATCCTCGTGTTTGTTACATATCACTTGATTGAATAATCACTCGTTTGAATGTTATGTCTTAATTGCAATATGGAAGTATTCACTCACTAAGCTAGTGTAGCTTATACCCCAATAGTTTCCTCTTGCAGTATAAATACTTATGGCTATCGCCGAGGAGTCGCGGACATTAGGTACAGCTCTTAGACATTAAGGAGCTTTCGATGAGGCCGGGGCTTAAAAATAGAAACGGACTTCTAATCACGTTTCCTAAATTCGTGTTTGAAGGATAATATAAGAAGAATTGTGAGCCTAAGAACTCTTAACGTGGTTAATGGGGATATGCCCCCTAGTTCATGTAATAGAATAGTTCTATATGAGACAATTATGATTTACATTCTTGTTGCTATGAATGTCTCCTTAAACTACTACGAAGCAAAGCATGGTCTCTGTATGTTGAGAGTGAGCCTTACACCCGATGTTCAAACTCATGGGAATACTAAGGTTGCCTTACTTGAGTTTAAATGTTGAGTGTGGCAGATTGTCACGTGTAGGGTACTCTTTAGGGCGTGACAGATACAAGCATAGTGTTAATTCAAATAAGAATATATTTGCAATCCCTAATCGAATTTTAACATCTCATAACCTTGAAACCCTCAATAGTGTTGTTAGGATATTTGGTTTAAAGTGTTCAATTAGTTCATTAGCTTAGTTTTTTAGATAAAATCAAATTTTCAATAGCTTAACTTAAGGAAGAATGCAAATACCAAGTACTTAGCCATTAGCTCCATGTGGATCGACTTAGTCTCACCAGTATTTTTTATTACTGCATAAGTACCCAGTTTATTTATCGATTATTTTGTGCTTATAAAAATATTTTAAAAACAAAAAAAGTGTAGTCAATCAATTGGCACCGTTGTCGGGGATCTACAGTTGCTAATATTAGGTTAGTAATTAATCCCTTAGACTAAGTAATTTTTCAAAAAAAAAGTCAAAATAAAAAAAAATCAAGTTATTATGTCTTTTGTGTTTTTATGTGTTTGTAATATTTATGTATGTGTTTTATCCTCTTTTTGTGTCTTTGCTATTGGTTTTGTCTTTTTTAGTTTAGGCTTTGTTAACTTTTTAGTTAGGTAGCCTTTTTTTGGTTTGTGAAATACTTGTTTGTTTCATTTTGTTCAAAGCTGACATTTTTGAAAATTCCCATAAAAATCTAAAAAATTCTAAAAATTTCAAAAATTGTGTTCTTTGATTGGTTTATTCATGTATGCCAGGTGAAAGAGTCTCAGATTGACATTACTTTTTGATTCTGAGATAGATAAGACATTTCACCAAAGGTTGAGAGAAAGAAAAGCCAATCTTAAGAATTTCAGAACCATAGAAGGAAAAGAGAATGGAAATGATCCAAACCAAGATGAGGGATATAATGGAGTTGGAAATGGAAATTGTCGCGCCCCGAAGGGTACCCTAAACGCGGCAGTCTGCCGTATACAATATTAAAGCCTAGGAATAACTGCCTTAGTCACACGAAGGCTTTCATACTATGTACAAGGCATCTAACATACAGACGAGACACATCGGAGTGATTTCATATTGATATAACTTGAGTAACATTGTAAAGGAAATACAATTCAATATACTTTAATCACAATTCATCAAAAGATTTCACTTCATAAAACTATTACAAAGCAATTCACAAAGCCTAGCTAATATTTTCAAGTATTCTTACTTTCTGCCAGAACCCCGACATCATACTCGGCTCTAGACATCTTGGTCCTCAGGTAGTATTCTTTCGTCAACTTGTTTATTCAAATATTTATTGGGGTATAAGCTACACTAGCTTAGTGAGAGTTCCCTTAATTTCATACCATAACAAGCAAGTTATAAATCATCCATATGCTATGCATGAAACAAACACATGAGCAGACAATTATGTATGGGTATCCGGAACCCGAACACAGAACGGATTTACGCCCTCCATATCTGAGGGTTAGGGATGGTATTAGAAGTCTACACGACCTGCTGCTAGTCCTCGAGCCCCCAGCTTAGTAATTGACTCGGCTCGGCTCATTCATGGAATGCATCCTTGGTGCGCTTTAGTTCCATATGAATGAACTCTGATATGGGTCTCATTCTCCAAACGTGACCGTGGACCATACCGATCTTCTTGTGTAAGAGTAGCACACTACCAAGTGTAACTCGACCGATGCGATGCATGACCAATTTATTTTTGCTTAGGTCAAGTTATTCATACATTCTTTAGAGTGACCAACTAATATCATACACATAAACAAAAACAATATGAATAGTGTAGTTATCCAATCGATTCATGGTTTCGATATGCTTTATTATTCTTTAGTATACATACATCAAAGTCTCATCATCAATCCCATCCCCATTCATATTGGTTTTTATCTTATTTCTAAAATTCTAATGCAACTAGCTACAAGCACAATCAAAATAATAAAATAAGAGGAAAACTCACATATCCATTGGACTCCAGCCTTTTAATCGTAATAGTCGGGTGGCAACGAATCCTCGAAAGCAAAGTCACCTAAGGAAAGAAATACCTAAATGAGTATTTCAACTCAAAACTAATCCATTCTATCTCATACAAACTATCAAGTTCATAATTCTCGTCCTACGCGGGAATTTCAACTTAAAACAGACATAACTTGGTCATTTTAACTCGAAATTTAGCAAATTATATATCGATTTCTATCTACTTCGAAAGATCTATCTAATTCTAATATCATATTTAATTTTTGAAAAATTTTAAGCTTTGAATAGATCTGATCAGTTCATATCAGTAGCGAAAACCAATTTAGAAAATTGATTTTGTGAATGTTTATGAAGTTTCTACTATCCAAGGTAAGCATACATCCAATATGAACAAGTTACTATTATAAATGATATGTCATGAGATATATATGTACATGTTCTTGATGATATTGAATAAAAGAAATTTTTAGAAAACCTTTTCCTTGTAAGACTTTATGAAAAATCAACTTAAAAAGACTAGTCTTGTATTCTTGACAATTCCTATTTGTTTTTAGAAAAATTCCTTGATAAAATTTATTTATTCTTGTTAAAATTAAGTCCTCATTATGTATATTCCTTAAGGCCTTTATTCTTCAATAAAAATTCTCATTTTTTACACTTTGTAAACATATTTTTAAATATGGTTCATCCTAAAATCCGAATTTTGTAAAAATTATTCTTGTGGTGATTCCTTTAAGTAAACTCATTTGATACTTAGAAATTTAAGGCTCAACCATACCTAGCCACTAAGGACTTCATTCATTTAGTAAAACTTTCATTTTGAGTTTGAAAAATAGGGGTTTTCATATCATCATTTCCTAGATACAAATTTCACAAGGTTGGGATAAAACTCAAATTCTATGTTTTGTAATCTCTTCCTATTTTGAGAATCTCTATTAGTAGATCTACCATTTACTTATCAAAAACATCTCTTACTGATACTTATTCCATAAGCCTTTCATATTTTAAACAAATCCTTCATTTTTGTGTTGAAAAATAAGTTTCCAAAATTGGCTTTGGCTTAGATCCGAATTTACAAAATTTGTTTTTGGAAATATCTTTTGATAAAATCCATCTAAACTGATGAAAATTCATCCTTTACATATCATATCTTAAGCCATATCTTGAATAAAATCTTCATTTTTTAGTTGGAAAACATGTTTTTAAATTATGCCTTAGTCTAGATTCGAAAATAGAATTTTAGTTTTGAAAAATAATCTTTGAAAATCACCTTTGAATCATATAAAATGAAGTCTTGATGATATATACCCACTAAGCCTTCATTATTTCAAGTAAAACTTCCATTTTGACACTTGGAAAGAGGTTTTTAAATATGGGTCTTGCCTAGATACGAATTTCACCATTTTGTTTGAGTTCAAAACCAAGATCTATGAATATAAATATAAGAGAAATCCATGGTAGTAAGCTATAAACTCATAGATCTAAACATAAACATAATTAAAATTACATAAAAGTAAGATCTACAAAATATAACCATTTCTAACAAGAAAATAATAGGATCACAAGAGAATAATCATGAGTAGGATGAATGTTTCATTTTGGCATTATCATCCTTAGCTTTTAAGCTTATGGAAGGTCATTTGATGCATGAAACTCTTACTATACTCCACCTACATCAACTATGGAAGCTTGGAATAAGAGTTTCACCTAAGGATCTTCAAGAAATAAGTGTGGGAACTCACATATAGAATAGGGGCAGCAAGTTCTTCTTGCAAGAACAAAAACAAATGAAGAGAGAAAGAGAGGAAATAGAGAGGAAAAATTGCAAAGATTTATAAAGGTAAAGGTGTGAATGAAAGAGAATATATATAGAAAGATAGGAGGAGTTAAAGACACTCAAAATGAAGTAAAAGAAAAAAAAAAAGAAAAGGTAGCTAATTACACACTATGGCTGGTGTGATTTTTAGGAAGAGAGAGGGAGGGGAATTTAGTTGGTTTTTGACTTGAAGTTGTAATGTATAACCAACTATATGTGTTACTTCTTAAAGAATGATTGAAATAGGTTTATTTTAATCAAATTGGGAGTGTTTCAAAGGATAAAAGGGCAGCAAAAAGAGCAAAAAAATCTGTCATGAAGTAATAAGTGAAGTGTAGAAAGAGTGAAATGAAAAGAAGGTGATATGTGAAAAGTGTACTATTGGTATGGGTTTGTAAGAGTACCTCTTTTAAAAAAAAAAATAGAAAAATGTATTCCAAATTTTTGTAGTAGAATTTTCATAATTAAAATAAGATAATTTATTTTATTTATTTTAGTGAATTATCAAATAAGTTACTGGTATGATCAAAATACATGAATATGAGCTATAATTAATATTTTTATGACCCAAAAAATTCTAAAAGGTTATTTTATGAAAATAAAAATATTTTTTAAATATTTTTTAAATATTTTTCAATTATTAAATTAATTTATTTTATTTTTAGTATCGGGTCTTAAATAGAAACTAATCTCGTAAAAACCCAAAACGAACTAAATTATAGAAAAACCGAATTTTCTATTATTTATAAAATATTTATCTAAAAATACAAGAATTTACAAGAGTAGTAAAATTGTGTAACAAATAGTAGTGAATAGTGCAAAAGACTAATTAATTACCGGTAATAAAGAAACACGAATATAATCACAAAATCAAATATTTCTAGTTATCAAAAAATTATAAAACTTATATTTTGAAATCTTTATGAAAATACGAGTCTAAAGGTTTTAATGGTATATTTTTTATATCTCGAGCCCCGGGACACGCTTTTTAAAGTATCCGAACGAGTTCGAAATAGGTCAAAAATTTACCAATCCGGTATTTTTAAGTGACCTTATATTACTATGAGTTACTCTACACACTTAAACCACACCTTGGCCTTTAGGGCTAAAAGAGCTAGATTGCCGGACTTAAACTACTATATTCCACTTAGGGTTCCTTGATGACTTTCCGATTTAGATCTTTGGCAATTTAAAAACTGAGGGTTTATGTTTATACAACACATTTAGTTTGAGAAATTTATTTTAAATTTTATTTTTGTAAGTATTTAATATCTCTTAACGTTTTTCGGAATTCTTGAATTGGGTTTTATTTCCAAAGGTTTATCGTTATTTACTTTTTAATAATTTGTTTTTAGGTTCTATGTTACCCGATTTTACAAGTCAGAGTTAAGTATAGAATTTGTCATACGTAGTGATTTTGAATTTAAAGACTATTGAGTTCTTATTTTATTTTTAAGGATTCTTTTTTTCTCAAGATCAAGAAATTTCTAGATTCGTTCGTGATTTAGAGCTAGTCGAAGTTTGGTTTTAATTTGGAGTCATTTTTAGAGTTTATCTTCGATATTTATTTTGGAATCATTTACTAAAATTTTCCAGGGCTTACAGAAATGATAGACCGATGATGGAGTACTTTATGCCCTCAGTTGGCAGAGTTGCACCATCTATAGCATGGCGTGCTATATAAGCAAACAATTTTGAGTTAAAGTCTATTTTGATTCAAATGGTGCAAGTTAAACAATTTGGTGGAGGATAATAGAGAATACAAAGAATACGATATAGAAATAGAATAGTAGCGTAGTTTTTTTTTAGCTTTTTCCTAGGGATTCTACATTGGGATTAAGGGAAAAAAACATCATTTGTACATGGATTTGAGCATGAGATCCCTAATGTATGGTGATTTCATTCCTTTTTCTTGAATTTCATGTTAGCGATGTTGTTCGAAACTTTTTCCTTGTATAATTATTAAGGATGTGAGCTGATATTTAGGTTAATTTAGTTGACGTTTACTATTGTTAATTGATTTCATGCTTGTTTTCAAGTTGTTAATGTTAATTCACAGATCATGTATTTTGGGTTGATCTTGAAATGCATGTTAGATTAAGATTGTAATTAAGAAATTCTTTTCTAATCAAATCTGTGAATAGCTAATTTGGATTAAAAACCACATAGAAATATGGGTTATAATTCAATTAGGATTTAGGAAATTAAAAAGAATTAGTCAATTGATCAGTTTTCTAGAAATAGGAAAAATTAATTGGTTAATTCAAGGTCATTACTTACTTTAAGAAAGGAAGTTTTGATAAGTGTCTTTAGACCCTTAATTTTGGTGCTATTTGAACATTCTTGATATGTAATTTTTGGGATTTCATGGAGAAAAGGACATTTATTTTGTGAAAAATTCATTTCATGGTTTAAAAATCATTTTTAGAAGTTTTTATGATGATTCAAAGGAAATCAAAGCAAATTAAACAAGTTTGAATCAATTTTATTCAAGAAGGAATTTCACATTTTCATTCTTTTCATTCATCTTGGCCAGGAAGGACACTAGGGAAGACCCCAAAATGCTTTATTGAAGAAAAGAATTTCAGCCTTACCCTCATCCTTGGTCAGGAAGGACGCCAGGGAAGACATCAGTAGCTACACATGAAGAAAGTTTCAGCCTTTTCATTCATCCTAGCCAGGAAGAACGCTGAGGAAGGAAACAGAATGCTCTTAGGCCGAATTTCAGCTATTTTGCCTTCATCCCTGCCCCGATCCTGGCCAGGATGACGCCCAGGATGAACTGGGATTTTTCCAAAACTATAAATAGTGCTCTGTTTTCTTGTTTTATAACTTTTAGATCATTTTCTTAAGCTCTAAGACAGAAATTACGAAGGAGATTACGAAGAACTTTGCTAGGGCATCCATTGAAGATCTCAAGACATCAATTAGGGTTTATTCTTTCTATCATGATTCTTTCTATTTCCTCTAGCTCTTTTGTTCTTATTATAAATCACATGGAGGAGTAGATTCTTATACTCTTCATCTTGTGAAACCCTAACCATACGAACTGAAATGTCTTTTGATTAATGAATGTTCATGTCTTTGTATCTATTCATGTGATTCAATAGTCTTGTGATTGATTTGTGCACAAATTAATTGCATGTTTGATTCTTATTGGATTGAAAGAGGTTTCATTCAATTAGATAGATCTTCATGAATAGAGGAATTGCTAATTTCACCTAGAGGTAGAGAAATTACGATTTTCTGCTATAAAGAATTTAATTCTTGTTCAAGGATCATGATCTTTAATGCAATTCTATGTGATGTTAGTAAGGGAGAGGTCTCTACTATCTCATTTAGGGTTAGGAATTGATTAACTCGAGGGAGGAATTGATTTACTTGTTGAGATCCTGTAGTGCAAAGCATGAATGATTCATTAATCAATCTTTTATCATAAGAACTTTAGGTTTAGGGTGGATCAAGGTAGAGAGTATGTCTTGTGATTGAATTCATCTTTGAAAGCAAACATTAGTTGATCTTAGAGCTTGCTTAATCTTCTGCTTAGTAGTTAATTGTAGATTTCCCTCCAAAATTTAGGCTAAATAGTAGAGAACCGGTAATACTAGTATTTGTTCTTCAAAATCCCTGAGGACGATACCCTAAAATCTATGCTACATCGAATAGGTGCGCTTGCCTAGCTTTGATCGTAGATTTAATCGGGTTTATAAATTTTAGAAATTAATACGATCGGTAAAACATCATCAAGTTTTCACTTGGTGCTTGATTGTTTGAAAATACTAAAACCATTATCAATTTGGAATTGCAGGAATGTTTTGATTGATAATGGATATTCAATTTATTTTCAAATCATTTGGCTCTAAGCCAAATTCAATTATAGGTGTTGGAAATCCCAAAATTTTTGTAAAGTAGTTTAGTTTTCTTTTTCTCTTTTTAATTAGCTATGAATTGGAGTAAAATAGCTAAGAGCTAGCCCTCATTCTTTGTGGATATGACTTGATACTTGCTTTAATTTATTACTACACATGCACCTGATGGTCGATAAATTTTTGCGCTTTTGAAAAGAGTTTTAAAAAAGTGTATCAATGATACCAAGATTTCACAGGAAAATAACATTTTTCTTGGGAGAAGTCTTGAGAAATCATTAATGAGGAAGGATTTAGGAAGTGAGACTATGTAAGATTGACAAAATTTGTAACAAGGTAACGTGAGTTCTTTGCAAAAGTTATGATCTTTAATTGGAAGATTCAAGAAAAGGTGAATAAGCATATGAAATAATTGTTTCAGGACTAATATGATTTTTAGACGTTTATAATAAGTTTTTCTATGAAAAGTTTTGTCACCCCAAGGGTACCCTAAACGTAACAGTCCGCCACACTCAGTATTAAAGCTTAGGTATGACAACATTAGCCATTCCCAGAAGCTTTGATATTAAGTGTAAGGCGTGCTTTCACAAATTTAGAGGACCAAAAATGAATTTTAATTTTAAGAAGATATAATAACGCATTAAGAAAAGAAGATTCATAATATTCATTTGTTCATAACAACAATCTTACAAAACTAACGGGCATTCCTCAGTCATAAATCTATTACAAGAATATTTCTAGATCTTATCCAACACAAAACTACATCTAGAAATTCCTTTAACCAAAAGAAAAATACCTAGTTGCAGAGTCCACGTGGCCTCAACCACAAATAGGTGAACTGCAAAAGATATCTATAGGGGTATAAGCTAATAGGCTTAGTAAGAACTATTTCCATAAATAACTTCTTGTTTAACGAAATTTAAACAAGTTATTTAAGCAGACAAATGAAATGCAACATACACGTGGGCAAACAAGGCATATAGTTTTTTGGGAACTATATGTTGAATGGATTTACGCCCTCCATTCAGGGTTTGGTGATACGTAACCTCAAAACAAGTAGTTTTAAAAAAGTTTATGCTTTCGATCAATATTGCCAAGCATATTAAGCCTACTTGAATCAAGCCATGCTTTTGGACTTTCCGCCAAACATTTAATTCCATGTCACCAAGCAATCGTTTTCGATCACTCTGCCAAGTGTTGCTTTCGACTTGAGCTACCATCCTTCTCACCCAAGGATAATAACCCAATGCAATGTGACTCACTTCGTGGTATGCATATATCAATTTATTTATGATATCATAGCATTATTATTATCAAATTTAAGGTGATCATAGAATTTCATACAAATCAAGTATTATACTAAAACAAACATTTAATCAATTCCGGCCTCGATATTCTTAGGATCCTTTCAACTAATTTTCTCACATACATATCCATTTGTCTTTTCTTAAATCTAATGCAACTAGACTATAAGCACAATCAAGTAAAGCATTTTAAGGAAATAAACTCACGATGCCTCGTATAATTCTCTAAACGGATGAGTCGTTCACACACTCCACTTAGTCAAAATAATCTTCGAGGTATGTGTATCCTTCCTCGAAATCACCTAGTCAAAGAAAATACCCAAAATGAGTATTTCTTGATGACTTTCTTGAATTTTGATAAAACAATGTGATAGAATGTTAAAGTTCGTATAAAGGAGAATTCAAATTTAAAATGGCCATAACTTAGTCATTTTAACTCGGAATCGCGCATATAATATATCAATTTTTACCTATTTGAAAAGAATCTACCCATTTCTAAAACTATTTTTGTTAAACTAGATCATATAGGCTCCAAACAGTAGTGATCAGATTTATCACGAATTTTCCCAACCAAAAACAATTTATTTCAAACATTAAATCATTCAAAGTTTGTTTGATAAATACTTAGTTATTTATATAGTTGAAAAATTTCTATTTGTAGCTACTTAGCTCATATTTTATTCATGCTCAAGTGTTTGTTGTCCAACCATGTTTATTGGGTAAAACAATGTAATTAGGAGTTTAGAAAACTATAGTTTACAAGAAATTCATTGTAAATTTTTAAAATGATAATATTTGATTCTTTTGTTTTCAAAGAATTACTTTATGTTTAACTCATTATCTTTCCTAAATGACTTTTTCGAAAAGTAATTTTCTTCTTTTCTAAATTCTCTACATTAGTGGTACTTTTCCTATTTATTTTTATATAATTTTTCTTTGATCATTTATTTGAAAAATGTCTTAATTTGAAAATTCTCATCCTTTCTCATAAGGTTTCCTTTATATTATGTTTTTATAGATTCATTTTTGTATCAAAAATCATTTTCTTTTTGAAAAACAAAGTGATATAGAAATGTTTAAAAAGCTTTTCAAAACAAAAGTGACTTTTAAAATTATAGTGAGTTCTTCTTAAAACTTGGAAAGGAAAACTTTACTTTTGTTAAACCATAGATTTTATATTTCATATAAACTTATTCCTAAGTGATAAAATCTCCTTTTTATCAAATATTTTTAGAGCTTAGAAAATTTGGACAACAATCTTAATGGGCAGATTTATGAGAAATAATAACAAGCAAAAATAATAAATAAAGTCAAGCATTGGGAGTCTTAGATTCTTCAAGGCTCCCAAGACTAGAAGCGGACTAGCCCCAAAAGAAAGAAATAAAATAAAAGAAAGAAAATTTATTTTGACTTGATGAGAACAAGTCTAAGATTAGAGACTAGTCTTAAAACAACAAGAAATAAATAAATTGTAATGGAAAAAATAAATAAATTACTTTGCATAGAAATAAATAATTAAAGTGAGCTTATATGCTTTAAAGAATATATATATATATATATAGATACATAATAATACTTAGATATAATAACAATAACATGAACAAAGTAAAACAACATAAACATAAATGGATATTCATGAACAAGAACAATACATGAACATAGTATAGCTTCCATAACATTTAGTTTTTGGAAACTCACACCATGGCCATGTAAAGTTACATGACATGAGAAAAAGAAAATATAAGGAAAAGTTTACCTAAAAAAGGTTTTTGAAGTATTATATGGTTATGGGTTTTATGTATGTAGAAAGTGGTTTGAGATTATTTTGAGAGAGTATTTGAAGAGAGTATTGAGAGGAAAATTTGAGAGACATTTGGTAGAGAAATTTGTGAGTAATAATTGCGTGAAAGAAGTGAAGAGGAGGGGGAGTGATTATAGGAAATGAGGAGTGAATTTTGTGTGATCTAAATAAAGATAAAATGAAACAAAATTGAGGAGAGAGATGAGAGGGTGTGCGCCGGCCATGAGAGAGGGAGGAAAGAGAATTATTTTGTATTTTTGTTGATTAATGAAGTAATAAATAAGATAGATGTGAAATAAAGTTATGGGAAAGGTATAAAAAGTAAAGGTTATAGGTTATGGTGTTGTAAGAGTAGGTGTTAGAAAAAGTAGAGATAAAAAAATAGTGTAGAATAGTAGTGAATAGTGTAATGTAAAGTAGATATGACTAATAAAGTACCGATAGTAAGAAAATAAGTGTATAATTTGTGATATCTGTTATTTTTACTTACCGAAAAATTATAAAACTGATATTATTTAAAACCTTATATTTTTACGAGTCTATCGGTATATTCGGAATATTTTTACTATTCCAAGCCCCTATACATATTTTTTAAGAACTGTATCTGATCGGGTTCAAAACGATTCGCGATTTTACTAATATAATCTTTTTAGGCTTCCTTAGGTAATTACGAATTATTCTACATATTAAACTTTTACTTACTTTCTCAGGATTGCTTATTCGGGATTGCCGGACTTAAACCATTACGTCTAACTAGGGTTTTGTTGACTTTAGGATTTCGGGTTGACTTCCAGATTAGGGTTTAACCTAAACCGATTCCAAAACTTTGGGGGTTTACAGGTTTAACTTTGTTTATAGGATTTGTTAAAATGGATGTTTAGGCTTTGAAAAAGGGTTTAGTTTGGATTCCTAGTCATGTTTTAATGTTGAGAATGAAGAAAATTGGAACTTTATAAAATTCATGAAAAACCATTTGTTTGTTTTCTACACGACTTCTTTCGTGGCCTATATAGAAGGTTGTGTGCAATGGTGTCTACATTTTGCCCTCAATTGGCTTTTTACACACTTCCTTGCACTGTTTTATTAAAGGTCGTGTACACTGAAGAATCCTTTTTGCCTCCAAATAGCTTTTTACACGACCTCCTATATAGTTTATGCTTATGGTCTTGTACAATGAGTTTTCCGCATAACCTTAAATACAACTTGTGTTAAGACTTGTGTATAATACAACTTTTTCAAAACTTGATTATCATTCTCAAAAATACTTGAAACTTGTTCAACTTATTTTTTAAAAATTTATTACTACACTAAAAACTTAAGGCCTTATTACTATCAAGTATTTACCATTTTCCTTAATTTCTTTATTACATTTTTTAAAAGAAAACATCAATATATATTTTCAAATATCTTATATAAGTACCCATGTTAACAATAGAGTAAGAGTGAGGATCCTAGAGAATGCTATTAGGAATAAGTTGGGAAATGTAAATGAAGCCAAATATTTTTATATGTTATAAATCCAAGTTAGAGTTTTCTAGCAGTTGGATTAACTTCAGTCAACTATCCAGGTATATGTATACTATATGTGCACTTGTGCTTGTCTAGGATAGAAAATAAAAACTAATTTAATAACTATTCAACATTAATGGTATATATATTGTTATGTATGGTTGCTAATAATAGGTAGAGAGTATCCACGCTATTATCATAGCAGCCTGATGACCTATGTGTAGTATTGTCTAGGAGTGGAGTTTCACATGAAAAGGATCTGGATAAATATAGGTTGTTGTTGGCATCGTCATTATTGGGGAGTATCCAATAACTAATTATATATGTATATATGTAAACACTAATGTATGTTTTGGGATACTGAGTTATCTTTTTGTTGGATGTTGGGTTAAAAAATAAAGATAATTAAATGGTTGTTTGTTGCATTCATATGATGATGATGCATATGAGTTTACCATTGTTTGTACATGTGCATGTGTTTGTTGGTATATTGAACTAGGCTCCGAGTTACCCTTTTATCTTTTTGAAATACAAGAGATAAAGTGTTAATTATTGTATCGCTGGTTGCAATCGGTTGGGGGGCTTGGGAACACCGCTAGAATGAAGACCTTTTAGGTAGTGAATAGACAATAGAGGATGACTTATGAAACGAGGATCATAATTAGGTATAGTTTGACCAAACAGTAAAAGAAGTTCAGTGCATGTTGTAGTGAATAATATCGATACGATGTATAGTTTCTTATAGCAATATTAGGAATAGTGTTAGTAATTATCAATTAATTTCCTTATAAACTGTGAGATGAGGCTTTGTGTGGCCATTAATAATGACAGGTACAACTTGTAGTCTTTATGGTATGTGTGTGTTTAGAGATTTATTAAAGGTAGAAAATGAAGTGTTAGCAAGTTTTAAGCCTTTATATGTCCATATTCTACATCGATACGTGGTGGATTCTAAGTACCCTTAAATTTAGGGCATTACATCTTGTGTCCTTATTGATTGGTTTCAATATTCTTAAATTAATATAGGGTGAATTATACTAGAATGTCACAATGTTTGGGGGTAAGTTTATTTTAAATTATAATGTTTCGAAAAGTTCAAAAGTGATCACAACGTTTAGAAAAGTGTCTTTTGATATTTGATTAAGTATTTCTCCTATTGATACATATTAATGAGGCCTTAAAAGAAGGGTTTCTTAAGTTTTAATTAAGTATTTCTCTTATTGACATGTGCTAATGGTAACCACAATTGACTTACTTCTCTAAACGTTGTAATCTAAAATGAACTCACCCCTGAACGTTGTAACCTTTTAATGTAATTTACCCAGTTAAGATATTACATAGTGATCATGGTGTGCATGGATAAATTTTACCAACTAGACTAAGTATTAATTGAATATACTCCCAAAGAACTCAATTTATCTCAGTAGTTAATGCATTAGCTTGTTTGCTCAACATGCAAAGTAAGATGTGTTTTTGTTGGATGTTGCTACCTTTTAGGTTTTCAAATTACGTTAGCAAGACTATCACACCCAAATCAAAAGCATGAATGGTCTATCACATACTCATATTGCAGTATGAGTGTGTTTAAAGTTCATAATGACTAAATTCCACGAATAATAAATATTCCACGATTATTTATATTCTAATCACAAACATTTTACATCTCCATAACTTTAAGTAATTGATTATGTAATTAGATGTAACTATAACAATTTTTTAGTTGTCTCAAAACACTAAAATAGATGCCATGTCCCACAATGTAAGACTACAATCATTGCATATAAACTTCTCTTATACATGAAGAGATATATATATATAATATATTTCCCATAACTGGGTAAGTTAAAGGCCAATGCATAATTGCAAGCACACACATACATGATACAACAAACATCCCCACACATACCTAATCTAATGCAACATGCAGTATATTATTATCTTTAATATATAATATTATGCATCTAACCATACACTTAGACTAACTCGTGGGTCTATAATATATTAGCATTATTATTGTTTTTATTTTATATTGGAACTATTAATATTATCATCATCAGTATCTATATTATTAAAACCAGAGGGCTTTTGGAGTCTTTTTCTTTTTTCATTAATTATCCTTTAATATTAAATCATTCTTCTGTTCTCATAAAAGACTTAAGAAGTAGAATCCTACAATTTTAGAAGCCATTTTAGTAATTTTGATGGGGGTATAATCTTAAATTTCCTTATTGCACTATATTGAAAGTCATGTCTTCGCTGCCTTTAAGGGCATTTTTCCCATTTCAATGTTATAGGTCAATTTTTTTCTATTAATAGGTATTTCCTCTTCCTCTCACATTGTGTCTCTAACTTCCAATCTTTTACAAACATGCTATTCGTATAAAAAAGAAACAATCAATAATACGTCTTCTCATGGATATTTGCTTTTTTTTTATTTTATTCATTACTGAAAACTTATTTATCAGACCTTGATTTGTCAAACCAGTAACACAAAGTTGTTTTAAAGGAAAATCAAGGTTTGATGAATAAGTTTTCTACAATGAACAAAATAAAACTAGCAAATATCCATGAGAAGATGTGTGTTACTGATTGTTTCTTTTTTATACGTGCAACATGTTTGTAGAAAATTGGAAGTTAGAGACACAATGTGAGAGGAATTAGCTGTTAATAAAAAAAACTACCCCATAACACTAAAATGGCAAAAATGCCCTTAAAGGTAGTGAAGACATGACTTTCAATACAGGGCAATATAGGGAATTTAATATTATACTTATCACACCCCAAATAATACCCTAAACATGATAGCTTGTCGTAGACAATATAGAAACTTAAAAATGACTACCTTAGTCATAAAAGCGTACGTACCATGCACAAAGTGTACTTCACAATAAAGGGGATACCGATGGAGTTGCGCAATTTGTGGTGGTAACGATAAATAGCATGCAAGAGTACTAATTTAAATAAACTTCAACAAAATAAGTTACATTTCTCAGGAGCATACCCCTGCTAAAACATAGTACAGTATTTTATAAAGTCACCAAAATAACTTAGTCTTCAAAATATATTAAGTCTAATAAAAGAGATTTTAAAAGAAATCTCCTCCAAAATCTTCACGTAAATTTGTTTCAAAAGCTCCCCACATTCCATCACCAATTACCTTGGGTATCGCCGTCTTAAGGTAGAGCCACAGGTATTCCTAAGATAGCGAAAATCTATAAGGGTGTAAGTTACAACATGCGTAGTGAGAATATTCTCACAAACGCACCATAGAAGATAAACAATCAAGTTTGTTAAACAAACATATGCTATGCAGCAAACAAATAGAATAGACAAGTATGCGTCGGAAACCATGTATAGAATGGATTTATGCTCTCCATGATAGAGGTTAGGGAATGCTCTTGTAGGTCTCTATGACCTCAGGCACCTACCTATAGCAATCGATTTGCCTCAGCTACCCCGTGAGGCCATATTCCCCAAACAAAGTAGTTTCTTAAAAAGGAGCAAGACTTGTACTATATGTACAATTCGCAGTCCACCTGATCCAACATATAAGAGTAGCAGCCTTCAAATGTGACTTGGCAAGATGCAATGCATGGCTGGTTCTTAGTTTGTATCAATCTATATTAAGTTCATTCAAGGGGGTGGTCAAACAATTATCATACAATTCATGTTTCAATAAGTTAAGAGACAATGCAAGTTAAACAATCATGTCAAGGTTGCAATATGCTTATGATCACTTTGCCACGCAATACAAATCACATATATGATCCCACAATATCCTCATAACACATTCAAATTTCATCTTTTTTCTATCATCCAATGCCACTCTTTTACATGCAAAGAAAAAAAAAAAAGCAAGTATAGGGAAAAATTCACTCGGTCATTTTCTTTAGTCAAAATAGTCTTCAAAAAGAAAGTATTGACTTCTTTGTTACCTGAATAAAGAAATACCTAAAATGAGTATTTTCGTACTAACTTTGCTTAAATTTCTAACTCTATAAACTCGATTTATGACGGATTTCTCGGTTACTTAATTATAACTTTAAAACGATCATAACTAATTCATTTTAACTCTGATTTTTGCATATGATTAGTCGTTTTCTACCTACTTCAAATGCTCTATCTATTTCTAAGATCATTTTTATCATATAGAGTCCTTAAGGTCTTAGAATCATCAAGGTCAGATTACATCCATACTTCTACTTGACTTTCTTTTGACATTTTCTATTAGTTTCACTTTATTTAGACTCTCTAAGTCAAGTATTTATTATTCTAATATTCAAGCATAATTAAAACATGATAATAATTCATAATACATGCATGATCCTAGTGATATTGCTCAAAATAGAATTTTTACCAAAATAACATTTATAAAGAAGTTAGAAAACTTAGGTTCATAAATAATAAGTTTTGAAACTTATAGTGAAATTTTATTTCTTAAGACTTCACAAATGGGTGCTTCAAACTTGAAAATGTGGTCTTATACTTTATTTTATTCTTTGAAAATTTTGACTTTCTTAAACAATTTTCGTTTGGAAACTTATTTGGCAAAACATTGATTCTCGTGTGCTTTCAAGAAAAGAATTTCAAGATGTAATATCTCCAAAATTATACCTATGGTCTCGACATTATAAAGAAGTAGGGTATAGGGCTTTGCCACTTGGCTTAATCTTTTGTATACATTAAAATCAAGTTGATTCAAGAAAGGAAAATTTAGGTTCCACATCTCTTTTTACCCTTATAGGTCTTAACATTTTGAAGAGAAAAGAGGGATGGTTTTGCTTTCAAGTTTTTCTTTTGAGTGATTTTCCATGTCTTAAAAAAGTGAGTTTTAGAAAAATATTTTACATAACAAAGAAGTGTCAACATGTAGAGGTCCATAACTGATATAGCCTCAACATAGTTTTTAAAATTTATAAAGCCCGTTCTTAATCTTAAGACAAAAGGCAATAGGCAGTGTACATATCGTCAGTGTAGTATAGCTAAAATTGGGGTTGTCCACAAGGAATGGAAAAGGTACTAATAATTACTTCTCTTCTTCTATCTGACCACTTGATTAGAGTGACATTTTCTACCCTAAAGATTAACAAAAGCTATAATTCAACTAAGAAACTAGCAAGCATAGATTACTAACAACAAACAAGATATGAATCAATCAAAGCAATCCAGGTTTTGTCTTACATTCATCTCATCATGTGAATCCTTGAAAACTTAAATATTATCACAATTGGGTTCTTAAGCTATTGAGTTCCTTAAACAAATTAATAATTCTCTTGAATCTATCAACTTATCTAATCTTAAGTTAATCAACTAGGATCTCTTCTTAATTAATATAAACCTAAGCTTGCATGAAGAACATGAACTCATTGAAACATTCAACAATTACAGAAGATCCTTGCTATCCTATCTCTAGAATTACTATCAGATCTCATCAATTGCATATCTATTCATAGAAGCAGTTTCTTAATTAACTTAAATAAAAATCAATCATAAACTTGTATTCCGGATATACAAATTTAATAAACAATTAAGGATATGCAATTGAATAAAAGAATATCAATCGGATTTCATTTCAAAACAATTCTCATCACATGATAAAGATAAAATCCAAACAAGACCCAGATCTAAACATTTGCTCTTTCATGGTAATTATGGATAACACATGAAATCCAAAATAAAAATTAGAATTCATGATACAATCTGAAAATTGAATCTCAATGTCGTTGGATCTTTAATCCAAGTCTTCTTGACTTGTTATTCTTCACAAATCTTCTCAAAATTTGCATCAAAACTTATCTCTTCTCTCTCTTTCTTACCATCGCCTTCCAAATCTATCCTTTTTAACTTCCCTAATTCGTAACTCATTCCTGTTAATTTTGGACATTATACAACTAACTTGGGATGTTATGGAACTAAATTAGGACGTTATGGAACTTCAAGCATCAGGAAAATGAAATGAACCAACGATACGTGACTTGCCATACCCCTCACCATGGGCCATGGCAAAGGGCATAGTACATACTGCTCATGATCTGCTCTTCACCACGTCCCATGGCAGAGGTCATGCTGCATACTGTGTTGAAAATTAGGTTGATATACCCCTCTCCACGAGGCGTGGTCATACTCATGGTGCTTTCTGATCACCAAATTGATCCATATGCCCTTCAATATGGGGTGTGGTGCTTTCTATCATCAACTCGTCATATTATCACCATTACCACAGGGCGTATGAGGTTAGAATCACACTTGGTTCTTCTTTCCATGGTCAAATTTGCTTGAATTGATCATGTTTAGTCTCAACTTTCCTAAAATTAATAATTTAAGAGAATAAGTACCAATTCTATATGATTTTAAATTAAAATGTTAACTAAATATAGTCCAAATCATTTCAGAATTAAGGGTGCTAATGCAATCTTCAATAACTTTTTGAATCTCTCATATCATACTAGGCTCTCTAAATTAGTAAATGAATATAATGACAATCTCAACATTATCATCTTGTTCTTACTCATAAATTTAGAGACTTTTAGCCATCGTTGCATTTAGGTTCAAAATTTATTTTGGCATTATAGCATCACTATGAGCAATTTATGTACATGAACATAAAACTTAAACTCAAAAATATTGCAATATCAAAATAAACATAAAGATAACAAAATAAAAGTTGGGAGCCTAAGCTTGTATCCAAGGCTCCTTGGGACTTGAAATAGACAAATCACCAAGATGACATGAAACTTATAATGGGAGTCTTAAATTTTAATAAGGCTCTTAAAGAATTTAAAATGGACATGTTCCCTTTGGATAAAAATTGACTAGTCTTATTATGATAAGTCTTGAATAAAATAAATGAATTACATGAAAATAAAGAGCTTGGAAATATAAAGAACATGAAATAAATTAAAAGGTTAGATTAGTGAGCAATATGCTCTAAAAATATATGCATACATAATCATATAGATACATACATGATACATATAAAGGTTTAGATTAGTAAGCATGAGATAACATGAATATCAACATGAACATAGCATTAGACAAGGTATGATGTCTTGTATTTTTCCATCCTTAGCATGGTGCATCAATATGATATTTTATGGAAATTTCTTGAAGACACATACATATGTTACATAACATAATATATGAAGAAGGTTTAGTACATTTACCTAAAAAAAGAAATGAATGTAAGTGAGGACTTGAGAGGGAGAGAGATTACGTGAAAGAGAGAAGGAGGGAGAGGATTTTGGAGAAATTTGGAGTGATTTATGTGTTTGAGAGAGAGAGAGTGTGTAAAAATGAGAGGATATGAGAGAATATTTATAGAAGGAGAGGAGGATTAAAGAATGAAGAAAAATTTGCAAAAAGAGAAGGAAATGGTGCTGGTGGGTGGTGGCGTGGGGGGAGGGGGGGGGTAGGGTTATTGTGAAGAAAGTACAAAGGTTGATATTGTAAAGTATGTTAATTATGGAGTGAGTAAGAAAGGTATGTTGTTGAGTATCTAAATGTAAGAAAGGTATGGTTTAAGTATGTAGGTGTAAGAATAGGATGATTAATGTGATGGGGTGAAAAGTACCTTCAACACTTGAAAGTACAGAATATGGTAAATGCATAAATCGAAAATAATGGTAGAAAATACAATACACTTAAAAATTCTGTTCAATTGATATGTTTATAAAAAGAATAAAATATTATAATATTCTAGAAAATAATTTAATATATTTTTTGTTAATTGTGATCCAATTATATTGTCTCAATTTATATGATGTTGATCAGATCTAAAATTGCTTCGTCTAGGGTTTTCGGGACAATTAGGGTTTAAAAACTTTCATTGTCTCAGTGGAAAATTTCCTTAACCATTTTATTTTTAGAGTTCCTATATTTATTTAATTCATATGATATTCTAGGGTAGCTGGACTGTGCTTGACCAAGTCTAGGGTTTCTAGGGTTCGTGGTTGACTCGAATTGGTTTAGAGTCTTGGTTTGGTTTCGATTCTAAGGTTTATATTCGAACTAACTGAAAGTCTAGGGTTTAAATACCCCATCAAGATTACTAAAATGGCTTCTAAAATCGTAGGATTTTACTTCTTAAGTCTTTTATGAGAATAGAAAAATGATTTAATATTAAAGGACAATTAAGGAAAAAAGAAAAAAAAAAAGTCACCAAAAGCACTTTAACTTTAATAATATAGATATTATATTATTAAAGCAAAAAATGATATTATCATCTTATTAATCATATTTCATGAACATGTACATAAATTATAATATAATTCCAACACCTTATATATCCTTATCTACTTATGACTAATTTTATTATAATAAAAAGGCTAAATCCTATACGTTTGTGAACAAATCTTAATTCCATATAAGCAACTCTATGGTCATTGCCTCTTCATTACATCCAAATCTGCACATCTTAGATTCTACATTAGAAATCCATATACAAATAACCCATAAGAGACAAGAAACTTACCTTGACATGAAAATTAAGTGCCACCAAACAACACACCAATTACATGCCACTACCACCATGCTTGTGATACCAACACTTCAACTTCCCTTATAACAACACACCAATGTAGTACCTTAATTTCATGAATTTGCAAAATTAAAATTAAGATCATTGCTAAGTCCAAGAATTGAAGGGATCCGTCAAGACATTATTTAACTGCAACAAATCTACTAATCTAAAAGAATTTGACCGAAAAAAAAAAAAAAAATTTTATAATAGGAGGCTTAGTTTAACTGTTGGCTTGATGATTCATAACATAATAGAGGTTTTTTTTCTGTTAATATTTTATACTTAGCCTATGGTTTCTTAATAGCCCTGTGATAACTACTATTAAGCCATTAACTATTGAATAAATAAATGGGTAAATTACTGAATTAGCCTTCATTTTATTTACATTCCATTTTGCCCTTGGGTAGGTCAGAGACTGATGGATGGGTTATGTAAACAAGTTTGTAGTCCAATGTTGCGGCCAAATGTTAATAGACTTCAAGAGGAGCCTCAACAGCGGTTAACTCGCTTTTTGTTTTTTGATTAATGTTTTGTTATAGACTGTAGTAAGTTTGATTGAATTTCTACTACTTGAACTACCGAAAAAATAATCTTTTTTTTTTTCGCAAATGTCTAATCTAATTTATTTTTTCATGTTGAAAAAGATCTTAGGGTAGAGAACATTTACTCCTATTTAAAGATTTTATTAAAGTAAAAATGCTTGCCTCTCTTTTTTTTTTTTTTTTTTTGTTTTAAACGGAGAATGACTTACTCTTCAAATTCGAAAGTTATTTTCAGATAAAACTCTCTTGCATTAGAAAAACGATATTTATTTGATTTTTATCATAATTTACCTATAAGTTATATTTTGAACATGAAAAATTTTCAATGGAAAAAAATATAAATCTTAATTGAAGAGGTTGCCATACTACTTCACCTTTAAATAAAATGTTTGGCATAACAAATTTACAGTAATCTAATGATAGTAATTTATTTAGGTACAAAAAGGCATTTAACATTTTTTTATTTAACAGCGGATATTCCTTCAATATATTTGTATAAAATAATCAAGGATATAAAAATACATCATTTTTAGGAAAATGATGAAGGAAACGTTTGTGCTAGCAATTAATTTTACCCTTTGTTTTTTAACTTTTCCTTTGTTATTATCGATCCTGACCATTTGCTACATTTATTGATATTCCAGTTCATATGCAGAGTACTGTTCGACATTCTCCATTCATCCATTTAATGGAACCCGTGATTTGCGGTGGCCTGACGCTCCTAAAGTCCTTTAATCTTTGAAAAATGACCAATCTATCTTGAAGTTACATGGCTATTGCTAACAAAGACCCTAATGATGATTTGACATCATCATCATCGTCAGTTTAGCTTTCTTATCTTAACTAAGGATGTTTATGGGTTATACTAAAATTCGACGGATTGTTATTTTCTCATATATATACCCACCAATGTCTATGTATCACTTCTCAACGATTCTCCACTAGTCGTCAATACCTAAGAATACCTAATAGGATGGACAAGAGTTAATTCATTAAACATAACTATAAAATGTGGTTTAGAAAAGATTTAAAAGAGTTCAATTTGGAAAGTCAAATCAAATTGAACCATTTTTTTTATCAAAATTAACAATAAATAAATAAATAAGCAACAATTTTTAATTTTAACATACCGACATATGATTCTAACTTAATTTGCTTTTTCCTTTTGGTCACCTCTTATCTCATCTCCACCTCCATAAACCACCTCTATTTCTTTACTGTCTCTCCTTTCTCAAATAAACTTTTATATATCATCTCAGATACAAGGCCAACATAATATAATTATGGCTATATTCTTTACCCTAATTTTTCCCAATGTGAACGTCCATAATGGATTAAAAATATCATTTACTATTGTATTTAATTATAATAAAGTACTTTAAAAGCAGCTCAAATTAAACAAACCTATTTAAAATGATTTGATTCAAAATCCAAAATCATAAAAAACTATTTAGTTTATACTTATATAAATGTGGGTCGGCTCAAATATTCAATTTGGCACATGAATTAAATTGAACTGAATCAAAAACATCTCTATTTAACATAACAAAATCAACATAGATATACTTATGAGACAAGGATCATAAGAATTTGTTACTTTGATTGCCCATTTAATTCATGAGATGCTTTAAGAGACCATCTTCTATTAGGGCCACACTTGAATCCAATTAATCATGCCATGTCAACATGCACTAATGTTAGTTGATTGATGCTATTGGTAAATATTTTTAGACATGATCCGTGTAAATCGAGATACAAAATGTTACATGTTAGCACAAATTGCCAACTATTTCTAATTCGCTGATCATAACAAAGAGAGAGAAAAGGAAGGGAAAAAAAAAAAAAAAGAACGAACGGAAAATTAAAATCTAGCGATTTGGAAGTGCTTTTATCCTTTCTAATGTCCTTACCAAAGTAGGATCATATCCAAACTCCAGAAAACATCAAAATAATATGTGGTTTCTTGTCTTCAATAATGTTAAAATATTACTCATACTCCAAGTTGACCCTGATGTAATGCACCGCAGAGAAAGACAGGTCTTGAAACATGCCATGATCCCAGGATTCTTTATGACCAAAATGTTCCACATTATAACAGGAAAAACAATGGCAAAAACTTCATCACGGACCATATGGAGAGAATCCAATCAAAGTGTTCAACAAGCAATCCACACAACCAAGTCCACTCGATCTTTGTCTCTTCTCCATCACCTTGCCAACCTGTAATTTCTCATCACCATCCAATCACCATGAACCACATGTCACTAGGTCCCACCTAAACCCTTAGTCATACCCTTTAAAGGCTTTAATCATCACATACCCTTATAATAAATTTCTTGAAACTTTTTTATCATCAAGCATCATACATTACACACATAGTGACCACTAAGTGTTGAAAATATTCATAATCCTCATCATTATCACACTGGTCATGTTCTCTTTTGTTGCTTATCATCAAAATTCCAACTACTAATTTTAGTTTACATGGCTTTCTCATTATTTCCACTAGCTCTATCTTCTCAACTACACTCACAAACGCCCACAATCCCTTCTGCACCAGCCTTGTTGACAAATCTCAATTCACCTCACTCCTCTTTCCAAGAATTGTCACCAGATATAGCCCCACTTTTGCCTTCTCCCGGTGGTTCTGTGCCTACAACTAGTGGCTCATCCATGCCTATAATTCCCTCCAACCCGAGCCCCCGAACCCGGATGAGGTCGGCCCAGTAACCGATTCGGCTTTATCCCCACAGGGCACGTTGATGGCTTCCTCTGCGGCTCCTAAGGCATTGGATGCGACAATTGAATTTGGCATTGTCTGTAGTTGCACATTGGTTGCATACAACTCAATCCAACATCTTAGGATGTGAATTTATGTCATGGCTGGTAGAATTCTCCAAGTTGACATAGTCAGCTTATGCATCACTCAATATTTTTTGTTAATATCTTATCTTATTGATTTCCGATTTTTTGGTAATGAAGAGTGTTCTATTTGTTTTTAGTTGCATTTTATGAAACAGCTGCACTCTTTTTACGTAGCCAATAAGACTATGATTGTAGAGATAATAAAGTGAGCTGTTTTGATGTTTCAATTAATTCCACTTTTCTTCCTCCCCTTTTTGTCTGGCAATAAAACTTTCCCAATTTTGGGAAAGCCAAAGAACCCTATGCAACCTCATAACCACACTCTTACTAAAGAGAGATTTTTGAAGATATATGTTGGCAACTGTCTTTATCTCTTTAGAAGCAGCAGGAAAGTTTATTCTAAATCAAGAACCTTCGTGGGTTTATTTATTGGGACTTACATTTTGGGGTTTTATTGATTGTGTACAAAATTTTTCTAAAGATGCACTTAAATTCTAAATGTTTTTAAAAAGATGCCAAATAATATGATTATTGATTCACGATAACTGTGTAAGAACGTTTTGTTACAACTCCGATTACCTTCCTTAGAAACATTGCAGGCTTTAGTGCATCTTTATAAATGTTTTTAAGGTTCAATGTCTAGAATCCACTGAGGTTCAAGAATTAACTGACAAAATCCAAAAGTTTCAAAACTTTTGGTAAACTTTTCCAAATAAATTTAGAACTTTTTGACATAAAGAAAATGTTAAGTACCTTATGAGCATTTGAAAATGGCCAAAAAATAGAAATTTTTACATCTTTTCCAATAAAATATCATTATATTAATTTTTATAATATTATATAAGTTCAAGTGATGAATTAAACATCATAAAAATCGAAACGATGCATATATATGTCATTTAAGTTAAAATTGTACATAAATTCCCAATGCTAGTACATCTAGTTGACATCAGGACACCCAAGGAAAAGGAAAAGAAAATCTTAAAATAATTTAAGCTAATGGTACAATTGTTATCCTTGCAGGCTGCACGAGGCGGAACATGGTCTCAGCATCATACTCGAAGGATTAAGAATTCCTGTTTCTAGCGCATGTGACACACCTCGAAAGTGAACGTGAATTAGGTGCATCTGATCTTTGAAAAATATGTCACAATTGTCGGCTAATCAATCCTAGCTTATTTTAGTATGTTTAGGTTATGGCACTAGCCGATTAGGTGATTCCGTCCACAATTTTTTTTTCTACATTGCTTGCTTAGATAATTACAGATTCACATTCAAAAGTGTCCCCACTAGCATAATAGCCAGAAATACAAATGAAATAAGAAACCTAACATTGCTTAAGAAACATTGAATTCTTATTATTAGGTAAAAATATACTGTGGAGTTCACAATTTAAGAATGTGACTATGTTCGAACGCTGTACATAATGTAACAATTATCCTCTTTCAACCTTCAAACAATTAAATATGTATGGAAAGGGATAATTATATATTCATACACACACACACATATATATATGTATTTGAGACATTTTAAGCCATATGAGCTCAATTATGTAAAGAGCCATAACACTTAAAGCTACGAATGAGCTGAGTCAAACCAAGCTGAGATTTTGAAGGCTCAAACTTAGCTTGTTTAAAAATTATCGAGCTTTATCAAGTTTGAAGTTTAGACTCGAACACAACTCGTTTATAAATTAAGCTTGAGCCAAGCTTTTTATTGAGTCTAAAATTGAAGCTTGAGCTCGACTCGTTTAAATAGTCTCTTTTCTACTTTTTCTCTAAACCTAAAAATAATGTATAAGAGTTGCTAAATATATATACATGTATATTAAGTAGAAATTAGTTTTACTTTTTTATTTTTATTGTATATTAATATATCTAACAAGCCTATTAACGAGTCTAATTACAAGCTTGTATACGAGCCTAAAACAACTCCATTTATGAACCAGCTCATGAGCCTAAATTAAAGCTCGAACTCAGCTATCTAAATGAGCTTTATATTAAACTCGAGTTCAACTTATTTACTAATATAGTTCAAGTCAAGTCGAACTTAAAGCAAGCTGAGTTTGAGTAGTTCAGCTTGTTTGCAACCCTAATCATACTATTGTTACTTATTAGACATAAATAATGTATTTCAAGGGGGAAGAACAAGCAAATAAGGCACATATGACCATTATTTAAATAACTATAGATTTAAGCGGTTCTACCCTCTATGCTTAGGGCCTTTGTGACCGCACCATGATATAAATACAAAATGGTATCTCCCAAGGGAGATCCTTAACGTGCTTATGGAAGTAATAATTTTATGAAATGAAATAATTATTCCATCAATCACTTATATGAACTATTACAAATTCTAGCTACTAGTGATGTATTTATGTTATACCTAGACATGAGCATCGGATTGAAAGCCCACTTTTAGGACCCATAACCTGTCTAGCTTATCAAAGGAGCCATGCCAGGTTGCCTAAGTGGGCCAAATCCCACATTCTAAATCCTATATTGGCAACTTATTATTATTATTATTATTATATATTTCCTTGAACATAAATGTAGATAGGTACATATAGAAATAAATTGAATTGTGATTTCCTGTTCTATTCTATTTCCCATATTCAAAATCATTTTAGATTTTGGAATTTTAATTCTTTAAAATCAATGATTTAGCTTTCAGAGGAAATTCAAAGTGTGCAGCTACTAGTATTTATTATTTGTATGAAATCTAGTGTGTCTTAGCTATATTGTTTCATAATTATAGTGGAGGTTCTTTATGTAATTAACATTATAAGATGGATACATATGCACTCATATTTCCATTTTTCTCTTATATCTTCATCTTTTTGTTATTTTACTACTACCAAACATAATATTTAAGTGAATGCTTGATGAAACAAGGATGGTGATTACATACAAATGGATATGTTCATACATGATACTTGATGAACCAAAGTTGGTTGTAATCTTATTTTGATGAAAAAATGTATAGTACAAATGCTCCACAATTTAATTAAGCTACATTTAATAAGAAAAACTTGTTTTTGATATGTTTAAGCTTAATGTGCCTATATATGTTTGTGTTTGTATGTGTATTATTCTCTGCAAATTGTGTAGGAATAAATTAAGTGCCACAGACTTAGCTGCAGCCTTGATCGAGGGACAAATTGAGGACTCAACAAATTTGATCCAAGGAGCGATAAGTCTAAAACCAAGGCACGATGAGTGGAAAAACAAGATGCATGTTGAGGGTCATGTCAAGGGCTTGACAAGTTAATTAATTAGGGTGCAACAAGCTCAAAACCAACACTCGATTAGCTCAAACGTACACAGCTTTGGTCGATAGTCAAAATAAAGACGCTATGAATATAGGGCATGACAAGTTTGAATTCAAGGCTCGATGGATTCCACGTAAGCAAAGACTTGGTCAATGGCTAAATTGATACGCGATAAGACTAGACATGACATTTAAAAATAGTCATTGCAAACTTCAAATTTGGCCATTGGTTGTTCTTTTAGGGGAAAACGGCTATGCTTTTAAAGTTGCGATACACAGAATGTTTTGGGGTATTTTAAAAAGAGAGTAGAGCTTTAACTTACAAAGATTATATAAAAATACTCTTTGTTTGTTTTTGTTAAGTGAATAGTATCATTCGTGAGATTAGTGAGATAATATTGTAAGGTACTATTCACATATTTTGTATGAATATTTTAGTGAAGTCCTCTTATATTTGAAGCAATAGGTGAAATCATCATGCATTGAGGAACTTGTGTAAAGTCCTATGTGTGTGTAAGTATTGAGTGAAGTCCTAGTGTGTAAGACAATGTGAAGTCCTCTGTCGGTGAGGCATTGTTGTAAAGCCCTCTTTGTAAGGCATTTGTTTTGATTGAATGAATTCTATGAAGTCCTCCTTAAATAAGGCAAATTATAGATCGTAGAGACTAGGGGGTGGGCTGAACTCCACGTTAAATCTTATGTAATCATTTTCTTCACTTATCTCTTTATTATTGTTGTTGTAATTGTGTATAAAAGGATTAAAGAGATAATGGTTGGTTAAGTGAGCTTAAAATTGGTTTAGAAACCCACCTCGTAGCTTCTGCTTCCATAATATGTATGAGTAATCAAGCTTAGTAATGCATGGTTTTTCAACAATTGGTGACAATTCAAAAAATAGTTGTTGCAGACTTTTGAAATCGATAGTTGATGATTGTTTTGAGAGAAAATAGCTATGTTTTTAAAGCTGTTATATATAGAATGTTTGGGAGTGTTTTTGACAAGTGAATAAAGCTTAATAGGATGAGATTATGTGAAAATACTCTCTCATTTTATGTTTGCATTTGTTGAGTGAATAGTATCATTCGTGAGTTTAGTGAGCCAATATTCTAAGGCATTATTCTCAAGTTTTGTATGAGCTTTTTAGTGAAGTCCTCTTGTGTTTGAGGTAATAGGTGAAATCTTCATATGTTAAAGTACTTGTGTGAAGTCCTATGTGTGTGTAGGCAATTGGTGAAGTCTTCATATGTTGAGGCATTTGTGAAGTCCTCGTGTTGAGGCAAATGTAAGTCCTCTTTGTGAGGCAATTGTTTTGCTTGAATGAATTCCACGAAGTTTTCCTTGAGTGAGGCAATTTATGAATTGTGGCGACTAAGAGGCTAGCTAAACTCCGCATTAAATCTAGTATAATCTACTCCTTCCCTTATCTCTTTATTATTAATGTTATAATTGTGCATAAAAGGATAAAAGAGATAATGGTTGGTTAAGTGAGCTTAAAATCGGTTTAGAAACCCGCCTCGTAACTTCCGCTTCCATAATATGTGCGGGTAATCAAGCCTAATGATGCATGGTTTTTCAACAATACTCGTATTTATTATTTCTATTGTGGACTTCTAAACATACGGATAGATTTGTAATTTTATTACTCATCCTTTCTACTCCGATCCATTGTAGATGAATCATGCGTATCAAATGTGGCCTTATGGTCTTAATTTTTCATTAATTTAGGATAATGTCAAAAATACTGCCAGAAGTTTATATGAATATTCAAATTACTATTTAAACTTTCAAATTGTGAATGTGACACTTAATTAAAATCTTTCGTTGCTAGCATCCATACCTGTCTCATCTCTATTAGCTTCCATTTGCCATGTTAAACCTATAGTGGATGAGTTTTTGAGATGTGATTTATGACATTTAAATAATTCACACAATAGCATACTCCTACATTATTTATGTGATGTCTCTAAAAAGTACATATAAATAAACACATGTAATTTATTAAAACATAATAATCTTTTTTAGTAAGTATTAAAATATTAAAATAGAATAAAATAATTAAAATAAACAAAAATTATGAAAAATAAAATGAATCTATTCATCTAGCAACACTTGCTCTCCTTCTTTAATATGCAAATAATACATATTCAACCTCAATGAAAATCTCTTTCTAGCAAAATTAAACTACCCAATTGAGACAACGATTTATTTTGGAAATAGGACATTGTTGAAGAAAAAATTCCAAAAATAATGTAATTTTAAAACTTGTTCGTCTTAACTTGAGAATCAAAAGAAAAAGTTAAAAAATACAGCACATGTTGTACATGTTTATTAGTTCTAGTAACTGTTTGATTTCACTAATGGCACACTATTAGTATTAAATGGTTTGAAAATAGTGAATTAATCTCTATAAGACATTAGACGATAAGATTACCCAGAATCTAAAATTTACTTTAAGGATGATGATCTTCACATCGAGGTCCATCCTAACCTGACCTATAAAACACTGGCTCATGAAGCCTTAGTTTAGCTATAGATGACCTTGATCGAGTGGAGGCCTTCGATTACTGTAATTACGAAGTCAATGTCCTATGGTTTTAGCATGCATAAAGTCACCACTTACAACCACAACTATGCTTCTCTTTGCAAACAATTTACTATACCTTTGTATCTAACTCATTAACCATAAAGTTATAATATGTTTGTGCCACATATTGATTACATGGATCAAATCTAATTTAGTGTGAAATTGTATCCCTTGCTTCAACTCATTAAGGAACTTAGGTTTTCTAAACAAAAAAAGTGCTGCTCATTTGATATGAAACCATTATCAACATTAATCTTACTATGGAATGAAATTGATTCAAGAAGGTTATGGTGGAGTGTTGCATTATCGGAAATTTAGGTACAATTATGTATCTTTGGATGTTATCTTGTTCACTAGATTTTCATCATCATCAAATATGCAATTTTGAAAATCATGTTGTGGCCATCATTTGAATCCTTTTGACATATTACTTCATCGACGGAAGCAGTTTCCTAAAAGGCCTCTTCTATCTCACACTTAAGATTGCCTTCAATATACAACGCATCTTTATTTTCTTCATTGGTGAGCATTCATAGATTGTTATACTTTTGGAAAATGAGGCGTACTTGTTTGACCCAAGGTAATATGTTCTTCAAGCATGAGAGAGTTGCCTTGTGTCTTAATTAACAATTATTAAAATCACATTATACTAATTGCTTTAGCAAAATTAATAAGTGCTTCTACATCATTATCATTAGTAATCTCTTTCGGCATGAATGCTATTCTCAAGCCTATTTCCATAAATAGATACATGTCTATGACATATTTCCACATTGCAAGTACTATGACCAACTTTCAGTAATTTACAAATCATACTTAGTTACCTTGTATAATTTACGTTAACTCTTATTTTCATATTCTCTAGTGCCCCTTTATCTTAATGTTGTTTGTTTTTGCTTTGAAAATTTTTTCCAATGCCAAATACAACATTTTTTACATATTATGTCATTTCCACTACTCTTCAACACCATTATAATAACATTGTTAACTTTTACAGGACTTTAATATCTTCAAATGGAACAGAAATTTATACCTAATCTTAATTTTCAAATGTTTCTTGTTTTTTATTGTAGATAAGATAAGATGCTCAATTGTATATTTTGCCTTTTTTAAACCATAACATCTAATTCTCATATATTTACAAGGTGCTTTATTTTATTTCATGTTATTCTTCTCTTTTCTTTTTCACACATATAACCTATTCACTTGTTCTAAGCAACTATAACTTACTATAAAGTGTCTTCTACTATGAGCTTAATGTGACTATCTTTAGCACTTCTACATATATAAGATGATAACAATGCAAACAACTACACTTGTGTTGGTTATACAAAGTAAAGAAACATATTTAAACTTATATCTAGTTTAATATGAGCTCAAAAAGGAGTAGAAGAAAGAAAAAAGTTGGTAAATCAAAAGAGAATTCTATTCACTCCTCACAAAAACTAGTTGTTGTTGCATTCAACAAGAATAAAGAAAGCATTTTGGTACTAAAATTTCTATCCAAATGCAATATCAACACATGAATGAAAAGCATCTGTGAATAAGACAAAAAGTAATTGAGGATAGAAATAATTGACAGTCCATGCATTCTAAACAAGTGGAATGAAAAAAAGAATAGGAACTATAGTTTAATTGTAAAGATTGCCATTGACAACCCATGCATTGTTATTCTCGGTTCTTGTCACAAATAAGTCTCCCACACACATACAATATAAACATAATAAGAGGAGACAAATGACAACACAATCTTAAGCACTTCAAAAACATAGCAAAGTTCTTAAACAGATTCTTTATCAAACACTTGGTTTTCATGTTCATATTTCTTTCTTTAACATGAAAATAGGTAAAAACTATTGGGGAGAGGGAGTATGTTGAGATTTTCTTACCTTAAAGTGACTAGAATTGGTGGAGGAAGATGTAGTCAAATCAAATTTTCGAGAGGTGAATAGAGTTGCTCATCTATGTGATTTTAGAGAAAGAGACTGTATTTTGTGTAAATGAGGAAGAACTAAGAAGGCCAAGGGATATTTTTACATAAACGAGGAAGAACAAAAAGGGTTGAGGGATATTTTCACGCAAATGGTAGGGCCAAATTGGCATTGTTTCATCAATAAGGATTTATAATTGCATCTAAAAAATGCAATTTATTTTTGTTTCTTAAATACCTCAATTATGTATAGAGATGAACCACAATTCTTAAATATGATTTATTTGCAACAAAGTAAGTGTAGATGAAACTTAGAATAACCTAACCATACCAAGTTTTCAAAATCTCATTTATGAAATGCAAGATGTTTTTATAAAAAATGGAAATTGCAATGATAATCAATTTTGTAAAATCTATATTTTGTGATTTTTCTAAGCAATAGTGGACATGTGTTACACTCGTCTCTAGCCCATCTATCTTTATGTGGTTACAATGTTCTTAAATTCCTATAAATATAGACATGTTATTTTTTCAATAAAGAAAACAAACTAATTAATTATGTTTTTTTCTCATTGTTTTTCAATTAAATAATGAACTATGGTGTGTTCACCATATTGGGATAACCATTCTTAAGATTTTAAAGTTGGTGACCTATTTCAATAGAATTTAATCAATAAACCTTTTTAGGGTTTCCACAACTAATGTGCTCTAAAAATTTTTGCAGTGTTTAAACATTCCAAAATGTCTTTTTATTAATTTTTTTTTTACTATTATTGATATGCCAAATTAATTTGAAAAGCTATTAGTATATTGTGTAAACCATATGAATTTGTTTTTAGATTAGTTTAATAACTATTTTTGCAAAAGCCACTAATTGAATATCCAATCTGATTAGTACTTTAACAAAATTAACATTTCCTTATGAATAAATAAATTTCTCCACTATTAATTTATAAGTGAGAACTATTTGGAGATTGAATAAATTGGGGAAAAATTGCTACATGATTAATCTTCATTTCTTTTGGTAAGAACTTTGGCAACACTAAATTTAATGGGCAAATTATATTAGAAGGTTCCAAAGTTTAGAAATAAGTTCATTTAAAGTCTTAATGTTTTAATAAGTTCAATTAAGACCCAACATTTAGAAAAATATATTTTTAGTTTTAATTAAATATTTCTCCCATATCAATGGAGACCTTAGAAGAGGGTTTTTTTGAGTTCTAATTAAAAATTCTCTTGTTGACACGTGTCATTAGAGATATCAATTGATCCACTTTTTCAAATGTTGGAATCTCTTTTGGAATTACCAAAAATTGTTGGGACCTCAATTGATCGACTTCTCTAAATGTTGGGATTTCTTTTGAACCATTTGAAACGTTAAAACCTCAAAGGGACTTAATCTTAAATGTTGAGACCTTCCGATGTAATTTACTCTAAATTTACTGTTGCTTATAGTAATTGAAATGACAATTATTGAATTGAAATGATTAATAGCACGTTAGATAGCAAACTAATACAAGCAATGGTTTTGTAAGTAATTGCCACAAGTTAAAAGGCGAAGACTATAATTTATATAAATGATTGTCATTTTATTCAAAAGTTATCAACAACATCGTTATACCGTTGTATCAAATGCATTATAGCAACATTTTTAATGACATTCTTATAATATTTAATATTTCCATTGCAATTTTTATAATCTGATTTAAATATATCATCAAAAGAAGGTAGGTTGGGAACAGTTTAAAGAAATGCAGATGAAATTCTTTTGAAAGCCACTTCTTAGTTTCTTTGCCTTATGGAACTTGATATTGCAGACGCTCGCAATGGCAATAAGGGAAGGTTTCATCACAGCTAAAAGACGCAGGTGAAATTAAATTGTGCTCGATACTAATTCCAAGAAAATACACGATGCCATTACTTCTTCTAAACTTAGTTCTAACAAACTCTTTCCATTATTTTTCTTTTGTTTTGATTCTTAGAGATGCTAACGTGTGTGCCAACTGAGTAACTTACCAAACCAGAACAAGGATGGGATGTAATAATTGGGTTTCTAAACCCCATCTAGGACTGTAAATGAGTTAGGTTGAGTTGATATAGTACCAAGCTCGAACTTGACTAACATAAAAAATCTCGAAGCTCGAACTCGAACTCAAACTAGATCGAGTTTTGATTTTTAAGCTCGAACTCGACTCGGTTTTATACTCGATAAACTCAAACTCGAGTCGATTAAACTTAATTATTCCTTTAAATATTAATTTAATTATAAAGGGTATTTAATACTAGGTAAACTTAAACTTGACTCGACTCGATTTAATACTCAGTTAAGCTTAATTAAGCATGTGAGCTCTTCGATTTGAGTATTTTAAATCTCGAACTCGAACTCGAACTCGGTAACTAATCGAGTAGCTTGAACTCAAGCTTGACTCGATTATAAGTGAGTTGAACTCAAGTAACTTGCGAGCTGTCTCGATGTTTACAGCCCTAGCCCCATCTAATTGCAATCTCTTCTATTTGTAAATGAGCTTTCTCGTCATTCTGACAAATCTTTTTAATAATATGGTAAACTACATCAAATGGTATCAATGTTTGAGAGTAAATTCATTTAAGCTATCAGTGTTTCATGTGGTTAAAAAAAACGAATCAATATTTGAATACAAATTTATTTAAGATATTAACATTTAAGTGGTTAAAAAGAAGAATCATTGTTTTGCACGAATCAAATAAGATATCAATAATTGACCATTAACAAACAATGAGAAAAGTTAATTAAAAACTAATGTAAATATTAATACCTTAAATGGAATTTGCAATACATTGATACCTAATTTGATTTTCTCGTTTTAATAGTTTAACAAACATTAAGACATTAAATAAGCTTTCTTTAAAACATTGATACATTCATTCGCACTTTACCATTTAATAATAAGCTTCTTCTTTCTTTAAAAAAAAAATTCTTTTGCGAAGTTTATAATTTTTTTTATTTCTTTACAGTACCATAAGAAGTCCCATATCTCAAAAATATATTTTTTGTTTTAAATGTGACTTTTTTTATTTAAATTTCCTTCATAATGAATTGTTTTATTGGGACTAAAGACATGTGGTATGGAAGAAACATTTATAATAAAATATGTTGGAATGAATTAAAAATTTAAATATGAATGAAATTATAACTTTATTTTTTTTTTTTTTTTTGTTTAGCAAAACCCTTGAAATCATTGATTCTGTTACTGTACTTTTGGTTAAAGTACATTCGAACTCTCTAGAAAAGTTTAAAAAAAAAAGGAAGGAGCATCAAATACCCTATTCACGGATAAAACAAATCTATAACGTATAATTGTAAACCCCTAATTTTTAGAGAAATATCAGGTTCAAACCCTAAATCGGAAAGTCAACCGGATACCTTAAGTCAACAAATCCCCTGCAAACCTTAGTAGTTTAGATCCGGCAATCCCGCGTTCCTAAATCAAGAAGTCGAAATACGAGTGAAGAGTGTAGTTTGGTTAGTAATAATATTAGGATGCTTAAAAAGATCATATTAGCAAATTTTCGACCTATTTCGAACCCAATCAGATACAGACTTTGAAAAGCATATCCTAGGGTTCGAGATTTTAAATATATGCTATTAATACCGTTAGACTCGTGATTTCATAAAATTTTCAAATATATCAGTTATATAATTTTTCGGATTATAAAAGTTACAATTATAACATTTTTATCGTATTTTCATTACTACCGGTACTTTAAATGTCCAATCAACTTTTTTATTTCTTTCACACTATTCACAAGTACAACTACCCATACTCTACTTCCTACATCCTTATATCCTATTCTTACAATTTCATCATTTTTCTTACAATTTACTTTTCTAATACAACTTTTACTACTTAAATTAATTATTTAAATTTGAATCTTACACAACACAACACAAATAACACTCTCTCTCCCCTCTATTAGAACCGGCACTCCCCTTCCTTTCCTCTCTCAAATTGTTTTTGTAAAGACCTAATCCTCTAAATCCCGAGACTTAGAGTACCGAATCCCCAACCACATATAATGTTTTCACATTATATGTAAGGTTGTCCTATATCTATTAGTTTATGAAAATTGTTTGATCAAAACCACTATTCTTTGTAAAGAACTTTTAAACAAAACAAGATTGCTAACAAAAGCAATCTATACATACATTTACATCATATAAACATCGTTTAGTGCCAATACATGACACTACAAAAATTACATGTTTTCTCAAAACATGAGAATCTTAAAGGATCTTAAGGTCATTACAACAAGAAATTGGCTTAACTAACAAGAATTCTATACATAGCTTTTCCTTAGCAAAAAGTCTTCCAAAAGTCCAAGGTAAACGGATCCTATTCGTCCCACTCATCCAGAAATCTCTCGAAATCGGACCCATAGCCCAAGTCATCATAATACTCGTCTCCAATACCTGCAAAGCAGTAAAAGTGAGCCAGAGGCCCAGTACACAATAACTTATGCAAAACAAATCATCAAGTTGATGTAATGCATCATAGAACGAGTGGTTATCTTTATTACATTTTCTTTCACAAATCAACAAGGGGGTATTCAAACCCGGTCACACTTCGGGAATTCAGGGATCCTGAGTAACAGCAGCTGCTCAGGGGGTTGATATAAGCAGTCCGAATACTTATATCTCCTATATCTATTTCATGAAGATAATAGCTTCATTTAGGGTTTAAAAGCCGTTGCCCAACTCTACTTAAACTCAGTCCATAACATAAGCCTAGTTCACAAGTTCCCATAAACTTTGAACTAAATCATGGTATTTCCCCCTAAGTTTAAGCAAACGTTACTCAGATACTATTCCCCCCTATCGGCTACCCACTTAACCAAAAATAATCGCTATTGCATCATAGCGTACCATTGCATCATGGTAAAGTCATTGCATCATGACTTGGTTAAGCGCCTAGCTAACATGTCATTGCATCATGACAGGTTTGCTGCTCCTCGGACCAGATTAAACAACGTAATAGACATCCAATTCATTCAAATGTTAAGCCGAATCAATTTAGGTCAAATTAGAAATGCCTGGTCTTAACAAACATCAAACAAGTTATTGCGTACCTGAACCCGTTAGTATATAACTAGGATCTCTCGGTGATGAACTAACCGAAGAACCCTTAACTGTAATAAAAATACCACAATAATCAATAAATCAACAATTATAGATTTCATTCTCACAATTATACACATATTATATCCATATATCACAATTAATCAAGGAAATCCAAATAATTAAATACAAAGTCACAAATAAGCATTTAAACATCCTATTATATCCTAAATCACTTAATAAATACTCAATTGCTCAAATAACAAACTTTGAAAAATTTTAGAAAAAGTTTTTAAATTTCAAAAGCACAGGGGATAGGCCGGCAGCCAAAGCCGGCGGCTTTGAGCTGGTGCTCGATGCTCTGAAAATCAACACTGCCAGCGCTGGCAGTGTTCAAGGGTACGCCGCCTGCCTTTGCATCCTACGCCGGCGGCCTTGAGTCGGCATAGAATCCAAAACCAGAATTTTCAAAAACATCCAGAGAGGTCTAAGCCGTCCGCTTACCTAGATACGCTGGCGGCTTTGACACATAAGCCAGTGGCCTACATTTCTGCTGCCAGCATTCAACATGACAGAATGAACGCCAGCTGACTTTTCCAGCGAAAGCCGGCGGCTTTCAGCCAGCCTTAAGAAATCTGAATCCAACGCTGCCTCTAAGCCAACAGCGTTGAATTCCCAGGTGCCGACGTACGTTTTAAAAACAGACTTAAACGAAAAACTCAAATCCCCTGTTCTTCCATTTTGAAAAATTTCATCTTAAAACACTTCAAAACCTTCCTCAACAACACTTCCAACTTCATATACTCAATCCTATTTATAATACTCAATTCTAGCAACTCAAAACAAGAATTCAACACAATTAAACACTTTAACTCCACATCAATCCAATCTAGATTTTTCATACACAATCTCTCTTCACATCCTTCCTATGCTTCCCATCACTTCTACATAACAAGCACATCCTCACACACTTATAAAACACATTCATAACTCATCCCAAGCATGAACAACTATTTGGATAACATTAAACTCATTTCATCCAAGACTTTACAAAAACTACAACAAGAAATGAAAACAAAGCATAAGCCACACTTAAAGTAACTCACATTTAAATGCTTTGCCTTGAAGACAACTTGATTTCTAAAGCTTGCTATTGCCCTTAGTTTAGGCTTGGAATTTGAAATGGAGATGGAAATGGAAGAAGAAAAGAAAAGAAAGAAAGAAAAAGAAAATTCGGATAAAAATGAGCTGCCCCAAAAAGTAGTTCAAATTAGCTTAATTTTGACTTTAACACATTCCAAATTTACCCCTTAATGCATACATTAGCTTAGGATGCATTTGGCTTTAATTTGAGTCTCATTTGGGGCTTATATTTGAGCATAAATGCTACTTAATTAAAGAAACAAAATTCCATCACTAATCTTGTAAAACCAAAGTTGATTTTATAAATCTAACTTAATTAACACCTTAATGTACAAAAGGCACAATTAATAATTTTACTACACACACATTAATACATATAAAACAAAGACATTAATTTAAATCTACACATGCAAAATAATGCATTCTAGACTACTAGCAACATAACCATGGTATTCATCATACTCACTCAATTCAACAATTTAAAATAATTAAATAAACACATGAAATCTAAATAGAATTTATATCTAGGTCATTTCAGTTTTATTTATTTTCTTTTATTACACAAACCCTAATCCACTTTTCTATATAAACCCATTTATGCCAACTTCATTTCATTTCCTTCTTTCTTCATTTTCTCTAAAGAAATTTTTTTTTGCAAAACTCTCTCTCCCTCTCCTCTTGAAACCATGAGCCTCCCTCCCTCAATACACACACACACTTTTGTTTTTCTTTCAAGTTTCTTACTCTACACATCCAATAGGTAATAGATCTACACTTTACAACCTTAAAAACATGTAATGGCAAGATCATTCATGTGTGATTTCACTCAAAATTCCCCATGAGCTTTAAGCTAGGGATGTGAAAACACTTGAATATGAGATCCTTACCATCACAATGTAGTAGATCTTGTTATTTAAGATTATTTTGCTATTAATTGTTTTATTGTTAAGATATGTTGTTGTTATTAATATTTTATACATGTATTCATCATCTAGCCATATCCACATAATAGTCATAGTGTTCATGCATTTATAACTAGTATAATAAACTAGATCTAGTTGTTTTGAGATTATAAATACCTTAGGCTTTTGTTTTATGCATATAAATAACTTGTAGTAGTATGACGATAGTAGGAAAATGATAGAAAGCTCAAGATCTACTTTAGTTTCAACAAAAATGATTTTTGAAAATTCGGATAAAAAAGGAACCATATTTAGAAAAGCTATTTTTCAACTTCAAAATGTGTATTTTACATTGAAAATGAAGGGCTTAGGGAGTAGATATCATAAATGGATGATCTTAATGAGTAAAGCTTAGATCTACCAAGGAATATCTTCAAAACAAGGAAAAATTTACAAAAGTTATGTTTCAATCCCAATAATAAGTGTTAAATTCGTAATAAAGGAAGATTGAAGTGTAAACACTCATTTTTCAACACCAAAACAAGATTTTTATTAGAAAAATAGAAGCCTTAAGGAGTAGGTATGATTCAGGAATAGTTTTTGAAAAGAAACAATCCCAATTGGAAATTTTAAAATTCAGATTTGAAAATGACCATAAACACCTATTTCCAAATGCCAAAATGATAATGTTCATAGAAAAATAGAAATCTTAGGGGAAATATATAATAAAAACCGAATTTTGATAAGGATAAGAGAGGTTTAACAAAGTATAATCCTAAAATAAGGAATGGTTTCAAAGAATAGATTAAACAATGTTGTCACTCTTTAAAAATTCTGTAAAATTCGTAATTAGGTAAATCACCTATTTAAACATATATTTTTCAACCCCAAAATGAATGTTTTTATTAAAATAATGAAGGTGTTGGGTATATGGGTCATCAAGGTTGAGTTTTGATAAAAGCAAGTGTGATTTTACAAGAAGAAAAACAATTTTTGTTAAGTCTAGTAAATTTCAAAAGTTTTGCAAAGCAAAAATTTTTTCAAAAAGAATTATTGGTACTATATCATTAAGAATATACATATAGATAGTTCATCTCATAACCTTCATGATAATAGCTTGTAGGTATTGCATATATACATGATGTACTTGGTAGAAACAAAGTTAGGAAAATAATGTCCTACACATCCTATTTGACATTATTTAGGTACATGAGGAATTAGAATTACCAACACTCATGAATCATGCATGATATTGAGTTATATATGTATATAATAGAGTTTTACAAGATATAATGATAGCTAAGTATCTATCAAAGCTTTAGTATGATGCTTAGTTTGAAATTAGGAGTTGAATTGTGGAATGGAAAATTCGTATAATATTATGTATCCTACTGTTCATGGACCAAACAACCTTGCTTGTTGGAAATAACTCAAGAAATAGATAACTTTCATCGAATAGGTAGAAATCGGTATATAATATGCGAAATTCCGAGTTAAAATGACCAAGTTAAGGCCGTTTTAAATTGGAGTTTCCTCGTAGACGAATTTTGACGAACTTGTTAGAATAGAATTTATAAGTTCATTCAAACTTCATAGAAATACTTATTAGAGTTATTTCTTTTTATTAGGAGACTTGAGAGACAAACTAGACCTTCTCGAAGACTATTACGATTAAGTAGATTTTCACGCCATGGCAAAGTGAGTTCACTATCTTTAAATTATATGCTTGCGATTGTGCTTGTAATATTAGTGGCATTAGAATTAGAGTAAGATAAAAATTTGATTGTGTGTATATGCGTTCTACTTAGGTGAATTGATGATAAGAATATCGAAATGAGCTTTTTGTAACAATTTATATGCCATGATCTTATAATCAAATTAGCCATGCATACCATATGTGAGTCACATTGCATAGGTTATTATACCTTTGTAGAAAGAAGGCATAATAGCTAGGCAACGAGTGGCCTGTAAACTCGAATGTTGGCGTAAATTCATTCAACATAAGATTGAAAATGTGTGCAAGTGAGCACCTGTATCAACCACAATATAAATGAGAAAAATTGAAATCTATGGTTGTATGGGCCTGAAATACCTAACCCCAAATGGAGGGCGTAAATCCATTCAACATAAGATTTCCGGAAGGTCTTATGTATTGTATGCTTACATGCTTATGCATTTAATATAGTTGTTAATATAACTTACCTGATATATATACTGTTGTTGAGTATTTAATTTTGGAAGTGAAACTCACTAAGCTCATAAGCTTATACACCTATAGTTCCCTATTACAATATGAATATTTATGGCTATCTCCAAGAAGCCACTTTCCTCAGGTACAGCTTTTGGACCTTAAAAAGCTTTTTGAAGAAGTTGGAACCTAGATGTAGACATAGACTTCTAGTTGAATTTCCTTAATCTATATATATATATATATATATATATATATGATAGTTGATGTAAGAGACTTTTGTGGACTCACAAACTCTTAATATTTTGACAGGGATATGCCCCTTAGCTCATGTAATAGATTTATCTGGTTATAACTGTTATGATTTATACTCTTATCGCTACGTATGTCCCCTTAAACTATTTCGATTCAAAGTATGATTCCCTATATGTTGAATGTGAGCCTTGCACCCAGTGTTTAAACTCATGAAGTGACTAAGGTTATCATACTTGAGTTTAGATATCAAGTGTGGTGGACTGTCGCGTTTAGGGTACTATTTGGGACGTGAAAATAATATTATTATAGTTAGTATATAGGGGTATACAAAAAAACGAATATTTACGATAATCGAATCAAAACTAGAAAACCAACATGAACAAAAAAAAAAAGAAAAACAGTTAACAAGTCCATCGGTTTCAGTTTAGGACTGGAGTTTTTAATTTTTTTCAGTTTTTGGTTTCGGTTTCGCTTTATAAAGTTGATGATTTCGGTTACCGTTCGTATTTATATATATAATTTATAATATACTTATATAATTATTTTGTTAAAAATATTAATAGTCGGATATTGAAGGTTTCAAATCCTAAACTTTATTTCATTCTCTACAAACCATAACCATTGTCACATATTCCCTAATCACTTTCTCTTTTCCCTGTTCCCATATCCATATGTTATTCCTTCACCGCAATCTACATTCCATACAACATCCGGCAACCGGCATCCATCCATCAACAACGGCAAGGAGCTCTTATCACTCAACCATATTGAGGTTCCATTTTATTTTTAACTCAATATATGCTTGAAATATCATATTTTTTCTTAATTCTTTTATCGGTTTTTTGAACTATATTCCAATTTATTTTTCTAACTCTTATTATACTAAACTTTCCTTTGTGGTTTATTTTCTTAAGATTGTAATTGTAAACTAGAAATTATATATTTTGTAAAATTTATGACCAAGAGCACTACTTGTTGTATTGAGTACGACTTTTTGTCTTTATTAGCTATCATATGTATTCAATATTGATAGAATCCAAAATGCTCCATCTGTCTAGGTGAATTTTTTCTTAACTATTACCATACATATTAATCTATTTTGCTTATGTAAAAAAACTAAAAAAGGAAAAGAACTCTTGCATTTTGATCGTTATTGCATATAAAAATGCTCTAATTTTTTTACGGACATATTGAAAAATATGGTTAACTACTAATTTTGCATCAATCATTATGTTAAATGGTTAAAAATCGAAAATTGAAAAATTAACCAAAAAAACGGTTAACCATTTATAATGGATCGGTTTAGAATTGGAATATTAAAAAAACGATCATTACGATTTTATTAAAAAAATTAAGCTATAGACCGATTAACTGAATTGTGAACAACCCTACTTGTATATTAATATATGACATATTAAATTGATAATGCAATAATGTAATATATAGTCAAATATTAAGATACAAGTATACAACATGATAAATATATAGCAAAATAAGAAATACATATACAATTATGGATGATAAAGATATAAGTGCAATTTTCCACCTCTTCAATTTGAATGAAGAAAGGAACGTGGGAATTATGGAACATGCCCATTTGGATGGTGAAAGATGGGAAAGAATATATGAAATGTTTTGCCACTCACAAAAGCAATTAAAAGGTACACCCACCACTTACCAAAGCCACTCTCATATATCATAATTGTCCAAAGGAGAAATCGTCGAAATTCATTTATTCGGTCCACAATAATATGTTAATGGTACATATTAATTATGGGAAGGCAAGACTAAATACAAAATTTAACAAAATATACATAATTATTAATTATAAAAATATATAAAATCCACATATTAAACCAATACTTTTAAATTTCATTAAAAATTAGTAAACTTAGGGTAAGTCATCAAAATTACGGTATGGTAAAAATTACCAAAGACTTAATGACTGTAAGTGGGACCTAACTTGACAAAAATCCAGTCCAACACAACGCGGCAATCCAAACAGTACCGGGCAATTCGATACAAACGATGCGAAAAGCGAGATTGCAGCAGGAGCCTAGTGTAACAGTTATCTTAAATTCCCAACGACAAATCACCCAACCCAACACGACCCAACCCAACCCTTGCCAATCTCCTCCTTATATACACACACATACCAGCCTCCTCCTCTGTACTTTCACGCGTACACACCCGGCCCGGACGCTGTGTTTGGTTTTTAACAATCGCAGCGCCACCTTTTCTTCTTTCTTTTTCGCGTCTTTTTGAAAGGAAAAACCAATGGCTTCTTCTGTTGCTGGAACTTTGAAGCCCCTTTCGTGCTCTTTGAAACCGACCCAGGTATTGTTTTTCCCTTAATTTTGATGGGTATTGTTTGTTTGCAGCTACATATATCGGATTTGTTCATTCAAGTGTGAGACTTTATCTTTGATTTGTTTGTAAAAGGGTGTTCTTTTTAATTAGATCAAAGTGCCATATTTGGTTTTGTATGTAGCATGTTTGAGAATATCGTATTTAGTTGCAATGGAATAGTTGGATCGTTTCATATCAATATTGTACTTTACATGCACTGGCTATTTTACACGGAATCTTGATTAAACCACTAGATGACTAGTTGTACTTAAATTTGACTCTTTTTTGTCTTTGATGAAATTTTGAAGAATTAATATAATGAGGAACTAATGTCGTCAAAGGATGTCAGTGTTATTTTATGTTTTTAATTTTAAATTATGTGGTCTTTTTGTAACACTTTATATTTAATCAAGCATATGGAGATCTATTTTTTATCTGCTTAAACTTTTAAGAATCACTAATGATCTCTAAAAAATTGGGAAAACTTGTTGGCAACACAGAGAGAGAGAGAGAAATATAGATATAGATATGGATATGTGTGTGTGTGTGTGTGTGTGTGTGTGTATCTTCATACAACATTTATGACCTAGTTCAGATGACGTCTCGGTTATTTCCATTGTTGTGATATTGCTAATAGCTGTCTTCTTTGATCAGAAAATTTGCCATTCTCGTGGTACTTGCATATTTTACCAGAGAGTTAAGTGTAAATTTTCTTTTTATGTGTGCATTTCCTAAAAAACATCCTAATACTTAATTGTGAGTTTAATGTCAACGGTGAATGAAGCTTACTATTGTTTTGGGCGACATTTTTAACTACCTCATCCTTGGTTGGCATGGGGACAGCTCCTTATGCTCGAATCCTGTTCCTTTCAGTGCAAGCCAAGGACAGCCCCAGTTCCTATCTCAACGAAGGCCCTTATAAACTCTTATTATATGTCTATTATATGATAGTATGTGAATGTCTAAGTATGAGCATTGGTGAACTGAATACAATGTAGTCAAAGCGAGAAAAGTACATTCGAGGTGACCCTAAAATCACCTGAGAAGAGGCGTGACCTGACAAAAATCAGGTGCAATCTGTAGTTTTTAATTGGAATGTACATGGTATGCTATGTTATCTTCCTCCTAATGTTTTCAATTTTAGTACTACATATTATATCTAATCTAAAATAATTGGCGATTTCCTTCATTGAAATTACCTTTTATCTTTTCATTGCCCCCAAACGGAAAAGATGGAAATAAATCATGGTAATAATAGTATCAACATGAAGTAATCACTAGTTTCTGAATATATATGTATATATATATATTCTAGATTTAAACTAGTTTTTGAATAGGTGGCATAAAAACTTGAAATTTGAGTTGATGCATCAATCTTGATAAGCATTAGCTTACAAGGAATAACTGATGATGGAGTATGTGATATGGGAACTTCTTATTAAATTTGTTTGAAAGGTGGAAAATGCTTTACATGGCTGAACTTGATCTCTGAAAGTAGTAAGTCATTTATTTTCTAGTCTACGAGCACTCTGCACTCATTTTCTCTTTTTTTGTGTCTAATCTAATGAGTAATGCATTTTAGGATTATTTGGATTTTTTGGTATCATTGATCTTTTCATCAGCCAAGTTCTTGTGATTGAGCACTGATAACGTTGTTCTTGAATTGCTTGGGCAGCCGCTTAACAGCAGGGCTTTCAGCCTCAGATCCATCTCATTTCCTGTTAATGGAACAAGATATCCATCTCTTAAATCTGGAAAACAGGCATTCCACCTACAAGTTTGCTGCGTGGTATGTATCTTAATTTGTCATACATTGCAGGTCCATTGATAGCGTTATAATTTACGTAGATGTATTTGTTTATAGAGAACGGTTTATGAAATTCCTTTGATATTTTTATTGTTAATGTTTGCATTTATAATTATGATCATTAATTTCAAGAGGTTGCATATGCTAGTGGTGGTACAAGACTATGGTAGCAACTAGCCTTTGTAATAGAAATCATTCTCCTTGGACATGCATTGTACTGGTTGACCACTAGCACTAGCATTGGTTATAACTTTCTCCTCCCACCATCAGTTGTAACAAAGAGCCACTAGCAATCACAAACTTTTGAGATCACAATGATGATTATTGACAAATACAAAGTATTGATTATAATAAAGATAAAAAGGAAAAAAAAATGTCTACAGAACATTTTCCGTGAAACAAAACCTTAAGCCTTTTTGTTGGATAAGTTTTCTAAGCTTATGTAATTACCATTTAATCGGGAACTTTGCAGAATTCCTTGATGTTGGATATTACTGGATTATGTAAACAACTTTTTCATAAGAATATGTCACGAAACACACATGCCATTGCATAAATGACCATTTCTATCCACTGAGGCTATCAGTTTTGGCTTATTACTTTATTTTTTAGGCCAGAGCAATGACTTTTTCATAGTCTAGCGACAAAAGTAAAACACTCTTAAATATAGGAGATTGGGAGATGACCCTTTTATTGTGGGGACGTACACCCTTTAATCCTTTGTGGGCAGATATAGTCTGGCTAATCAACTTGTATATGTTGAAGTGTTATGTTATGCAGATGTGTATATCTAATCCATATTTGTATTTTTATCTTAAACAATCAAATCCCATTGCTTGAATACAGGCAAAGCCAGAGACTGTGCAAAAGGTTTGTGATATTGTAAAGAAGCAGTTGGCTTTACCTGATGATTCCGCAGTCACAGGCGAATCTAAATTTGCTGCACTTGGTGCTGATTCTCTGGACACGGTATGCTTTAGATCACTCTATCCCTTAGCAACTGCTCTCTCATTCCTATCTTCCTAGCTAGTTATGATCTTTGGAGCCTTTTGAATTGGCGTGGAGCATATTGAACTTAAAGCTAGTTATGCACTTTCTTCTGGCTGGTTTTATAAAATTTATCATGACCGTGTTGACCAGTTTCCCTTTTCTATTATGTGAGCAAGAACAATATAATGTAATAAAAAGAGCAGTGAAGTTCGATGACTTGCTTTGTCTTTATCTTTCTGACCATTCAAAGCTACACCCAGATTATGATATATTTGAATGAAGAAGTAATGAAAATAGTTTAGTAATTACTTCCATGACGTCCAAGATATAAAATCTTGAGCCAGCTACTTGAAGTGCCCAAAAACCTGAAAACATTCAGATGGAACCTAGTAGGCGATGGTAGGGGGTAAGTTGCAGCATGATTTGAGCTATCTGCACTTCTAACTTCTTTTTGAAGGGAACAATATGGAAAAGTAGATTTGAAGGAAGATTCATCAATAATATGGCAAGATTGTTGGTACTTTAAATTGAAGTTTTGAAGTTCTTGAAATGAAGTTATGATTATTGTGTATCATTCATATTCTCATTACATGCAAGCATGCTGAATTGGTTGTGATATGCTTCCTCCTACTTTGTACAGTACAGAGCATGCAAATGATGTTTTTTTCCTATGTTGTGGACAGGTTGAGATTGTCATGGGTCTCGAAGAAGAATTCGGGATAAGTGTGGAGGAAGAAAGTGCACAGAGTATCGCCACTGTTCAAGACGCGGCTGATCTAATCGAGAAGCTCATTGCTAATAAGTAGAAACTTACAGTTGGATTTGAAACTCCAGACTCGTTATTGGACTGAAGGTTTATGCATTTTCTTTTTCCTTTTGTTATTTGGGTAAAAGCCTTTGAGCTTGTTGGTCTGAATTCTGATGGAACCGTCAATGTAGTTGAAACTTTCATGACTTTCTGTTGCTTCTATTTATAGAATCTTCTTCTACATCGTTAGTTAAAAAATGACATTATCCTGCTGCATCTTATTTATTCCTGCATACTTTTTTTTTGGTTGGAGTATAGCAAGCGTCATTGCACGTTAGCAACTATTTGATGAGAGTGAACAAAGTGGGAGGGTAGGAAATTATGAGTTCCTCGGGAGAAAACTGGCGAACCAATTGTTGTAATTTCCAATGGATGAACAATTATGATGCATCAATGTATTGTTAGAGCAGATAGTCTGCAGCACCATTCATACCGGGCGGTATCAGCTTTGGAACAATAATTGGTAAGGCCCTCCACACCACCATCTCTTCTACTTCACCACCTTTGCCCAAGGCCCCAACACCATTGGCATGCACACGACTTATATTACCAGTTAACTCATACCCCTCCTTATTCGATTTAGAAAATTCCTTACCAATTGCTCATATTGTGTGTAGAGCAGGAGCAGTCACTATTTGCATTTGAGCTGCCCAACCTAGCCCAGTTTTAAAGGTTTGGGTTTAGCTCATTTAAAATTTATTATTCTTTAGCTAAGTCAAGCCTTTTATGCTCATTTACTTATTTAAAAGAGCTAAGTCAAGCTTTTTATCAAGCATAAAACTTAACTTTGATATGGATTAGTTTAGATATGTCATTTTTTACTTTTTTATAAACATAAAAATAATGTATAAGTTGTTATAAATTATATATATATAAATATTAGAAATTAGTTTTGTTTCATTATATATTTTCACTTATTTAAAAGAGCTAAATCAAGCTTTTTATCAAGCATAAAACTTAACTTTGATATGGATTAGTTTATATATGCCATTTTTTACTTTTTTATAAACATAAAAATAATGTATAAGTGTTGTTATAAATATATATAAATATTAGAAATTAGTTTTTGTTTCATTATATATTTATAAAAAAAATTTTCATAAATACAAAACTCATAAATCAGATACGAGCATACTTAGAAGCTTAATTATGAGCTTTTTCATGAGTTTAAATCAAAGCTCAAGCTCAACTCATTTAAATAAGCGAGTTTTACTTTAAATTTAAACTTAGCCCATTTATTATTCAAGCTCAAGTCAAATCGGCCTAATTGGACTTGAATAGTTAACAAACAGCTTACTCATTTGTGGTCTTAATTTGGATTGTTTTACAGCATTGCGACCCAAACTTTACATTGCCCCAAATGCTCCATTCAGTTGACCACTTCTTTGTTGCAATTTTTTATTGTTCCCAATATTTAGGGCTCCAGTTTCTCAATCAATGTCGCGAAAGCCACAAATTGTATCATCTGTTGACCTCCAACAAAGCTATAGCCTTATTATCAACTAACGAGTTTCATTGAAGACTCAAAATTCCCATTATGCGGTGTAACGAAGATGGATTTCTATTATAAAAAATTTTTATATGATAAAAGTTTTCTTTTAATCACTTTTTAATATCTAAGTGAAGTGACCGGAGAGTAACTAAAAAGTTTACTAAGAAACTAAATTAAAATAGATATACTTGGGGAAACTTGTGTCTCGTAAGGTAGTCCAACTTCTTCCAACTTTTAAGCACACCATAAAAGTTAATATGAAATGTATTTCAATAATTCGTCAAAAGGCTGTGCAGCTTCTTTCAATTATTGAACTGATCATAAAAGTTAATATGAAATATATTTCGATAATTCTATCATGTTGGGTATAAAAATGAAGAGTTTGCGACGTTAAAAAGAAAAAAAAAATCACGTGAACCATAGAACTTTCCTATTTCTAGTAGAAAATTATTCCTACTAACATATTTCTAGCCAGTTTTAACAAATAAAGAAACAAACAAAAACAGAATGGCTAATAAATTATAAACGCCGGCATCATTACTCTCCACACTAACTCCAAGTAGAGATGCAACTGGGGCCGGTCGTTATAGGTTACCCGCCCGTCCGCTAAAAACCCTATAGGGTCAAGACCTTATAGGGTTTAGGGTCGGGTTTTGGGTTCTTAAGTGCTGATATGGTCCCTTGACGATTCTCTGGCCATTCCAGCACATGCTTTGTTTGTTTGCCACACCTAACTCCAAGTAGGGATGCAATCGGGGCGGGTTGTTATAGGTTACCCGCCCGTCCATCCCGCTAAAAACTCTATAGGGTCAGACCCTATAGGGTTTTAGGGTCGGGTTTTGGGTTGTACTCATAACCCGATGGAAAAATCTGACCCAATTTAATTAAAAAAATTAAAAATTTTAGTTTAAGGAATTTACTTATTCATTAGTTGAATGATGCTTTTCATATAATCATTTTGTTATTCATGTATTGAGTCACATGATAGGATATAAATTATATTTACAATTAATAATCACTGACCAATTATCCGGAGAAAATCGATTTCCATGTGCAACCTTCCTCACTTTTTCAAAATTCATTTCTTTCCCATGCAACACAACAAAGTATAAAAATTAATTTTCTCAGAAAAAATAGATATTATATATATATAATGACAAATAAATCAAGAATATATAGATCGTCGTGTAGTGTCATCATTTTATTATTATTATTATTATTTTGAGTTGGATGTATTATATAATATATATATATATAGATATATGTAAGTCTTCTAATAATTTTAGGTAATGACATATCTTGAGTTACTGACTTTATCTTATATATTCAGTTTTCATGTTTAATAATTTTTTACCTATCTTTAACGTTTTCTAATTTTTTTTAAATAAAAATTAGGATCTTTATCAACTCCATTGAAATTTTTGCCCTCCTCAACATGCCTCATTACGATAATAATTTAATGAAATAATAAAATGATGCATTTAATTATGTAATAGATTAAACGGGTCGGGTTCGGGTTAGGTCGGGTTCTACGACACCCAATTAATAATCGGGTCGGGTTTGGGACAGAATGACCCGACCCGTTTACATCCCTAACTCCAAGGGAAATCTGTTGTATGTAATTGTCCTGATTTTATCCATATTTTTTTTAATACATTTTATGTATTGTAATTTTTTTTTTTTTAATCCTTCATAAGTATGACCTTTGTGCTTGTCTTTGGTTAAAAGTGAGGTTGTCTATCATCCTAGATTTTCGCTTGTGTGGTTGTAGTTGTTGTCTTTTTTTTTCCCCCGTTATTGGCTTATGTTTTGCAATTTGTTTTCGTAATGTCCTTTGGTTAGAATATCTTGGAATCATCTCATCAAGTCATTGCCTAGTAAGAACTAGGAGCATAAACAAGTTGAGTTGAGATAATGTAGTGTCAAACTCAAACTCATTTTGAATGAAAAACTCAAAACTCAAACTTGGACTCGATCAAACTTTAATTTTCAAGCTTGAACTTAACTTGAGTTAATACTTGATCAGCTCAAGCTCGAGTCAATTAGACTTGATTATTCCTATAAAAATCAATTATACTAAAAAATAAGTTGGGGTTTAAGAATGGAATAAATTTTTAATTGACTTAGTCTTAAATATAATAAATTTGAATCATTGAATATAGTTAACTCACAAACCTCCCATTAACTAGTTCCACCATTAACACCACTTCCATTTTTGTCGAAAACCACCACCACTACTAACCATTAGCCACCCATCGCTGCACATTCATAGAGGAGTAAATGAGCATTGAGGTTAGACTTATGCACTAGGCCTGCAAAATAGAATATGGTTAGTAATGTGATGGGTTGTTATTCAGCGCAACCACTCTGATTCTTAAGTCAGATTGCATTCAAAATGTGTAAAAGTTAACAGATATTAAGGTTATCGAGCTAACATACTTGTCTTTTGGGGTGCACAGAAGAGATATTTATAAGAGACGAACTCTTGGCGATTATTTATATCACGCAATCATGGAGTAGTGAGGGGTTAATAGTGGTAATTATGGACACGGGAGATAAGCCACTAATCCACGTTTAACCGAGCTTTACGGAGGAGTCGATTGAGGTTGTTAGAAGTGTGTCGAGCAGCCCTAGCCGAGAGTCTACCCGATACATCACTAAACATGGCCTAATGGGTCAATCTTGATGAGAAATGGGTTAGACTAGGCCATGTCATGCCCCTAAACTCTCTAGCGACAGCGGACCACATAGCCACACGTCCCTCGAGGATGCTCAGGGAGAAGAGAGAACACGATGCCAGATACATTGGCCCCCAGTGCACCCTAAGGCGACACCAAGGACAAGAAAGTATTATTCTCCTAGACAGAGTTGACTCCAAGTTGCAGCTTATGGAAGTCAAACTCTGGACCTAGGCCTTTTGTTTACCTTAAAAGCAACATCTTTCACCAATTGATCGGTGTACTGGGGACTATTGTACCTGACATCACGTTCTCTCTTTTCCCTATGCAGCCTCGAGGGGGCGTGCGGCTATGCAGTCCGCCGTTGCTAGAGAGTTTAGGGGCATGACGACCCAATAAGCACATAATCCATATTTGACCATCAATATGTAAAAATGAAAAAAGGGAGAGAGATAGTGAAATAAATTGATTAAAATATGATTTACCTTATCTCAATTCATTATTTTTACGGATGCTTTTGTCATTTCTTGGTATTTTTACCTATTTCCTTATTTCCTTAACGAATTTTAAGGAAAACGTACATAGAAAGGGAAAGAAAAAATAGAATGTGGGTCATGTAAATGAATTTCTTTCATTCAAACACAATGTTACGTCATATGATTGTGGGTCAAATAAATGAGTTTCAACAATTTCTCATGGGACAATTATGACGTGTGGGAGTTGTTGTGGCTTGTGATGGGTATACCTTGTAATTGCTATTGGGAGGGGCAAAACATTCCATATGTTCTTTCCCACGTTCCTTTGTTCACTTAAATTGGAGAGTTGGAAAATTACAGTTATATCTTTATCATCCTTTTTATATGTATGACTTATTTTGCAATATATTTATCATGTTGTTATAGCATATATTATATTTTATTGTAATTTAATATTTGACTATATATTACATGATTGTATTATTAATTTAATATGCCATATATTAATATATGAGACATAATAATATTATGTATTATATATATTTGTTTTATGTATGGATAGGGTATCTGATAAATATCCCTATATTTACACCATTCATTTTGAATATACTTCTTCCTAATATTTTTCTTTATCCTGACATTTTGAATATACTTTAGCTAAATGGAATATTGGAATGGAATCATTGATCCTAGGGTATTTCCAAACATAAAAATAAATTTGTAATTTTATTCATAATTCTATTTTTATTCCATTCCAATACAATCATTCTAAGTAATTCTTATAAAGAAAATTCTATTGTTCAATCATTAATTTTGACGGAACTGGTCCCGTCACTATCCGATGGCCCAAATCATATCCAACCATGATCGAATCATTAAAATAGTTAATATTCCAATTACTATATTTATATTAACGGTTAGATCCTTGACTTGATGATGCCATTGATATAACCATAGAAGCTCCTTTCTTACATACCACATGTCTTTAAACCCATGAAAATAATCCAATTTGAAAGGAATTTAAATAAAATAAAAATTTCACACCTAAAACAAAAGTATGCCTTTAAGATATGGGACTTCTTATGGTATTTTAATGAAATAAAAAATTATAAACTGCACAAAAGATCTTTTTTTCCCCAAGAAAGGAGAAGCTCATCATCAAAATAATTCGTCAAAGTACACATAGGCATCGGTTCCGAATCTTACCAAATCGGAGCTGGAACCGGGTGTGCTGATTCCAATTCATTTCTAGTTCCAATTCTAAAACTGGAAAACCACCATGATTGTTTTTTTTTTTTCTTTTTTCTTTTTTTGTTTAAAGATTATTAAGAACAATAAATGACCTTATGGCAATAAATGTCATATATAACAAATATTAAAAATGTTTTGATATTAAATGAAAAATTAAAAAAGAAGGAAAAGTGAAATAAATTTTTATTAATGCATATATTTCTATTACAAATGATGAGAAGGAAACACAACTATTACAAATATTACAATTGGAGGAAAGTCAGAGAATAGAATACAAATGGAGGATGAATGTCAGATGATATGCTCTTATGTACTAAAATCGTTCCATGATGATATGCTCTTATATACTAAAATTGTTCCATGCGTATATTTATAATTTCAAAATTTTTCTGCTTTCAGTCATTTAATGTATACAATTTTTCAGTCTGTGAATTTATAAATTGCGAGTGAACTGTAAACTATAAAAGCGTTGAAAAATTTATGTACATTCTAACAAATTATTTACTCAATTTCTCCTGCTTAATGTTTAAAATTTCTACCAGAAAATTAGCAACCAGCCTTTAATTTTCCAACCAACCAGCCTCTAATTTTCCTTAGTCATAAATATCCTCTCTCACCCACTCTCTCTCTCTCTCTCTCTCTCGCTCTACCGCTACTCCCAGGGTCCCCCCACCTTATTTTAATTTTGTGCACATGTCAAATGTCAGAGTTCAGACTCAATTTCAAATAAGGGATAGGGGCATTGACTAATGAAAAAGGCCATAGGGGTTTGAAAATTGGTAAAGCACAATGTCAATTCAATGTGCTGTTTTGTTTTGTTTTGTTTTTTAATTTTTTTCCCTCTAATTCGGTTGAAATTTTCAAACCACCTGCATGAATTCTTTTTTAATATAAGCCAAAAAGGAGCACCGGTTTCATCAGTTTCTTGGGAGCGGCAGTTCCACCCCAATTCTAGAAACAGATGAGATGGTTAGATTCTAATAATGGAATCGCTTATGGCAGTTTCAGTTTGATTCTTGATTTAAAACTGAACTAAGCCTATGTGTTAAGATATAGAGTATGTCTTCAATAGGAAAAAATTTAATGAATTTTGTGAAAAATTACACAAATGAGCTTTTAACACCATCTATAATCCAAAACCTTAAGGTAATGAGTTAATGAGTCTTCTCTTATTATAAACTTCTCACATAAAATCTATATTTTTCATATGGGATTCTCACACTTGCACCCTAACAATCTCCTCTTTAAGTGTAAGTCTCCATAATAGAGTAGATCATACTTCCCCTCAAAAGCTTATCAAATTGACTCAGGTTCTAATACAAATTTTTAGGGTTCGGAGTATGTCTTTAATTGAGAGAAATTCATTGGGCTTTATGAAGGATTACACAAGTGAGTTTTTGATACCATCTATAACCCAAAACCTTAAGGCAACGGGTTAATAAGTCTTTTCTTCTTATAAACTTTTCATATAAAACACATATTTTTCATGTAGAATTCTCACACTTGCACCCTAACACCATGTCTAGTCAGGAGGACACGAAAGCCGATCTGCAAATAAGAGAGATGACACATATTCCTGCTTTGCCTTGGTAAGTTACCCAATTGGCATACACATTAGCTTCTCTGAGAATTAAAACGAAAGAGAAATAATGAGAAGCCAAAATATCCTCAATAATGTCTCTTATTCTCTAAGTCCTAGGTTTAGAAGAAGTAATGTCTCTTATTCCACCTAGTTTTTAGCTGTGATAAGACCATCCCTTAACACCATTGCTTCCGTAATAATAGCTTCCATTAGGCCAAGAAACATAGAAGTGGCTTCCAAAAGAAGTCGATTTGCATTTCTGCAAACTATTTCGAACCTAAATTCTTTTGATGATATATTCAGGGTCCATCACACACTAAATTTGCAATACTTTAAAAACGTATCGATTGTAAGAATTGCAATGAAAATTTTTAATATTGTAAGAATGTAATTTAAATAAACAGTGTTGTTGCAATGCAATTAATGCATTCATATTACAACTGATATATTATGTTGCTCATGATTTTTAAATAAAAAGACAATCATTTATATGAATCATTTTCTTTGCCCTCTAACATGTGGCAGCCACCTACAAAATGATTCCTTGTATTAGTTTAGCCATTTCATTTTAATTTTTTTCCTAACTATCTAATTAGTTCAACAATCACTATTTCAATTATTATAAGAAACATTAATTTAGTATTGCCAAGGTTTTTACTAAAAGAAATGAAATTAATTATATAGTCAATTTTTCTCAATTTATTCGATCACAAAAAAGTGGTTACTATAATTTAATAGTGGGAAAAGTTATTTTTCAATTCATATAATAAGGAAATATTGATTCTATTAAAGTACTTATTATATTGAATTCGTGATTAATAACTTAAAAAATAGTCATTAAAGTTATCTATAAAAAAAAAACTCATATGGTTTAGATAATATAATCATAGATTTTTGAAATAATTACGCTGATAAATAATAGTCCAAGAAATAAAAAGACATGTTAAAATTTTGAAACACTACAAAAAAAATTTAAAGCTAATTAATAGTAAAAATCTCTAAAATGGTTTACTGATTAAATTGTAAAAAAATAAGTTACCGCCTTTCAATAAGAGAAAATGGCTATCCCAATATGGTGTGCACAACATAGTTTATTATTTAGTTAAGAAACAAAAAGAAAAAAAATGATAATTTAGCTTACTTTCTTTATTGGATGAAATAAAGGTGTCTATACCAATTATAAGTACATAAAGATAGATGGGCTAAACATGAGTGTAACACGTTTCTACCGCTACTTAAAAAAAAATTCTCCAAAATATAGATTGCACAAATGACCAATGTGCATTGCAAACATGCATCAAGATGTGATTTTCATTTCTTAAAGAAAAAAGAAAAAGAAAAAACTAGCTTTTCATTGAATCAATTTTGAAAACTCGTCCTGCTAAAAAATCAAAGATTTAACCTACAACATACTCTATAGCAAATAAATTACATTTAAGAACTATGATTCTTCTCCATACACAATTGTTGCCTTTAAGAAACAAAGAAATTGCATCTGTCAAATCGCATATCGATTTATAAATCGCATTCATGACATATACGAGATGAATAAAAAAAGGCTATGGACCCCACCCACCCCCCTAAATTGCAAATCGCATATACAACTTGCATGAAAACATCTAAATCCACCAACCTAATTTCTTTTCCTCATTCTCACAAATTGCATTCTCATTCTCTAAAATCACATAGACAAGTAGCTCTCTTCACCTTTCAAGAATTTGATTCAATCGCCTCTTCCTCTCCCCATAGTCACATTAAGGTAAGGAAAACTCAACTCTCTCTCTCCAATGGTTTTTGCCCCTTTTCATGTTAATAAAAAAAAAGTGAACATGAACACCAAAGTGTTTAATGAAATGTTTGTTTAAAATTTATCGTTGTTTGAAGTGCTTCGGGCTATGTTGTCATTTGTCTCCTCTAATTATGTTTACATAGTACATGTGGGGGAGATTTTTAGTTGCCATAAGGACCAAGAACAACAATGCATGGGTTATCAATTGCAATAATTACAATTACACTTAAGTTCATGTTCTTCTTTTCATTCCATTAGTTTACACTGCATGGGTTATCAATTCTTTCCATCCTTAATTACTTTTTGTCCAACTCATATGTGCTTTTCATTCATTTGTCAATATGGCATTTGAATTGTAAGTTTAGTCCAAAATGCTTTCTTTATTCTAGTTGAATGCGTCATCAACTAGTTTTTGCATAGAGTGAATATATTCTCTTTTGGGTTGACCAACTTATTTGCTTTCTTCTACTCCTTATTAAACTCATACAAAACTATAAATAAGTCCAAATGTTTCTTTACTTTGCACAATCGACACTTAGTTTTTGTGTAGAGTGAATACATTCTCTTTTGGGTTGACTAACTTATTTGCTTTCTTCTACTCCTTATTAAACTCATACCAAACTATAAATAAGTCCAAATATTTTTTTATTTTACACAATCGACACAAGTGCATTTGTTTGCAATGATATCATCCTATATATTTTATATTTTGTTAAAAGTATGATTCAATTGGTGGCAATTTAAATGTCAATTCTGAATGTAGAAGTCCTAAAGATACTTATCAAGTTCATAGTAGAAACTGCCTTTGTTGCAAGTTATATATAGTTGCCTAGAAAAAGTGGAGAGTTTATAGGTGTGAGAAAAAAAAAATAAAATAAAATAAAACTATAAAGTAGATTGTAGAAATTCAAAAATTGCATGCTATGTTTTTTAAAAAGGAGAAAACTATAATTGAACATCCTATCATATCTATCATAATAAATGAGATACATGTCAAAATTAAGGTCGAGTCTAAATCTGCCTTCCTTCCATCTATGTTAAAAGTCCTTATAAAAAGCTAACAATATTATTATAATGGTGTCCATGAGTAATGGAAATGGAGGAACATGTCAAAAAATGGATAAATTACATCAAAAAGTATCACCATTTGGATAAATTTATTTTAAGGTATTAACGTTTAAGTTATTAAAAAGAGGTATCAACTTTTTACAAAGTGAATCAAATAAGGTATCAACGTTTCGATTATTTCTCAATTAAGTTTCATAAATATTCATTAATGATCAATTTTTAATACCTTATTTCACTCACTTTGCAAAATATTTATACCAGTTTTTAACTACTTAAAACATTAATATGTTAAATGAATTTATTCCCAAATGTTGATTCCTCTTTTAATTTACTTGAAGCATTGATGCCTTAAATAAACTTATTCTCAAACATCAATATTTTTTGATGTAATTTATCTATAAAAAAAAGTTATACTTGCAATGGATAATTTTTCAAAACAAAGAACGGTCATATTAGGACAGGGGGGCATTAAAAGTATGAAAGTAAGAGTCGGTGTGGATGTTGAAAAATATTACCAATGGTGATGATGATGTAGAAGCACTTATTGATTTTGCTAAAGCATCCAATATAATGTGCCTCTAGTAACTGTTTATAACAATACAAGATAACTCTATCATGTCTACAAACAAATTACCTTGGGTCAAACCTATACACCTAATTTACTAGAAGTACTAAAGTCAATCAGTGCTCCAAAAACTCTTGAAAAAAAGATGATGAGTTGTTAGAAAATAAAGATCCTCTACATACTGGGGATGATTTTCAAATTGAGATAGAAGAGGCCTTTCAAGAAACTTATTCTGAATATGAACTAATATGTCTAGAGGATTCAAATGATGACCATAACATGACTTTTGAGATTGTTAGGTTTGATGATGATGAGAATCTAGACACACTAGATAACATTCAAAGACACACTATTGTGCCCAAATCTCCTATAGAGCAACACACCAACATATCCTTCCAAGATCAATTCTATTCCTCAGTTAGATGGATGTTGCTGACGGTTTCGTTCATATGAAGGGAGCTTTCTTTGTTCTAAAGACCTAAGTTTTCTTGATGAGTTGAAGTAAGGGATGGAATTTCACATTGAATCCAATATTATCTATGTAGTAAGGTAAGGCACATCGAGCATCACTATAACTTTAATATTAATGAGTTGCATATAAAGGTGTGGTCAATAGTATGTAAAGAGAATGATAGTTGTGGTTGTAAGTAGTAACTTCATGCACACCAGGCATTAGGACATTGACTTCGTAATTATAGTAATTAAAGGCCCGCACACATGTATAAACTAAAGAATCAATCAAGATTATCCACAATCAAAACAAGGATTCATGAGCTAATGTTTTCAAGGTCAGATCAGGAATAGCTATAAAACCAAATAACACTTAGGCTAAATCTCAAAAGCGGTAGGGGTGGGGGTGAATTGAGTTTTAGTGTTAAATTAAGCCTTTAAAAAAAATTAAGTCTAAACAATGCAATTCAACAAGTAAACAACATTAATAAGAAAATTTCAGTGAAGTATAATGTAAGGATAGAGAAAACAAACTCAGTTTAACGTGGAATTCAATCTACCCTTAAGCTCCTTGAGTCCACAAATGCTTCCCAATGGAGGACTTCACACAAAACTTATTAACTTCAACAAATTTGCTGCAAAGGAGCTACCCCACAACACATTTGCAAAACACACACAATTCTCACAAGAGTTATGCCTTTATAATAAAATCCCTATCACATTAGGCACAACTCAAAATCCCTTTAAATCATAAGATATCTTAGAGCAATATCTTGCAAATATTTGCAAGTAAAAAACAAATGACACTGCTCAAAGCTTATAACTCACAAATATAAAGCAAAATATTACACAGGATGTTGGAGAGATTTAATATAGGAGTTTGTGTGCAATTGATTAAGCTTCTCTAAAGTCTTAAATCTATCTAACAAACCATATGTATAAGATCTCCAAAAAACTAGCCGTTGCCTACTTTTTTTTCCCTCATTTGCTCAAACATTAAATGCTTCAACGGCTAATTTTCTGTTAACTAATGTCTGAATGCCACATGCAAAACAAGTATTGAAACTTGGTAGCATCCAAACACGAGCCTACTACACCACAATCAGAAACTTTCTAATCAAGTGAAAAAAAGCTTATCTAGTGTCTAAACATTAGCTGCGATACAACTAGATGCTACAACTTATAAACGTGTTAAATGCACAAACACAAACGTAACATTTCACAAACACTTTTGGTTAATTAAGTGTAACTTAGCTAATTATGCAATGTATTTCCATATTAAGATTCACTTTAAACCCACCACTTCAATAATAACCCTGATGTGAAGATCACCACCTTAAGACAGTAAATTAAAGACACTTGTGGGTATATGGCTATTAAAGGAAAGTTTGGGGAGGAAATAACAAAGTGACTAAACTATGTATTGTAGTTAGGATATGTCATACAATGAATTGTTGAAACTGTTACATGCTATTCAGATTAATAAACACAGGTACCTATGAAATGGTGAATTCAATCAACTAAGAAGGAAAGCGAAGTGACCTTAGGAAGAATTTTTTGGGTATTTAGGTCATGCTTACAAGCCTTCAAATATTTTAGCCAGTAGTCAACATCAACAAAACTTTCTTGTACAGGAAATATCCTAATAGCCTCCTAATTACATGCATCATGAGTAGTGTCAATCACATAGTCGTCCTAACATTTGCATTGTATAGAATCAAGTGCACAATGGTCAGTTTTCTAAAGTAATTAAAGTATTACCTTCAAGTTTTTCACAATGATGGCTTCACCATATGTGTTATCTCATACCAACTTAGCGGTTTAATAAAGGCATTGACGGATGACAAAGTTGAATGGCAATCCCCTTCTTACATAATGGAGTTTGTGGATATGACATGTTGCCAGTAACCTCAGTATACAAATGTCCATTTAAAAATGGTAACAATGGCAGTCCATTTCCAAATATAAGAAAGAAAGTTTGCATTCTATATGGAGGAAGTAAGACTCTTCTTAGATAAATCTTTTATTTTAGACTTGTTATATTCTAGAAAATGAAATCCATTGAAGACACATAAATGCTCCAAGCTACTTTCCACACATCCCCAAGGAGCAATGCACACAAGCCATAATCGAGGTTTTAGATATGCGGTCCTAAAAACCAACCTTGATGAGAGAGATAATGTAGTTATGAAAGGTGTAAGGTCGTTATTAGTATCTTCTCTAGTTTTGAAAGTATTCTATCACTGTTTGGATTATTTCCAAGGAAAGCACAAAAGGTGCACAAAGTTATCACCAAAGGGCATGTTTACAAAAAAATGAGCCATTAAAAAATAGAGAATTGGAGTGAGGTAACTAGTCACCTCAAGCTAATAATTTTTAACAAAGGAATGATGTTTTTAAGGTGCAAACAAGCACATACATGGTCACTTATGGTACAAAAGATGACTACTATCAAAGAGTTGATATCATAAACACATATAATTGTAACAATGGGCAATCTTTCAAAATACCTTAATCACATGCATTTGCAATCATGAATCACATCAACATGGAAGTCATGCAGAAGATTAAAAAGTGATATCACTTAGAAAACCAACTTGTCTACTATTAGACTTCCTTCTAACCTCTTAAGGACAAGCGCACTTAGCTAGATGAAGAGGGGATCTTACCAATCCATCAAGTATATGACAAGGTAAGGATAGAGGGAAAACCATGAATAGATCGATTCCACAAGAAGATGGATCTTAAGGATGGACCGAGAAAGAACTGTCATGAATTATAAAGAAAGGAAGGGCATAACAAAAGATTTTGCGTGACACTAACAAAGCAACAAGGTTTCTACATATGTAACATGTTTATTTAATTGTAATATATGAATGTTATATTATCTAATTAATTCTTTATGTTTGATCATTTTCTAGACATATTTTTACCTTTTCTTATGTAGATGGAGTTAGTTCCAGTAGGTAGACCAATCTTAATAGAGCAAGCAGCTCACAAATCTAAAGTTATGTGGTGAGGAAAGGTATATTGGTAAATTTCACCATATATTGAAATTATTTATATGATCTAGAAAAATATAAGGTCTATTTAATTTGCCACATTCTAGTTATTTTGGCATATTATTTTTATCGTTTCCAAATAGACTATTTATCAAAAAACAAAAACAAATTTTATTCATAAATAGATCAAATAGACTCGATATAGATAAGATATAGATACAAATCAGATATAGATAAGATATCAAACAATCCAAACAGACACGGTAATGTAACATTCATCTTTGTTTTCCCTTGCAAGAGCACACTACACTTACATGTCGTCACTAAGGATGATACGGATTAGAGGATCCATGTGTTTATGGATCTAAAAAAATAACTCAATCTAAGGATTTGCAATATATTTTTATTTTTATGATTTATATGAAACTAAAAACTCAAAACATGAATGATCGATTTATGAAGATGTTGCACCAAGAAAAAAACCGAACTAACCATTTCACTCAATTGATATAATACACTATCAAAAGAAACAACAAAGAATAATCTTGTCAAAGAAAACTCAATATTATTCAATAAGATTAGGAACAAATTCCAAGAAAACAAAAAGGCAATAGATCAATGTTCAAAATATAACAAAAGACGTCTCTAACAACATCTGCTTAAAAAACCCTAAAAAATTTTATATACTCCCACAAGTTGGGTAAGGTAATAAAGGAACATAAAAGCCTAAAAAAATATAAAAGGAAACTCAAAAATAGACAACTAAAACAAGGCACATCGGCATGTTGACAGGCATAGTGGTGCATCGGGGGGTGCAATCCACTAGACACCCGAATCAAGTGTTGTTCTAAGTAACATCACAGCCATGTAGCACTAGTTACGGTCTTAGAAACAATCATGCCCTAGGCCATGATCTCCTTAGCCACTTTGTTTCTCCATCATCTTCATGCTCATAGGTTTGTACGTAGGCATGCCATCACGCACAAGCATGCCATCACATACAGGAATGATCACAGGCATGCAATGGTTTGTGCATGCCTCTTAAACATCTTTTACTTGCCTAGATTCACTCATGGTCTTAAACACATGCGTGAGCTTCAATACTTGCAAGTTCTCCTACAAATCTTGCATTTTTTTCATGCTTAAACATACTAGCTCATGCCTAATAGCAAAGTGCATCAGATAGCCCTACAAATACTCTATCTCTCCTTCATTCAACTCATCAAGAATGATCCATTGAGCTAAGTTCATCAATCTCCTAACTCTAGATCAAGTTATCGTTTTAAATGAACCATGATTCCTATCACAGGAGGCATTCTTGAAGAACCTGAATGAGATGCATCTACAATATGACACTAAGATAGATCTATACTTAGAGCAGATCGAGTTCATTAGGGTGACCACATTGCCTTTTATACAGTTAGATTAGGTGCTTATTACAACACTTATTGAGAGATAGATACTAAACACACATACATTTCATATTTCTCGTAGAGAGGTTAAGCTAACACTCCTTGATGTAACAATCAAGTTTGACCTACTTATTGATGGGAATCTGGCCATAGGGCACACATGGATAGACTAGCCTCATGTGTATGATCGTCTACTAGGAGTTAGGCTAGATGGTGATGATATTCCTAGGTAACAAGCTAAGATGCCTTAACTTAAACGCATCTTTAAAACTCTACTAAAGGAGACAAATGATGTCTCCAATTAGCAATACACATCAGCAAATATCACAAATTTACTACTGCGATGGGTGGCATCATATTTATCGATAAGTCCTCTAGCCTAAAACACCTGATATATCTTCCATTACTAGAAGACTTTCAAGATACACAATGATATAATTAGGGATCAGCCTACCAAACATAGCTGTACAAACATTTATGCCGAATAATAGATGCCTCTACAATAGAGATGGGATGAGCACATTTACTGCTTTAGATATGAGCAAGGAACAAATTCACACATATTGCACCATTTAGGCACTAGAGACTCATTTCTTCTCCTAGCCAACTCACATATGAATGTCAAGACATCTTTAATCTTACACAAGTTTTAAAACATTGTCATATCCTTATATCAAGAAGCTTTAGACTATCAAAATCCTAACCAGGTTTAATATAGTTTTCAATTGCATCATTTGGATAATTGTATCAATGTATTACAAATTGAAATGTATTTGTGTTCTCCATATTGTGGAGTACACTATCCTAACAAAATTGTTTGATAGTTTGGTAAAATCTAGCAAATCTCATTCTATTAGATGGACAAACACCTCCATAATATGGATATTAGCGGAAGATTAATGAAGATTGGAGCTAGAAACATGCTAGATATATACGCTAGTGGTAGGATCAAAGATTGAGCTAATTAACGTAGATATTATAATACATTGCCTAGCATGGTCTCCAACAATTATTATTAGTGTACTACAATGTCACAAGGCAATATATTGGGTATACTAAATTGCTTCTAAGTGTCATTGGATTAACTGATGGTCAAGTTAGAATCGAGGAACCTTATGTCTAGATTTACCTATCAATAAGTAGCATATTATACTATCATTTATGCAAATTGTTGTTGTAAATAAAATAATATATATATAAATGCAAATTATAATGATATATAATAAATGTATATTAAATATTATTTATTTTTTATTATGAATGCATATATATTATATTCCTATTATAAAAGAAATATAATATAGAATATGATATCAATTGTTGATATTATGTCATTACATGTGTTTTATAATTATACAATATAATGAAATAAATCTCTCTCTCTCTCTCTATATATATATACATGTATATATATGATAATTTATGTCTTATAGTATTTATTTAAATATATAATATATTAATCAAAAGTATACAATGCTATATAAAATATAAGTTTTATATATCTATATATTATCTAAGTTCTAAGAGATGAATAAAATTGTCTCTAAAAGTTGTGTTTATATTATAGCATATAGAAACAGAATTGCAGCAGAATTCATTAAACTAAAAAAAAGCACTAAAATTCTCATTTCTCGTTAAAAATTGGAGATAATTTGTAGGACAAAAAAAAAAAAAGAAAAAGGAAAAAGTTTGGCACATATCTATCGGTGATCCTTGCAAATTTCGTTGGTTAAACATAGATGAATTGTAAAAACTCATATAATTTATGTCATTACAAATTTTTCATAAATCTTCACTAATTGATATCTTTAGAGATAAAAATCCTATCTCTAAATACTGGTTTTCCAGTAATGTTATGGGCCTGTTTGGATTGTCGTTTTAGCATTGTTCTTGTATCATTTTCAAATTGAACCCATACTAAATCGATACAGATATGATATAAATGAAAACCCAATAGTTTTACTCATCAACTAACCAAACCAAACTGATACTGAATTAATACTGATCCGATCCAAATAAAAATTTGACGAACTAAATTTGTTATTTTCTCTCTGTGTAGGTTTTGATGATAACAAAATTATAAAATATTAATTATTTTATTAAATATGCAAAAAAAATCATTAATAAAATTAAATTGTAAATAGTGTCTATATTCCAAAGCATTACACAGAGCATAGTATTTTGGTTAAGCAAAGTATCAGAAATAACGCTAAGCATTAGACTAAGCATTTTCCATATCATATGTGTGACAAAATAAGGAATCATAAACTAAATAACGCCTATATAGAGTGTTACACAAAGCATATGATTAAAGATTCAAACACTCACAGATTGATTGCAAAATGACTAAAGCTGCTCAAAATCCTTGTTTAGCTTGATTTAAAGGCCTAGCTATAAAGACTGAATATATTTTGGTGATGTATTCAAATGTTCCTCTAAATAAGGTTAATATCTACAAGGATTTGAATGGATTTCCTCTGTAAAAAAAATGGAGTTTTTAACTTAGTGACATCGAAAACTAAAAACTAATGGCCTATAACCCATCGAAATAAGCCATTTGTAGCAAAAATCAGATTGGTTGGTTTTTTGAGGCCTAGTGCATGTAATTTTCCACCAAAATCACTTAATAACAATTGTACAGATGTCCTCTCAATAAAATTAAGGTTTTAAGATAGTGACCATATAAGCTCAAATTCTATGGCCTATACTTCGCTAAAATCAACCATTTTTAATAAAAACTAAATCGATTGGTTTTTGAGACCTAAAGCGCACAATTTTTCACCATAATCACTTAATGACACTTATACGGATGTTCTCTTAAGAAAAATAGATATTTTAACCGAGTGACCTCAGAAGCTCAAAATCTATAGCCTGTAGTCCTCCAAAATCAATCATTTTTAGTAAAAATTAGATTGGTTGGCCTTTTAAGACCTAAAATGCACAATTTTTCACCAAATTCCCTTAATGGCGCTTGGACAATTATCCTATCAAGAAAAATAGGGATTATAATCGGATGAGCTCATAAGTTCAAAACTCATGGCCTATATAAGCTTGTTTGGATTGTCAGATTTTTGTATCAAATTGATATTGACTCAGTATTGATTTGATATTGGTTTAGTATCGGTATAGGTTTAGTATTGGTACGGTTTGGTCAATTTATGAGTAAAATTATTTATTTTTATTGGTATCATACCTGTAGCGGTTTAATATTAGTTCGATATCGATCATTTGAAAATGACGTCAAAATGACAATCCAAACAGGCCCATAATCCATCAAAATTAACCATTTTTAGCAAAATATGGATTGCTGGCTTTTTAAGGCCTAGAGTCTATAATTTTTCATCAAGATCACTTAATGGTGCTTGAACAGATGTCCTATAATCCCCTAGATTTTTCACCATTATATAAGAATAGTAGTTTTAGAATTCAGAATAGATAGGGAAATTGTGAGTAGATGAAAACCCTAAATAAAGATTATGAATAGCCACAAGAACTGTAATGACTCAAAACCCAAATAGAAGTTTTTCTTTAATAAAATATGCCAAAAACAAGATTTTGTGTCTCGATTCAATAACTAATCTAGTAGTCATATTGACCCTAGATTTCAAACACCATTAGAGACGATTAATCTATAGAACTTAATACTTATAAAACGATAGTTTAAAGATGAATCGTTAGAGTTACTAAATATGCGATAGGACTAAAAACATATCAATATCTAGGTATCTAGAGTCCAAATAAAACTTTTGGTTTTCACCAACATGTTATTTAAAAAATTATAAATCTTATGAAGACATAATCCTAGTTTGACTTTTTAGACTTGAAAACCCTAATTACGTAAGGTAAAACCTTAAATATACTTAATCGTGTAAACTTTAAACTTTAAATTTCAACTCATAAGTGATCTAAAATTTATGTAGGGGGTCTTGGATGAATTTTTAAAGATGTGTTCTTAAACTAACTAGTATATTTAGACGTGTGTGGTCAAATAAACTACGTTACAACTTAAATAATGACCATTAGGAGGCATAAACTTATTAAATAAGTTTAGAAAGTGATGACTTTCTTAAAAAGGCATCTTAAACCGTCCAAAGGAGAGAAAGAGAGAGAGAGATGGCACCATGTGCTAGGTGGGGTCCACTAGGATTCTAGAAATCTTTAAGCTCATGATTGTTGAAAGCGACCTTTCTTTCAAATCTAGATAAAATCTATGCATTAATTGTTTGATAAGACATGAAACTAATCTTAGAAAACCCCCTTGAAACCGTGAAAGTAAAACCCCCTAAGATCAACCATACATCAACTTCAGCTAATAATATGATATCTTATCAATATCTCTCCAATTAATGAATTTAATGAACAAACAAACAAATGAGCTTTAGAAAACCATAAAATACCCCTCAAATTTTGTGGGACCTTGCACCAAGCCACCACACATCAACATCAAACATAAATTAAGAATCTAGATGAAATCTTAAGCCAATCAAAATTAATCTTGTTCATTAATGCACATAATGTATATCTAATATATATAGGCATGTCAAATTCAAAAGACAAATCCAAAAATCACTTTAAAAGGAAGCTTAAGTTGACAAGAACCCCTCACTTTTCCACGCTCCCAACCATGAGCTATCAAGGAGGATTCCTATCCCACTTTCTCACACATAAAACAATCCTTTTTCAAGCCTCCAAAGCCAATAGAATCAACAAGACTTCAAGGAAACACAAGCTAAGGTAAGAATAGTCATAATCAAGTAGCTAAATTCTAAGATTCAAACTACTTATTTCCCTATTGTTGATGATAGGTTCAACCACTTAATAAAAAGGAGTATTTTTGTCAATCTCTATCAATCCATGGTAACTTCTACACTACTCTAAGTCTATATTATGTCTACGAATAGAAAATTAGGAAAAACAAAGATATAGGTTGAGTTTCATGCTCTATAGAATTCGGCCAATATGGTATATTATGCTTAGTTCATGTGAATTGGAGCAAAATCTAATCTACACTAAGTATTATGATCATAGAATGTCATTTATGATGTGAAAACCAAGTAAAATGGACATTATTAAATTTAACATGAAAATCCAGCCCTTAATATACTTTAAGATGAGTTCAACTAACTTTAAATTAAGTATAACACATAATCTTGAGTGTAGATGAAGTGTAGTAAGAATTGAAGTAAAGAAACCCAAGGGAATCAACCCCAAACGCCACGACCCTATATGAATTCCAAGGGAGAAAAGTGGTTTGATAATTGAACCATATCTAGTTGTGTAAATCCTTGGATTTTTATGCCAAGTCTTAAGTTCAAACCCTAGAACCGAAAGTCAACAGGAAACTTGAAAGTCGATAAAACCTATATCAAACCCTATAATTTAGATTCGACAATCCCGCGCTCTTAAACCTTGAACAACAAATTTGAGATATTTGTGGATACTAGTTCATAAAAATATTAGGAATCTTAAAAATATCATATTCGCAAATTTTTAGTGTGCTTCGGATCTTAACGATATCGGTTTTCAAAAATCGTGCCTAGTATACCGATGGTAAAAATATTCCGATGATACCATTAGATTCGTAATAATACAAGGAATTTAAAATATTAGTTTTATAATTTTTCAATAGCTAAAAATAGCAGATATTGCATTTATACACGTATTTTCTTTACTACTAGTAAATTATTAGTCTTGTGTACTACTCATTATCCTATTCTTCTATTCATTCCTATTCATCTATCTCTACTTTTTTTTACTACCTATTCTTACTACATATACACTCATTTTCTTACTTTTTACATTCCCATACATCTCTAATCACATCATATCTTACACATCACTTACTTTTCTTTACAAAATACAAATTAAATAATTTATTCCCCCTTTTGCTTACCCAAAACCAGCGCCTCCACCTCTCTATCTAATTCAATTGTTTTTCTTTTTCATTTTATTTTATTACACTCAATTTCCCTCCATCTTCAACTATAAGTACTCTCTTTCCCTCCACTTCTTTCACACATCTACTTTTACAAAACAAACTCTACCAAAATCTCTCACAAATTCTCTCTACCAAAATCCTCTCTAAACAATTCTTTCTAACTTTCTTTCCTCTACACAAAAACTATCTTCCACATACCATACCGACATATTCCTACAACCATCACTTTCTTTCTTCAACACATACACCTTAGGTAAAAATCTTCTATATTTATTTTTTCCGATGTCATGTAACTTAGCATGACAACGGTGTTGTTTCTTAAAGCTCCTGTGAGTTATAGAAGCAACAACATGTTCATGTTTTGTTTTTGCATATGTCAAGAATTTCTAATATGTTAATTTGTTATATTATGATATTATGTTGTTGTTGTTATTATCATGCTCTTAGTCTAACCTTATATATTATTAAATATATGTATATCTATATATTTCTTAGAGCTCAAATGCTCACTAACTCTCACTAACATGCTTATTATTATTGCTCTTATTATGTTTTTTCTTTTCTTTCTTTTTCTTTTTCTTTGAGACTAATCTAGTCTTACTCTTGCGACACCTTGATGAAGCTAAAGTTCTCAATACTTGACCTTATTATTTTTTTATTATTGCTTCTTATATCTTTCATATATTAATATTTGATATTTTCATCTTTTTCATACTACACAATCATACACATGCATCATTATAATGATATTGTCTGAACAAAAATAAAGAGGAATTTTCCTTAATAAAGGAATATGAAAACAAACTCTTTTAATATATAACTTTGTCATTAAATAAAGATTTTGTCATCAAAATCATAGGAAAATTATTTTAACAACTTCTTTAAAACTCATCATAAATTTTCTTAGATGTTAAAAAGGATGATTTTATCAAAGAAATTAACTAAGTAAATAAACACTCTCTTTTATGATAGATAACATGAAGTTTATGAAAGCTTAGTGACATAATCCTTTGACATGCAAATTTTTTTAAAAGCTTAAATTAGGACTTTACCAACTTCATAGTAAAAACCAAGAACTATACTAGTTTTCAAAGTTAAGATAAGAATCAACCCACTAGTATTATAAGTCCACTTAGAGAAATAATAGTTTGAAAAGGTTCTAAATGATAAACTCATTTTCAATGAAGTAGAAGAATATAAATATGATAAACTCAAAAGAAACAATAGATATTATCAACAACTTAAGAAAATATTGAAAATATTTCTTCCAAGTAAAAATCCTATAAAGAACTTAAAAGACTAAGTTTTAGAAATAAAATTTATCTTTAAAAAAGTTAAGAAATTAAAATATAGGAAGAAAAGACTTATTTGTAATTTTCAATCATAACCATTTAAAAAGAAAAATATATGTAAATCAACTAAAATTATTAGAGACCATCACCAACATAGGAAATATTTTGGGAACTTCATTTTTTTATCACTAAAGGTAAAATTTGTAGAAGACCAAGTTAAGAAAAATTAATACACCTTAAAAAAATTAAAAAATAAAATTTATAAGAAAAATACTAATTTATAATAACCCATGAATTTATAATGTTCTTTCCAAACACTTAAAGAGGAAATTATTAAAGTTTAAGTTTTCAACACCATAAGACAAATTGTTTTATGAAAAAGATAATCGTTGAGACAACACCGTTAAAATTTTGCATGCAATATGAGTATAAAAGATTTTTTCAACTGTAAAAATATCTATATTTTTACTAAAGGATTTTTGGATAAAGAAAAGTTTGGCAAATTGTGTTTCAAGGGCTGAGATTTTTATGGTGAATCTGTACTGATCTATTTCGGGATCCAAAAGACTTTTTATGATGAAAATAACCTTAGAAATAGATAGATCCTTCCGAGTAGGTAGAAAACGGTATATAATATGCGAAATTCCAAGTTAGAATAAGCAAGTTATGACCATTTTAAGTTGGAATTTCACACTATACGATTTTTTACAAACTTAGTGAAATAAAATTAGCAAGTTTAAGTAGAATTTCTAAGAAATACTCATTTTGGGTATTTCTCTTGTATAGGTGACGTGGAAACCAAGTTTCTGTACCCCGAGGATTACTTTGACTAGAAGTTTCCGCACAAATGGCCGAGTGAGTTTATTTCTTACATTTTGCACTTATGATTTTGCTTGTAAATTAGTAGCATTAGAATTAGGAAAAGATAAAATAGAAAGTGCATGTGCTTTACATACATGATTGAAATTATGATTAAGTATATCGAGGCTGGAATTGTTTATAATGAATGTTTGATCTAGTATAGGAATAATTATCTACAAATTCTATTATCACCCATAAAATATTTAATAATGCCATGAGTACTTAATTAAATTGATTCATGCATACCATTGGGTGAGTTCATTTCATTTATTACCATACCCTTGGTGGGACAAAGGCATAGTAATGAGGTTCATAGAGCTCATAAGATCTACAAAACGGCAAAGGGTCGCCTGAATTGAATTGCGGTACATAAACACCTTAATAAACTATATATTTTTGGAGCTGGTAGTGGCTTGAACAAAAACTACAATGGAGATTTTTTTGTGAAAATCGGTCTATACACCAGAACACCTAACCCCAAATAGAGGGGTAAATCCATTCAACATATGATTTCTAAAAAATCATATGTATTGTTTGCTTACGTGCTTATGCATCTCATATGGTTATTTAAATTAACTTGTTTTGATTATTGATTGTTGGGTGTTTAATTGTGGAAATAATTATCAATAAGCGCATAGCTTATACCGCTTAGATATCTATTGCAGCACTCATAACTTTGGTGAGAGCCTAGGGGAAATTTTACCTAGGTAAAACCTTCGAAGTGAAGAGTTTTTTGGATAGAAGCAAAGAGCTAGAAGTACATATAGACTTCCATGTAAAACTCAAAAATGTATTTATTTTGAAGATAAACTCTGTTAGACTTAGATGTTTTATAATAGGGGAATGCCCCTTAAGATTTGTAAGACTCTCTATTTTGGAATCTTGATTATATTGTTATGATTTACCTTTCTAATTGCTATTATGAATAACTGCTTAAACGATTTGTTCCAAAATTTGGTCCGCTATGATCGTGAAAATACACCTTACACCCGATATTGAGACTTATGGGATGACTAGAGTTGTCATACTTAAGTCTTAATATTGAGTGTGGTAGGCTGTCATGTTTATGGTACCTTTTGGGGCGTGACAAGTTGAATAGGTCAATAAAAACATTGATTCCTTGATAAAAATTGAAAACACACTCAAATTCATATTATGTAAGTAAAGATATACTTAAAACAAATAAATTATAGTGCTTAGATGTCAATCTTAACACTGGATAAGCCATTCAATCAAAATACAAACTTAAATTAAAGATCAAGAGAAAACAATGAAAATAAAATTAATATAACCTTTGGTCCACTTGGGACTAATGGACTATAAAAAAAGTTTAATTTATAAAAACCTTTAATAAAGATATTAGAAGAAGGAATAAGCTCAAAATGAAGATCACAAAGTATAAAATGAAGAGTAGACTTCCTCTAAGCACTTCTCAGATATCCTATCATGAATTGAGTAACACTAGTGATTTTGATAAATTAAGTGGATCGTTAGATATTACTTTAAACGAGCTTTCCAACGCTTATTTATAAGTAAAAATCTGAGTTTAAATGAATATTATAGGTCTAATTGAAAATTAGGTATCAAAAACCCATATTTAAAGTTATCTAAGCTACTTTTTCTAAGAAAAGTCTTTTCATACGAATTTTATAAAATTAAAAGGGATGCTTGTTGGTCCCAAAAATAATCAAGAAGGGGGGTTGAATTGATTATTTCAGAAAATTAAAATTTTTGCCTTTTAAAAACAATCTCCTTTGTATTTAAGTTAAGAGAACAATATGAACAATTAAACAACAATAAAATAAACTGTGGAAATATAAATAGAGAAGAGATAAGAAGATCAGGCAGATATTTATAGTGGTTCCGCCTTGTGCGTCAGTCCACTCTTCCAGCTCCGAGCTGGGGACCCCGATATCCTTAGGGTTTGTTCCACTATATCCAATAAAATCAATTACAAGCTTGTACAAATCTCTCTGCTTGATTCTCACGCTATACACTAGCTTCAATCGATCTACAGAGTCTAAACTAGTAATTGAACTAACTCACTTGAAGCCAACAGCAAGTTGCTTCGTTTGTAAAAGAATAAAATGTAAAGATTGCAATAAAGTAAAATTTGCTACAATTCTGCGCGTGGGAAAAGAATAAAAGAAGTGTGCTTTTTCAACTCTAAATTTTTCTCGGTCAAAGAATGAAGTCAAGCAGCTTTTGGTTTATTTTCTTTTGTTTTTTTTTTTTTTTGAACAGTGAAAAGTTCTGTGTATCTTTCTTCTTTTATCTCTGTTCGCATATATTTTTTTCCTTCTAACATTCAGAATTTTTTGTGCTTCAGATAGATTGATATCCCAAATATCTCGGGTAGAAATCTGTAACCTCTTATCTTTAATTTAATTTTCAAACGCTGCTAATAGCTTCAGGAGAAAATCTCGTTCTTCTTGTTTACTTCTGTTCCAGATTTGAATTTGAATCCTTGATACGCTGAAGTAAGATAAAATCTGCTTGAATTTCGTGATTTAAGATAATCCATTTGTTTTCTGTTTGAGAGCTTCTGATAACGTTGATCTTGTTGGAGATAGATCTGGAAAATTGTTGCTGATATCCTGGTCTTCAACATGATATTCGTGTGTCATCTTCTTGAAGATAACGTGGTTCTTGTTTTGATTTTCTTAATAATATCCAATTCGAATTTGTTTTTATCTTGAGAAAAATCAGAAAACATAACTTCTCTATCTTGAAATCAATCCATAGATAATAAATTGTAACTTCTGTTTTTATCTCCAAAAAACCTTTTCGATGAAGATAACCAATCCGAAAATTGTTTAAATCCCCTAGGATATAATCCAACTTTAGTGGAACGAATAAGTATATTACCCAAATATACTTATTATCCCGGAGCTAGGTCTTCAAATAATTGAAATCCCTTACCGGAAATATTTTGGTTCTTGTTTGGACAGAGCACGTAAACCCAGAATTGTTGTTTTAAGTTTCTCCCAAAGGTTCTGTGAAAGGTTCTATGCTGCTGGAAATGTGTTATACTTTAATTATCCTTCTGAAAAACATTCTGTGTTCCTTTTTCCTTTCTAAACAATATCCGAAACCATCATATCTTGTAACAACTCTTGTCTAACGTATCTAAAAACTTGTTCATATCCAAGATTTAATATCATTCAACTTTATATATTTGTTCAACAAATTCACCAATATTCCGTATAAAGTTCTGAATATAATTCTGCACATTAATAGAGTAGTTAGTTCTTTGAGCATTTTGTTATCATCAAAACTTTAGATATATAGAGAATCAACAATGCTAACCTTTATGAGTTCAGTAATAACTATTCATATGGTAAATATGGATTAGAAAAGGAGAAAATAAGATTAAGAGAAATAAAATGAAGTTTAGGACACTTTAGCACCAATAGGAAAAGTATTACATAGTTACTATGTAATAACAAATGCTTTGCAATTCTCTTTTAGTTGATATTTATTCCTTAGGAGAAATCCTAAAAGATTACTATGACTAAGACGATGAGCAAGTGAATAACTTTGATCTACTACATTGTTTGTGATTGTAATACTAGTTGCATCTGTAATAAATTAATTGAATAGGATTGTGATGCATGCGAGGTTAGGAATAATGCTTGATGAGTGGTGTTTGAAGTAGATGTTAAGAATAGGCTTATTCAAAGTGATAATGGAATTGTTAGTGAAAAATTGTTGGAAACATGTTGGATACTACCTGTGAATTGTTTGATTGCCTGAAAATTGACTTAAAACTATAAGACCTCCCGATTTTAAAAGATCATGCATCATACAACTTGCATATATTGCATAAAAGACATGACCGCCAGCAACATGTTAGTGTTTTGGTTCTCTGGTAATACCTAGTTTTTCTAGATGAAAGGTTCCTAGTTTCACTAGATTCTTTGTTCCATTTGGTTCCATGAGAATAAACTGGCAAAAGAAGAAACACCACCCGTGGTACCAGCATGAAATGACTAATGACTAATGACTAACACTTAATGGAATTTCTAAGTTCTAAAGGAAATTAAGTGCTTAAAATACATATAAACAAAGTGATAAGTAATGTGAGATTGTTGATTTTCCTATTGTTCTTAGTTTCCCTGGGCAGGTGGGTCATAAGGATGTAATCCTTGATTTGGTTCCTTCAACCCTAATGAGAGGGCATAAATCGCCATCCTATTTGGATTCCAATTGTCCAAATTTGTACTTGAGCATATGTTTAAGTGTTGCATTGTATATGCTTGTTAATAAACTTCTTTGATATGCCTGATATGTAATATGTGACGGTTATTTCATTGAGCTATAGATATGCTCATACTTCAACAGATTTTTCAAGGTTCTCTTATGACCTTGGCTAGTGCCGTCTCGGAAATTTGAGCCAGTAAGGATTTAAGCTAAAAGGGAACGGGAGTGAGCAAAACATTCTTAGAGTAACTGTAGTAGTAATTTCTTTACCTACAAAGTTATGTTATCAATCTTTAGGTTTACTAATCTAGTTTGTAATAACTCTTATATGTAGTTTTATTTCTTTGTTATTATGTGACTTATGTTTATACATCATTTCTTAACAAGCAACTTTAAAGATCCTAATTTATAAGTCACGTTCCTTAGAGTAATTGATTGTATTGCACATTATTCAATATTACTTATAGTACAATACAACTAGGGTATCCTTTGGGGCGTAACATGTACACTAAAGAAAAATTGTGATTTTAACCATTTACCTTAGGAGCTTAAAATTCATGGCCAATAATCCACCAAAATTGGCTATTCTTAGCAAAATTTGGATTTGTTGGCTTTTGAAGGTAAAAAGCGTGCAATTTTTTACTAAAATCACCTAATGGCACTTGCATAAATATCCTAATTAAGTGATATTCTAATTTTTTTTCCTATTAACACTTGAAGATAAAATCTAAGATAAGACAAGCTTTAGTTTAAAAAAAAAAAAAACTTATAGATGGAGATTCAAAACTAGGTCACACTTGTTGCAAGATTTTTTTTTTTTCCTTATTTTTAAAGGATATGGGAGATAACATGATGATGGTTATTGTACTTGGATAAAGTCAAAATTTAATTTTCTCCACGTTTCAAATCAATTTAAAAAGATATTTACAGGAGAAGTTAACCTTCAACTACATACGTGGAAGCATTAGATATTTAAGGTTTGATTTCAAAAATTTTAAAACAAAGAGAATAAGTTTTTACTACACATTATCAAGAGCAAGTCATTATCCTCCTTTACCTGTTGAAGACAAGTATTTAAAATACACGAGAATTTAAATTTTACAGAAGATACTATTCAACAACTAATGAAGCATTTAAACTAATTTTCCTCACAAACTTGCATTATTATTTCACTTGCTTGTTATATTGTATTGGGAAGGAGTTTATCTTTATATCCTTCAATTTTTGGATTGTTTTATTGTTATCCTTAGAAATTACAAATAACTCTACAATTAATGCTAGCTTAAGGTTAAGTTAAGGAGACTAAATATACTGAGTCTGGGACAAGTGATGGTATTCTATTTGTAATCAAAGACTCTTAGGTACAGTAGAATATGCCTCTATGGATTATGGGATCACCATCTTGGAGCTGAAAAAGTGGATGTAGGCATAAAACCAAACCACTATATATAGTTGCGTCTTATATTTCTTTTTCCTTCTATCTATTTTTGCACATTTTACATTCTTATTTAAGTTTTATAACTGCAAACTTATTCCCATGCCAACATTTAACAAGTAATCAAAAGGACTTTAAAAGTTTGTGAAAAAGTTTTGATTTTTAAAGATTAATCCATTCAACCTCTCTTCTTAGTTAATTAATTGGGACTGACAAAATCAAATGTTCATTTAATGGTTTTTAAGAAGATCAACAACAATGTATATTAGTTAGAGTTACAAATGAAGTATAGAGTTTTTGCTACTTTTAATGCCTAAGATTTATATCCTTATATCTTTGTTGAAGTTTAAGATTAAAAACTTAAAAAAAAAAAAAATTGAGAGTGAATCTTCAACAATCCCTAGCAGATAATAGGATTCAAAACTGAGACGTAAATCAAAATTGGCTTAGGATTAATCTAATGACTCAATCTCACGCAGAGGATTTGAACATTCTAGTTCGAAGTGTCACTAATGGTTCTATGCAATCTGAAGAAGAAGTATTCGGAAAAAGGGTTCTTATTACATCATGTTAGTTAATTAAAAAGAATCTTGATAACTATAAAAATAACATTAAAGTTAAAAGCTAATAAATTTGCCCCTGTAGAAGATTCAGCTTAGAGATGTCTTCGCTAGGAGATTCTAATGGCAAGCTCAGTTTAAAGGTAGCTTGAGAGTATTGGTCTTAAAAGATAAGTAACCAAGAGGAGATGAATTTGTTACTTAACAAATTTTATAACTTTTTTTGAATGCTAAACACAAAATTTAAAAACCTTCTTGATTACTTAACTTGTAATATGATCAAGATTAACTTCACATTTAGCACTTAATTATTATTTGTATAATCGAAAGCTTAACACAATTTCCACAATGTAAATTAATATACGAATGCAAAAAAAACAAAAAGATAGAGATTTGAAAAGTGCTTAGCTACGTATAATGATTCTACCTTATGCATCAATCCACTCATCCAATTCCATACTAAGGGTTCTAATTATCTTTACTAGTTGTTCCACCATATCTAAAACTTCAAGAATACAAAAACTCTTTTACACCCACACAATGAAACCATATCAAATTGTCTCACTTTAGCTTCTACTAAACTAAAACATGACACTACAGATAACCTTTGTCACTCTTACGCTACTAATACTTGGACAAATATTACAAGCCAAAACAAGAAGAAGTGTAAGTATAAGTTTCCTTAGAGCTTAGTGCTATTCGAAAAGAAAAATAAGCAATTTTTTTCCTTTGGCATCTATGCTTTATTATAAAGTAAAAATTTTCAAATCAGCTTTTGACAATGTATCCATGATTTTGCTCACTTATATATATATATAATATATATGTATATCAACTCATCCTTCAATTTATAGAGCTTTAAACAACGGTCTTCTTCAACAAATAAGGACAAACTACAAGCCACTATTAATCATTTGAAATGATTTTCCAACTTTGATAAATTTGAATTACTTCCCTATATATTGAATATATTTGTTAAAGAAATCTTCATGAATATTTTCTATTCATGCAAAGAGATTAGTTTTTGGAAATAATTTTCAGTTTAGGACACTTATAAACATTAATTACTTATTTAAGGTCAATATAAAAATAATTACCAATATAGCACTTCTAAATCACGACATAAAAACAGGATATACAAAAAATACAATATAGTACCTATATTGAGAAATGAAGAAGCGATATACGTATTATTTTCATACGTATATCGCGTTTGATAGTAGAGATATACATGCTATATCGCGATTTCTTTAAGCGATATACGTGTATCGCTTTTTACAAACGAGATATAGCGATGGTATTAAAACATTATATCGTGTTTGTATATCGCGATTTACATATTAAAAAATATATCTCATTTATCAAACGCTATTTTAGTGTGGTATATTGGTAATTAATTTTATTGGAGTTGTATATTGGTAATATTTTTCCACAAAAACCCTAGACATGTATTGAACTCTTAGTTTTTGACTCCTTGTGATCTCGAATGAGATATGAAGATAATCTTCTTAAAATCTCATCATCCATAAAGATTTTTTTCCTTTTATAAAAAATTTGAAAGTTATCACACCTTTGTGCTTTCTTATGTATGTTGACCGACCTAAAAACTAATATCTAGAAATATTAAAAATATATTCCTTCAGCATAACACATTTTATCATAAAGATTTCTGAAGCACCCCAAGTTTCCACCTATCTGAGTTAGAAATGCTTTAATTGAATAGAATAATAGGTGGTTAATCTTGAATATTGAATTAAAATTTAATTTAGAAATTGAATTTAGATAGTTTAAATAATTCAAGTAAAATAAACAATGGATTATGATCAGATAGATTAATACAATGAAATTAGTAAATAGGCTAAATGAAACTTGAGATTTCAAATATTCTTTTCAAACTATCTATTTTCTTTAATAATTTGTTTTAAGTACCAAATTATTCAATTCTTTCCAACTATCAATTTGAACTCTTTTCCTTTCAATTTCAATCCCCTAAACTTTTAAACATATAACTTAGATGTTTTAGTGATTTTTTGAACTCCTAAACTTTAGTCTAAATTTCAAATCCTTAATCCTCATAAATTTTGAATTTATCTGCTTGTTTAAAAATATCTATTCTTATATCCAAACTCAAACTACATATCAATTTCTTACCAATGGAATTCCTAAACTAAATTTGTAATTCAAGATATTAATTTCTATTAGATAGATTATCAAATTACTTTCTAATTATTTTTTATACTTAAGATAATTATCTGAAGAGTTTAAATCAAAGCCCCAACCCTTAAATATCTTTTAAAAATCCTTTCTCTTTATCCTTTTTCCTTTTTCATTACTACCTTTTCTCCCTTTTCCTTTCCTTTCTTCTTCTTCGTTTTTCTCTTCATCCCTACTCTTTCTCTTCTCTTTCTCTCTTCTTTCTCTCAAAAGCAACCCTAAATGTCAAATTCAACAAGATTATTGGGGGGATTGAAGATAGAAAATAAGATTGAAGTTGAGAATCAAGCTAGTAAAGGCTTCATCAACTAGAAAAGAGTAGTAGTAGAGAAGATCAAGTTGTTTTGTTGGCTAACCATGTAAGCTAAGTTGTTTTCCTATTATGATTGTTGTTATCGCATGAATATGATGAATTGATGCTAGATATATGTAAGGTTTTTGTTTAATTAGGGATATGTGTTGTATGTTGTTGTTAAGATGTATGTTGAGTTATGATGTAAAACAAGTAGTTAAATACATTAAATTTTGAAGAAACAAATAGGGAACACGAGTGGTACACGACTGACCCTATCTAACCATGCTTCTCACTGTTTCATCCATCATACACAGCTCCAAAACAACATGACTAGAAACACGACTTCCTTATCCCTTCATGTTTCTCTATGAGCACAACTAGAAACATGACTTCCCTATCTCCTTGTATTTCTCTCTGATCCTTGAATACTTAGAATTCTAGATTTGCACAAGAGGAAACAGGGCTTATCCTATCTACTCGTGCTCTTCATAAATCTTTGACGTTTCTTCAATTTTGGCTCGAACCTTGATACAACTTGATAAACTTTATTCCAAACTCTCTTTTATCATCTCTCACCTTTCAAAAACGGAAAATTAACCAAGTTAAGTACCAAGCCTTAGTAATGATTTATTTAAAAAACAAAGCCTATATAATTTAGTAAATAATTAAGCTTGACACAGAGTTTAAAGTTAAAATGAATTAGATTGATTAAGTCTAATCAACTTAACTAAGTTGAGCAATATAGACTTAACTTTTAATTGGTTTAGATCTAATAAACTTTAAATGTAATAGATTAGGCTATGTTTAATAAAATAAGTATGTTGTTTCAAATGTACATTTGCTAAAAAAAAGGAGTTTTTCATATAAGTTAGTAATTAAGTTAAAAGCTTATATGGATGATAAGGAACAATGATGTTTTTATAATATATGTTTATAAACAAAGGAAAAGAAATGATTTGACAAACAATGAAGAATTGTACGTATCTTGGCGTGGCAAGTTTCACAACCGTAGCGAAGATCCTACTTAGTGTTTGATCAAATAGGTTTTTAAAATAAGTTTAATATAAGTTAATAAATTATTTAAATACTTGATGAAACAATGTCTTGAACAAATGTTTGCTTGCCTCTAAGCTTATCTTCTTATTTATCTTCTGACTTATCTCCAAGCTACAAGCTTTACACCAGTTGCGCAGTAACTTGTGTGCTATGCGTCACGATAGACATCTTAAATGAACTAATATTTAAAGATGGCCTTAATAATTGCTTATTACTCATTAATGGCATTGAATATGGTCAATAAGTGACAACCTTATTGGTGATACCAACATGGCAGTTGGGCACTTAGGCCAACCTTTATTATTGATAATGATATTTCATAAGTGGCTTAGCGAGTAGCTAATACGGCAAATGGTATCAATGTAGCATTACTTAAGCTTAGAAGGAAGTAATATAGTTTAGTTCACAACCATGGGTATGGATGCCGATTGGATTAAATGATATTATGGACTAAGATAAATATATACATGTAACATGAAGCAATTTATTTGTAGATGATCCTATAGGAAATATAAGTATTCAAGCTGTTTATATCAACTTCTTGAGTAACTGCTGTTACTCAGGACTCCCAGATTCCCAGTAATGTGATTTCGAAGTGTAAGTGCTTAAATGTTTATTTGTTTCACTTTATCAAAGATATAAATTGTTGATTGATGCATTGCATTAAATTAAGATTGTGTGTCATTCGTATGTGCTTGTGTTGTTGTTGTACTGAGCTTCGGCTTATTCTTTTCTTCTTTCTAAGTTCTGATTAGATGATGATGATGATTGTCTCTGGCATTGAATGACTCTAGAGGATTTTGTGGATGAGCAAAGCAAGTTAAGATTGCTGGTTTTATCTTATTTTGTATAAATTCTAGATTTATATTTTGTAACTTGTAATTTTCTGTAAGGGCCTAGTTATGAAGACCATGTTTTGTAATTTAAGCTTTTAAAGCTTTGTTTACCATCATGAATACGTATTGTAATGAAATACCTGATGGTATAGTTTTGTTTATGAGAGAAATTATCTACTCATAAAAGTAGATTATGAAATGTTTTGCAAAACTAGTTTTACCGCTGCTAAATCTAGTTGTTTCTAGAATCTAACTAAACTATTTCAAAATTTAAAGGTGATTAGCAAATGTTCTAAATAAACATTTTCTTTTAGGGAAGTTTGTGCATATAATGCAAAAGGTACTAGATGGGCACTGGATACACCTAGACCCTGATTCGAGGCATGACAATTTCTCCACTAAATAATTAGTCAACCTAATTTTGTGAAAAATAATAATTCAAATGATAAAAATAATTATTTAATCCTTGGAAATTTGTCAGACTATGGTGAAATAATTAAAAATAGTTCTCAATAATGTTTCATTAGTGGAGTTAAGTCTTCATAAACATCGTTATGAAAAAGCCTATATATGGAAAATTTGCTTCCGATTCAGCTTTTGAAAGTTCTACAGATATAAAACTTGTTCTTTTTTTTTTTCATATGTTAGTTCGAGAAAAAATTGATAAAAATTCATGTAATTTAGAGATTATAGTAACACATTTAAACCACTTTTTTTATCATCAAAATACTATAAAGATCCCAACAAGCAAGAACTTCTAAATAATTTGAAAGATACACATGAAGATTTAGATCAAAGATATGCTTAAATATACTAGATTGATTTATTAGGAAAGAATAATTTTGAATAATATTTTAGAGATATTGTCAGTCTATTTCTTTATTTGTAAGTATTTTCTAAAATAATTTATTTCTCTTCCTGTTTAGGGGTTTGTTGACGGCATATAAATACTTAATGTAACCCTACAAGATGAAGGAGTTGAATGAATGTTGAAATTTCCATTTTCTCTTTTGAAATTCCTTTATTCTTATCAGTGTCTTAAAATTATGTCAAACAAAATCATATAGTGTATTTTGGGTTATTTCATATAAGATGAGCACAGTTCAATCACTTTAGGTGAATCATATCCAAAGAGGAATCATAAATATCTATTTCCTTTATTTTGTTTTTCTAGCTTAAAAAAAATCCTTTAAAATAGTTGTTGAAACATAGCTAGTGGTTGTTATGTCTATAGATGATCATTGGCTAATTTTAGTTGATCTTATGCCCTAGTGATCCTCTTCTTATGCAAATCACTAGTGTTTGTGACTTTAATGTGCTAGGTTTTTGGTGTGGTGGCTAACATCGATGGTTTATATGTAGAGAATTTAGTAGCTGGCATTTTTTGGGTGGTTTGATGTGGGTTGTAAATATATCGAGTCAAAACGACACAATACTAGACTTAGTTAGGACTAAGCTTAACTAGAAATTTTAAAGCTCAAACTCAACTCAAGCTTAATCAAGCTTAGAATTTTGAGGTCAAGTCCTAACTTAAAATAACATTCAAATACTCAATATGTTCATCTAAACTTGATTTATCTAAGAAAATTTTTTTTATTCAAATTAAAATAACATCAATATCCGAACTCAAGTCAAACTTGATTAACATTTTAAGTGTAAACTCGACTTGAGCTCAATTAGTCTCACAAGCTACTCAAGCTAAATATTATGCAACTTAAGCTTGACTCAACAAACTATTAGATAACTCAGCCTTGATCTTAGCTAGAATACTCTCAAGTCAAATTCAAATAAATATTGAATTGAGCTTAAGTAACTTATAAGTAATTTAAGTTAGTTATATCTTTAGTCTGATGCTTGATGTTCAACAACTACAATTTTGCTTCTAATGGTGATGGTAAGATGTTGTACAATGGTGCAGTGGCGGGCAACAACCATCAATTCTACTCTAATGCCGCATTAAATTTTGAACCATAAGAGTGAACTAAATCCTAACACTATGTTAGATTTTATGAAATTAGAAAAACACTCCTAACTAACATAACTAAATCATTATAACAGCTAGTTTGGCCTTAAAGAACTAAGCAACCTTTCATTAAGTTATGCCAGGAGCTCAAGACAAGAACGGTAGTTTGGCCTTAAAGAACAAAGCACCCTTTTCTTAAGTTATGCCGGGAGTTCAAGACAAGAAGGCTGTTGGGAAAAAAATTACTTAGGATAAATATAAGAAGCAAATACATGTTGATAAGCTAAAACCAGAAAACACAGCATTGTCCCCTTGGAAGAGTTTATTTATGATCAAACCTGGTAAAAACAAATCGTTTTCATGTAGTAGAACATGAAAGACGCACTAGAGCACTACATTTTGGATGGATAACCGGATAGGAGAAAGGATTAATATCACTTTTGATATTTGAATTTTGTCAATTTATGTAATTAATTTCTTAAAGTTTAACAATGTCAATTTACTATCTAAACTTTGTCGAATTTTGCAATAAACTACTTGAATTTTATTTATTTTTGCAATTAAATATCTCATTTAGGTACTGACCTAAATGAACTTGAAAAATTTGTTGGTGGTAAGTTAATGTTTTCAAACTTTAGATATTGCACAATTTGCAAAGTTTAGGTTCCAAATGTAACATTTACCCTAGGAGAAAAAGCATTCTCTAAAATCCTATATAGGTAAAATACATAAATATCCCACTTTTTTATAATACAATAAATAATTCCCTGAAAATATCAACATTAGTGCCGCCCTTAAAATGTCTCAACATCACTTGGTGTTGTATTTTGAGAAAATTGAGTGCCGATATATCTTATAACGTTTAAAAAGATGAACTATCCTTTCCATAAGGAAATGTGGAGGATCATTTTAAGAGATTTTGTTGGATGTCAAAAATTACATGAATTGGAGGAAAATTTGGTACCCTATCAGTGACTCATCACAAACAACTTTGGACCTTTCTTGGAATATTCACATCCTGATCGAACATTCTATTCAACTAGAAGCAAAAAGAAGATCCTTCTACATGGCACATACCAGCAGCTTGAATTTCAAAAAGGTCGACCAAACAAAGATTTAGAATGGCTTTATAATTCTAAGCATAGCCCAAGTATCACTTGGTGTTATATTTTGAAACTGTGTGTATTTTACAAAGTTTAAAAAGGTGATCAACATAATTAACCCATTCTGTACTGACTGGATGTAGTTAGATCACTTTAAGAGATTGTCCGATGTCAAAACTACATCAATAGGTTGTCAAGAACAACTTTGGACCTTTCATGGAAAATTCACATCATGGAAAATTCACACCCTAATCAAACATACTATTCAACTAGAACCAAGAAGAAGATCCCTCTGTAAGAAATTATAGCCCAATATACAATGTTTTATATGAAGAGTTGTAACTCTTCATAATGGGTATCTTGATAGAAGACATCTCTTATTATTTCATGAAGAAGTATAGTCCTCTTCTTGCCCTTATATATATGTACAAGAGTCGGCATTATAGAATAGTTCTCACTCTTATCTTCATTTAAAAAAAATCACTACAACAAAATGAGCCTTTGGCTACGTCTAATAAACGTGGCTAAACATTAATTAAACGTGACTAAAGATTTTGGTCACGTTTTTTTACACGTGGCCTATAGACGTCGCCAAAGGTCCGTCGCAGATTTGATAAGTAACGTTAAAAATTGAAACGTCGCTAATGTTAATTTGGCAACCAAATACACTTTGTTGGGCGACGTTTAAACATGGCCTATTATCATGTTTTGGTCACACTTATGTGTGGCTAAATATGACTAATCTCCATCCCGCTAAATATAAAAGGAGGGAAACTTGTGATCAGCGACGTTTAAACGTAGGTAAATATTTTTATTAGTAACGTGTAAACGTAAGTAAATTACTTAATTGGCAATGTTTAAACGTAGCCATGCACAGGTTGAATAAGCTCTATATATGTTTGTTGGACAAAAATGGCTATGTATAAACGTGACGAATCTCATATTTACCGTAGTTTAAACGTGGCTATTCTAATACATTAGTGACGTCTACATAGAGGTATTCAATTGTTGTTAATTTAATTTAGCGATTTACGTGGCTATTCTTGTTAAGAGAGATTAATGTTTTTCTCGATTTAATTTGACAATATATACTTGTTTATTGTGTAATGTATGCACAATTAGTAATATACACCTGTTTGATCATAATATAATTGATACCTGCGCTATTACTTCTGCACATGAAATTTATGTATGAATAAATATCACTAATACATTTTTGGAGCATACAATGTGCTCGATATGTAATAAAAAGTAATAACATAAAAATTACTTAAAGATCACCACAACCATCCTTACATTAAAAGGGAAAACAAAAAACATAATGGTTTAATGTCCTTAGAAGAAATATAAGCACAAAGTCCAAATTACATCAAAATGAGCATATGTACACAATTTATCACATTAGCTTGACTCCATTCATGTCAATTGCTTCAGCCAAAAAACAAAATACAAAAAACAAAAATCTTAGTCTTTAATTTTCTTCCTCGCTGTTGTCACCATCATCTCCAAGTAATGGATTTGATGAAGTATCCCGTGTACTTGTAGAAGTATTTCTATTTGGATTTGTGTCACACAATATGTAAATAAGATTATTAAATGGTTGAAAAAACATGAACGAGATAATGAAAAACGACCCATGATAACTAACCTGAACTACTGGGAAAATGACCCATCATAAGATAGTATATATATTACCTCAAATGGAAAAAAAAATTAAGTCATCAAGGAAACTTCACTATCGCAATCCCATATATGAAAAAACCATGACTGAACCACATAAATTCCTTCAGTCCATTATACATAAAACCTTACCCTTTCACCATGACCATCCTGACAGTAAAGGAAAAAAAAAAAAACAATGAACAATATTGTTTAGTGTCTTAGAAGAAACATAAGCATAAGCTCAAAATTATATCAAAATGAGCATATGTACATAATTTATCACATCAATTTGACCTTATCACATCAATTTGACCCTATTAATGCTAGTTGGTTCAGCCAAAAAAACAAAAAACAAAAAACCGAATCTTTAATTTTTTCCTCACTATTGTCAACATCATCACCAAGTGATGGATTTGGCGAAGGATCTCGTGTACTTGCAGAAGAATCTCTATTTGGGTTTGCTGTCACACGATATGTAGATATAATTATTGAATGGTTAAAAAACATGAATGAGAAAATATCCATGATAACTAACCTGAACTACTGGGAAAACTTGAGACAAGTTGTTGTACAAGTCGAGTTAGTTGAGCTAACTTCACTTCTCCGTTTACATTACTATCAAAACGTACTGATAATATAGCTGACTGCAAAATGCGAATGCATATATGGATGAAAAAGAAGAAGAAAGAAGATCCAAAGGTTTAGTTATCAGCTTTGTGAATCCACAAGGACAATAAAGAACTATGCAGCATACCTTCCTGTTAGTTTCTACTGAGGCAAACAAATCAAGTAATTGATTTGTATTCATCATTTTCATGCTAGCATTATCAGCATTGATAATAGTATTGAAGACTTGAACTTTAAATCTTTGGAGGCTCATAACTTTCTCTTCAAGGGTTCCTTGCATGATTACCGATGGACATTCACAACATTTCTTTGGCCTAACCTATGTGCTCTATCCATAGCCTATAGAAGGATAAACAACTCACTTTAGAACATGAATATAGCCTATAATAGTTATTGTAACAACACTACCACTACTAAAAAAATAATAAACTAATATTAATAAATAGCAATGGAAAACACACGATGATGTAAACTCATTATGAACCATGACTAAAAGTAATTTAGAATGAGCTCTACAAATTTACTGAACAAAACCTTACCCTTTCTCCACAGCGGTTAGAACAGTCACACAATATATTTGTTTCAACTGATTAACTAACACCTTAGAGCACACTTGAGCTAGGTATTCATGTTCTGAAACATGAATTTCTACAAGATTATAACGCCTTCAAGAGAGTATTCAAATTACCTGATGATCTCTCATAGGATTCCAATCATGCTCCATAAAAATAAGGGTATCGGGAGATGTTAAGTTCAAACCAAGCCCCCAACTGGATAGAGGAAGACAAATCTAGTTTTAGTAAAATTGCCAACTATCTATATGACATGATATATATATATATAAATAAAGGTTGTACCATGCGTTGTCAAAAGCAAGGCATCAATAGTAGGATCTAAATTAAAGGCCTTCACTATGTCAAAACATTTCTTAGGTTCAATTGATCCATCCAGCCACAAGTATGTAACACTGCCAAAAAATCATTGAATTTATTAAAACAACAAAAATGAATTACTTGCAAATTTGCAGTAATAACCAAAGGTCTAAATGAGGCAAGCATCAATGATGAAACTACATCAAAGGATAGCTTTCTTATATCAAAATTGTAGTAACTATTATAGCACAAATGGATCCAAAAATCCAAATTCCAATTTGTTTCGATGAAGAGCTACTTATGTTTGTGGGTCGGGCACCTAATGATTTTCTTATATGATATGCATGGAAAAAAAATGATTTGACATATTTCAATTTACCTAACAATATTTTTTACCCTTCTTAGAACCACGGTTACTATTATTGAGCTTATTATCAAAGACACATCAAGTTAAACTACGATAATAACGCAGGCAATAAAATTATACTAGCCTATCCTTCAGAACATCCAAGCCATGTTGATAATACATCCATGTTCAATTGATATATTCATCTATCATGCAAAAATGTGTTTAGACTTACTGTATCAAAATGCTTAATAAAATAAATGTATCAACATAAATACATCTATAAATCCTAAAGTGCTGTGCTTGGCACTTCGTATCAACATATTGACCTGACACCATTAAGTCCAAGAGCAAATACTTGCACATCAAAAAGAGGGGAGAGGAAAAGGGAAGAGAGGAGAGAACGACTAACTTTTTCATGTGGGTCTGGAACAAGTCCCTTTCAATGATATCAAGGAGAGCCTGACAATAGGCCAAAATTGTTGTTAAGAAATGTCCATCATAGTTCATATTTTTATATCTAACAAGTTGGCAGGAGGCAAAGTAACCTTATGTTGAGCAAAGATTAGAACCTTGTAATGCTTTGTGCTTAAAGAATCAAATGCTGAAGTGTCCAATCCAATACCATACTCTTAAAAAATTTCCTGAAGAGCAACTAACTTGGGAAATGATGCAGGTTGTGGAGTTCTGAGATGATGTCAGAGACTCTAGGGAACAGTTCGAACAAATGACCTTTAAGTGAGGGAGGAATCTTATCCCCAATAATCGTAGTGGATGGCTACAAAGTTTTAGCAAATTTCGACAGTTCACACAAGATAAATTTGGATTCCAAATTCCAAAATGAAGAGGAATTAAGCAGTAGATTTTCAGCTGCTTCACCTGAAAAACATGTGAAGAAGTTTTTGAAGATATACTTTCTCTTCTATCTTCTGAATCGTTGAGTTTGACCATACTTGAAATTTCTTGTCTAGCATGTCAACAGGAAAACTTTTCATAGAGTTTCAATTGGACTGGGACAAGTTACAACTTCTGTCGTGAATGATTTTAGGAGGCAAATCGGACAACACTTCGTCTTTAGTCTAGCAGAGGAGAAAAGGCATGACCTGTTTAAAAAAAAAAAAAAACACAAAGCTGGTTTAGGATAACATTATTTATTCTTGAGTATAGAACAAACAGTTTCTTCTTCTTTTTTTTTTTTTTTTGGTAAATCAAAAAATAGAACAAATAGTTTTGATATAAGAGAAAAAAAATTCACCAACTTATGTAATGCTTCCATAGCAAGTACTCCAGCTTCAACATCTCTAGCAAAACATTAAAGATCTCTAGCTGCCAGCAAAGGCTTTGCCATAAGTGGCCTGAAACTGTAGAAGAGCAACCAAACAATTGTTACAACACCTAAATGTAAAGTCAAGAAAAGAAGGTTTAACCATAAACAAGAATTAATAATATTTTAGGGGAAAAATCTTTTTTTGGTATAAGATATCAAAAGTTCAATAATAAACAAGCATCAAATGAAATCGGAAATAACCCATGGTCTAAATTTTACCACATGCACTTTTGAGTAACAAATGCATAGCATAGAAGGGTAACAATTCATGCTATACCAGAACCAGAGTTGTGGGCTGAGGCTGGGCAACCCGAAAACAATTATTTCCAGTCAAATTTCAATCATTCAGACCACTACTTTTAGTTGTCGCTTGCCTATTGGTTCAAGGAGAGCCAAAGTGAGTCTTCTCCCATTGACTATTCATGTCTTTTAATGAGAACTTATTCACTTAACATAGTCCAAGAAGGAAAAAAAAAAGGAATTAATGTGAAAATCTAAAATTTAGAAATATCTAGTTAAACCATTGAGGTAGATAGAATAGTTGAATCATTCCTAGTGATCCTCGAGTGATTCGCAACAAAACTAATGACAAAGTAGATTTCATCCTTCCAGGAAAAGCAAACAATGCTAAGGCATTTGGGAAATAGAAAGTATGGTGTTCATCTGACTTTATGGCTTAAGCTACAACAAGTCCAATCGGTTCAAATGAAAACCTTCAACTTGATAGCACTTTTCAAAACCAACAAAGACAATAATTCAATTTTATGTTTTTTACCAGTAAACAAAGCATAGATTTAGTATCTGAAAATTCTGGACACAACATAGGTTTAGTTTAGAAGCACAAATCCAAAAAATAAATAAATAACACAAATTCACCATTAAAAATATATTGTTATTCCTAAATTCCTAACTTCATGACAAAACAAAGCATAAACCCAACTTCCTAACCTGAAACACACACAACTATAGAATGAGGGAGAGATGTAGATCCACAACCAGATTTTTTTTCTTAATCAATTTCAAAACATGTAAGCGATAGAACTTGCTATCAAATTCACAATTTAAACAACCAAAACCTCAATTTGAAACAAACCTATTACATAAATCACTGCTCTTTCCTTTGTTCATAAAAAAACTAAACAGACCCAAATTGCAAGGACTTCAAATATGTAAATCAATATTGACACATGAGCAAAAGCAATGTATAATGATATGAAACAAACAAAAACAAAATAAACTCTTTTGAAGAGAAACATAGAAACAGAAGCATGCTCATCCTATTACAAAATTTATTTTTTACTTAATTCATCAATATTGTGAACATAACTTAATATATAATTACGTATAATAAATGATTAAGTAAAAAATGCCAGTCTATACACAAATTCATACTCTTTCAAACAATATCAGTAAAGATAATAATGATTTGTGACCCATCTAGACAGATTAGTTCATAAAGGAAGAGAGAATTCAGCATTGATCAATAAATAGGAAAAAGTATTCCTATATCTCATTTAATCACTAGTTTATAACATGAAGAAAGAAATAAGTTTATCAAATAGCACATAGTATATCTCAAAGGTGCCAAATTTTTTTATAGATAGATTTAGCCCCATGAGGCCTTAAACGCAGTCCAAAATATCCTTTTGTCATCCAATGACACAAAAATTCGCCAACATTAGTGCTATATTACATGGAAATTGAATAATAATCCCTAGCTCAAAAAACAAAGAAAAGATTTAGTAGATATACCATTTATATGCCTGCTGAGGGGTTCCTCCATGACAAGCTATAATGTGAAAGAAAGACTCTGCCCAATGGATTCCAAGCCATGGTCATTATGAAACATGAACTTGTTAGTATTTCTTGATTTGATACCCTTTGAATGGCTAAGGCAATGTTGCACTTAATTTAAATAATACAAATTTCCATGCATTTGTACAAGTATCATTTGCACTTATATTCTGAAGGATATAACCAAATCAATAAATATTGATATTTCATTCAATATCACTGAAGGATATAACCAAATCATCTGTTGCAAGGTTTCCAATTATTAAGGATTTACTGTCGTACATAATTATAACAAAAGAAAATATACAATGTCTAGAAATTCTTTCGGAAATGGTAAATTTCCATCCACATTAATTCTGTACACCAACATTACTCATGAGGTTTTACGTCAATAGTTAAGGGTTTCCATCTTCCAACCTCATCCATCATTTTCTGTGCATAAAAATGGCAACGTCTCAGGTTGCTCATTCATTCAAAGCAATAAATCACGCCTCTACCACAACTAGACAACAGATTTTGCCCTTACGGTTATCTCTAGAGAGTATACGAACACATTGTTTTCTAGTAGATCTTGCTTGCTAGGAGATGCAGTTCAAGTAATAATTACATGCTATGGAATGATCAAAATTTAAATATAGTTGAGCTAGCAGTAACAGCTACCTATATTTATTTACAGCTGAGATTCATCTATATCTACAACAAGTTGGAACAATTTTCCTAAAATAAACCCACTTCTTTATCAACATACGTCATTTTTGAATTTTAAGTAATTGAAAGTAAAATCCGATAGTACTAACTACTAATGCCAAATTTCATTGTTTTTCATTATCATAGATGCCCACAGAGAATTTCTTACCTGACTTAGTATATATATTACCTCAAATGGAAAAAAAAATTAAGTCATCAAGGAAACTTCACTGTCGCAATCCCATATATGAAAAAACCATGACTAAACCACATAAATTCCTTAAGTCCATTATACATAAAATTCAGCACCAAATGCAATATTCATGTGATAAAATTTGAATCCTTGAAAACATGCTTATCAACAACAGAAAGACTCAAAGAGAAGTGCAAACTCGTCTCAACATGGCTGTGTTGAGCTACTATACAAGTCACTTTAATTACTAGAGAAATAGAATTGAAAGCACACTAACACAAATGCATGCATGTCATTGCTACACTGGCATTACAAAGACTTATCATTTTTTTAAGAACTAAATGAACTCCAATGATAGAAACTTAGTAGAAAAAAAAATACACCCGATTTTTTATTCACTCTTATACACTAGAAATCTAAAATGGCTAAAAAATTCAATTCTGAAACAGCATTATATCACACCATAATGAATGATACACACTCCCAATTCCATTAATATGCATCTAAACCATATATTAGCAATGTGAGCTATAACCACCATAATTCAATGTCCATAACTCCACCATATTGCATACTAATCTAAAATGTCTTTTCATATTTTAACTTGGTTCTAACTCCACCATAATTCAAAGTCCACAACCAATACTCAAAATAAAAATTAAAATACAAGAAAGTTGACGGTTACTTGAAATTCCATAGTTGATTCAATGATGGTAACTGTAAATGCTATAACCATAAAAGAAGAAGAGAAAAGCACTGCGCACTCTTTTTAGAAATATAAAACCAAGTCTCAAAGTGTCACCTTCAATCAAATGAATGCCATTAATCATAACACCATTTGCATGCTTCTAATTTGAAATTTCTACAAAGCCACATCCACAACAACAATTCTAATGTCCCTCAAAGAGATTATATTGATTATAAGTACAAATTCTGCAAATTGCAATGCTAATCCGACACTTCACATGTCTAATTCTAAGTCTGATATCTAGCCTATGAGTGATGCATTCTTATTTATCAATTCAAACTAAGCAATTTAAAGCAACAAAAATCAAAAACCATGAAGAAACTTAGCATCAACATAGCTTACCTAGTATCTCCTTCTGGATCATTGTTTACATCATAAAACAAACCCCTGAAGTGGACAAAGATGGATCGAGAAGTATCATGGGGAATAAGGTAGACTTGCATCTTTTGAGGAAGGGCATATGGAGGGATTGTGATTGAACCTTCCTTTAAACATACATGGTTTCTTTGCTCAAATGTCTGAACCATGGTAGCACGCTAGAGAAGTGAAAGAATTCCTCTTGTGATAGCTTTCTCTTCCTGCAAAATAGCACCAAATCTACTATCACTAGGAAGGCAGAGGCCTCTCATTCTCTAGGAGTCTAAATCTTAATAAAACCACTTAATTTCATATGAACTAAGTCCATACAGTATAAAAGTGTGCATTGATTTGTGCTTCCAACTAGCACATATGCTATCAAGATTCTAATCATGGTTTTCTTAGTAATGAAGCAGTGTACCACCTCACTTAACACTGAAAATAGGCCCCGAAATCATGAGGTACTACAAGAAATGATCAGCCCCTTCCGTTTGATTCCAATAAGGCCAATTTGTAGAGATAAGCTCTATTGCACTTCTCATCATCCTAGGAGACTCAAATGGTAATGACAACCTAGGTGTAAGATCACAAGTTATGTATAGGAGTGTAAAACCAATCTACTTCCTCAGGATTGAGCGTTCGAACAGGACTGGACAAAAGGAACCTATGCATAAATATTTCAGCTACAAACATATAGCTTAGACATTTAGGATCTTTCTGAAGGAGCTACTTGTTGTATTTGCTTGGAAGTTCATAAACATACACTTTCAACCTTCTTATTGGATTGTCCTCTAGGACATCTCCAACACTTTCTGCATTTTACCCAATGGTGTCAATTTGACTCAACATTTTGAAACATATACATTGTTGAAGCTCTTTAGCATGGCTTAGTCATAATTTAGAATGCACAATTTAATCTAAACTTAATCAGCTAATTGAAAAATTAAATTCATAGATATAACTTGAACTATAATAATAAGAAAGACTTGAGTATAGCTTGATTAGTTGATCTAGCATTAACTATTATATTTATTATATAACAAGAACATCCTCGTTACTTATAGTTGCATATCATTTTGTTCATCCATATTATCCAGTACATAAACTATCTACCATCATTGACATAAGAATATAAGCCAAGAATTATATGCATTATAGTATGCTTATGTCTAAGAAACAAACATTAATGATCATCAAGCGTGCATTCAGAAGTCGGTTGGGAAGGAACTACAATACCAGAAATCTGTTCTGTTTGCACACTATGATCAGCACCAAAACCGAGAAAAAAGGCATTAACAAGAACACCAAACAAAATGTAGTAACAAGTCCTCATTTTACATCTACAAAACCAAGTCTCAATGTGTCACTCCACATGTTATATAATTCACTAGTTCCTATGTTCTTTATGTATGAATATAAGCATGGCTCCTATCTATTTATGATATATATATATATATATATATATATTATCATCGAAAAAGAAAAAAAACGAGAGTGGCATGCTATAAAATCGTACGCAGTACATTTGCAAAATATTAAAATCTTAGTTTTTTAAATTCCATGTTCATTTACCTCGAAATCAATTAACTTTGCAAGGGCCAATGAAGCTTAAGGACAAACTAGAAATGTTTTTGCATTAAGGATAAGAATCCTGCAATTAGATGCATTGCATGTTTTTCCCTATGCCTCTGAAAATAGCTACATTTTTTAAATCATACATGCAAACAAACATAAAAAAGAAAAAAAATTGTAAAATTACATATACATATTAAGAAAATGAAAAATCATTATATATCTAAATATAATAATACATGTCAATGGATACATAGTATAGCGTCATCTGCCTTAATCTTTTTTTCTTTTTGGCCTTTCTACCTAATTTTTAAACTGAGAGGTACATGTTGTAATCCATTTTCCTGTTATCAATGAAAAAATATATATAACAAAACAAATAAAATTAACTTGTAAATTAAACTCTTGTAAGTTATAAAATTACAAGAATGAAATAAGCAGTTGCAAAATACTTGTGAGCTCTAGAAAATTAAAATGAACTTAAGCTTGTAATACCATAACAGAGTGGCTAAGGTTCTCGCAGTCCCCACAAACCATATATTTTTCAGGCTCCTTAGCATCCTGTCATCTCTTCTTTATCTACATTACCATGATTTAGATAGAACTTAGGACTCAGACACACAAAGTGAATAAAAGATTATGCAATCTCCTCAAATATAAAAATGGAAAGGAGAATAGACTTCAAAGTTTATCTACCTGCAGTAAGCTTAGAATAAAAACATGTAACGTGTATATATTACACACATAAAAATATATCTCAGTCAAACTTCTCTTTCTCTTCCTTTAAATCAAGACTAAAAGCTCTCTCATTTTGAATGTTGCAACCGACTACTAAGTCCCAAACCTCATTCACATGTAAAATCATTAACCAGATTAAAAGTTGTGCAATGTTTTATGTTGTGCATAAATTTTAAGTGACAATGTTGGGAATAAACATACATATTTAAAATATAAAAATCTATGCAGGTCAAAGCTAAGGATTCATCTATGCAATTCAATAAGTTGATCATGAAGCCCTTTTGGGTGTTAAGAACTCTTAGCATCTAGTTATGATGATGAATCTTACTATTTTGTAACTGATAATTTACTTGTCCATAATCAAACTATTATATTACCTATGACCAAATTGATGATTCGATTTATCGTCCCTATATTTCATTTTATATTGAATTCAAATCGATATAAAAGTAGTATAACTTATTATGCATCACAGTCAGTTAAAACTCATTTTATAAACTAACCCTATCACGTACATGTCATGATAACTTTAGATGCCATTCTGTTCTACCTCTACATATAACATTTTTTTCTTTCAATAATCATTATTTCATCACTGTAATAGATTCATATTCTTTACCCTTTTTCAATAATCTTAAGGATGTAGTTTTTTGTCTAATAATGACAAAGATATCTCTTATATTGACTATGAGCCAAAAAAATAAACTGCATAGTCAAAAGCAATACTGTAGAACTTATTGTTGTAGATAAACAAAATATTATTTTCAAAATTCCTAACCAAATAAATAAATAAAGAAAATGTAAAGAATTAAGACAACCAAAAAGAAATAAACAGAAAATTTAAACCACCCAATTGGCATAGTGTTATAATTCCTATCAAATTGACACATAATCCTATTATAATCAGTTGGGCATCTCAAAACAACCATGCATAATCATTTACACCTCCATTTTCATATCATGAAAATTAAAAATTCCTGAAGAACTCCTCAACCCAAGTTGTAATCAAAGTCAAGTAAGCAATTCATGGAGATAAATAACATAGCGGATAATGAGTGAGAGAAAGACGAGAGATAAGCCGAAGATAAGCAAGTGAGTTGTGACTCAGTGAAAGATGAGATGAGCGAGAGAGCAGGGAGATGAAGAGGGTGAACAACAAGTAACAGTATTTTCCATATTTGCTAGAAGTGACTAAAATCAATTACATAAAAAAGAATCAATACATTTGAATTTAAAGAAAAAATGGTAACAATGAAGCATGAACGATTCAAGTACATATGAAAGGGAGAGGGATTACCTGTTACCTATTGGTCGATTGAAGCAAGAGCAACCGACGAAGAGAGAGGGAGATATTGGAGATAAGAGATAAGAGACACACGATTTGATTTTTGCTTTAAAAAAAAAAAAAAGAAATGCGCGTGAGACAGAGAGCCCAGCGAGGGAATTGGAGAGGGAGTGGCGAGTGAAAGAAGACAGAGGAGAGAGGAAATGAGATTGGGGCTTTAGGTTTGCTAAATTAGGGTTAGGCATTAGTCGTTCACCATTCTGCATTCACTTTTATCTGTACTTTTGAATCCCGCTCTTTTTTTTTCACAAGAGTTTTGCAACCCGCTTTTTTTTTTTAGTTTAATTTCTTTTAATGAGATAGCAATGAAAAGGTGCCCTTTTTATTAAATTTAATTTTTAGAAATTTTTATTTTTATTTTTTTAAGTTGGGGTGGATTTTTGAATAATAAAATTGGCAACGTTTAACATAATTTTAGAGTTACTAATCAAGTAGATGTTTGATATAAGACAAAATTGTTTGATAAACGTTACTAATAATGTATCTTATCTAATATTAAAGATAGGTAACGTTTGTAATATTTACAAACGTCGCCCAATGTCAAAATTCTTGTAGTGAATCCATCATAACAAATTAAGAGAAAGAAAAAGAAATCATTCCTTTGGTGCAATAAGGTTAGATTGGAGGGATAAGGTATCTCTTAAAGAAATAAGTGACTTTTTTTTCTTCGGGATTCAAAATAATATCACGATTATGGAGAAAGGTACTTTGATCCATCCAATTACATATGTGAAAATCATGTAGTTTAAATATTCTAAGATCGAATTCATAAAATATTGAATCATGGAATTATGAAATAATCTTACATGTGGTATCAAAGCCTGGTCAAAGAACTTATGATTTTCCAATTATGATAGTTAATATTCTTCTATGCATTATGAATGTTTTACCCGTATTATATCGAGCATTCGGTAAAATAATTTTCTACATTTGTTTGTACACTTTTAGAATAATGCAATTAAAGGTGTTATCACTGAGAACCATTATTATATATTCCATCATTATCCACTTGACATTTATGATGTGTAAAACAGTGAAATTATGTTGTTTTGACCAATAGTTTGATGGCTATGTGCATCGTCAATGTATGTATAAATATGGATCTTCGAAATCGTAATTTTCAATCCATATGCCGAAATGGCATGAGCGTTATTGTTCACTGGATCTAACTGGTGAAGTAGAATTGATGGCAATGAGCAACGATCGGTGAAAATGACACATACATGGATTATTCGGGCACCGTTGATTGGTTTGAAATGAAACATTGAAATATTGCGGACCGTTATGAACATAACAGTTATTGTTTGGAATTTGTTTGCATTTGTTGTTTGTTGTTGTTATTTATTATTTGGAAATCTTGCCAAATGGTTGCACAAATTCACTGTGATTTTCTATTAAAACGGTTATTGACCATTGAAGCATTATTTCCTCTATTGGGAAAATAAAGGAAAATGAAATTGGATAATATATTATAACTAGAAAATATATGGCACGATATTTTGTTTGATGAAATATGGCTCTAAATCCTTATATTTTAACTATTGTGGTATATGAGAAATTTATATAATGAATGGTTTGTTAGTCACCAAAGTGACCAAATCATTAAATGCATAAATTTCATTACATAAAATCTAAATTTTACCCATGAATTTATTTGCAAATGATATAATAGATTATATTTGGGTAAATGAAAAGTTTGTATTATAAGGCATTGTAAATTATCCAAAGATGATTTTTGTTCTTATAATATATAATGTAAGTGTTTTTGTTAACATTTCATTTGATTTATTTGTACATCCAAAGATAGCAAATATATCAAATAGTATACTTGTTTGTTAATGTTTATATATATTTTAGTATCACTCAAAGGTGGACTTTGATATATATAATTATATTATTCCATGAGTTGATTGAATTTAAATTTATATGATTGTTCAAAGCTTTAATGTATATTGTTTCTTTAATTATTGCAGTATCTATTCTTGTTTCTCTCCATTCTCATGCTTCATCTGTTCCGATATTCAATGGATTGAATTTCTCATATTGGTGTGAGCAGGTCCAATTTCACTTAGGTGTTTTGGATCTTGACTTATCTCTTGAAATTGAGAAACCCACTGCTATTATTGATGAAAGCAGTAATGAAGAAAAACGTCTCTATAAACTTTCGGAGAGGTCAAATAGATTAAGCTTGATGTTTATGAGAATGATAGTAGTAAACAACATTAAAGCTATCCTTCCCTAAACTGATAATGCTAAGGAATTTATTAAATTTATGGAAAAATGTTCTCAAACAACTAACAAGTCTCTTGCTAGTACACTGATGGGTACTTTGACTAACATAAAGTTTAATTGGTCTCGTACTATGCATGAGCGTGTCCTTGAAATGAAAAATACAGTGGAAAAATTAAGGACTTTAGGAATGATTGTGGATGAGTTCTTTTTGGTACAACTCATTTTGAACTCATTGCCTCCTGAACAATATGGGCCTTTTCAAATGAATTATAACACTATAAAGGATAAGTGGAATATCAATGAATTGACCAGTATGTTGATTCATGAGGAAACAAAATTAAAGAACCAAAAGTCGTATTCTGTTCTTTTAAAAGTCATCAAGAAGTTGCATCGAGTTCAAAGAAAAGGGCTAGAAAAGGCAAGAAGAAAGGTTTACACAACCTGAATGAATCTTCTAAAGATGCACAAATCCACAAAAAAGGAAATCAAGTGCCATTTTTGTAGAAAGGTTGGACACTTAAAGAAAGACTGCTTGAAACATAAGGCTTGGTTTGAAAAGAAAGGTAAATCTTATGCTTTTGTTTGTTTTGAATCAAACCTTACACAAGTTCCTTATAATACCTAGTGGATTGATTCTGGCTTGACAACTCATATTTCCAATACGATGCAAGGATTCCTTACGATCAAAACTATAAAGCCAAATGAGAATTTTTGTTCATGGGAAATGGAAATAAAGCTTCAGTTGAAGGAATCAAGACTTATCACTCGATTTTGGAGATTGGGCATCACTTAGATTTGTTCCAAATCCTCATGTTCCCAGATTTTCTTGCAATTTAGTTTCTTTGTCAAAACTTGATGTATTAGGTTTTTCTTTTAAGTTTGGATTCGAATCTTTCAGTTTGTATAAGGACAATAAACTGTATGGTTCAGGAATTTTATGTGATGGTCTTTATAAATTTAAACTTGATGAATATTTTGCTGAGACCTTAATGACCTTGCATCATAATATTGGAACTAAACGTAGTTTGGTTAATGATAACTTTGCTTACTTGTGGCATAAACGATTAGGTCACATATCTAAGGAAAGATTGCAAGGATTAATAAAGAATGAAATTCTTCCGACTTTGGATTTTACTGACCTTGGAATGTGTATTAATTATATTAAAGGAAAACAAACTCGACACACTAAGAAAGGAGCCACAAGAAGCACTCAACTTCTTGAAATTATACATACAGATATATGCAAACCTTTCAATGCTCCATCTTTTGGTGGAGAAAAGTATTTTATCACCTTTATTGATGATTTTTCACATTATGCTTATGTCTATCTTTTGCATGAAAAATCTCAATCTGTAAATGCCCTTGAGGTGTACATTAATGAGGTGGAAAGACAATTAGATAGAAAAGTGAAAATTGTAAGATCAAATCGAGGTGGTGAATACTATGGGAATTATGATAAATCGGGACAACATCTAGGTCCATTTGCAAAATTTCTTGAAAGGCATGGCATACGGGCTCAATACACTATGCCAGGCACACCGAAACAGAATGGTGTTGCAGGGAGGTGAAATCGTACATTTCTAGACATGGTTAGGAGTATGTTAAGTCATTCATCTTTACCTATATCCATGTAGGTATATGCATTAAAAACTGCAGTATATTTGTTAAACAGGGTTCCTAGTAAAGCAATTCCTAAGATCCCTTTCGAACTGTGGACTGGCAAGAAACCTAGTTTATGACACCTATAGAAGTAAGGATTTATAATCCACAAGAAAAAAAAATGGACTTTCAAATGATTAGTGGATTCTTTATAGGATATCCTGAAAAGTCCAAAGGATATAGGTTTTACTCTCCTAATCATAGTACAAGAATTGTTGAAACTAGAAATGTCAAGTTCATTGAAAATGGTGAAATTAATGGGAGTAAAGAACAACATGATGAGTGCATTAAAGAAATTAAGGTAGAAGTTCCTATACTTTTACTTTCTAAGCCAATTGATCCTACTATTGCAGAACTTCATCAAAGTGAAGAACAACAAGTAATAGATCAAACACATCATAAAGTTATAAATGATACCCAAGAATATCTCAAAGAGAGAGAAGATCTACTATTCCTAATGATTATGTGGTTTATTTACAAGAGTCAAAACTTGACATAGGAATTGACAATGATCCAGTTTCATTCTCATAAGCCATGGAGTGTAATGATTCTATTAAGTGGGTAAATGTCATGAAACATGAGTTGAAATCTATGAATCAAAACCAAGTCTGGGAACTCGTTGAATTGCCAAAAGGATGTAAAAGAGTTGGTTGTAAATGGGTCTTTAAGACAAAGCAAGACTCAAATGGCAATGTTGAACGACATAGAGCCAAACTTGTTGCCAAAGGCTTCACTCAAAAGGATGGCATTGATTATAAAGAGACTTTTTCACCAATCTTAAAGAAAGATTCACTTAGGATCATTTTGGCTTTGGTTGCTCATTATGATCTAGAGTTATACCAAATGGACGTTAAGACGGCCTTTCTTAATGGAGATTTGGAAGAAGAAGTTTATATGGACCATCTTGAAGGCTTCTCAATTAAAGAAAAGAAGCATATGGTATGTAAACTTAAGAAATCAATATATGGACTTAAACAAGCTTCTCGCCAATGGTATCTTAAGTTCAATGAAACCATAACTTCTTTTGGTTTTAAAGAAAATGCCGTTGATCGGTGTATATACATGAAGGTTAGTGGGAGTAAGTTTATTTCCTTAGTCCTATATGTTGATGATATCTTAATTGGTGCTAATGATCTTGGTTTATTACGTGAAACCAAGAATTTTCTTTCTAAGAACTTTGAAATAAAATATATGGGAGAGGCAACATATATGATAGGAATTGAAATATTACGATATAGATCACAAGGATTATTGGGCTTATCCCAAAAGGCTTTTATCAACAAAGTTTTAGAAATATATAAAATGGAGAAATGTTCAGTAGGTATAGTTCCAATTCAGAAAGGAGATAAATTTGGTAGTATGCAATGTCCAAAGAATGATTTGAAACGATAACAAATGGCAACAATTCCTTATGCATTTGTTGTTGGGAGTTCAATATATCTTCAAACTTGTACTAGACCCGACATCAATTTTAGTGTTGGGATGTTGGGCAGATATAAAAGTAATTCAGGATTGAATCACTGGAAGGCTGCCAAGAAAGTTTTGAGATACTTGTAAGGAATGAAGGACCACACTCACTTATAGAAGGTCCGATCAGTTAGAGGTGGTTGTTTATTCAAATTCGGATTATGCAGGATGTGTCAATACAAGAAAATCCACATTTGGTTACCTATTCCTATTAGCTGGAGGGGCAATCTCATCGAAAAGTGCGAAGCAGTCTATCATTGCTGCATCAACTATGGAAGCAAAATTTTTGGCTTGCTTTGAGGCCACAATTCATGGTTTATGGCTGGCGAATTTTATTTTAGGGTTTCAAGTTGTCAACACTATTAATAGGCCGTTAAAAATTTACTATGACAACTCTACAGCGGTCTTCTTCTCAAAGAACAATAAATATTCAAAAGGTGCAAAACACATGGAGATCAAATACTTGGCCGTTAAAGAAGAAGTTTAGAAACAAAGAGTGTCCATTGAACATATTAGTACAAACCTGATGATTGCAGATCCATTAACAAAAGGATTAACGCCCAATATTTTTAGAGAGCATGTTGAAAGAATAGGCGTTATAGGGCATCCTAAATAAACAATAATATATTTGTTTGTATGATACTCTTGAGCTCAATAAAAGGTGTTTATGAAATTTCCTGTTTTCTATATTGTACATATGATTGAAGTAGAATTATGTTAATAGGAATTGTCTTTTACAAAGATATTAAAGTAAGACTTTATTTATTTCTTCATTAACTTATGTTTAAATTATGAATTAATTATGTAGTACATTGAAGGGACTATGTCGAGATGATGACATATAACCGACATGACTTTAATTAATTTTGAATTTAATAATGTGATATATGGTACAGTCAACATAATGAAAACTTAGAATAATGTTGTCATGCACATTATGTTTATTCTAAGTTATTAAAAAAGCATATATGGGCCAAGTAGGAGAATGTAAGAAATTATGACCCGATATGCAATGTTTTATATGAAGAGTTACAACTCTTCATAATAGGTGTCTTGATGGAAGACATCTCTTATTGTTTCATGAAGAGATATGGTCCTCTTCCTGCTCTTATATATATGTACAAGAGTCGGCATAATAGAATAGTTCTCACTCTTGTCTTCATTAAAAAAAAAAATAAAAATCCATCATAACAAATTAAGGGAAAGAAGAGAAATCATTCCTTTGGTGCAATAAGGTTGGATTGAAGGGATAAGATATCTCTTAGGAAATAAGTGATTTTTTTTTTGTTCTTCAAGATTCAAAATAATATCACAACTATGGAGAAAGATACATTAATTCATCCAATTACATATGTGAAAATCATGTAGTTCAAAGATTCTGAGATTAAATTCATGACATGAAATTATGAAATAATCTTACACCTTCTACATGACATGCATAAGCAGCTGCAATTTCAGGAAAGACAGCCTAACAAAGACTGGGAATGGCTTTGGGAGTCTAAACATAGCCAAATATATGAAACTTTGCCTGTTGAGAATTTGTAACGATGCACTTCCTAGTCGAGACAAACTAAGTAAGATGGGAATTACAAATGATAACATTTGTTCAAGATGTCTTCGTGAAGTGGATAATATAACTCGTGCAGTATCAGATTATGAATAAGCCAGATTGACCTTAAGGATTATACGAGTAGATGTTGATGCTATTAAACAAGCGATCATGGAGATGAAATTATGGATCAAGTGAAAGGCAGCAATGAAGAAGAGTGATGAAACATCCATAACACCACCTTGGCCTATTATATTACATTTGAGGCAGGCGTCAATGGTCATGTTGGATGTACAGAAACAACATTGTTTTCCAAAGACAGCAACAACAGAATCTGTTGTTCAAGGGGACAATTAATTGGAGAGCCAATGAAGATTGGTCTTCTACAGAGGAAAGAAGACAGTACTTTCATTAGTTAGTCTTTATGCTGATTTCAGTGGAAGAGAGAGAGAGAATCTTCAAGAATAAATGATGCATCAGAAGCTCAAAACTGCTAGTTGAATCAATCAATCTCTTATATATTTTTGTAACACAAACCTTTCACCGGTTCCAGCAAACCAATATTACAAAGCATCCCTCTCAAATCACAACCCTTCTTTCAAAAAAAAAAAAAAAGGAAAAGAAATTAGTAATCACTCTTTGACAAACCTAAAGCAGCCATGCCAAATAAAAACTGCTGCCAGTAACTCTTCATGTCACCTATTTCTTCAAAATTGACAAAATTCACACTTCAGCATCTACTATTGTTTCCTATATACAAACCGAGGAAGAAACCGGAATATATATATATATATATTAGTCCTTCTGTATGCTTTTGTTTGGATTGTTACTGCCATGTTGGCTCGATTTGATCAGAAGGTGAGATTGGAATAAATGGCACGAAACCTCTCCCCCCAAAGACAGGTCGCATGAAGGTATCGTCGAATTTTCGCCAGTAATAATGTACCGTGTAGCTAGGAGTTCTCAGAAGCATGCGTAGAGTGTTTGGACGGAGCAGAACTTTGCCACTTTGATTTTCTTCTACATCCTGGTCATTGCTAAGAAGTGGGACGGTCAAAGATTTTGGAGTTGATGGTTCCGAAGAAATCATGTTATTTACGTTCTTTGCACTAAGTAAGATTATCACAAGAGGTTTTGTAAGCAACCCAAATACCTGCATTCGATCAAAGAAATCACTTTTAAGTAAAATCTCCTTTTCATGGTTTGGGGGGTGGGGGGAGTCATCAAAAACTTTAATGTCATGCACCAGGAGGTGTCTTTTATGGGATCTTTTCATCAATTTTGCTTAAATCAGGGTGTATTGTTATCTAATAAGAGTATGTTGGGACCATATTAGCCCTGTGTTTGTAGCTAAAAACACAAAATCATCTAAGCCTAAAGCTAGTGCTAGGACATATTCATCAAGTCTCTTCCTTGAAGGCAGACCCAATTTTGACTGCTCGAGACAAAGAACTTATTCCAAGCTTAAGGGAGTCGATCTTATCATATTATAGGATTCAGCAAAGCAACGAAGACCAACCAAACATTTTGTTTCTTCTGATAGTCGAGTTTGTTGAACCTGCATACTTAACTATCCTAAATATTGAAAAGAAATTCAAGCAAAGGCATGAAGATGAGAAAACAGAAGCATGATTCTAAGAGCTGCATAACAAAATAAATGCTATTACCATCAGCACAGAAGATTGTGACTTACCACTGTACTGAAAAGAACAACTGTAATAGTACTAGTGATCATGAATGCATTTCCACGCAACTTAGCTATAGACCCAGTAAACTGTATAAGAAAAAAAAGTAGATGACTAGAGTTAATAGTATTACTATGCAACACTAGGAAAATGACAGATTATTGCATTTACCTATTATTTCCATTTTCATTCCATCATAGATAAATAAAATATAATAAATATGCTCATGGATGAAGCTCAGAGTTGATAGTATGCACTGCCTCATTATGTCGGGTTTAAGTTTTATATGAGTTCAGGGCTAAACATACGACGCTGAAGCATTCTCTAAGGTGTATGTTGTCTATTTTTGTACCTGATTATAAGCAAGCGCCATGGAAACTGCACCTCGCATAAGACCAGCCCACCAGATAATAACCTGCAGAGTTTGTTTAAGCAAAATCCAACCCAGTTGTATAAATGAGTATTTGAAAAAAAATCATACAAAAGAGGAACTTAAAAGTTACTTGTTGCTTGAAGTCGATTCTCTCATTCTTGGATTCCTTGGTCAAATTGGACAAGAATGATAGAGGAAAAACAAAGGCTGCTCTTCCAATTATAACCAATCCCATCAATATCAAGCTCACTTTGATAGATTTTACAGGACTGGATGTAAACAAAAGAACTATGATTAAGATATTCCTACTTGGGAAATCTCATTTGCAAAATTAATGAACTAATCACACTGTTTATATCCAAACCTGTTGCTGACAACACTCCACTTCTCAATATCTAAGGCATCCATTCCAACATAAAGGAAGAGAAAAGTCTCAGCAACAAAAGAGAAAGTTGCAAAGGCATGCCTGCATTTGTTGGAAAAAATAACAGAGATAGGTGAATTGTCTTCTCAAGATGAATCTTGTACATAGTTTTCTAGAGATTGAACATACTTAGATGTTACCCTTGCACTTTCAGTGACATTATGCCATGTGTAATGTGACATGACAATCCCACAGAAGAACACAGTAAGGATGGCACTTAGATAGAAGAACTGCTCATCCAAATTAAGGTTTGAACTAGGTTAGTCCCATACTTCACAATCCTAATTTCAACTATTTCAAAAAAGGAAGAAAGAAAAGAAAGATCAAATTGGATGAGCATGTAAGTGCAAGAGTATTACTTCAGCCAGCATATATGATAAGTAAGCCATTAGAAGCATCAAAGCAACTTCGCGATCAGTAGAATGCCTGTTACAAAGAAACAAGAAGATGGTGTAAAACTAAGATCGCAAACTGTAGCATAAAATTTCAGGAGACAATGTCTCCATGAATTGACTATATTTGCAACCTCCTGACATCAGATTGTAGTCCTTTGCCAAAGAAGACTTAGTCTTTTCAATAATAACAATAACCTTTAACATAATAATATCCAGTTACCAACCTGCCAAAATATAGTTTTTTCACTATGTAAGCTGTAAGCAACCCAGCCTGCAATTAATAGATGCATTAAGAATGTTACAACACTAGTCTGGCATGTCAATACGGGCCTATAGGGGAAAACACCTTCCTTTCAAAGAAGAAGAGAGAGAAAAAGAGTTACCAAAACTCCCAGAAGGGTGCTGGAGATGAACAGGTAAAGAAAGTTGCCCATAAACTTCCAAGCAATGCTTGAATTCATGTGAGTTAGATCAAATTTCTTAATTGCATTGAAGAGAACAACAGATGTTGCATCATTTACCACACCTTCTCCAAACACCAGACTATACAGGAAAGGTGTCTCATCCTGATTGAGTACCTGCAGTCATACATCAACAAAGGTCATTTTGTCTTCATGGTAATCATTATAAAACTTTCCCATGCAAACGTTATGTGCCAACACCATATCCTAGGACACACATGAACCTAAAGGCATGAGTTATTTGTAAACGGTAAAAAGAAAAATGAACTGTGCATTTCTCAAGTGATCAGTGCGGTGCCTAAAGTTGGCACTTGGTGTTCTCATGCTGGGAATTAAATTAGATTTCATACTTGCAGGGTGCAAACAGAATCAGTTGCTGAGAATATTGCTCCAATAGCTGCAGTGAGAACACAAGTTAATGAATAAATAGGAGAAAGACAATGAAACAAAACTAAACAGAAAAAAAAAAAAAAAAAAAAAAAAAAAAAAAGCAGAGGAATTGCAAATACCGAGGAAATCTGTTATATCAAGAGAACCAAGTTTCAATTTTGCAAAAAGATGTATGGCACCTGAATCAGATGAAAAAGGAAACGTTTCAATAAAAAAAGGAACCATAGAATAAAGCCATAGCTGGGAAAAAGAAATTGCTATATTTACCAAATGATACGATGGCGAAGGATATCAGAGTACCAACTGCTCCAAATAGCATGATAGTCATGAAGTTACGAAAGAATTGCTTCTTCTTGACTTGGAACCTGAAAAAAGGAAACAATTGGATAAACCATCACTATAACATCAGATTAATATACACTAGATTTTTCGCCAACCGGTTCAAAGCTTGTGTATCATCCATTAGCAAGCAAGTCTTGCCAACATGTCTATGCTATGTTAACAAAAAGTGCCCTGATTTTTTCATATTAGGAGGTGATAGATAAACTCTTCTTGCAAAGATAAGGTTAGAAGAACAATTTTCTCCTGAATCAGAACCAGACAGTTCAAGTTCTACTCTAGGAGACTAAGAAAGTAGAAATGCATTTGAGTTGTCGCATCGAATCACAAAGGAGTGAGCCAATCGCCACAACCATCACACACATAAGCATGACCAATATAAGAAGCTCAACTTACCCGGCATTGAATATAATCGGTGGAAGGAGGTATATAAAGAAGATATCTTCACTGAATACCAATAGATGAGAGCTCTTTCCCCCACTAATGAGCAAAATAGTAATACCAGCACATAGACCCTGCAATCTTTAGTGAGCTTAGTACATGAATTTTTCATTGACAGAATTTGATCACATGAACTTAGATTAAAAAAAAGTGAATAATGGCTATTTTGGGAGCTGTAATCATTAAATATAAATACCTCAATCAACTCAACTACTAGAAACTAGATAAACAGACTTACAATCGCGATTTTAGTAATGGATTCGTTCAGCGATTCTTCTCTAGCGAATGCCCAATCACATACATGCGGTAAGAAGTGCAACAAAGAGGGTCATTGATACAACTGAAGTGTGATCAGATGTTGAAAGCACATCGGATTTAGCCAAGATGGAACCTATATTGATTGCCATCTTTATTTTCCAATTAGACCAATTTAACCAGTCACTTATCTAAGCCTCAATTCTAGAAACTTGGTACCAAAACACATTGACTGGTTATCTTGTTGTACCTCTAGCCTATGTATCTGCAAATCAAGTGCACAAACAGAGCCATCACAAATAATTTACATGTTTAATTTTATTTCATTCAAACTCATTGTTCATATAACAGTGAATCAAACTCAATAGATATATAGCCAAAAAAAAAAAAAAAAAAATTCAATTAATACAAATTTAGTATAACATTGAGTACTTGATAACAGATATGACTACATAAATGGATATAAGAAAAATTCAATAACAAAAATTCAGAAGAACATGTAACGTATTCTTCTTCGCCAGATTAAGAGAAAATTAATCTAATAAAATAAAATATGAAATTATTATATAAAAATAAATAAATAAAATCATATTGTTGATCCGATAACTAGCAGTTCAAATAATAATCATAAAAATAACAATAAATACATTATAAAACAAATATATGATGCTACATTAAAAAATTAAAAAAAAGGAAACAAAGAAGCATAGTAAACTTACCTTGGACTGGTCTTCCTATATCTTTTTCCAAAGTTTTGAGACAAAAAGGTGGTGAAGTTGAAAAATAAGTGGACTTTGAATTCAAAATGAGAAGGAAAAAGGGAACTTGGGTGTTTGTAGCTTTGGTATGAAGTTGAATAATGTATTAGAAAATACAGAATCTTGCTTAGCTTATGTCAAGTGAACTAAAACTGTGTGGAGCCATGAACAAGAAAAATATACACAGCAAGGGAAAGAGAGAGAGATACATACAGTTAAAAGGACAGGGAAAGTGAAGGGATGGAAAGCGAAAGAGCGCCATGTGGAATGTATTTATACAGTTTTGCTTTGGAAAAATGACACTTTTTATTTTTTTTATAATTTTTTTTTCCCCTGATACTGGAAAAAAGAGTCAATGCGAATTTTGGATCTGTCACTGTCACCATATAACCTGGGAAGAGAAATTACTCAAGTAACAGCAGGAGTCAAAACAGGTGAAATTATATACTCGAGAAGAATCGCGTCCATAAGATATATTTTGAAAAATTCTAAAAAATTATAAGTAATTTTCTAAATTTTGAAACTTTAATTCCCTATAAATTATGGTCTTGAAAAAAATAAAGAACACTCACTTTTAATTTTTTAATTATAATGAGATTAAATTTGATACCTTTCAATTGAGAAACTAAGTGATATCACTAAATTATAATGCCATTGCTTATTTTTAATTTATCAAATTAAAAAGTTGGATATGAAATAAAACTACTTAAATTTTTTTACTCTAATAATCCAAGTTTAGATAATTATTTGTGATTTTTCTATTATCTTTTGTTAAGTTACACAAAGAAATTAACGATAAATTTTAATGAAAATTATGTATTTACTCTGAAACTTCTCTACATATGCGGGAATCGACTGATTGTATAAATGGCATCAAAAAAAAAATTTGCAAAATGGAATTGGCTTTAGTTTTCATTATTCTTTCATACATATGAACTTGACCCAAAAAAAAAATATTTAGTAAAAAAATTGAATTTTCCCCTTTATATTATGTGCTATATGTTTTCAAGATAAAAAAACAAAAAAATATGTGTGGATACTTGAAAATACAGATAGTTTTGCTAGAACACCAACGGACTTTTATATATACATGCCAGCAGGCAAACTTTGGATCTTTTAATATACTTATAAAGAAAAATTCTACGGTCCATAGCGGCTATAATAGAATACATCCTATCACATTAATAAATAGTTCAAATATTTTTTAATCATAATCAAATCTTTTAAAATTTTTTAAAATTAATTTTTTATAATTAATTTAATTTTAATAATACTAATAATACGATATATCCTATCTATAAATACTTGGAAATCTTTGGAAATTGTCATTTTTATTTTGAGCAAACTTGACACAAATATCTGTATATAACTCGATAATAAATTCTTGTTAAACAATTATTCAATTTTTAATTTCTTTTTTCTTTTTTATCGTTTAACTCGAACCTTGAAGACATGATATCATATCAACAATTCAAAAAGAGTGCTTTAGATGGACCGTTGATTGACGAGGAAAGGAGTTGGTGATGTTGCATGATGGATACAGATGTCATTGAAGGTTTTTTTTGATTTTTGTAAGGTAATGGAGGGAAGAGAGAGAAAAAACAGAGGACATAGAGAGAGAAAGAAAGAGAGGTCCACTTTTATGATGTTGTCTGTGGAATCTAGAAACTAATGTTAAATGGAAACTTTTTTTTTCCATGCTCGTATTGCTTGGAGAGACAGTAGGACACTAATTATATATCCTAAAGAAGCTCTATTAAATTGGAAGTGTGGCGACCAAAACTGCAATCATCAGAAAATCTATTTTTATTTCGTTTTTATGACTTTTGGATTTTTTTTATTGTTTTGCAATAGTCAAAAAGAATTATAATATTGCTTATTTCGATGCGAACTCATAATATAGATGTGGGTCTGGGTCGTTTGACCCGTCAAGATTGGAAAATGAATTCTTAATTTGAAACTTTATTATAATTATTTGGAGAAATTCAACCATTTCAGGATTCGAAAAATGTAGGTCAAAACCACTTATTGTTATAATTAGGATTGCAAATTAGTGGAGTTGAAATTGTCCAAATTAGAATTTGAGCTCCACTCCAAATATTATAGTTTTAAACTATGAATGAGTTGGACAGAGCATAAGATGATAAGTTTAAGTCTAACTCAATATTATTATATATAAGTTTGAGGTTGACTTTATTAAACTCGTTTAAACTTGATTTATTAAAAAATGTTTCTAATTTTAAGTAAAATAATATTAATACATAATCTCAATTTGAATCCAATTAACATTTATAAACAACTTGAGTTTGATAAAACTCTATTAGGCTTGTGAGCTAATCGAGTTAAACATGTGAAGTTTGAGCTCGACTTGATAAACTATTCAAATAGTTCAAACTCGAACTCGACTTAACTATTCTCAAATTGAATTTTAGTAAACATAAAGTCAAACTCGAGTTATTTGTAAACCGACTTGATTCATCTACACCCCTAGTTATAACAATGAAATACCCTAAACCTCACATATAGAAATTGGGTTTAAATAAATTTGGATGAATTAAATTAATCATAGGATAAATAGACAAGTTGACAAAGTTGGATTAGTAATTAATTAAATGAAATTTGAGATTTTGATTCCAAATCTCCTAAACATGTTTCTAAATTGTTTAGAGGATTTCAAAACTTTTTATTAGCTCAAATACTAATTCCTAAATCTCAAATTAAATATCTTTTATCCAAAATAAATTTCTAAATTAAGTTTTTAATTTCTGACCTATCGGTTCTAAAATTATCTTTTAAATCTTGTAGAACTATAGATATTGATATGATGGTTCTAAACCTATACCTAAATTCTAAAATATCCTAAGTTTTATAATTATCCTTTTCTTTTTAATTTCTTCCTCTGCCTCTCTCTCCCCTCCTTTTCTTTCATTTCACGTTTCTTTCTTTCTTCCTTCTTTTCTTTCTTTCTTTCTTTCTTTCTTTGATCTCTCCCTCTCAATCTCAAATCCTAGACAAGATCAAGAAGAAAAATTAAAGTAAAGAAAGAAGATAGGAAAGAGGAATCAAAGCTAGAATTGTGGAAAGAAGTTCCTTTATGCAAATATCTCAAAAGCTAAGTTTTCTATATTGAGTTAAATTTGTTTTAATTGTTGTTTACAAGCTTATAATTGATATATAGATGTTAGAAATGTGTTGAGAGTGCTGTTTACTTATGTATTTGTTGATATATGCTTGTTTGATGGTTGGTTTGTGAAGGAGGAAGAGGATGAATAGTGAAAGTTGGGATTTGATGAAGTTTGGATTCGTTTGATATTGTTGCATGAAGTTTGAAGTGTTAGAAGTTGCTATAGGTGTTTAATTGATGTGAAAATTGATATAGGAAGCTTAGTAGATGATTTGAAGAAGTTCTGATAGGAGTAAAGTGTAAAAACCATGTTTTCGCAAAGCTGTTTTGTCTTCAACGCCACCTTTTAGAGTTTCTACGCCACCAGTGTTGAGCCTGGTGTTGAAGTGAACAGAATACCATTTCCTTAACGCTGCTCCTACACTGCAGGTGTTGAATCTCTACGCTTTCGGCATTGAGATTTACGCCGTCGGTGTAGAAGTGCCGGTGTTTGTTTTACTCGGTTGTCCTGTTTCACAGCTTGATCGTATTTTGACCATAACTTTTTCATATAACCTTCGATTGAGGTGATTCAAGTTGCTATAGAAATCTTAAAAAGAGATCTACAACTTTTATGTTTTGAGTTTTTACAAATTCCAAAAGTATGATGCTAAAATTTGACTTCTTTCCAGCTACTACAATTTTTTATAAACAAAGTTTAAAAATTGTTTTTGTTTGTTAAATGTGTTTTGCTTAGGAAATGGATCTTTTTGGACTAAAATGAGATAGATTAATGATATTTGATGTGTAATTATGATTTAAGGATATAATGAAGCATGATTTAAGTATATTTGTTGATTCAACAAATAATTGAATTTCCATGAGTATTAAACTAAAAGTAGTTATGTTGTATATATGATTTCCATTGCTTGATTTATGATATTGTGATGACTTAGTGAAACTAAATGATTTTGGTAAGTTATAAATGATGATTTATGTATCTATATAATTTTATTTGAATTTCCTTGATGCTAAGTTTAAGATTTAGTATGTTTTAAGTTGTATTTTTCTTCAAGTGTTTTTGCTTGTTTATTATTTGTTATTATAATTAGCTATTGAACTTAAATGAACTTGTTAAGCATGTAAATGTTAAGTTAAGCTTATGAATGAATTCTATTTGAATTTCATGAGTGTTATGCTTAATGTTTAAAGCTATGTATATTGTATACATGATTTAAAGTTATAGGTGATGATTTTAAAAGTTAATATAATATTTTTAGGTGAATACTCGTTAAGTTATACCTTGACGTAAGTATTCTTTGAAATCTTTAAATGTTGAGTTTAAAGTTAGTTATAAAATGAACTTAGCTAATAACTTAAGTCCAACCTGATTAAATAGACTTGAATGAGTTAAAATGAATTAAATGATTAAGGTTAATTAATTTGGCATGGATCCTAGATGTGTAATGAATTAGTAATGAATCTAAGTACAGCATGACTTAATGAACTTCACCAAGCTAAAATGAATTAGATTATTTAAGTTTAATCAACTTGATTTAGTAAATGAATTAAATGACTAATTCTAAACAATTTAGCTAAGGTTAAGTTAAAATGGGTTAATAGCTAATAACTGGCTTAGATGAATGTATTATGATGATCTTTGAATAACATGAGCAATATATATATATATATATATATTGTTTCAAATGTTTATTTGCTTTGAATATGAATGCTTTTATGTATGAATGCTTTATATATGTTATGTTTTGTGATAAAAAAACTATAATTAAAGTGAAAAGAATTACTTTGACAGACAAAGGAGAACTATTCATATTTTGGCGGGGCGATATTCGCAGGCATAGTGGGGTTCCAAGTTAGTGTCTGATCAAATAGGGTTAATAAAAGTTTGAGAAAGTGGATGATTAGTTTAGTTTAGTTTCTTATACAAGTTCTTTCCTTAACAGAAGTGGATATTTGATTTGTCTTCTGGATTATCTTCTGAAATTCCTTCCAAGGCTATGTTTGGATTTCATATTCAAGGCACGCAGTAACTTGCATGTTGGATGTTAGGATAGGCATCTAAAATGGAGTAAGAACTTGAACCCGGCTTAATAATTGATGAGTGTTGGTTGTCTATTATGTCGTTGAATCCGGATCCGGGGAGCGACAACCTTGTCATGATACAATGGCATGGTAGTTTAGGCGCTTAGCCCAATCGTTTATCATGATGCAATGACTCAAATCCATGATGCAATAGTGGTTTCTTTTTATTGGCTAAGTGGGTAGCTAATAAGGTTAATTGTATCGGTATATTCTCTACTTAGGCTCGAAAGGAAATAATATGTTTTAGTTCACGGGTATGGGACCGTTGAACTAATTGATGTTATAGACCCGGATAAGTGGAGTATATAAAGAAGTGTGAACCCTAGATGATGCTATTAATATTCTTTATCGGTTAGATATAAGAGATATAGATATTCGGTCTATCTATATTAACCTCCTGAGCAGCTGCTATTACTCAGGACCCCCAGATTCCCATTGGCTTGTTCCAGAGTGTGAGTGCTCCATTGTTGATTTTTTTATTTTAATGAAAAGATAATAACTTGTGGATTGATGCATTGCATTTAGTTAAGCTCGCATGTCATTCCGTGTGTGATTGTGTTACTGTGTACAGGGTTTTGGCTCATTCTTGTTGTTGTTATTATTTTTACAGGTTTTGTTGTTGATAAAGATGATGTTGATGAAGTTGATGATGATGAGTTCTTGTTGATGTTGTTGATGTTGGTGATGATGGATGATGATATGATGATGTTGTTGCTGTTGATGATGTTGTCTCGGGTTTTTGGGTGCTTCTATTATCAAATAAATAAACATTATTTTAACAAGTATACACTTATAATTTATGTGTGAGTAAAAGGAAGAAATGAATAGAGAGGGAAAAAATCTTAAAATTAAAGATTGTAACTATCATTTATTTTTTATATATCTTACTCAATAAAAGTTAAAGGACTAATTGGTTGTCCACCTATATCTCTTCCAGTTATATATTTTCACATATCATGAAGAATCTTTGAGATGTAGTCCTTATTTATGTTTGGCAAAATATGATTGGAGCTATATAAACAAAAAAACCTCAAGGTATAAGTGAGTTAAACTTATAATATGCTACTCAGATTTGACTCGATATTTATTTAAGTTCAACTAATAAACCTCTAACTTGACCTCAAGATTATTTCTTTTAGTAATTCATTAAATTGAATTCAAATTTCGTAATATTTACCCTACCAACTTTTAAGCTAGTCAAGTAATATTAGTTGTAAAGTATAAGTCTAATTTAGCTATTACTATTTAAATTAGGAAAAAAATTTAGGGAAATAAAAAATTAATCAAAACAAGTTTTAATTGAGTTTGGGAACAAGTTCAAAACAATGCCTATTTGTGAAGTACAAGTCTAATTTAGCTATTATTATTATTATATTATTATTATTATTATTATTATTATTATTATTATTATTCAGAAAAATACCTTTTTATTAGAGAAATTGACTTTAAATAAGACTAATCAATTTGAGTTTTAATTGTGAGCTCAAAACAATATAACTTATATAACTCGTTTATCGCTTTAAAAGCACGATTTAAGGACATTAAAACATAGATAAAACATTTAATTTTCATCAAAAGATGTCGCTTCTTATTATAACTAAAAAAGTCGTGTGCGTGTGTTTGTTTTGAACTTTTGTCGCAGTAAGAGTCCCAACTGAAAATGAAAAAGGAGAAAATGAAATAATAGGGTGTGACATCGGAATTTATATTGAAAGCTCATTCATCCTTCGGTTAATATTTTATTCTTGAGCGGTTTTCTATATTCTTTTAAAGTAACAAAATTTTTTAAAATATATCTATCAGTTTATTGAGTATATAACCGGCCAAAGCAAAAGGTTTATTAAGTATATAATTTTGTAACTCCTCAAATAATTTTTATACAAAGCTTTGTATCTTCTTTGAATCATATCAGTAATGACCCTAATAAATAACTATTTTGAAACTGATAAAACATAAAAGCAAATGATCTTTAGTTTTTCAATTTAAAGAAAACGATGTATTATATATATATAACATTTTTATTTATATTGGTAAAATAAAACTGGATAGTCAATTTTACAGATATAGGATATAGTTTTGGATATTACTATATGCATAACATGGATAAATTATAAAGAATGTGGAATTTGTGATGGTTTCTTCTTAACAAATATCTTCTTATGTAATAAATACAAAACTTGCATGCTAAAAAAATTAAAATAGAATTTCATAAATAAGTAAATCATGATTTAGCTATTTTTAGTAATATTTATCATTTTCATTAAGGATATAACAAAGCCCATTTTTAAATTATTCCATCCTTAAAGAGACTAGAGAGTGTTATCATAGTCGAGACAGTTGATGGCCTACATAGAGTGCCAGAAAAAATGGATAAGTCGAGAGGGTGGAGAGACCGCTCATCTTTACACTCTAGTTTTTTAATTCATTTTATTTTTTAGTGAATCACGATGCATTTTGATTAACATTGTATAAAAAACTATTCATATGTTAAAATTTCACTGAGATTTAATTGCTATTAATCTATTCACGTGACATGCATTAACGATTAATCAATAGCAGTATTAATTGTTTTCTTTAGTGGAATAGTAATTGATCGTATTCATTTATTGTTTGAAAAATATTTAATCTTAGCCTACAGCCCAGGCGTGCAAATTGCGAAAAAAAGGAATAGATGCTGGCTAGCGTTGTCTCTCATGGTGAACAAAATCCGAAAAGCCACCTGCGTAAACATGTCTTACGAGGTTAACGAATCTAATCATCACGCATTCGGAATTTGTACCATGCTCTCTCCATATGGTAGTAACCGATGCAAATGAAAGGACATAGACAATAATTCATTGAATATCTTGGATTTGAGAAATTATACTTATTTATTTATATTTTGGGCACCACCTTGATTTTTTTTTTTAAATGTTATAACAAAAGCAAATTTAGTCTTTTTTTTTTGTTACTTTATTTAGTCATATTTTTTTAAATGGAATTTTTCATTCCCAAGCTAACAGCAATACTAATTTTCTAATACACACAAGTTACTAAAATTTTACTTGAGATAATATTGCATGCAGTAGATTAATTAATACAAAATCTACCTTACACTATTATACCAGAAAATGGCATATTTAATTGGAGATAATTGAGATACTATAGCGAATCTTTGTATTTTATTTTCTTAAGATATGAGTCAAATATCTCTACATTTGTTATTAACCAAAATAGAAGTGTAAACAGTATTTCTTCTATAGATTTTACTAGTAAGTTCGTAATCTCTTTTTCTCTTTTTTTTTTTTTTTCAATGGTAGAAATAGAAAAATTATATTAGAACTAAATGTCTCAAGTCCTATGCCCGAACATTGTAACGTAATATTTAATATTTATGTTCGGTCAATACGTCTTTGCTCTTTCCTTTTCCCTCGTATTCTTTTTTATTTTATTAGTATTAGTTTCGAAACGCACGACCAAATGTCATAAAGGCAAATGAAACACCGAAGGTGTTGATGCCAAGAAACAGAAGTAGCGGTCAAGTTGTCCTTTCAGATTACTAAGTCGTGTTGGTCCAGTGGAACTCGGGATGTTGCTTTCATGCGAGAATTGCAGTCTGTGATCAAGATATCTCTCCAAGGAGAGTAAAAAGCTAGTAATTTTACTGTGCAAGATATCCGACTATAGATGATGCTTAAGTAGATAAAATTCAAATGGGTACGGAAGATTAGAGGTAGAGATATCTAGAATCAGCTTTTATAAGCTAGGTACGACTACGATAGCTAATCTGAATCTATATAAAACCTAAATCCTAAATATATATATCCATCTAGAATTATATTCAAATACTAGAATAGCCTACCATATATAAAATTATTAAATAATATTAACAATGAAAATAAATAATAATTCTATATTTTAGACCTATAAATGATTTAAAAAAGAAAAAAAAAAAAGAAAGAGCCGCATACGATAAAAACGCTAAACAACTAAGCTTAAAGTTTTCTTTCCCCGTTTTCTCTTAGTTTAGGGACTTTGTATTAAAACAACAATATATATATATATTTATAATTACAAGTTTTGCTACATGGTTTTAGGTAAACCATTTTAAGCATGGGAGGCTCTCTAAACCCAGGCCGATCTATTTGGATTATGAGCCAAATTGTATAGGCCCTATCTGACTTGTCATAGACCTTGAGCCAACCAGCAAAGCCAAATTGAGTTGCCTAAATCAACAACATCTTGGTCACCTCTACTCCACTAGATTAGATACTTCGGAGGACCCTTGTACTAGATACCTTCAACTCACATTAGTAGAATCCCAATCTATTAGGCTATCATGCTAAAGAAGCAATGAGTAGACATAGCTCACTCCAAACAATCTTAAAAATATCAAATATATCAAGACATGCATATGCTTTCCCACTATGGAGATCCACTTGCCTATTTTGTCACGGTCTCCTCTCTAATAAGTACATCCTCAAAGTCAATGGTAAGACATTCATATACTTTGACATTCTTATTATTACTCTATCAAATTCACTTCCCACAAATCTTTAACTTCGATATCGGAGTGACAATACCAGACAACATCCAACTATTCCACTAAGGAGTTCTCTATCTTGCACACTCAAAGGCATCATTGACAAGCTCTACAATCCCAAGTCTCTACTAGAAAAATCTTAAGGAAGACACACACACACACACACATATATATATATAACTTTTTTGATATCACTTAAACTTCAAATTTATAAAAAGAAATAAATAAATAAGACTAATACAAAGGTTTTACAAGTGCCATGGACTATCTAAGTTTTAAAAGGGTTACAATTTATAAGGTGATTTCAATATGCTACAAGGTAGATTCCAAGTTCAAAATGTGGAAAATTGTATCTTATAGGATAGATTCTATGTCGAAATTTGGTAATATGTATTGTTTGCCTTAGATTCTTGCCCGATAGTGGACTGGGTTGTGGAAGACTTAAATTGCTAATAATGCACCTGCAAGATAGAAAGAAGTGAGAAGAATGACTAGGGCGGTATCTATATGATATCTATTTATAAAGAGATAAGCCTAACAAATATAGTGAGCAGTTGTCCTTAATGGAAAAGTGCTCCTAATATTGTAGGAAGATGTAACTCCTCACTTGGACTACGATCTTTATAGGTAGTTGTCCTTAATTGGTCAGCCTCGATCATGTAGTTTAAGAACAATCTATTGAGCTAAATGAGATATTGGTAGGATGTGAATGAGCTATAGCCAAGTAAACTAGCTTAGTCTACTTTCTTATATCTTCTCCAACATCCTTTATAGATTAGACATGGGCTCTAACAAGTCTCTTCAGGTTCCAAGTAGGTTAACCTAATGTTCAAAGAAATCGGACTGGGTATACAAAGCCTATGCCTAAAATAGTCTATCAACATGTATCTTACAAGGAAGGGTCTCATAGTTGTATGCATTCATTTTACAAACATGAGGTTTTGGAATTAAATCTAAAACGTGTCTTTTCACTTCTTCAATACTTGATTGACATTCTCATTCTATTTTTTTGTTAAATATTTCTTTTTATAATATCTAATAATATAATTACATTATCTATATTACTTACAAATATTTCAGTCTCAATTATTAGCAAATGATACCAATTATATGACTTGATTTCATAAATATTTTATTTTAACAATTAATATCATAAAAATAAATATAGGCTATTGAACGATTGATTACCTTAATAACTTATATTATAAATTATGATTATCTTCTTTTCACTCAACTTATAATTTCCCATGCAATTCTTCTTCGCCAATCTATTTTTATTGAAAACAAAATTTACACAAACTTTGATGTACTAATTTTTATTTTCTTAAAAGGTGACAATCCGATTTGAGTTAAGTAAAACATTAAGCACCTGCAATCATTTTTTAAATGAATGATTTTTTCATCCTTTTAAATTTGAAAAACATTATACGTGTCATTATTAACAAAATTCCTTTAAAATATGATATAATTGTAATAATAAATGGATATTATCCTAATATTGATTTAATTCAAATCGATCAACCCTATTTATATGATTCTGCATCTATCCAACAAGTATGCAATCTAAGTTGGACGGAATATCCTATGTTTAACTGTGGGTTAAGTGGCGGATGTACTAATTTGTTCAAGGGGGGTGCATGAGTTACCCCGGCCCATCTCCAAAAGCAGCACTGAACTTGTTTCCCACTCTCAATGAATATTATAAAAGCAATAAGACCTGTGTACGGCGTGATCATAACTTCCACCGGAGGCTCAATATATTTTGGTGATGCACCCGTACGGATGCCCAAGCCATAACCCTAACCCTAACCCTAACCCTAACCCTAAGCCCCAGCCTGCTTATTAGTATTTCATATTTTTCTTCTCTCTATATATAGTACATAGTCTATTTCTTTTTCATGGCCAGCACTGTCATAATTGCTGATTTGCTTAATGCCGACCGGTGCTTTTGTATTCTAAGAATGTTATATGTTAGTGGGAATATGTTTATGATTAAATTCTGTGCCTACGTGCATTTGGTGGATCCTGTTGGGGACGACATCAACAGGACTCATTTGTCACCTTTTTCTCTTTTGTTTGCCTTTTTTTCAAGTTACTATAGAGAATCTAGGACAATAATAAGTGCAGATAGCTTTCATTGGTCATTTTACTTGAAAATTGTAAAACCTCACGTAGGGTTGTTGACATCCTAAAGTCGTTAAAAAATTATACTTGTCTATATGAATGAAAATATTCCTCTCTCCCCATTAGATTATCAAGATTCGGCCGTAACCATTACAATTGGCACGAGAGTGCATATAATACTATTATCAGTGTTTTGTTGATTATCTGCACCTTATGTATATCTAGAATATTACATCTAAACTCATAATGATTCTTCTTAATTAATTTTCTATAACCTATTTATATCAATTATTCCCGCTTTTCATAGGGTACCCAAGTCACAAAATAGGATCTTTGGAAGATGGAGTTTGATGGATTCGGCCAAAATCACCATCTCCCTTTCCCATCAAATGTATATAATATATATATATAGATCTGCATCCTAGTAATAAAAAACTTTTCTTCTGGCCATTGAATATATATATGTGTGTGTGTGTGTGTAATTACTTTCATAGATCTATGAGATGCCCAAGTATGAGAGGTAATCTAAGTACATAATGGCTCTTCTATATATAACATTTATAGAAACTTTAAAAGTTCCACACTTGGACTTCTTAATAGTACCACTACTTTTACTTAATTGGCAGATAACTAGATGAAAAGAATTTTATTAACTCATTCATTTAGCTGATTTGACTTTTAAATTTGGTTTCTTTAAAAAGAGGTATAAGGTGGAATGTCCAATCCATTATATCAATCCAATAACACAACACTAAGAAAAATAACTTCAAGCATTGGTTGAAAAATGAAAATCTAATTATTTTTCCTAAATCAAATTGAATAGATGAAGTTGGTCTCCTTTTTATTAAATCATTTGACAAATAAGCAAATTAAGTATTGAAACCTATGTTTCGATGGGGGATATGAGTTTTAGAATATCTCTAAAGTTGACAAAAGGCTTCTTCATAAAACACCATAATTAAATTATTTAAATCATTTAGCAAACTTTCACTATGAGAACTAATTGGAATGATGTGAATGTCTAGATGCCGTTTCAAAGATAAAAACAAAAGAAAGATTATGAACATAAAACTGACAGCAAAATGGGACAATTGACGTTGTGCTAGGACATGATACGAATGTGTCCATTGGTCCCTTAATGTTGGATCGTGTTTAAGGTAATTAAGATTTTTCACGTCTGTTGGAGACATTTTTAAGACTAAAGTGGACCTAAAGTTGATTTTATCACTTTTGGTGTTTTAAAAAACTTGTTGGTTGAATAATAATTAAAGAAAGAAGCAATCCTTGAATGTTCCCTATTTGGAACGTAATCTTTTTACTAAAAAGGAGATGAAACCAGTAGTGACAAGTGTTGGGTGGGTATGTGGAATCATCTGGTGCTACTGAAATGATTATTACTCCGTGGGCGGGTCAGACTATCTTATTCTTATATATAGTACAAATTAATATACATGTATATATAAATGCAATCTCACATGGACTGACCAAATGCCACCGATGAAACATCTAATAATTGTTTTTCTGTAATACCCATACTTTCATTGTGAATTCTTTTAAATTATGATTATCTACGCTTTTGAATTCTCACCATTTATTTTTTTTAATTTTTATTAATTTTTTTATTTTAGATACTCTTACATGTAGTTAATAACTGAATTTTATATTCTTTTAAATTTTTATTAATTCATTACTTTTGATATTGTTACGTATGAATAATAGAATTCAAGTTATAATATTACGTTACAAGATTGTTTAAAAATGTAAACAATTTTAACTATCAATTTATAAAGTGAAATAATGAAAAAGAAGAGAACTCATTTCTATGTTTTATACTATCTAGAGAATCGTATATTGGTCTCATTAATAGATGCTCTTACAACAGTTGTCAATAGTTATGGGCCTAAAACGCTAATTTTTTAAATTTGTCCATACTTATAAAAATTTCCGTCCTTTGTTTTTGAATTAGGTTGTAAATAATAATAAGTATTTTATTTTTCAGTCCTTAAAAAGTTCTCAAAGACAACTGCTGATATGATATATATCTTTGGGTTTATATATATTGTAACTTGAATTGGATAATTTTTAGTTTGCATCACGTATACTTTCTTTGTATTTTGAATCAACTTATCATCAAACATTAATATATACAATTTAATATAATTTATTCAGGTACCCCGTAAAGAAGCTTAGATAAGGGTGGTGACCCATATGCAGGATTACAAACTTCTAGAGGATGAAGTAATGGCATCAGACCAAGTTTTACAGATTCAGGTAACAGTAACAGATTTTGGTCAAAAAAGGTCATAGTAAAACATGAAAATGGATGACACAACTACAAGAGCAAGTGCAAATGTAATAGCAAGCAATTCAAAGCAACCCTACCATCATTCATTTAGGCGGGAATTGCAACCCAAAGGTTGGACTAGTAGAAGCTAATTTTCAAAAGATTGGAAATGATTTTGAAAAAACAAAACATGGATGTTAGAGACAAAGGCAACTCCATTATTGTTTCAAAATCCCCCGGCAATTCGAGATTGTACAAGATAAATGTTCAACCGCTAATGTTTAAAAACAAAGATAAGGTCATGGGCATGCTAGAGACAAAGGCAACTCCATGCATGGAATCTTGAAGCAAATTCCATTACAAACGGGTAGAAAATTATGTGATAGTGAGTCACGGGAATGATGACTGAGGAAGAAAAAAGATGCCAAATAACGTAGCCCTTTTGAAAATCCTTTCATGGAATGTTTGAAGAGCTCATTTTATTCATACGCATGACATGATAAGAAACACACTAGATGAATTCAAGGCAAATGCTGCTGCTGTCATGTTGGAGACAAGACATGTCTGGCACTTCTTATGATTTTATTATTTAGTGGCTCATGACTGTTTTACAAAATTCGGTTGCATTTATTGATGAGAGGCCTTGGTGTCTCATAGTTGACTTTAACGAATTTTTATTTCCATGTGAAAAATGGGGAGGTGGTTTGTGCAACAAAGAGGGGCTACATTTTATGCTAATTGTACGAATAATTGCAGTGTGATAGGTATGGGGTTTATTAATCCAAAATATATTAGTGATGTTCTAAGTTTGGTTAATAGGTACATAATTATACTTTTTAAACCAAACCATAATAAATGGTTTTTTTAATATCTTAAACTAAAATCGATCCATTATTGATAGTTAACCACCTAAACAGTTAACTGCTTTTTCTTATTATTTTTTTTTAGTTTTGGATTGTTAACCATTCAATCTAATGATTAAACAAAAGTTGCAATCAACCATATTTTTAGTTATAACCGTAAAATATTAAACCATTCTGTTTCATAGTAACATTAAAAACTTTAGTCTTTCATTTCCATTACCTAAATTTTAAAAATTTGTATTTAATTTCACCACGTATATATGAAAATAAAAAAAAAAAAAGACAAGTCAATTCTTTCATCTTAAAGGATTTACAGTATTATTTTAGGACCTTAGACACCTAAGAATTTGGTAAAATGTAATAGTACTTATGAATTCATTACAATAAGCAGCTAAATTTTCAGACTATGGGGTCAGGTGGAGAGTGGACTGTGGTTGTGGACACTAGAGAAGAGGTGACGCTGGAGAGAAAGTGAGCTGCTGAGAGAAGAGAGCCAGAGGAAAGAGCTAGAAGAGTGACGGCTAAAGTAGTAATACGCTTTTTAGGGTTTTATCTATTTATATTTATTTAAAAATAATTATATTTATATGTATATTATGAAAATGCATTAAGAATACTCAAGAAATGAGTGAATTGAGTATTTACCTTAAAAAGTTCAAACAATAAATTCTAACTCAACAGATCAAAAATAACTTTAATTGCAACAGACAAACAACAACAGATCAATATGAAATTTAAAAGAGATAGGAATAAAAAAAAAAAGTCCAGATATAACATGAAGTTTGGCCTACTTCTTACTTTTCACGGTCCACCAATGTCTCAATCGATGACATCACCACCACTAGATTGAGTTCACAAAACACGCTCAAGATTAGTAGTACACAGTTTTTATAACATACTTAGGAAATAATATATTTCCTTTCTCTCTCTAGATACTCTCTAATAAATTTCAAATAAAAGAACAGAGCACTAGAATTTTTTCTCTTTTTTTGATATACAAATTAATGAATAAGACAACAAAAAGTAATTGATTTGTTTGTTCGCAAATAATTGCACTTCTCTTCTTCACTATTATTGAATCTCCTAAGGACAGCACATATATAGCCTTCAAAAATTCAAATGTTCATTAAAGACAATGTTTTTTAGTCGCCAAGTATTTAATGTGCTTTAATGGCTCTTTCCTATCACATCTACTCCAATTTTAAAGTGTCGCGCCCTAAAGACTCGTTGTGCCTCAAAGTGTCACCTCAAATTTGCACCTGACAAGTCTTTACTCTATCGAGCCTTAAATTCAAACTGTCGCACCTTAAGCTTCAACATGTCAGGCCCTTGACTAAAACTGTATGAATTTGAACTTTTGTCAAGTCTTAGTCTTGAGCTTATTGTGCCCTAACCTTTGGACTTGTCAAGCCTCAACGATGCCCTCGACCAAGCATGTATCTTTTTAGGCTTTATCAAGTCTTGGTTTAAACTTGTCACCTTGAAGATTAAAGTTGTCTAGCTCTCAACCGTACTATTCCTGCTAAAACCTGCAGAAACTCCACAAGAGCGCACAACATACATATATATTGACTAATTAAGTGTAGCTTACAATAATTAAATACTTAATTATGTATTGTATTGTCTCATCAAAATCCATATTGAATATACAAGTTCAACAATCTCCTCTTTTTGATGAGGACAATTATGCACGATTAACTCATTTTATATTCAGTATACTTGGCCTCAATTAAGCATCAGGTTTCAAAGAAATTTTTCTCAAGTTTAATTCAAAGATATGATGCTTAATTCTAAGGAAATGCAAGCTACACTTAATACATCATTTTGCTCCCCCTTTATATTTATCAAAACAGACTTTATACATGCTTGTTAATTGTGCATTTTACACTTCTCTCCCTTGTACTTATAAAAAAAATGACAGACTTATGATAATGCAAGCAAGGAGAGAAGCACGGATAACAAAAAGGTTGGGCTTTGTGCAATTTATACACCATAGAAAATTGCCTCACAAAGAGACTTCATAACAATGCCTCACAACAGAGGGCTTCACAAATGCTTACACCTATGCAGGACTTCACACACTTGCCTCATCATAGAGGACTTCATACACTTTCCCACATACGTAAGACTTCACACTGCTTCATCACAAAGAACTTCACACAGTTTCCTACATACTAAGACTTCACCTATTGCCTACACACATATAGGGCTTCATCGTGCCTCAATACATGAGGATTTCACAAGACTTGCCTCATCATATGAGAACTTACCAAAACACTCAAATAAAATATATGAATAGTGTCGTAAAAATACCTCACAAAACTCACGAATGGCACTATCCATTCTACAAAGAAAACATAACAGATTATAACCATCATAGAGCAAATATGAACATTTAATAGCTTCTTTTATCCTTAGATCAAGTTCTTGATTATCTTATTTTGATGATATTTTAGCACTTATCTTGCTTGATCATTCTCAATTCTCTTCCCATAGTGCAAAAATGATCTTCACTCAAGGGTTTTACATAAATATTAGTAAGCCGATTGTTTGTATCAATAAATTCCAAACTGATATCTCTATTTAAAACACGATCTCTAATGAAATGAAGTATAATTTCGATATGCTTGGTTCTTAAGTGTTGAATTAGATTTTTTGTTAAATTTATACCACTTGTGTTATAATGGCGAATTGGAACACTTTCAAATCTTAAACCATAATCAAGCAAAGTTTGTTTCATCCATAAAATTTGTACACAATAGTTGCCGATAGCTATATACTAAATTTCAATAGTTAAAAGTGCAATTGAATTTTGCTTCTTTAAGTGCCAAGATATTAGGGAATTTCCAAGAAAGTGGCATGTGCCACTTGTGCTTTTTAATCTACTTTGCATCCAGCAAAGCCAGTACTAGAGTATCCAATTAAATAAAAGAGGTAAACTTTGGATACCACAAGCCAATATCAGTCGTACCTACAAGATGCTTGAATATGCATTGTATTGTACTCAAGTGTGATTCTTTTGGATAACATTGAAGTCATGCACATACGTACACCGAGAATATGATATCAAGTCTAGAAGCTGTCAAATATAACAAACTACCTATCATGCCTCTATAAAGCTTTTCACACACATTTTTTCCTATTTTCATCTTTATCAAGGTTTATGCCTGTACTCATAGTTATAGGTCTTGTTTTGTAATTATCCATTTTAAGTCCTTTTAACAAATCTCTTATATATTTTGATTGATAATAAAGGTTCCACTTTTAGATTATTTTATTTGAAGACTAAGAAAATAATTGAGTTTTCTCATCATCATTTAAAACTCATTCTTCATGGACTCAACAAATCCATTTATAAAACTCATATGAGTATCTCTAAATACAATGTCTTCTACATAGATTTGCATAATCAATATATCTGACTTGTGACTTTTGATAACAAGAGTTGTATCAATTTTTCCTCTAAAAAAACCATTGTTTAAAAATAAGCTACTAAGTTTTCATACCAAGCTCTAGGAGCTTGCTTTAGACCATAAAGAGCTTTGTTTAATTTAAAAATATGACCAAGGAATTCATTATCTTAAAAACCCGATGGTTACTCTACATAGAATTTTTCTTTTATAAAACCATTTAAGAAAGCACTTTTGACATCCATTTGGAAAAAGTAAAATTCTTAAATGCAACAAATACTAAAAGCATTCTTACGGATTTTAATCTAGCAACCGGGGCAAAAGTTTCATCGAAATCTATTCCTTCTCTTTGATTATGACCTTTAGCAACTAATCTAGCCTTGTTTCTTGTTATTATACCAGATTCATTAAGCTTGTTTCTATATGCCCGTTTCGTTCTAATAACAGGTCTACTTTTAATTCTAAGAACCAATTTCCTAACATCATTTGTAGTGAACTGGTTTAATTCTTCTTGCATAACATTGTCCAAAATTCATCTTTTAAGGCTTCTTCAATTTTTTATGTTCGGTTTGAGATTAAAACAAGATTAACTCCATTTTCCTTAAAGATGAACTTATTTGTACTCTATTGGAAGGTTCGTCTATTATTAGATTTTTTGGATGTGCTTTTGCATATTTTTATTCTTTAGGTAGATCATGATTATCAAATTCATGCACAGCATCCACTTTGTGTTCATTATCATTTTTATTATTATTTCCAGAGAGAACCTATTCAAATTAGCACAAACAACATCTACATCATCATTTGAGTATAAATAAGACAAGGAATTATCAAAAGCAACATGCATTGATTCTTCAACAACAATTAAAGTTCTTTTGTTAAACACTTTGTATGCTTTACTTATCAAAAAATAACCTAAAAAAATTCCTTCATCACTTTTAGCATCAAATTTAGCCAATTGTTCTTTTTCATTATTTAGAAAATAACATTTAGTGTTAAATGGATGAAAATAAAATATATTAGGTCACTTTCTTTTCTAAAGCTCATAAGATTTTCTTAGAAATGATCTTATAAAAAACTCTATTTGATATAGCAAGCAATATTTACAGCTTCAGCCCAAAAATATTTTCACAAATTATTTGCATACAACATGGTTCTAGCCATTTCAATTAAAGTTTTGTTTTTCTTTTCGGCTATACCATTTTTTTGTGGAGTTCTAGGTGCTGAAAAAGTGTGTTCAATGTTATATTTACTGTAAAAATCATCCATTACATAATTTTTAAATTCTCCCAGTGATCACTTTGAATAGTTACAATATTAAGATCTTTTTCATTTTAGCCTTTCTTACAATATTTAAAAAAGACACGATTTGTTTCGTCCTTAGATGCGAGGAAGAAAGTCCAAGTATATCTAGTAAAATCATCAACAATAACCAAAGTATATTTTTTGCCTCCCAAACTTAAAGTTGAAGTATGACTAAATAAGTCCATATGCAATAGTTTTAATGGCCTAGTAGTGGAAACAACATCATTAGACTTAAAAGAAGTCTTAATTTATTTTCCTTCTTAACATGCTTGACAAATCTTGTCAATTTGAAAATTTATCTTTGATAAACCTTTGACAAGATTCTTTTTAAGAAGTTTTTGAAATAACATCCATACTAGCATGTCCTGATTTTCTATACCATAGCCAACAGTTGTCATTTTGAGAGTATAAACATGTTTCATTTGAAAATTAAAAATCATCTAAATTGATTTTGTAAATATTTCTTTGTCTATACCCTTCAAAATGAGCTTGGTTATTGTCAATTCTTTCAATAAAACATCTATTAGCAAGAAATGTTACTTTAAGACCATTATCACACAATTGACTAACGCTAAGCAGATTATGTTTCAGATCATCTACAAGCAGCACATTTTTAATAATTAAATCTTTGTTTATGAGAATGTCACCTTTACCAAGAACGATTAATTTTTTATTGTCTCCAAAGTTAACACTCCCTTGATCTTTCAAGTCTAGTGATGTAAACTTGGATAAGTCTCCAATAATATGCCTTGACCAACCGCTGTCTAAGTATCATTTGTTGTTTCCACTTGAAGATCCCTGCAAAACAAATTATTGTTTCGTTGGTACCCATTTTAGTTTGAGTCCTCTTTGGTCAGGTGGAACAATAATCTCTCTCTTAGGAACCCAAACCAGCTTGCTTCAGTGATTTAAATGCATTATTTTTCTTATTGTACAGTTATACGTAATATGATAGTTTCCCACAATAGTTGCATGTTCCATGGGTGGCTTTTATAAATCTAGTTTTGTGAGACTTGTAGTACTTTCTCTATAGTTAATTCCATGTTTATTTAGATCATGCATTTGATTCCCAAGAAGTGTGTTCAAATTCTTTTTTCTCATTTGTGAATTTGGCTATAGTGGCTTTTGAATCATCAAAGCTAACTTTTAACATTATATTTTCATTTTCTAATACTTCTAGCTCTTTTATGTTTCATATTATTACCAATACATGCAACATTATCATTATTTTGTAAGGTTTTAACCTCAATCTCCAACAAATCATTTCAATTATTAAATTCTTATTAATTTCCTTCAATTCATTATTTTTGTTTTTCAATTTTTACAGTCATTATTCATCTTTTCGTTTTCTAATTTTAGAATATTTATTTCCTCGTGCATCTTTTCATTTTCTTATTTACTTTATTCATGTTTGGTTTGAAAAATTTCAAGCTCTTCTCCTACTTCTGTCATTAAAGATTTTAGCATGTTGTTCTTCTTCTTCTACTTTAGTTAGCTTATAGCATACTTTTTCATACATTTCATATAACTCATTATATGAAGGAGAAGAGAGGGAAGTTACCTCATTGTCTATGAAGCACATATTTTCATCATCCGAGTTAGATGAGTCTTTATCGCTCCATGTTACCATATATGCTTTTCTTCTCCTCTTTTGATCTCTTCTTGAATAGTGGACAGTACTGCTAGATGTGTCCTGGTTTATTGCACTTGTAGCAAGTTATCACATTCTCCTTGATGAATTGTTGTCACTGTCCACTATCTTTGACTTGAACCTGGGCCTCATGAACTTCTTCAACTTTTTGGCCATCAAGACAAGTTCCTCATTTTTATCTTCATCATCGTTGTTAGAATTTTGACTTGTAGCTTTTAAGGCAATAGCCTTCTTGTTGGATTCCTCTCTTTAACTTTTGATGAGCTTATAGGTTTTTAGCGCTTCAAAGAGTTCTTCCTTACTTATAGCATTTAGGTTGTGTGCTTCTTCTATTGTTGTTCTCTTTGCTTCCTAATCCTTTAACTTGAAAAGTTTAGAATTAATTTCCAAGTAAGAAAATTTCTTCCCAAGTATACTTAAGGGGTTTATGATATTAATGAATTTGTTATGAATTTCATCTATGATTCATTAGGAAGCAATTTGGGATTTTCAAATTGACCACATAAAAGACTTATTTTAGTATCTCGAACTCTAGTGGTTCATTCATAATCTTTTTCAATTCATCTCAAATTTCTTTAGCACTAATTACATATACATATTCTATTGAAATCACTTTCATTAAAATGCAATGCAAAATATTTATGGCAATTTCATTTAAATCTAATTTCTTCCAATATTCTTCATTATAGTCTCTTTGTTCCTTTCCTTCTATTTTCAAAGGCCCATTTTCTAAGACATTCCAGATTGATCTATTTTAAAGTTTAAGAAAATTTTTCATTCTACACTTCCAAAAGAGTTAATTACCCATAGCTTGCCCCTCTAGAAACCCTAGTATATTAGATGCCACGATCTTTACTCTATTATGTAATGAAGCAAAGATAAGATAGAGACTGACACTTATACTAAATGAAAAACGCACCAAAAATACTAAAGAAGGGGAAGGTGTGAATTGAGTATTTACCCTAAAATGCTCAAATAATAAATTTTAATTCAGTAGATCAAAAATAACTTTAATTGTAGCAAACAAACAACAACAGATACAATATAAAATTTAAAAATGATATGAATAGAGAAAAATAGTCTAGATATAACGTAGAGTTTGACCCACTTCCTACTTGCCATGATCCATCAATGCCACAATCGAGGACTTCACCACCACTATATTGATTTCATAAAACACGTTAAAAATAAGTAGTGCACAGTTTTTACAACACACTTAGGAAATAAAATATTTCACATCTTTCCCTAGATGCTCTCTAATAAATTGCAAATAAAAGAACAAAGCACTAAAAATATTTTTCTCTCGCCTTTTTGATATACAAATTAATGAATAAGACAATAGAAAGTAATTAATTTGTTTGTTCGCAAATAATTGCATTTCTCGCTCTTCACTATTGTTGAATCTCCCAAGGACAGCATATACATAGCCTTCAAAAATTTAAATGTCCGTTAGAGACAACGTCTTTTAGTCGTCAAGTATTTAACGCGCTTTAATGGCTCTCTCCTAGAACATCGACTCCAATTTTAAAGTGCCATACCCTAAAGACTCGTTGCGCCTCAAAGTGTCGTGCCTCAAATTTGTACTCAACAAGTCTTTACTCTGTCAAGCCTAAAATTCAAATTATCGCACCTTAAGCTTCAACATGTCGAGCCCTCAACTAGAGCTGTGTAACTTTGAACTTTTGTCAAGTCTTAATCTTAAGCTTGTTACGCCATAACCTTTGACTTGTCAAGCCCTCGGCGATTCCGTCAACCAAGCTTGTATATTTTTAAGCTTTGTTAAGTCTTGGTTTTAAACTTTGCGCGCCTTGAAGATTAAAGTTGTCTAGCTCTCGACTGATACTGTTCCGATTGAAACCTACAGAAACTCCACAAAAGTGCACAACATACACACATATATATAGGACTAATTAAGTGTAGTTTACAATAATTATATAGTTAATTGTGTATTATGCTGTCTCATCAACATCTACATTAAACATACAAGTTTAACATATTATATTTATATATTATAATTTATATATATATATTGGACTAATTAATCGAAACCATCAGTTTTTTATGGTTATAAATCAAAACCTAAAAAAATTAAAAGTCCATATCTAAATCAAAACCAATTGACCGATTAACCTTTTTTTTATTGATTTTTTAATTCTAGATCAGGTTTTCAATTTCACTGTTTTTTTTTCATGCCTTTAGAATATACATCGTCTATCAAACAATGTATTAGAGACCTTATTCAAACAAGGATTAGATAGATATTGGTGTAAGGATGCATGGAAAATGTTATTTCCTAAGGGAATAGAGGCATGGCAAGTGCTTGTAGCATTCAATTTGGAAAAAAAAAATGTCTATCTTTTGAAATCTAACATATTAGTGCATCTAACTTTAAAGTATACACACTTTTAGTCTCTCTATTAAGTGTAAATAAATGAACGTTTGAGGATGTTGACCTGGTGTTTATTCCTTTAAAAATAAATTTCCAACAAAGACATCATCTAATTCATGCAGGAAGCCAACATTATCATCCTTAAACCTGCCCGATGAATTTAATATTGTAAGACAATATTTAATTCATCAATCATTCTTCACCCATGGATTAAAAACGCTCTTTTCACTTCCACGTCCTAATTCATTGTGTTTATCTACCATCGTACACCTTCAGCTACCACATTAATCTCCCTTAAACTCACACTAAAAAAAAAAAAAATGGAGGCTACATTGAAGGGGAAGAACATTGCACAACGAAGATACAGAGATTTTTAGTAAGCACAGCAACCATCTAACATATTATGCATAATGTTTTATTCTTTATACCATGATTTAGCAGAAGTAGTTGTTCCTACGCAAGCGTGAAATTGTAGGGCTATTTTCCTTTTTGTGTGTGGTCCCTATCGACTATCGAATTACAACATGCATGTGGTAGTGGTCCCATTTACCCTATCCAATCTTTTCCATGTCTTGCTACGTTGGATTTTTTTCATGTTTGTTGCTTTTTTAGTCTTTCAACTTTGTTGTCTTTATTGACTAACTTAGTCATTTAGCAGTTGTAGTATCTAATGATAGTAATCCTATGAAGCAGGTTCATAATTGTCATTTTGTAGAAGGAATGACAGGTGTGCTTTACGTATGTTTGGGAAAGCAGTATTATTAAGGCACTGTTATATGTGCTTTAGGTGCTTTATGTGATTTTGTGTTGTTAATACAGCTTTGTCTAATGGAAGGGGGAATTTTTCTTTGCTGTAAGAGACTGGTTCATTTGATGGAAGTTATGCATTCTAATCTTTTCTTAATTTGCATTCTAATCTTTATCTATCTATCTTTTATGCTCGCCCTCTGTCCAACCGTGCTTAAGGCTGGGATAGTAACAAATGCTACAGCTGGCTCGTTCGTTGAGCACGATGGCTAGCATGACATGCTACATGGATACCTATTCGATCGTACTCGGGGCCGAACAGGGATCAGTAATGCTCCAAAAGCACTTAGAGAACCAACATGGGCATCTATCTAGCTATGCTCGGGGCCAAGTAGGGATCATAATTGGCACGATAGCACTCTTCGAACACTTGATTGTACAAACGAGCTTCTACCATGTCATCTACACAGGCGTGTTGGATGCCAGTGCTCAAAACAAAGGTTGTGTTTCAAAAAAAAAAAAGACAATTTGTAACATTAAAAAAGAAAAAATTAAGTTTCCATCATGAATCCAACATGTAATATGCACAAAACTCTTAGAAATTAGATGAAAACTTACTTCACCTTCTTTTAAGGAGTAAATCATATGAAATTGTGTTTTTCCCCACACTTAAAACTAAATTCTTACCTCTATATGATTGTCACAACACCCAACACCTGTAGTTTTTGATAGAAATTTGACTTAGGATAGTGACAAGAAAAGCAAAACAAAAGGAACTCAATTCAACAAGGTTAATCATGGGTTCCATCCAAAGAAGCGCACTTTTTTAACGTCATTAGCTTGACTTATTAAAGCTAATCAGATCATCATCTACCAGGGTCCCAAACAAACATATCCTAGATCCATATTTCTGTAATCCATACAGGAGACTTCTTTCTAGCCTTTGCTCTGTTCCTTTTAAGCTCAATCTCCCCTTATATCAGAAATTCTTGATATGGAGAGCATTTGTAGATTGGTGCCATCTCAAACTCATGGGTTCAAGGCACAACTCTAGAAATTCATCATGTCTTAAATACTTAGGCACTCTAATAAATGGAGAGGATTTGATATCTTTACTATCCGTTTCTTACTTAACCTCTCCAATTTTTCACTTCTATTATGGTAATTTGAATTTCCTCATTGATTAACTCAAAAGACCTCTTCTCCTTAAATTTACCTTCTTCAATAGATTTTTCATGCACAAGATGTTCAAAAACTGTTATTTCATCAGTCACATCATTAACATCCTCCACCATCATTTCACACTTAACATGTTCAAAATCATGCACATTATCTACTTGATTAAAAAGCTCTTGTGACGATGATGGATTCAAAACAATTGTTTCCAAATTTTGAGCTAAGGTGTTCAAGTTTCCATCAACTTATTCTTTATTACTAAACAAGAAAGGCAAATTAATGTATGCGCATCACAAAAACAGGGATTAATACATAAACAGTATCATTCTTGCTCACCACAGTTCCAGCACACAGTATTCACTAAGCTTTTGAGTTCAAACTTTTGAGAATTAATAGGTACATTCCAATAATGATCTTTTTGTATCCACTAGCCATAGTCCATGGAATTCGAATGCCCAATATAAGTTAAGCTCAATGAGAAAATTCACCACAAATTTAAGCAAAAACAAAAGAAAAGAATAGAAATTACTAGATTAATAATATTAAGCTTTCAAGATATCACCATTTTTTCTCGGCAATGCGCCACAAGGCGTGACACAAATAATGCCAAGAATCCAAGAAATTGATTGTATTGTCAACAGATACTGCCAAAGGAATGCTGAGTAAGAAAGCAAGACTCAAGAAGAAGAGTAGCAAAAAGATAAAGGGCTTAAAGGTATGTCCTATAGTACCAAGTTATGGTCCAAAGAGAGTTTGGGATATAATCTATGACTATGATTACTGCAATGATCTTGGCAATCCAAATAAGGGCCAACAACCTATTCACTAGCAGTTCAAGAGCAAAATGGCTTAGAGAAACTAAGTAGGAGAGGGTTAGAGTTATAAGGGAGTGGGTGTAAATAAATAGCCAGCATGGTAATGACATCTTCAATGTCAACAGAAAGAGTTAGGATAATTTACGAAACAAACCCATAACACCATGAAAATAAATCAAGAAGATACAAATATAGAGCTCCCAAATTCGACTAAGACAATTGATTACATGGACTGCGATACTAAAAAAGCAACACGAAATCACTTGATCTAATATATCACAATACTAAACAAAGGAGCACATATTACAGGTACATACAACATCTACCTCTAAAATGCCTTTCTTCTACTAGAGCTAAAAGACAAATTCAACGACATTGCATAGAAACTTCACTATAGCTATCAGTACAACAACTAACATAGACCACATTATTTTTTCCAACCCAAGAGCACCCACTTCACACTGGATTTCATTAGATCCACGTTCGAAATTTCACACGACGATGGCCTACTTTGAAGCAGTTCATTGATTACCTCTTTCGCTCAACCGAGAAAAACTGGATTGCACCATTTGAAGAACCAACACCCACCTTCCTTGTACATTGACATCTGAAGAAACACCTTTTGGGATTATTGTGTGTCCACGATGTCAAAAGCAAAGTTAATCAACCACAACCATACCACAGATTTTCTCCTCTACCAACGTTGTTGTTACTTAAAGCAGAGGATATCGATGCCAAAGAACAATGCTCATAGTGACGTGCTCCATGGCTGGTTCTGCTTGCCATGGTCTTCCTTTCTCATGTGCTTCACTGTGTAATGGTAATGAGCAAAGCCTGAGAAATTCTGGGTTGACATTTTGGGAACACAAGTAGTGAATAACGGATATAGCAATGAGCAAATTTATGTGTATTTTTTGGGTCAAAAAGCTTGACTTAATAATTTTTGCAGAGTCAATTGTTTTTTAAGGTCCTTGCCATGTCAACATCCTCAAACGTCCATTTATTTACAGTTACTGAAAGTGTGTGTACTTCAAAGACAGATACACTAATATGTCATACTTCAAAAAGAGACACTTTTTTGCCAAAATTAAATATTATAAGCACTTGTCATGCCTTTATTCCTATCCTAAGTCATTAACATTTCATCTTTACTACTATATTAAATAATGACCAGTAATTTGACTCCAATACCAAGACCTAAATTATATGCATATATATATATATATATGTTCTTACATTATTTTTTTTCCTTCTAGGGATAAATCACAAATAGTATCTAAATTTTAATAAAATATGAAATTAGATACCTAAACTTTGAAATTGATTAATTTAGTACCTGAACTTTGAAATTCACCAATGTAGTATCTGAAATATTTTGAAATTGATCAATTTAGTACCTAAAATTACTTGATAGAGGCACTATTATATACATGAAAAGTTTTTTTAGGTGCTAAATTAATTAATTTCAAAATCGAGATACCTAAATACATATTTTATCAAAATGGATAATTTGTGACATTAACCCCCTTTTTTTCATATAGTTGCCACACGTAAGCTATCGTCTTCTTTCGTCTAGACTGCTTGAGGACTTTGTTACTCGCACATCAATAGTTATATCTCCATCTGCTCTAATAGCAACAATTCGTTTCCAAATTCCTAAAAAAATAATATGTATATATATATATGAAAAATTGATAATTTTAAACTTCAAATAATTAATTACACAAATTAGCATAACTCAGATATCAAATATCACATTTACCATTTAATGTTTATATCTTTGGAATCTACAACCATAAAACACGGATGTGTTTTTCATTCACAAGTATCACTTTGGCAACTTAGGTTTTGCTGTATTTTCATATCGTATAATTATTTAATAACCCATTGGACTTGAGTACATAAGAGCAATATAGGGAGGTTTGTTTGTAAATTACTCTAGTATTTATGGGCATTTTTTCATATTTATTTCATAAACATCTGTATAGCTTGACCAATAATTATTGTTTTATCAGTCAATTTTTTTTCTATGACATTGGGAGTTGTGTCAATACTCAAATGCCAAATATTACTTACAATAATCATATAATATTAGTACTTTTACATATTTACCACTTTACGTAAAAATATCCAATAAGAATATCACAAGAATACAAAAAAAAAAAAACATACAAGTCTCACAAAGTTAAAAAAAATATTAAAATCACTTTCCAATTCTTTAATGACTTACAAATTTTTAAATAAAAAATAACACCGGTGAATGCCGCATACACAATATGAACACATCAAAATGTTAAACAATTAAATAAATAAATCCCTTATACAATTATTTAAGAAAATACAGTCTAGTAAACATTTATTAGGAATAATTAACACATTTATTTATAAGACGCCCTTAAAAACTTGCGTTACCTCATTTATTAACTACTATTATTATATCCTAATTATGACTTTATCTTATACTACAGTATTATATGTACGATACCATAATAATATTGATGCCCATATCTAATGCATCATTAAAACGAATAAATTTAACCTTATTTATTGAATAAAAAGGATTTTAGGTTCTTCTATGTAATTAATTTGCAAATCCACTAATATTACTTCATTTGTACTTAACCCCACATTATCTTTAAAAATCATGCACTTAAACCCTCATATCTTCTTTAAATAAGCATTTTAACAACTTTCGAAGTCTAAATGCACTTTTTTTTTTTAAATTTGGTGATCAAGCACTCAATTTTAGATATAACGAAGTAAAGAACAAAAGGCATGGTGAAGCAAAAATAAAGGAACGTGAATAATCATACATAATGGCCTTTTTTTTTTTCTCAAACTATCTAAGGGGATTCTTGCAACCATTGTACTAACAATAAAAGATTTTATTTATTATATTCCAACCAACTAAATAATATAATAAACATTACGGTTTATAATAGCCCTATTCTATTTCTCATGAATAATTATTATATTATAACCTTATTTCATTAAGCTAAATAAATGAGAAATAAAGGTCGATCCATTTGCGGATACAGGTAGCGAAATCACGCAACAACAAACGAAATGTTCAAATGAGAGGAACAACGCACATGCTAGCCTTAAGGAAGTATAATATATATATATATATATATATATATATCTTAATAAGAAAAATCCAGTAAGCGTAGCCCATCATATGTCTTATAACTCAGTGATTGGGCTTTGGGCATCAGGCTTACTGCAATGCTATGGATCGGATAAACAGACCCACGTCACCCACCATTAACAAGCACACCCCAAAAATTACATAATTAATAATGATACCTACCGAGAAAGATTAACTATCTCTGGGCTTTATTCGGTTTATCTAATGTATAACACCATTTAGGAATCCAAATTTCAATATTTAAAAGTGAAAATAAGTTGAAAATCTTATTTGCAGTAGCTCATTCCATTTCTTGCGCTACTGCTGTGATTCTATTTCTTAAAATGCAACTTCTGATCAAACTATGTTCTCGTTCATCCCCCTCCTCTTAGAATTCAATTATTCACTATAAGTTGACCTTAACCATATTTGTTTTTGACCAATTTTCCAAACAATGGATGATTAATGAATTTCCAACAATTACTGTCTTAGAATAAAATTGTAGGAATTGAACCCAAACAAGACATGAAGGTGATCTTACTAGCCCCTTATCCCTTATCATGCGAGACAGCTCAAGGAGCTGCCAAGAGAATTTTCAAAGCTTTTACACTAATCTTATTTGTTACGGGTCAGGTATGAAAAAAGTGACAAGAAAGAGCTTATCACCCACGCCTGTGCCACGCGCAACAGCCACCAGCCGCCAACCAAACGAAGGATAAAGAAGAATGCATAGGTTAGAAACAAGAGATAATGAAAGGATAAATTTACAAATAGAATTGTTTTTCGTTAAAGTGTATTTACAACTTAACGGTAAACCAAACCAGGTTGCACTATATTTACTCAATATGAATGAGAAAGATCATTGAAGAAAAAAAAAAAAAGGCTGTAATTGGCAACGGAAGAATGCGATTACTGCGCTTCCAAAAAGAGATCCTAACCTCATGTATAATGCTACTTACACTTTATGAAATTATCTGGCACATGCTACGAAACTGGAAGACTTCCATTTGATTGCTGCATGCTTGATGCTTTTCCTACAGAATAAAAGGCTCAAGAACATATCCTAAAAGAAAATGTACGGGAGCACAATCCCATCCACTCAGAGTGCCTTATTTAATCCAGAGAAAAAAAAATTGAGGTACTAAATTTTGTAGTCCTGAAGTGCAAGACCAGCATACTATCAATTGCAGCAAATCCAATCAACAGTTTTTATGGTTAATTGGCAAAGAAACTCCTACATAGCAAAAACAACATCAATAAGCTTACTTCCAGACTCAGGTGAGTATAATTATGCACAAACAGAAACAAGAGGCAAGGATGTGTTTCATTTTAATTTTTTGGGTAAGATGACCTTATGTTTCATTTTAATTTCTGCATCTGAAAGGAGAAAAGTTCAAGAAATTGCACAATTCCTCCAAATTGTTTCATATAGTCCTTGATCAACAATAATTCCACATATCCGTGCCAAAAGAAAGGACTAATTTACATATGCCCCTCTTTGAACACCAAATGTAAGCCAGAAATCCCAATCAATTAAGCCTGGCATTTCCTCCCCATGGATCTCTTTTTCTAAATCACCGTACAAAAAGATGTCTCTAGTGTAGTGCTTAATTGATACAATGCACAAAAACAAACAGTCTGGGGAAATTAGTTGAACCAAGGTTATTTTGACTATAGGGGAAAATGTTGAATTTAGATCCACAAACATCTTATCTGAATGCCTAAGCTTACATACCAGTGTAGGCTTTTATACTTGAAGCACAGCAGGTAGACCACTTAATTAGATGGGATATTGCATAACAACCCAACAAATTCACTATCATACGATCTCCAGTATGATACCATTTATTATATAAAACAATTTGAATGTAGATCCAAATAAACTTAAGCTTATATTATACTTAACACCAACATATCACAACTCAAGAAACAGTGTCCATCGTATAAAAGGAAAAGTAAATTGCACTTGACAAATACCTGAATCTCCAGTAAAAGAATAATGCTTGGAGAAATATCCATTTTTAATTGGTCCAACAGAAGCTTTTTGAGGCATCATTGAAGCTTCAGTAGTAACAAGATCCGGTACACCGATAAGTGATACAGGCCCAGCAGAGTTATCAAAGCAATGTTGATTACTTTTTCCAGGTTTGTGACCTTGCCGTTGCACAAAAGCTAGGGATTCATCTTCTCTCTGTTCATGGAACGATATCTTTTTAATTGCTTATCCGGTAAAATTACAAGGGACTATAAAATCATTATTTATATACCAAGAATAGGCATGACAGGAAGAGGCAATTAAAGGTGGATATCGTACTGGGCAAAGCAAAAAATTACCATCAATTTGCAAGAATTCACTGGAACCACATGATATGTGGATGCACACGAGCCATTAACACCATTTAAATAACAGATAAGTCAAACCCAATTTATCTGACCCTCTCTCATTATTGATATACTCACACACGCATGTACAAGCACAGAGCATCTATATAATGCAATAGGCTGAGACAAAGTAATGAGCACCTGAATCATATCAAAATAATATTTTGAGCTTACCCTGCAATGTCCATCAGTTGCCGTCGAATGATAGAGATCGCCAAGTGCCAACCGCAAGCGATTATTCCTTTGTGAATAATATATCTTGCTAGCCAGTGGAGCAGGAACATCTGCTAATGTAATGAATTCAAATGTCAGCTTTTCAATGGATGAAAGTTCTTTCATAAGACATTAAGAGCAAAACTCTCCGAAATTTTAACACAGTGGAGGCCTTTTAACTACTTAGCAGAAAACTTGAACCCTCATTAAAGTAGCAATAGTTTTAAAGAAGAAGAGTCGTGGTCAACAGATCCATACCTATTGCCATTTGACTACATCTGTTGACTTGTAAAGACTTTCTATGCCCAATAGCATCACCATCCGATAATTCCCTGCCTGAACATTCATAGAATAGTTAAAAATCCTACAAGACCACATATTTAACACACCTTTAAGACATTTAACATACAAATAACACAAATGATGGAATCGCATGCAATAGATTTCACATGACAACTAAAATGAAAATAAAATGAGCTCCTCTTCAGCAGAGTGGTTTTTTATAGACATCTCCAAAAAGGTACAACCTGACAGAACTCAACTTCCTGGTGAAGAAGCTCTCAATATCTCTTTACCAATTAAACACAACTTATCCAAGAATATGCACCCAAGAAGTGACAATAAATGGGCATAGTAAATAAGGTGGCCATTGAATAAACAGAAGCAGGCTAAAGGACATAAAAAGCTTAAAGGAAGAATCAATGAGAATTAACTTTCAAACTTTGACCAGCAGGAGACTTCAACAAAATACAACTGTTAGGAATTATAGATATAAGGTGTCAGTTGTCAACATTTTTTTGGGAGAGAAACAGCGGAGGAAAAGGAGAAAATCAATCCATCACCATGGAGGGGAAGAAATGACAACAGACATCATGGCATGAGAACCAACTACTACCACTATTCAATTGAATCAATAGCAAGATTTTGCAAAGCACTTGGCATTCTTAAAAGTAAGAAAAACTACAGCACAAAAATGCACATCTAGGCATATGTAGCAGCATATGATTAGCACAACAGTGTTGGTTTTATTGTAGGTTATAATGAAAAATACCCTTAATGGTTAAGTTGGCACATATACCTTTCAATCGATATCTTAAAGGTATTTTTTTCATCTATAGGGTGTTTGAGCCATCCTTTTAATATAAGAACATAGAATGTCACCAACTGCCAATAAATACCAATTACAGCATGTTTGGATCAATAGAATTAAATCAGTATTCCAGCTTCATTACCTCAGAATATCTATTCCCTTGTTTGCTTTACAAAAAATTTTATCAAAAAAATGTCTATTCCGTGCAATGTGGAATAGATAAAGAATCTCCATCCTTTCCTTTACTGGAGGAATGGCTATTCCTGACAAAAAAAGCTTGCTTTGTTCCGGAAATACCCCTAACTATAAATAAGGAATTGCTATTCCTTTCCAGCCTTATTCCATTCAAATGAACTAAACCTACCATTAAAGTCATGTGAAGATCTTATTGACTTTTGTAACAATATCCATTGGCACGTGCTCAAATCTAATCTTTCTTAATGCACAAACAAACTTATGGACCAGATAACAACTATAGACTGGATCATCCCTCAATGTATTCTTATTTTCTCAATAAAACCAGATCCATGCAGATTTTTGTAACTGATGAAGAGATCTTCACCTCACATGACATTGAGCACAAATTTGCAAGGAAATAGTCCATTTGTTTTTCAAGATCAGGATTCTCTTATTAAGTGGGCCAGCCCTTTGTTATGTGAAGAAGCGCTCCACTTCACATTGAATTATTGTAATTTCCATTCAAAAAGTAAAAATTTCAGCATAATCCCACTGTATCAAGTCTGCTAATTGAACTCCAATTGAAAAATTACAATCACATTTATTCAGAACTCCTGCAATATCTTGAAGGAACAAAAGCAATGGTTCTGTGTCAGTTTACCTGGTCTGAACATATGCATTGATAGCACTTCCTTTTAATGTACAGAACGAAATGCTCATTAAGGAAATAATGAAGCGGGAAAAGAAAGGAGCAAAGAAACAAAACTTCCCAATGTAGAATTCATGAATAACTGCAAGGATGATGGTCTCAGTTTCTACAAAATACCTTGCCATTATAAAACAAAGATACCATAGAAAAAGTAGTAAAACCTTCTACGCTATTGAGAATAGAATGTATTATGGGTTATTTAAATAAATCAATTCAATTTTGAGCAAGCCATTAATACAGTAAACGAACGAGAATAGATGCAGCATCGTAAACTTCTATTATTCAACAGCTCTTCACTATATTGAGACAACTGCATGACCAGGATCACCACCTCAATCCATGTAAAGACAAGTAATTAAATAAGAACAAGTAGGGCTGTATGAAGATTGTTTCATAACAAAAACTATGAAGGATATGAAATTTGCAGCTCATTGAATGTCAGCCAAGAAGTTATTTCCAAAACTGACAATCTCTACAATAAAGGGCTGGAGGGAAGGAGGGATGGATGGAGGGCCCGGGGAGGGGGGGGGGGGAGAGAGAGAGATTATCCTAAACATATCCTAAATCCGTGAATATACAAGTGGTAATTATGGTGAGAATATAGGTCTCCTATGACAATCCACTCCCATGATTTGTGAACATAAGAGTCTAATTGGCTCACCATTTGTTTTTAAATTTGTCATCGGCTTAATCATGTGTTTAGGTAACAAAAATATTGAATACACACAAAATAGATACAAATCAAATACAAACAGAAAAGGAAAAAATGAAAAATGTGAATAAAAGAGGCCCATATTCCGATTAATAATAACTATTCCTCTACATATATTTAAAGAAAACTATGGTTCTTAATTAATCCATAAAGGTCAAAAGACATCAACTAAGGAAATGATGTAGGCATTTGAGAAAATGATTCGACCACATGGTAAATCCTTGGATCCTTTATGGTTAGAACATTGTTTCTATTAGTCATCTTGCAACTGTTGAAGACCTCTTTTAAATCTGATACATTTTTCCAAGGGTAAAATTTGGTAAATATCAGTTACAACACCAATGTGAAAAGCCACATGTTGAGGATCTCTTCTAAATTTCTATATCTTTGCTGAAATTATATGTGGCATAAATCATTTATAATACCGACGATCACAAATGTTTCGATTTTGACGATTTAATCATCTGAAATTTAACCAAAAATACCAATTCTACATTTCAGTTTGATATCACAAAATATCCTTAGATATCCTGTTAAAAAAATTTGTTTATATTGGATATGCCAACTTGAATGACAGAATAAAACTTCCTAAGAGGAAGGTATTAATTTGTTTTATTCTAATTGCTTCTAAAATGATATCATTATAAATAATTAGTTTATAAAAAAAAGGAAAGAATAGCATCACATATCATTCATGTGTTCTCTTAAAGACAAACAGATAATATTGACTTCTAGCTTTGATATTCTTAGAAGACTCGTAATGTTACTTTTGGTACTCAGGAATGGTATGGAATAAATAAAATGGAAAAGAGTGGAATGGAATAGATTAAAATCAACAACTAAACAACAAATTCAATCCTATGTTTGGAAATATCAACTTTGCTATGCAAATAATAAAAAATAAAAATAAAAATAAATGCATGGGTATGTAAAGCGAAAAGGCACAAAACTCAAGTATGACTTTTTTGTAATTGACTCCTCATTCAATTGTGATCCTGTCAAAAGGTGCTTAAGGGTCCACTAATAAATAGTGTGAATTTAGTCGCTATTATTACAAAAGTTCCTTAATAGGGGTTTCTGTACTAAAAGGCACAGATCGGAAAATTATCCCGAAAATGGCTTGAAATTCAAACACATTTCCAATATAGTTATATAAAGTGCATGAAGAGAGTGCTCATTCAAATTTGTACAACAGGTGCATACAATCCATGCACATTCAATAGAAGCAATTTTCTACTAAAGGCGCATGGAATAACTGCATCTCTGTGCTGTAAAGAAGGCGCAAAGAGTGACAGCACCTTAAGTAAATTTAGGGGGGGAAAATTAAAAAATAAGGCACTTTAGGAACAACTCCTTCACTGCAGCCACAAATCAAAATCGAGAACGAAATGTTCTCCCCCTTAAAACATACAAAGCACACTCTCTCTCACAACTTTCCTCTCCTTCGACCCCTCCCACCCCTTTTTCCCCATAAATCCACTTCTTCTAGCACAACCAACACTCAATCTCTCTTATCTCTAAAGATCTCTCCACTCTTCCTTCTCTTTAATTCTTTCTGTTTGACTTTGTTTTGTCTTGCATATTTGGAAACCATTGATGGGTTTTATTTCCAAAATTGCTATATTGTACTTGCTAAAGTTGAAAAGTACAGATTGGAGGGAAGTAGAATTTTGTGGATAATTTTGGAAGTTACAATGCATGACATAGCAAGTGGGTAATAAAATCTAACCTTCATATTTTAATGTCTACACCAATGGGAATATTGTGGATGGTAAATACGGACCATAATATGACAGGGCATCCATTAGGAAGTTAAAAGTAAGGATGGATGTGAACTTTCAGCAGGTCGTAGAAATGATATGCGCAAGGATTGAACTAAATCCAACCATTGTTTGTGTTGAAGAAGACCGAAAGCATATTGAACATGATCAACACTATTACAACCGTTGATTGTATAGAGATGTTTTCTCTCTTCCATTGGACATTATATTTTTGTAGACTTTTTGACATTTAATGGACATTTAATATATTGGTAAGTTTCCTACTTGAGGAGTTGTAATTTTGGTTTGAGTAATAGTGTGGATTCATCCCCCAAATTTTCTTGTTCTGTGGCTGGGAAATTTGTTAAAGAGTTGATATTTATCGATGAAGTGTTAGAATGGGTTGGCTAATGTAAAAATTGTGGCTAGCAAGGCTTGTAATTATTATGGATATAAAAATGGGTTGCATTTTAGTTAATCTGCAGTGTGGTAATTGAGACAGCAGTGAAGGCACATTCATAAATTGCGCCTACAATTTTAAAAAGAAGACATTTTTTATGTGGGTGTGTCTTCCTTACTTAAAAAATGAAAGTGCTGTTATGATATGTCACATATAGAGGATGCTTCCTTACTTAAAAAATTTACAGTGAAAGCGCTGTTATGATATGCACCTTCTTCACATATAGAGGATGCTATTACTACATATGCCTTCAGTAGAAAATCAATTCTACAGAAGGCACATGGACAAAATGCACCTGTGGTATAAATTTGAAGGTGCGTGCTTTCCATGCACCTACAATAACCATATTAGGACTAAGTTTGAAACCTGTATCATTTTCGGAATAATTTTCTTCACTCATACCAATTTTGTATGGAAACCCCTTAATAGGTGACAAGGAAAATTCAAAGGTATTTATCCCTAAAGAAGGTTTGCTTATCAATATGCATCCCTGATCAGCAGGTCAAACAATAAGGCTAATTAATTATACTAAGAACAACTCATCTTTAAAATAACAAAAGATTTAATAAGAATAAAAGAAGCTTAAACAGGACAAAGAAGCATTCTCTATGGTTCAACATGTAACCAGAAAAACATGGCATGTTCAAGATGGAATCAGAAAAGAATCTGTCAATATTTTATGATGCTACTACAGTTGAAAAGCTTCCAAATCATTACTTTAGTCATGTGATGCTTTAGGTTGATTTGGAATACATACTTCTGGTTATACTGGATTTCTGTTCTCGATCTTCAACGACAGGCGAATGCACACCTGGCAACCTACTAGAAATAAATAATAGTTACATTAGATAGCAAAGACAACCACTTGATTCAATCGCAATTTAATTCCACCAGGAATTAAACAGTTGAACCATCCATTAAATCCTATCGATGCCTAACATTCCTCAACAGAAGGAAATAGCTCAAATTGTTTAATTGACTCTTATCCTAGAACCAGTAATTTATTGAACAAGAGAACATATTTCCCTCGGCTTGAAAGCTGATAATAAAAGAAAAGCAAAATTGAAAAGCTTTGACCATAAAGCCCCAGAGTTACATCCAATTATAAGAAAGAAAAAGATCCAGGAGCAAAAAGTTTAAGATTCAAAGCAGGATATATGATTAGACGATCACTTAATGTCATCAGAATGAAACCATACATTTTTGTCCGCTTCACTGGAGGAGGCATTGGATAATTTTTGCTCCCATGAACAACTATATCAACCGTTTGTGTCGCATCTAAACAAGCTGAAAAACACAGAAAACATCTTTTTTTGATAAAGCATAAAATAGATACAACTAGGTTTACAATAAGATGAACAAAACACCAAGCTACCCACGTCAGTAAAACTGTAATGGAAAGCATATGCAAGAAAAATGTGCTCAAGAGACTTATCAGCCAAAGGAACAGTTTTCTTTCTGAAGCAAGTAATAATGGAGGGCATCTGTATGACTCCTCTTAAATTTCCAAAAGGGAATGAACTAAAAGCAGAGAAGCATCTCAACAACCATGAATAGATTAACCAACCCTTTCTCTCTCTCATAAGGATATTATTCCAGATCTAGGTTTTTTTTTTTTTTTTTTTTTATATATGATAGAGGAGCACAGCGGCCAACCCCTTAGAGGCAATAGCCAAGGCTCACGAAACCCTACAAGACTCGTGCAGCAAGTTCAATATAGCATACGCTATGTAGGTACCCCATGTGGTTGTCTCAGCAAGTTTTGAACCCGGGACCACATGCAATATGTTGTGATATGTCCTAGGCCTTTACCGCTGGACCAACCCTTTGGGGTCCAAATCTAGGTTTGCGTGGGAAGTAGTCTTTAGAGATGTTAAAGAGTTTCCCACGGTAAGTCATTCTTGACATTGGCATAGCAACTTAGGTGAAAGTCCTGTGGCTGAGAAGTGTAAGAAGAGTATCATAGTGGACAAGCTAGGTAGTATGGAGTTCCAACTATCTACATAGCCTTAAGAGTGGGCTCACTATTAGAAAAGAACATATATTATGTGCCATTATCTTTTCAAATTACCACCTCGAACATGATGTGATATTGCTATGTTACATAATAACATATGTAATCAACCTGTCTAACGATAGTAGCAGATATATGTAATTCTATGTTTGCATATAACATATAAACCCACCCCCATTGTATTTATATTTATATATAATTATTAACTTGCATAATTCACTTGGTTTGTATTTTTGTGTCTTCTTTGGCATCAATTTCAATAGTTTGTTTGAATTGTCTGATTTTTATCTGTATCAAATATGCATCTGTATCTTATTTATATCTTATCTATTTTATTTGTTTATGAATAAAAATATATGTTTTTCATCTGTATCTGTTCCTTAACAAATAGTCTAAACCAAAACAACATGCCATCAGCACACCGTCAAGAAAAAAGATGAAAATAAAAAACCACACAAAATAAAAGTAGACTTATTTGCAACCAAGCAAGATCATTTTATATTTACAAAAAGACCATCAAACTCAACATTTGTCAAGTTTGGATTTGGAAACGATCAGAAGCATATCATATAAACTAAACATTCATTTTGATTTGAAGTTTCCACCACTTTAAGTGTCAAGCACTGCTGGTTTCTGAAGTTGTGGATCATGGCTAATGATATGAGAGGTTGCTTTCACCTTCATTGGATCAGTAAGCCTGCCAGTCTAAATGCTTAAATTTTTTTGAGGCCATACTGGTTTCTGGTTAGAAAATGCAGGCTTCGGGTCAGTGTACTTGAAGGTGGTAGCATACCCAAATCCACAGTGAGAATCAGTCTTGAAAGCGAAAATATGTTAGTGAGTGTATCACCCATGCATATAGTTAGTGTGTTTGGCCAAGGTAAGAGGTAAGTATCAAGGACGGTGTGTGTCAAAGAAGATGGAGAAGTTGAAGAAATAGATATGCAAGGTTGCAGAATGCAAGAAGATGGCTGAGATCAGTAGAGGCATGGAAGGCAAGGTTAAAGAGTACTTTAAGTGATCAGACCAAGGAAAAGTGGTTTTCAAGTGATTTTCTAGAGAGAAGGGAGGGCAATTTTCAAAGAACTAGCTTCGGAGCCAAACAGCAAACACTGCAAAACCTCAATAGCTTAGATACAAAGGGAAGGGGGCATAGAAAATGCAAAAATATACAGAATGAATCAACAATATCAAGATTAATAGCGGTTACCTTTTACTTCAAAAGATGATGTTTCCATATGTCTGTCCATCTGGGTTCCTAGTGCAACATCATCCACAATCGCAGTTCCTCTTCCACCACCACCAGCACCTTGCTCTAAGTTCAGCAAAAAACACTAACAATATCACAAAAATATATCATTGAACCACGCTAAAAGTATTTCTTCTATTTTTCTTCTCCTTTTTTTCCTTTTCTGTTTGAGGTCATTATTTTAAATGGATCCTACAATCATTATTGCAGACTGAAAAGCATCAAGAAGTCCCAGGTAGCCCATTATTCGAAATTAAACATTTTGAAAAAATAGAAACTTCAATAGAGAGATATTGACTAGGGATGGACACAACACACCAAGCACAGTCTACACAGCACACCAAGCAGTTACACACACAGGGAGACCATATCCACTCACAAAGGGCTCGTGTACAGGATCCAGTATAGGTATCGATCTAGGTGTTGGGCCATCATTTTTAGAAGTTGAGGACTGGAATCCAGCAAAAAAGGATCAAAAATTAGACTCAGATACAGGATCTGGTTAGGTTAGAAAATAATGCTGATTTTTTTACTACGGATTATTAATAAAAGTTATATGTTGGAAAACTTAGCACAAACTAAGTAAAAATCACAAAAATAGAACCAGATGGCTAAGTGAAAGCCAGCCAACCAATCTATTTAAAGTACATATTTGACTTGTTACAGCCAGAAAAGCTAACAGCCTATGCCCAAAGCTTCAATAGCCCTAGATTCCAGAAACCAAATGTTGCAATTCAATTCTAACCCTAACTCACAGAAGTAGAAGTAGCTTTGCCACCCTTTTAGTTACCACTCCTTGGCAGCCTTCCACATCAGCACTGTCTCACCTTGCAGACATAGTTCTATGGCACTAAAATCCATCTTGTTTGGATGGTCTGTTTTTCATCTGTATCTGTATCTTTTTAAAATGATATGTAAATATATTCGATTTGCATCTATATTTTATTTACATTTAATCTATTTGATCTTTGATGAGAACTGTCAACGTTTTTTTATCTATATCTATTTGTTAATAAATAATTTATAAAAAAATTTGAAAAAAATATTTGTATCTGTCGGAAAAAGCCAAACAAACAAACCCTTCATCTTTGCCAATTCACTCTGGCAATGGCATTCATCTTCTTCAGCAATGTTGCCACTGGAGCATCCCTTGCACTTTGAAGGGTCCAACACTTATCCCATACCTCATCAATGTCATGTCACCTCGATACCATTATGATTGGGGTGAACATAAGTCCACATAACAGAGACCACAAACACACAAGCATGTGCACACAGGCACATGCAGACTTACATGAGCGCACGCACATGCACACACAATGAGAGCGCGCGCACAAACACCCACAAACGTGTGCGCGCACACACGGCACGCACACACACACGGAGACTGCCTGAAAGAGAGAAAGAGAGAGAGAGAGAGAGAGAGAGATACTAGCGCAAGCTGCAGTTAACTTCTTCCTCCCCTTCTTAGGTGGTTTCTTGTTCAAAGCAGTGCCAACAGTCTCCAAAACAGCCTCCTGTGTAGGAAGTAACCTACACATTTCTGAGAGATCAGAAAAGAGAGAAATCTAATTCAGTAAGCCAATCAGGAGTGGCAGCTGAACCAACTACTGCATTAGAAGCCAGGCAGCAAATGATGCCTGAGAAACCATTTGACATTGTTACTGAATATAAAAACAAAACAAAGTAACTACAATTCCTCCTACAGTCTGAACCAATTAACAGCAGGCATGAAGACATTTCCAACACCTGACAAAGTAAACTCAACTCAACAAAATTTTATTCCTCTGTTGAAACCTTGGTGATAAGAGATAAGCATCTTCTTGCAATTACAGTGAAAATGCCTCTATATCACTACCTTCCAACATAGGAATAGAAGCCCAGACTGACATCTATAATTTAATCATCGGATAATTTGATGGGCAGAAAAGAATTTGAAATATTTAGAGGTCCTCACCTGCATGAGCAACATATTGACTGGCCTTGATTGGCTTCTTACAAGCATTGCAGCATACCTTCAAAATAGAATTAGTGATCAAATAAAAAGAAGCTCCTCAGAAGCACTGCAATAACTCCCAGATCATTTGCCAAATCAAAAACTAAGTATATGCAAAATCTAGAGGCAAACAAAAAAAATCCACCAACCAAGCATGAGAATATTTAGAAAGGTCACAAAGCTGATTCCAAGGCTTAACAAGTTACATTTTTCATTTCATGAATACATGCCTAAAGAGAACCAAAAACTTTCCTCTTGTAATGATTGCCAAGAAATAATTTTGTGATCAGGACGCTCACACTTCAAAATAGAAAATAAACTAAAATTGAAAATATATATAATTAAAAGGAAAGGAAAGAAAAAAAAGCCTCATCCAGCATGTTTAATCTGCACAATACAGAATGTTAGAATCCAGCTAAAGAATATAGTCAATTTGCAATTAACAACAAAATCAGCACCTAAAATGTGTTTAATTTTCAAAACTCCTAAGAGAGAACCCTCTGATAAACTTTGTTTTGAAACCTTTGGAAATGACAGAAAATGGAGCAAGTGAAAAAGAAAGGAAACATATTCTCCCATCTCGTTTGGGTAATAGAAGGAATTTAAGGATAGAAAATGTATAGAATTCTTTTTAAAGTATAAAAGTGAATTTCTTTTAGCACAAAAGCTTTATTTTCATATTAAAGCTCCACTTTTGTCCATTAGGATCATAAGTTGTGCATCTAAAATTTAGCAATAAAGGCAAGGATGTAACTTAAATTTTCTCTCAAGAATAACATCAATTTAGTCATTGAAATTATGTGGGACCTATGGATTTTTTTCTGTTTAAAATTAATTGTATGCAATTATTGTGAAAATTCAAACACAGGAAACTTCGCTTGAAAACTAACTTCCCATCCTATCAAAACGAATCCCTTCACAATCCTTTCACCTAATAGAGTGTGAAGGCTTTCCGAGAGAGAGCTTTCACCCCTTTAGAACTAGAACCTTCAGATATAACTCTGCTTTTTCATTAATATTGCAGCAACACTTATTTTTACAAGGTTTTGTTCTTAACTTTCCCAAAAAAGATATAAATAATATAAATCCAAAAGTTGCATAGACTTAATATGTTTATGTCATGTTCAATTCCTATTACAGAAGATATAGTAGCACTACTCCTTCCCTGGACAATAAACTTGTCCCTAAGTCACAATGAACCAAAAACTTGGGAGTTACCCATCTCATCTTCTTTTGACTCCTCATCATCAACTAACCCTAGCTAAATGCAATGTGCCCTTGAATGAAGGACCAATTGAATCAAAACACAATCCCTGAAGTTGGTGATCCTTCAGCTTTTTTTACTTCTAGCAACGCATTGGTTTAGCACCAAAGAACTCACAACTTGTGCTAATCGCCTCCGCCATACTCCCTCCTCCAACCAACCTACATCTTCCCAGCTCATCAGCTCTTGTCATAGATTGAACTGCAACTTTCACTTATACGCACTGACCAGGCTCATAATGGTAACCAAGTCTGAGGGCTCATTTAAAAGATATCCACTCTCTAAAGGGAAGCTAATAGAAAAATCCTTCAATCTTTTAAGATCTGTATCTTTTTATTGCTACATGGAAACACTTATTATACAAGTTCTTCATTTTTAACTTTTCTTGAATGAAAAATAAATGTAAATCTAAATATATCCCCTAAAGATGCTCAAATATAAAATAGCATTAATAAATATTTTCCAAAAGAAGATGTTCGTAACATAGGGCCAGCATTTAATTTACCTTGCTTCTTTTCACAGGTGCAATTATCAACATAAGTTTTCAACATAAAATACAGTAGGATAATTACTATGAGTTACGACCATTTGCAAGGACTTCTTAAAATGTAGAAACACAACCACACATCTATAACTAAGTCTACATGTAAATTTATATTTTGTATCATGTCTCCAGTAACTAAAACAATTAGTAGCAACAATTACTTGTCCACAAGCCTACGATTTACTTGCAACAATTGCATTAGACGGTGCTTCTCCAACAAATTCCATTTTTGTTTGGACTTAGAACAAAGGTTCTGAAATATGACAGCTATACAAGAAAACCATAAAAATTACTTTCCTAAGAAGAAAACATCTATTAAGAAAATAATGACAAAGGCAGGAACTAAAAGATTGCAAGGTAAGAACTAAAAGATTGCAAGTATTAATTCATATAATCATGATAAAGGATGGTACCTTTGGGTCCAATGGAGTGGGGTTTTTTGTCTGTATATTTTCTGTTCCAACTCAAAGTCTGGACTGTTTGTTTTATTGGAATGTTGATAAAGGTATCAGAAAGGACAGTAAAAGTGATTGGCACATACTAAGACAGCAACAGGGCATGAAGAAGATCAAAAAAAATAACGTGTGCTTATTATTCAGGTAGATTATCTCAAAAAGTAATTCATTACAAAAATAAATCTTTATCCTGACTTCTGCAGGTATCATTGGGTATTTTATTTGTTATGAGGGTTGTATGTATTTTTGCTTTCATCTTGTTGGCATCTTCCTCAAAGCTATAAGAAAGCTATCAAAAGAACCCATCTACCCTTTGACTGGTTAGAAATTAGAAGCATCTTGGAGTTAATCTCAAAGGAGTTAAGGAGGAAAGCCACAGATATCCAATAAGAATTCCAATTTAATCCCAAATTCCATTAGAATCACAAAGTCGTACTGTGCTTTCATGAAAATCAATCTTTACCAAATGCAAGGGATCATCCATAGGCTTCAAACCAAAAACATGCATGTCTGCATCCAGCAAAAAACCCAGAAAAAAATTATATAATTAGAACAAAAAAAAAATACGTCATAACCATCTGCAGCCTTTAAATGTAAAAGGTACTACCTTCTTCATCAAGTAAATTTGCTTCATCTGCATCACAAAATTCTCTGTACATGTATTGGACAAGTGCTTTTTTACGGCCAAACTCCTCTGCGAATGCACCAACCATGTACAAACATATGTAGAAACGAGAAGGGAACATTACAAATCAATAATTGTGAGAAGTATAGCTAAAAAGTCCAAATCCAGTGAGGCATGCTATGTAATTTTTCAGACAGCTACCCATAGCAAGGGACAATTGAAATCTATTTTAAAACAGAAAAATGATCCTCCTCTCATTTCATCAAACACAAAAATCAAGTGAAAACAAGAAAAAGGATGATGGAAGGATAACCTTCAGTCCATGTGAAATCTACACATTCAAATTTAGAGTTCAATAAGAAAAGGGGATCCAATGCCCATTATATGTAAAAGATGAAGATTTTCACTTTCTGTCTTATTCAATTAAAATTATACCACATCCAAATTACAGCTCAATCAGGATTCCCTTGGACAATGTATACTAGGGTGTCTTTCTAAAGAAGAAACTTCAAAGAGATGAACAAATCAATAATATCAATCAATTGATTACAGATTAAAAAGTCAAACATGCCTTCTGATGATTGAGAGAGTTTTTCCCCTCCAAGTATCCGAGCTAAAACTGCCATCCTCCCACTTCCAAGGGAACAAACCATCAAGACCAATAAGCAGTATACCTGCACATTGATGTCGTTTCCCAGTTCACACTTTGAACATAATTACTCAACTAAACAACCAATAGAGTGGTATAGCATAGAAAACTTCATTCCCACAGAGAAGCTATTTGAACATTCCTTATTGCTTAGGCAAAGTGATATCTAAAGATAAAATAATCGTGTATCTTATAGTTAAAAGAATCTGCAAGTGCTGACTACTGAAAATAAGTCTCCAATTTAAGTACCTGACTGTAACATGAGTTATTTGATTGTTCAAAATTGCATGATCTAGATCACCAGAATAAGCATGAAAGCACTCACTCAAGAACTGATTTCTTAACTCAATGGAAACACCCTGTCCTTTATAATCAAACCCTACCACAAAATGTATATCTTTCCTCCTGGTAAGGATAAAGGTTATGAGCCTTCTATGCATTTTTTTAAATCAAATTTAGACCTTCCAAAATTATCAAGTTAGTTAATCATAAACCTCTCCAAGTCCATTTGTTTAACCTAGCTTGTACACCATAAGAAGCCATGTCAGCAAGAAACCTTCAAGACAAGATTTGTAATTTATAAAGGATTAGCGCTACACAAACAAAACCCATAAAAGTTTAGGAATTTCAGTTCACTTGCCCTCCTGGTGAAATTGCAAAAGGAAACCTAAACATTTACTACAATATTATCACATGCATTCTGCATAAACATAGCATCTATGGTGAATTCCCAACGAAGTCCCCCAAACTTGCATAATTTATGGAATGACTCCTTTATAAATCAATCTAACCAAGGTTGTGCAACCTTACAAGTCTCATTTTTTTTTTAACATCGTCTAAGATGCCTAATTGTTTAAGAGTCTCTAACTTACATTAATTCCCAAGGCCGTAAAACCAGTGAGAGCATTCATGCAATTGATCCAACCTTTACTGTCAGCCCAACATTAGCTAATAATCCAATAACACAATAATTCATGAACACTGCAAAGTGTTAGCAGTTCCATTACAGCTTTTTTTTTTTTTTCACCTTTTCTTCTCAATACAATCTTACTCCCTATGAAAAGTTATTACAGTACTTAGTTGATTGCTATAATAATTCTATAAGGAATTCTTATTAAAAAAAACATTGAATAGCAATTCATTATCTAAACCTATGAATAATTCAACACTGCAATTGATTTTTTTCTTGAGATACCTACATTTAAATTAAAAATTAACAGATGAAAATCATATTTCAGCACTACCCTATTCTTTAGTAATAACAATTCCATTGCAATCTTATTTATTCAGATTTAAAAAAAAAAAAAAAAAAAACCGCAAGTTAGCATGTCATGAAAATAATAGTTGCGGAGGATGTTGTAGGAAAAATCTGAAAGCAAATAAATAAACAGACTACCTATCAGAAGACACCAAAATACCAAGAGCTCACCTATGAGTTTATTGATGATTAGAGCAATTCACATGAACACCTCCTACATCAATTTGTAATCACATTAACCCATATATTTTAAAATCAACACCATCCCCTGCCAATTTTCCAACACAACACAACGGAAACCGCAAAATAGTGTGTCTCACATTTCAAACACGCATATCAACTGACAATTCCATTTTGCTAAACAGCTGGTAGTACGTGAAATCGTAAAATGTTGATGATCGTACAATAAACCCTATATACCTACATGGAAATGCATGAAACCAAATTCAAAGAACCAAATTTCAGCAAAATCAATCGACTTTATCAAAATAGAAATATAAAAAACAACACAAAACTCAGCAAAAAGAAAGAAAATCGCATTCCACCTGAAAACATAAACCAGCTCGATCAAAATGCTAAGCCTGAAATCGATCTTCCAACAACAACCAATCGCGAAGCAATGTGCTGACGGAATGCGAAAAAACAGGTACCAGAATCTTGATACGTTAAGAAAAAACCCTAAAGGAGAGAAAGCATCGCCATTTCAAATCATGATGACGTACTCACTCACTCCCTCAATTTGAACGTACATTTGTTAATGATCGTCCGAATCACCAAATCAGGAGTTTATGAAATGACGAATTCTTCTCTCTTTTTCCCTCCCTCCCTCTCTCTCTCTCAGAGTGTCTTTTTTGTTTCTGCTCTCTCCTCCGATTTTTGAGAGAAGGGGAGAGAGAGAAGAGAGCGAAAATCGTGAAACCTCGTTGGTTCGTTTTAGCTGTGGCTTTTGGCTCGCTAATCAGTGGTGGTGACATACATGTTCGGGAAATAGCGATGGCACGCGTGATCGCAATGTAGTGGATCACTCTCCTGAATTTTGAAATTAGAAGCAAAAAGAGAGGTTTCAGATTAAAGTTCATGGAGACACATCAAATTTTACTACCTAAAACTAAAATAATGCACAAAAATTTGAAGTGGACAATTGAATGGATTAGAAAAAAAAACCATTTTTTAAAAATAAATTATACAAATTCAACAGATGAAAAAATAATTTCAAAAATAAGCAAGTTGACCTTGTCTCTTCAAGAAACGAAATCAGTGTATCTGCAATGATCTCGTCTCTTGAAGAGACGGGGTTGAAGATGACTTGATTCAATCTCCTCTTTTCAAGAGACGAGGTCGAACACTAATAACCTCATCTCTTCAAAAGAGGAGGTCAACTTATCTATTATTAAGATTATTTTTATTCTAATAATATTTTTGTAATTTTTTTAAAAAGCAATATTAATTTCCTTTTCCCACAATTGAATATCGGACCAAAATTTTTTTATTATTTTTATTATTGTACTACCACTACTTGATCTATTTCCTAATATGAGAGAAGTAATACTAGGTAATGTTTTGATTATTAAAAAACAAATTCAATTATATGTTGCACTTTCTAAATCTGCAAACATTATTGTTAAAAAAATAGTAAATATAGTTCTAAAAAGTTTTATTAAATATTATATTGGTCATTTTAAAATCTAAAAGATAAATTAAATTTTAATGCAAAATTTAGATACCAAATTTTACATTTATCTAAACTTTTATTTGTACAACAAGTATACCTTCCTTATGTAATTTCAATTTGATTTTCTATTAAAAATTATTGTGAACATTTGTTGTTCATTTTTGGTGTATATTATAAGTTTAATTACATTTTAATGTGTATGGTTTAATTTTGATACATTTAATATTTATTTATTAGTCAATTTTATCAAAAATATATTTTTAATAGAGTATTTCAAAACTTAAAAATATTACTTTTTTATATTAATTCCAACCATAGATAGCTTATATGTAGGTGATATGATTATAACAAAATTTTATCCGGTAAGAGTCTATTTCATTTAAAAATAAGATCTACTTATATATAAAACACAGATGAAGTAAAATTTAAAATTTAAAATATACAATTCAAGTATCGTTTGACCTAATAAAATGAATTTCTAAACTTGTCCCAAAAAAAAAACCCTATGTGTATTATAATATTTTTAATTGTGCCTAAATACTAGCTTTTTTCTAAGCTACAAGTTGAATGTTGCATGACTGCAATTCTATAATCATTCAAACGTAAGTTACGTGAAGACTATTATTTAAATTCAAAATTACATGGTTGCAAATCATTCATTTAATACGTATTTTAGTACGAATTTTTTATATCCTTTTATATTTTAAAAAATTTTGGACTACTACAATAAGAAAAAATAAAAGAGATAGCTAAGAGGAAATTTTTCATAATTCTTTGAAATATTCAAAAAAAATTATTAATTAATTTGAATATACATGTAGTGCTTGCTTGAAATATAGAATTTATAGTGGATAATTAGATATTAAAATAGGATGTGTTAGCGTGACTTGTAAATTGTAATTTATTACACGTTGATTGTGTTTATAAGAATTAGAATTGATAAAGTGTTATATGTTGTGTGTATTAGTGAGTTTTGATAATAGTATTGATGGTTATGTAATGCTTGAAAAACATGAGTTCTATTAGAGCAAAACCCAACTAAAACCCAAATCCAAACTTAGCAGAAAATTTGGCTCAAATAAAGCCAAAGCCCACTCAAAATCTGCCAACAAAAGTCAAATATATAGGATAAATATCAACTTTCATTTTTTTTTTTTAAATCACAAAAAAAAAAGAAAAAAATAGACCCAAAATTCATGGGATTTTTCAAGCTCAATTTTCCAACTTTCTTGATCAAGTTCCTTGCTCAATTCACCAAGAAATCTTTTCCAATCACCATCTAGAAGTTAAGGTGAGTTTACATGTCTTATTGTGATGATTATTATCCCTTTGTTAATTGAAATTTCTGTCAAAAGTTAGTCTCATGGTAAATTACAAGTAATCTTAATATGTTGAGTTGTTGTTAGGTTGTTGAGAAACCTATTAGATCCTCAAAGTTGTAGTATACGAGTTCTTGAAGTGGTTGTTGAGTACAAGAAGTGTTGAAGTTATTATGAAGGTGAAAGTTGTAGTAGACAAGTGGTTACATGTGTAGGAGTTGTTTTGAGATAGTGCATGTGTTCATGATGATGATGAAGTGTATAAAAGTAGGTTAAGAAGTTGTTTGATGCTTCAAAAATGAAGTTCATACATGTTTTGAGTTGTTTGGAGCATGTAGAATGTTGTGTGATGTTTGTATTGAGCTTAGAGTAAGGTTGGAGAAATGAAAAGTGTGTAAAAATTGAGTTTAAAATAGAGGAAGTTCGAAAAATTCCAAACACCCTATCAAATGGCCCGTTTGGAGGGGTGTTTGGGGAGTTTATGGTGCAAACGGCCTGTGGGAAGGAGTATTGAGCTCTCGGGTGAGTTCCGTGTGCTTTCCTTGGGTGTAAACGGGCATTGAAACGGCCTGTAGCTGAGGGTGTAGCGCTTAGTGGAATATTTATGTGTTTTCCCTAGGTCCGTCCCAAAAGCCTTGGCAACGGGCTGTCTGGAGGGGTGTTACGCTTGCTGACCTTTGTGTTGGATATATATCTCTTTCTACGCTGCTGGCCTTGATCTGTACACCACCGGTGTTAACACATGCGTCATCGACATTGAGCCGACGTACTTCTAAAAAAATATTATTATTATTATTAATTAAATTTGTTTGTGATGATTTTATTACTTTGTATGTTATTCCTTAATTGTTTCTTAGTTTATGATTAATTAAAAAGCTTATATGAATCAACTATGGGTATTATTGCTTAGTTATGTTATTATATGAGTTGATTTGTGATTAATAAATGTTAAATATTTAGGAACTAATCATGATTATATTCAATTGAGAAATAGTGATATTTGATATCTATATACACACATTGTGTGAGTGATTATGAATTGGAATATGATTGTGAATTAACCATATTTTACATGGAATGATTTCTTTAACAGATTCCCATACTCAACTGAGTTCAAAGACCGGACTTTTGCTTGATAAACCTAATTATCAGGGTACGCAGTAATGTGATTTTTTATTTTTAATTATTATATATATGTATTTGTAGATCAACTCTAATTAAAGTGGAATTAAAAATGGTTTGAATTAGTTGTGTTTTTCATCATTGAATCCGGTCCAAGGAACGGTAACTCTGTTAAAGAGGTTAATATAGTAGTTTAGGTGCTTAGGCCGCTTAGTCATGATGCAATGACCTTTCTTAGTGGTTTAGCGGGTAGTTGATAGAGAGTATTGTATCATTATAACATTTGCTTATTCTTAAAATGATATAATATGATTTAATTCACTTTTATGGGGATGATTGAACTAGGCGGTATTATTGATTAAGTTAAGTAAAGTTCATAATGGCTGTAAACCCTAGAGGAAATTACTCTTTCATTATGAGGATTTATCATAGATATAAGTATTCGAACTGCTTATATCAACCTCCATGAGTAGCCGTGGTTATTCAGGACCCCCAGATCCCCTAGGATTGAATTCAAGGTTTGAATACTTCAGTGTTGTATTGTTGAATTAATTAAAGAGAGATAAATTATGAATGCTTCGCATTAGTTTAGGAGTTTATGCCACATTGTATTGCTGTGTACTAGGTCTTTGGCTCGCTTTTACTATTTTAGGTATTGAAGATGTTGAGTTCTATGATTCATTGGGTTATGGGATGGACTTTGAAGACTTTTTGAATGAGTGTGACAATTAAGATTCGTGGACTAACTCTGTTGTTTCCTTGGAAAGAAAGACTAAACCAAGCTTGTTTTTGAAAAGTTTCTATTTAAATTCCTTATATTATATGCGATATATGTTTGTAAACTGTAAGATACTATGACATTGGTATCTATATGTTAATATATTAAAGTGTCTACTCATTTTTTAGTAGCTTTTGTTAAGTAATTGTAAGTTTAATAAGATTAAACAGGTAATTCGCATAAACAATCCCCTTTCAGACAATCTAACACATAATATGTCCATATATTATATGTGGTTGGGGGACATGACATGTCATATATTAATATTGTACATGTCGAATGCTTACATTCTCTTAAGTATTTTTTTTGTATCAAATTTTTATTTTGTAGTTCTTATGATTTTCTTTTATTTTTCATTGAAATGTCTTCTGCAATGATTTTAAAAAGAAGAAGGGCAAATTAATAATTGTAAACCCCGAAAATTTTCACAATAGTATACGGTAGTAAAATAAAAAACGTAAAGTAAATAGTGAATTTAGGATCCGATAAAAATCCTAGAATAGACCTATGAGTTGTAATAAACTCATTGCTAGTTTGAAAAACCCGAATAAAAATTTTCTTGACCTTAAGAGATACAAAAAACGAGATTTCGTATCTTGAACTGATAATTCAATATATAACTAGAAATAGCTTTAAAGTTTCAAAATCGATAAGATACAGTTTATTAGTAGAGCTTATCGGTATAAAACAATAAATTTAAAAAGGAAATATTAAGATTATAAATACAAACAGACACTAATACTGAACAATAATTATCAATTTAGATCTAAAAAGAAAATTTCAAACCGTTGTTATACTTATTAAGAAATTTCAAATTTATTAGGACTGGGTTCCTAACTTAATTCATCGAACTTGAAAATTCAATCATGTAAGTCAAAAATACTAAAAATAATTAATCGTGTGGGTTTTAACTAAAAATTTGAAAATACAAATAACTTAAAGTTTTGTAGTAACTTAGGTAAATTTTATCTCGATAAAATGTAAATACGAGTATAGCTATACGTGAATAATTTATTTTTAGTAAAAAAAAAATATTTTAGTTAATAACTACTATATATATATATATATATAAAGAGAAAAGAAAATCGGACAATCCCATCGCGGCATGAATTGAGGAATGGATGATGATCGGCAGAGGAGCTCACGCGCACGAGCAACAAGAGTCCACCAAGCAGTAGCTTCATCTCACGTGAGCAGCATGGATGATCGAGCAGATGAAGTCCTCCATGCGCGCGCTGCTGAATTCTTCCCAAGCAAGACAAAGCTCACTCCACGCGCATGCAACAGCCACCGACTAGCAAGCTGTTCTCCATTCGCAAGCAGCAGGAGTCCACCGAGCAACTGAGATTCTTCATGCACACGGCAAGAGACGCACGGCAACGGCAATCGATCAAGCAGCAGCTTCCCTTCACGCGCAGCACAACAGCATTCCCCGCACCCCTTCTACGCACACGAGCAGCTGAAGCAGAGCACCATGGAAAACAGAGCAGCAACAGCAGAGGTCTCTGTTGCAACCAGCTGATAATTAATCAACTTTGCTCCGATTTTTACAACAAATTTCAACCCGAAAAGGACACCCCAACCAACCCAAAAGCTACACCTATAACCAACATTTAATTTGCAATAATTATAGACCAAATAGAAGAGGAAAACAGCTCGAAAATTAGATAGAAAAATCGTGATGCAGTAGCCAAGAACCTCCCCTGCTGCAGAGATCTAAAATTTTTGTCTAACTTTGATCCGAAATTTGAGCCTTAAACTTCAAACGAAATTGACCCACAATCTAACCAAAACACTCCACATGTAATCAACAATAAATGAGGAGAATTTCAGCTTGGATAAACAACCACAACCACCCCAAATATCTTTGCAAAAATCGGATGTTACCAGCTGCAGCAGAGGAAGAATTCAACAAATACAACAGCATACATCTCCAGATTTAGCTCCGATTTTAGCAATATTCCTAGGCTTCAATGGGCTGATATTTTTGACCAATTAAACACCAATAGAGAGCCTTCAAATGGACACTTCATACACCAAAAATTAATGATAAAATCGGATCCAAAATCTATCCAAAAATCAAGATGAATTGTCCCAAAAATTTCAAATTTTCACACTTCAAACTTCAATAGATTTTGACCAGATTTTTATACAATTTAAGCTCTTATTTTTACACACATAAATAGCATTAATTAGCTACCAAACAAACACAATTAAGACCCCAAAGATAGCCACAAAAATCTATCAAAACACAAGTCAAATTGTCATCCAAATTTGCAAAATCATATGGAAAATTCCAGCTGCAATTGTGAACATTTTTCAAGCCCAAAACCCATTCCTTAGCCCCTAAAACTTAGCCTAGTCCTAGTATATGTATATAAGCTTAAGTTAGTTACAATTTGAGCTCATAAATCCCACAAAAGCACTCCAAAAACACAGCTGCAAACATAAGTGTGTCCAGCTCTTTTTCCTTCCCTTGTTTCCATTGCAACCTTCAACTTAGAAGCTTAGAAACCCTTGTATAATCAACCATAAACCCCTAGCTTACTTCCATACCCTACCTACACACTAAGCTCATCAACAACACCCACAACCAAATCAAATGTCTTAAGTTATCCTAAGATTCAAGAGAAGGAAACCAGCTTGACAAGGTGAGGATATTGGATTGCATTAGTAAACTCCCATTATAGTTAATGTTGTTTAGTTAGAAACTCATCATCTAATCTTTGATCTAGGTTTAATTCTTATTTTAAGAGGAAGTTGAACATCCTTCTTTCATTCCAATCCAAGGTAAGTTTTAAACTACAACCTATCCTTGTTAAAGTTGTGAATGGACTTTAGGATGGATTATTGAGCATTGGAAGAAAGTTTTATGGTTGATAGAAGTTGTTAATCTATTGATGAATTCAAGTAGATAGATGGTTGATGTGTTAGAAATGTTTAGATATTGTTGGAAAAGAAAAATACCAACTTACAAGTATTATAATTATGGTAATAGTAAATTCGGATCTAGAAATAAAGTGTACAAAACAAGACTCAAATTTCATATAATCTAGTCTAAATTCATGTTTAAAGCTTCTAAGACCTTATATGAACATAAAACTTGATAAAACAAGCTTTACAGGCATGATTAGAAGTCCTACATTACAAGAAAAGTGTTATGAACAAATTCATAGAAATTATACATGCCAAGACTTCTACAAATTATGACAGAATTTAAGATGTAAATGAAGGTTTAAATGGGATCCTCTAAAATAATATATAATCAAAAGAAACTTAAAAGAATTAAACAATAAAAATTTCTTTCCCATAAGAATCAATACTTTAAGAAATAGTTATAAACCATAGGAATGATACAAAATACCGACATAAGACACTTAGACACTTATAGGAATTTTATTTTCTATTTATAAATATTTCATCTTAATAGGTAATTGCGATACTGTCGATGATTTCCCGGTCGATTACTACGCCTGATCAGTATAAACAGGTGACTAACTTAGACTTGTTACATTATTTGTGATTGTAGTTTAGTGGCACTAAAATACAAAGATAATAAGGATGAACTCTCATGTATATGGGATTATGGGATTTGCTTGCTGGTTGAAATTACTTATTTGATAAATACTACTAACCAAAAGTGATAATGAATGGCTTGTGAAATTACTGTATGCGAAGCATGTTGAGTGTCTAAATGAAGTTGAACACTTATAACCTGACTAAAAATTATCGAACTCATAAGTAAAATGGTGCATGCATAGCATGATTTGCACATACTGCATTATGTTTTTATGATAGCCTACTACGTGTTAGAATTTCGGTTCTCTGGTAATACTTCATTTTTCTAGGCAAGAGACTATTAGTTCTATACAAGTTTACCTTTGTTCTGTCGGTTCCATGGGAACTAACTGGTAACGAAGGACGCCACCCATGGTATCGCTGTGAAATGTCTAACACTTAGTAGAGTTTCTAAGGCGTAAAACAGGAAATGAGTGTTTAAAACATCATTAACATAAAGAGATAATAATTGTGAGGATTATGGATTTCCTGTGTACTTAGTTTCTCCTGGGTAGGTGATTCAGGGATCGATTCCTTCAACCCCGATGAGAAGGCATAAATCTCCATCCTGTTTGGATTCCGGTTTGTCCAAGCTTGTAATTGTTCATGTTTTTGATTGATACATTACATATGATTGATAATAACTTGCTTGTTGTGATAAGTCTGGTTATTCACTGAGCCCATGGTTATGCTCACACTCCTACAGTCCTTACAGGATGACACTTAAGCCTTGGTTAGTGGCTTCTAGGAGCTTAGAGACGGTATGATTCTAAAGCTGGAGGAGTTTTGGAAACAGGGAAAAATAGTTTCTTTATTTATATGTATTAATTGGTGTTAGTGCATCAATTTTATTATCTGAGAACTTAGAAAGTTTTATGGTTTGTAATAGTTATTATTCAGACAGTAGCACTTAATTATGGTATTGTGATTTTATTTACTTTCATCGTTTCTTATCACGCAACCAAAAAGATCCTGTTTTGTTAAACTCATGTCACTTTCCAAAGTAGTTCTAGTATTGATATGTGTATTTGATATCGTCTGGGTCATCAGGTTGTATCATAATATATATATTACTACTAGGGTACTATTGGGCGTGACAATAATTGGTCCAAAACCTCTACCTAAGGTCTCCTAAACCTACTCACTACTCAGTACTCATTGTATAAACCCCATGTTTGGAGTTAATGTCATATTTTCTACATGCATTTTACCTAAATGTGTGAATAAATACCTAACATTTAAAATAATTAATTTAATACCTAATTGAACTTTAGCACACTAACAGTACTTAAGCTGACTTCATTTGTTGTAACTAAATGGCATTAAGATGCATGCCAAGTTGGATTAAAATGAAATTTCCACTACTTATAGAAAAAGAGTGAAGAGAAAAATGAACATTTCTACAAGTTTGGTGAAAATGAAATTTCCATAGATGATCTTTTCTTCTCTCTAAAATATCTTACATTACACTTAACCTTAAGGACACAATTACTCCCATCGATCATTTGATGCCCCTTAAGCTTAGAAAAACTAAATCAATCTCTATCAATTCACCAAATCATAAGCCTATACCCGTTAATGGAGCATCTACAACGTTATATAAATTTAAATACCATTACACAACACTACCACTTCCGTCACAACAATCTAACCTGAAAAAAAAAAAACCATACAAATATGGGATAATTTAAAAATATACAAAATACATATAAAGTCAGAATTTTTTCAAAAACAAATGACATGGAAATTTCAATTTTAACCAATTTAACAAGTGCCACAAATGTCATTCAATCCTTTGTCCTACTTATCAAATAGTTCTAATAGAGTTAGTTAGGGTACTATTAGTGTGCATACAAAGTTCAATTAAGTGTTAAATTGATTATTTTACACTCCGGATAATAAATTACTCATTTTAGGAAAGTACATGTAGTAAATATAACATTAATCATAGTTTTTCCTCTTGATTTCAAAGAGCTAGGACAAATATTTAAAATTAAGGAAGAACTAAACCCATAAAAGAGGTAAGAATCAAGTAAACTCAAAAATCCATTGTTGTTCTTGAGTTTAGATTAGTAGACTAATAATAAGGAGAACACACTTCTTAAAAAAGTAATTGAGGAGATTGGAGAAAGAGATAGATAAACATTAAAGGTAAGAGTTAGTTATAATGAAGTTGTAATGTTATGAATAAATCTTTCATAGAAATATGTTTGTGATCTTATGGGTGTTGTTCGTAATGAGTTATGGGATTTCTCAATGATTAGAGATCAAGATATTAATTTAATTTATGTGTTGGGGTTGGAAAACTTAATTTGCTCTTGTCACATGTTGTATGGACTATTGTGTAGAGCTAAGAATCAATAATAGAATGTAACATTAAATTGGAAAATCATGAAACTAATAGAGAACTAAAGAGAAACTAGTATCAAAAGTTGTTAAACTCGCGATTTTATGTAAAATCGCCAATGAGTCTATTACGCCCCAAAGGATATCTTAGAAGTGGCAGTCCGTCACATACAGTATTAAAGCTAAAGAATGAATTTCCAAAGTCATGCGAAAGCTTCGATACCATACGTAAGGCGCCTATCACAACAATAGGAGACACCAACGAGATATGTAGTTCGATAAAGTTGATATAACATACAATAATCTAGATAAACATTTAACTTCAAAATTATAAAAATATGGTCTTTACATCATCTTAGGGGCATTTCCTGGTAAATCTTCAAGGATCAAAATATAAATTTTGTCTTGCATTAAAAACAAAACTAGAATAAAAAATATTTAAAAGGGAATCTATGCTAAGATTTTCAAAAGGATTCCTCGCACCCCCCCCCCCTCCCCCCCAATCTCACTCAGATGTATGGAGACCCCGAGTATAAAAAAGATTGGTCCCGCATCAACAAAAATCTATCGAGGTATAAGCTCAACTAGCTTAGTGAGAATATTCCCAAATTAACTTTCCGTATCAAGAAAATCAAACAAGTTATTAAACAAGCATATGAAATGCGTCAAACACGTGAGTAAGTAATACGTATGATTAGCCGAAAATCATATGTCTGAATGGATTTACGCGCTCCATTCAGGGTTAGGTGTTTCAGGCTCCTTAAATCCTGCTTCATAATCCAATTATGTAGTTCTTTCGAGCTCCTACTCGCTCTATAATGAAATAGTTCTTTTGGGCTCCTATTCATCAATCCTTAAATAGTTTTTTCGAACTCCTATTCGCCCATCATTGCAGACATTGCAGGTCCCTGTGAATCCCACAACTATATGCTTGTCCGATAGAGGGCATAGTAGCTGATCCAATGAAAATCATTTAGTGATATGCATGAATCAATTAATATAACTGTTGACATGTAATTAAGGTAAGGTAAAGGCAGTCATAGAATTTACAAACACTCCATCATTATAATAAAACACAAATTTAATTAACAACAATTCATATCTGGATATGCTTAGTATACTTTCAACCAATATTATCATGCATATTCCATTTTCAACTTTTCCTATTTTTAGTGCCTCTAACTACAAGTACGAAAAAGTAAGAGATAAACTCTATCGGCCATTCTAGCCAAAATCTTTTACTAGTAATAGTCTTTCGAATACGGATCCTCCAAGGCTTTGTCACATAAACAAAAGAAATATCCGAAATGAGTATTTCCAAAAAGTTTTACTTAAACTAGGAATTTCAAGTTAAAATGGTCGTAACTTGCTCCTTTTAACTAGAAATTTCGTATATTATATATCATTTTCTACCTACTTGAAAAAATCTATCTATTTCTAAGGTTATTTTTAACATTAAAAGCCGTTTGGGTTTCAAAATGGGTCTATACATAATAGACACAAAAATCCCAGCTCTTAAATTGTAATTTTTCCAAATTTTGCTTCATCTAAAAGTCTATAACAAACGCATAGACATTTATATGGTTGAAAATTTATTTAATATAGATATGTACCCATATTATATATATGATTCTAGTGATGTTGCTTCAATAATGATTTTTCATAAAGCAATTTATTTTAGAAGTTGGAAAATGAAGTTTACAAAAATCTTTTTTTAAGTCGTTAGACGAAAATTAAGATTTTTAGTTTGTTACTAATTAATGACTATTCATTTAAAACCATCATTTTTTATATTTTCTTAACTTCATAAAGATAGATTTATTTCTTAAAAACTTGGTTCTTTAAATTGTCTAATAATTTGAGATTTTCCTAAGTAGTTGTTTAATTAGCGGTTTGAACCTAAATTCCATTAGAAAGACTTGCTTTATTCTTGGTGCTTTTCAAGGTGTTGGAATAAACCTTAAAAATGAGTTTTTAAAAGAGTATTATATAATAAAGAACTATCAATATTAAGGTTTAATAATAAATTTATTTTAGTATTTTGAAAAGAGAGTAATGGAACCACATAATTAAGTTTTGAAGAAATTTTGCATAATAATAATACTTAAAAATTTATGATGAATTTATGAGGTTTAATAATAAATTTATTTTAGTATTTTGAAAAGAGAGTAATGGAACCACATAATTAAGTTTTGAAGAAATTTTGCATAATAATAATACAAAATTTATGATGAATTTATAGTCTTTGAAGAGGATATTGTTGAATCATGATCCTAAGTTTTAATGAAAATTAAGTGAATGTTGGACTAGTGATTTGGATTTAATCTTAATTAGAAAAACCTTAGTTTGTTCTTAGTATTTTTCAAGATGTTGTTGCATGCTTATAAATAAGTTTTTTTTTTTAAGAAAACATTGTATACCAAAGAATTATAACATAAAAATTTAATGATAAACTTATTTTATTATTTTGAAAAGAGTGCAGCTAAACCATTATGCCTACATTTTAGTGAAAACTTCTCGCAAGTGTTAAAATCATGCTTATTGAAGTTTTGTCTTAATAAAAGAAAGAAGTAACTCATTTTATTTCTTTGAAAATTTTATCAAGACAACAACATTACGACCATGCATGAATACGAACTTGTAGCTATGTAGTATGATAAAATAATTCACATAGAGAATAAAAGACATAGAAAATTGAATAAACATACATGTAAAATAAAGTATTGAGAAGTCTTAGCTTGCATCAAGGCTTTCTAAAACTTATACATGAATAAGTTTCATAAAAAAAAAAAAAAAAGAAAAGCAAGAAAATATAAGAAAAACATGGGAGTCTGATAGGTCAACCCAAACTTCAAATGGGTTAAAATGAGTCCAAGGAACCCATGTGCCAAAATTAACCATCAACATATATTATATTAAAAAGAAAACAAAAAATGGAACTTATAGCATAAGAAAACAAGTTGATATATAAGACAATATTATTGAATATTTAAATAAATAAAACGTGTAAGTATAAGCAAACTATTAAAACCTTTAATTTTCTACTTAAACGTAACTTGTATCAAAGTATAACTTTGAAAAGGAATAGAAGTATAAGACATTCTTGATTAGTTATACAAGATTCCCATAGAATTAAGTTTTTATTATGGCTTAGCAGTTATTTAAATGTTAACAAAGTCTTTAAAAATATCTGATCTTTTTATCTTTCCTCTCGTGAAACAAACATAAGGAATAAGGATACAATCAATTTGACTCTCTACATGCTTTTTTATATATTTTTCAATGTTCTAGCTATTTGCAATCTTAAAGCAGTCGATGGGTTTACATTTGTGTTTAGGTACTAAATCGAATTTACGTTAGGTAGTTTGTTATTGGTTAGATAATAATCTCCTATTTTTACGGGATTCTTTAAGTGTTTGAATTAGTCTAAAATTAGTTAGCATTAAGTTGCGTATTTCTTGTTCTTTTTGTTATGTTAAGGCTATTTATAAGCCAGCTTTTCATTTCAATAAAAGACAGATTTTCTTCAATTTCTTTCTTTCTTCTACTTTGATTTCATCTTTAACATTTGGTATTAGAGCCTTACACGAGGCTTGATTGAATTAGAAACAACAGTTTTCTACTTGAGTAGTGATTCAAAGATGGCAACAGAAAGTTCATCTGTACAGCCATTTGTTCTGAAATTTGATGGGTACTATGATCATTGGGCAATGCTCATGGAGAATTTTTTTACGATAAAAAGAATATTGGAATATAGTGGAGAATGAGATACCTACAGCAGCAGCATATGGTGGTGCTTTAACACAGACGCAGAGGGAATATTGAAGATCAGAAGCTGAAAGATTTGAAAGCAAAGAACTACTTGTTTCAAGCTCTAGATCGTTCAGTTCTGGAGACAATTCTCAATAAGGACACATCTAAGAGCATATAGGATTCGATGAGACAGAAACATCAAGGTGCAACAAGAGTCATGCATGCACATTTGCAAGCTCTATGAAAGGAGTTTGAGGTTCTTGAAATGAAGGTAGGAGAATCTGTAAGTGATTATTTGCTCAAACTCTTACCATAGTTAACAAAATGAAAGCAAATGTGAGAACAAGGGAGATGGTGAAGTGGTTTCCAAAATTGTGAGATCAATGACTCCTAAGTTTAACTATGTGGTGTGTTCTATTAAGAAGTCTAAAGATACAAGTACTTTATCTATTGATGAGCTCAAATGCAGTTTGCTTGTGCATGAGCAGCGTATGAAAAGGAATTCTTTAGTAGAAGAAGTACATGCTCTGAAGATTTATTCTGGAGATCAGCTTGGAGGAAGGGGTCGAGGTCGAGGAAGGGGAAGAGGCAGAAAAACCTTCGACAAATCCATCGTAGAATGCTTCAATTGTCATAAGTTAGGGTATTTTCAATGAGAATGTCCTAGCAAGGAGGCAAACTATGTAGAGGCAAGAAGAGATGCTGTTGATGGCGTATGTAGATGTTGATACACCCATCAAAAAGGATACATGGTTGCTTGACTCGGGATGTAGCGATCACATGTGTGGAAGAAGGATTACTTCACTGATATTGATGAAAATTTCAGAGATACAGTGAAGCTGGGCGACAATACATGCATGGCTGTCGTAAGAAAGGGCAATGTGAGGCTGAAAGTGAATGAAGTGGTGCAGATTATTATAGGAGTTTTCTATGTGCTGCAATTAAAGAACAACTTGCTGAGTGGAGGGCAATTGCAAGAGAAAGGGCTCTCTTTTTTGTTTCAACATGAGAAGTGCAAAGTGTATCATCCAAAGGAGGCTTGATTATGGAAATTAAAATGTCTGCAAATCGAAAGTACATGTCCAACGCTATATGTCAGCCTGTAGCATCTACTTATTTGATACACTTACTGAAGACCTAGTGCAGCTTAGCATTGCAGATATGGGCACTTGAGCTTTAAAGGCTGGAGATCTTCAACAAAAGGAGATGGTGAATGGCCTACCGCAACTAATGTCCCCATCAAAGCTGTGCAACGACTGTCTTATAGGAAAGCAACAAAGAGATACGTTTCTGAAACGAAGCATTTGGAGAGCATCACATGTCCTACAATTGATACATATTGACATTTGTGGATCGATCACACCCATATCCAACAACAAAAAGAGGGATTTAATCACTTTTATTGATGACTTCAGTAGAAAAATGTGGGTTTATTTTTTGGTAGAGAAATATGAAGCCCTTGCTGTTTTTAAAAAGTTTAAAGTGCATGTTGAAAAGGAATCAGGTTTCTTTATTAAAAATTTATGTACTGATCGAGGCGGGGAATTTACATCACATGATTTCAATAATTTTTGTGATGTAAATGGCATACAAAGAAAGTTGACAGCAGCTTACACGCCATAGCAAAACGGAGTTGTGGAGCGAAAGAACATAACCATTATGAATATGGTTCACAGCATGCTCTCAGAAAACAAAATTCCTAAAACCTTTTGGCCTAAAGCAGTCAATTGGGCAGTGCATGTTTTGAATCGAGTCTAATAATGGCAGTGAAAAATCAAGTTCCAGAGGAAGCTTGGAGTGGAGGTAAGCCTTCAGTTAAGTACTTTAGAGTTTTTGGATGCGTTTCTCATGTCCATGTGCCAGATAGTACGAGAAGTAAGTTAGATGATAAGAGCATCAGTTGTGTTTTGCTTGGAGTTAGTGAAGAGTCAAAGGCCTTAAATCCGATTTCACAAAGGATTATAAACAGTAGAGATGTTATATTCGAAGAAGACAAGTGTTGGGATTGGGATAAGAAGTATGAAGCAGTCATCACATGCAATTTAGAATAGGATGATCATTCAAATGAGGAGACAGCACTATAAGAGAATGGAGATAGGAGAACGTCTGATATTGATGAGGAGGAAAATCCTTATTCTAGTTCATCAATGAAGATGGCTCTATCAACTCAAATGAAGAGAGGAATAGAATGCCACCAGTATATATGAGAGACTATGTGACAGGAGAGGGACTTTTTGAAGATGATGGAGAGGCTCAATTTTTATGTTTGCAACGGTGATCCTATTCGTTTTGAGGATGTTGTAAAAAGTGAGAAATGGAGAAAAGCCATGAATGTTGAAATGGAGGCAATAGAAATGAATGGTACGTGGGAATTGGAATTACCTAAAGGGTCAAAGAAGGTTAGAGTGAAGTGGGTTTTAAGACTAAGTTTGATGAAAATGGAGAAGTGAACAAGTATAAAGCCAGACTTGTAGTGAAGGGGTATGCTCAAGAACATGGAACATATTACACTGAGGTATTTGCACCTATGGTGCGTATGGAGACAATTCGTTTAGTCATTGCACTTGCAGCTCAAAAGCAATGGACTGTTTATCAACTAGATGTAAAGTCTGCATTTTTACATGGTGAGCTAAATGAAAATGTCTATGTAGAGCAGCCTTGTGGATATGTGAAAAGAAGATGAGAAGAAGGTTTACAAGTTAAAAAGGGCACTTATAGGCTCAAGCAAGCACCAGTGCATGGTACAGCCGTATAGAAGCTTATTTAATGAAGGAAGGTTTTGAGAAGTGCGACTAGGAGCATACTTTGTTTATTAAAACAAAGGAAGAAGGCAGAATGTTGGTTGTAAGTTTGTATGTATGATGATCTTATCTTTACTGGAAATAACGAGTTAATGATTGTAGATTTTAAAAATTCCATGAAGCATGAGTTTGATGTGACTGATCTTGGAAAAATGAGATATTTCCTTGGTCTTGAAGTATTGCAAAAGCCGGATGGGATTTTCATATGTCAAAAGAAGTATGCAGCAGAACTTCTACGAAGGTTTGGGATGGATAATAGCAATGATGTGCATAATCCGATTGTTCCTAGTGTTAAGCTTACAAAGGATGAAGGTGGAGTTAAAGTGGACAAAACTTATTACAAGCAAGTTGTGGGTAGTTTAATGTATCTCACAGCAACTTGTCCAAACATGATGTTTGAATTTAATCAGTAGGTATATGGAAAATCCCACTGAGTTACACTTGCAGGTTGCAAAACGAGTGTTAAGGTATTTAAAAGGAACAATTGGGTTTGGAATTTTCTATAAGAAGGGAGGAGATGAAGAACCAGTTGTTTATTTGGATAGTGATTATGCTGGCGACTTGAAAGATAGGAAGAGCATTTCAGGCTATGTATTTTTACCGAGCTCAGGAGCACTATCGTGGTCATCGAAAAAAAAAACCAATCATGAGTCATCCACTACCGAAGCAGAGTTCATTGCTGCAGCTTCTTGGCTTGCCAAGTTGTATGTTAAAAAGGTGCTAGGAAAGTTAGGGAAGAATCAAGATAAGTCAACTGTCATTCACTGCGACAATAGCTCAGCTATCAAGCTTTCAAAGAACCCAGTGATGCATGGTTGAAGTAAGCATATAGATGTCATTTCCATTTTCTTCGTGATCTTACTAAGGCCGGTATAGTGAATTAGTGCACCAATACACAAGAACAATTGGCTGATATCATGACTAAAGCTCTTAAGTTGGATGTTTTCTTGAAGCTACGTGGATCGTTGGGGGTTGTGCAGATACTGATGTAAACTGAATGCTTGTAGCATTGAGTTTAAGGGAGGATATGTTGGGTAGTTTGTTATTGGTTAGATAATATTTTCAGCTAGTTTGTTATTGGTTAGATAATAATCTCCCATTTTTATGAGATTCTTTAAGTGTTTGAATTAGTCTAAATTAGTTAACATTAAGTTGCGTATTTCTTGTTCTTTTTGTTATGTTAAGGCTATTTATAAGCCGACTTTTCATTTCAATAAAGGACAGATTTTTCTCTTAGTTTCTTTAGATTTCATCTTTAACAATTTTGAATACTTTATAAGCTGAACAAAATGGATTCTTCCCGTTTATTAATCATACTTAACTTTGCTAACACAAAACTGCTTATAAATTATAATTATATTTATCATACTTGGATCGATAGTTTTGATGCCACATCAGCATTTGCTGGCACTTGTGGGCTTGTTTCTCGAACAGGGCTGTGAAACTTGCTTGGACTTCTGATGCGGACCTTCTTAAATCATGGAGCTGGGCTTCCCTGACATCACTGATGGGTTCATGAATTTCACTGGGTGTAGACTTGTGAATTTCTTGGCGTAAATTCCTTGGACGAAGGCCCATTACAATTGGTCGCATTTGTGATTTTTGTCTTTTCCCTCACAGGAGTTCGTGTTCATGTGTAATTTTTCGAAAATACAAAAACATATACATAAAAATACAGCATAAAATCAATTAAAGCACTTAATTTCACACTTATTACACACTATTAAATTGAAGTCCATCATAAAAGAAATTGTTCGCATGACTAAGGTAAAAATCACTATACCGTGTGACGATATGAAGCACCGAGACAACAACGAATAATAATAATAATAATATGTGAACACTAAAAAACAGGTCCAACGCTAGACAACAAGAGAAAATACAACCTTCATTTTATTCTCATAGTATGTTTAATTTTCAGACTGAAACAGGATAGTGATTCTTAAATAAAAGAACCGAAAAGTAATATGTCATTATTTTTTTACCATTCATTCGAGGTATTAAAAATAAATATATAAAAGAATACACCAGTAAAGATTAAAAAAATAATTATTATTATCTTATAAAGGAGTGATAATTCCTAAATTTTTTTAGTGAAAAGGAAGTTTCGAATTTTTTATGACACTGTTAATGATACATTCTAGTTAATAATTTGATTATTAAAATAAATATAATAAGTAATATATTAAATATTTCAGTATGGTAATCAGAGTTAGGTATGAACATGGTTATCAAATAACTCAGGCGTTATTAAAAAAATATGACAAAAACATAGAATATATAGAAAAAGGAATATTTATACTATTTTATTTTTAAAAAACCAAAAGAAAGGCATTGTGGACGCCAGCTATTTGTAATGCCAATACAACACTCACAACAATATAACAAAATAGAAAAATCTCATTACATCAACAACAAGGTTATAGTATACCACATATCCAATCACAATAGTCATGTATGTACAATATGCATCTCGTATTACATGTGGCTTTGGAAGAGTGACATGAAAACATATGCAAAGAATAATTAAAAATGAGAAGATAGGAGGAGCAGACAATCTCCGAGAGCTTGAGTGCACTAGTAACAAATGAAGAAGCTAGATAATATCAACCTTACTATTCAAGAAGAGAAGCAATATATTCTTCACTCTAATCTCTATTTGATTTTTCCTGAAAGCATTTCAATAGCACGATGGTGTTTTCTTACAATTTTCTTCATTCCTCAAATGAGGAAGAGCTTAGCTCTTGATGGTGTTTATCAGACAGTATTGACTATCAATGGAAAAGATAAAATTTTATATGGGCTCTTTCGTTTAAGGAAAGTCTCTTTAAGCTCTTTAAGAAATGTTAAGAGTGGACAGGTTGGTTCAGTCCAACAGTCCTTCATTCGATTTCACTATATCAAGTCTTTCTTATTCATTCCAATTTTATAGATTTAACTCTTCGAGTTATGTCACTCAATGCAAAAGATTGGATCAAAGTTACCGTTAACTTAAAACCTTTACTTTTAGATTTAACATTCTACAGTAGCATTGCAACATTATCATATTTTTCTGAGATTGCTCACATGCATGCGGTTGGCTTGACATGCTGTCCACTCTTTCGCACCACTTCCTACCAAAGCATGGAGGTTTATAATAAATCCAAAGAAGATATTGGGTCTTTTTCCCTTGCGGCTTTGCATCGCGAAACTAGCCCATCGTTTTCTCTTTTTTCTTTTCGTTTTTCTTTTGTTCATATTCCCTTAAGTAGCCCACTGATTGAATGAGATTTTGATATTTTCTTAAACAAAATCCCACGGCGGTGGGACCCTTATTTAATGAACCTTAGGACAAATAATGGATAATATCGCTTGGGCATATCCTTTTTACATGGAAGCAGGAGATTATTGAAGGGGTCCATGTTCCTCTCTATCATGAGTCCATTATCCAAATGTACACTCAAATAATTGTTTTTTATGACAATGACTTGCCCATTAATTTTTGAGCGAGCACATATTGGAAAGGTATGGATCCATGGTTTTCAAAATTTTATACTTAGAACTCACTATGTGATTGCAAGATCTTCTACATGTAAAACTTGTAAATTTTGTAACAAAACACTTAAACCTGTTGCGAGATATGTGATTTTTTTAAAAAGTAACTTTAAAATCTTCGTAATTTCGAGATTATATATATAACTTTTTGATTAGCAATATAAAAAAGGGGAAAGAAAAAGAAAATGTGAGAGATGATTTTAAGTTTACTTGTTCAAGATTTTTTTTTCCAAAACATTTATAGAGCAAAAAATGAAATTACTATTCATTTCTAGTTTATAAATATTATTTAATAATTTTTAGAGTGTGGGTACTATGTACTTTAGGACCCGTACCTTATATTACATTAGTATATAGATTTTATAATGGGTATATGATATCAAGAATTAATACCCATAATTATGTATTTTATCCTATAAAAGTAGGCTTTAATAGATTTATAACTCAAAATGCACACAACACCTGCGTAATTGAGTAAGTACAAAGATGTCTTATATGACAAGACTATTAGGTCACTTCTAATAACAAGTATAAATATGATAAAATGCTTTAAGTTAATTTATGATAATATATATCTGTGTAAGAAAGATAGAGTTTTCTTTTTCTTTTTCTTTTTTTTTTTTCAATAGCTAACAATGGATACATAGTATCTGTGAATGATATTGCCCAAATAAAAGGAGGAAGTTGTTTGATTATTGATACGTCGAAATAAAAATTATGCAAATATAAATGATATAAAAATAATTATTAAAATACATATGTAAAATTACATTTATATATTTACACACAAATCGCATATCATACACACAATTTATGTATTTCCACATATGTTCTTGCACATAAATTGCATGTTATACATAATTGTTTTTTTTTTCACTGCATTGCTAAATCGCATCTTACTCAAGTGATTTATTTATCAAAAATAAAATTGCATAGAATATATGCAATTTTAAGTTGAGTTTTCTGTAATTAAAATCATGTCAATTGTATTTAGATTTTTTTTTAGAGCTGATAGCTATGTGTTTGATCTAAATAAAAAAAAAACAACATTTTTATTTTTGAGAGCTTTATTATGATCTGCCGTAAAATATTCATTTATTCTGATATGATATTCCATTAAAACGTTTTTAGAATATATATTATATAATAGCTCACAAAATAATTTTATAAACATATAATACTTTACAATACCCTACATGTTGTCAGACAAATAGATATGATAAGAAAAGGTAAAGTCATATCAAGTAAACCCTTCACCAAATTGGAGCACTACAAAAGAAGCTTATAAAATAAACTATAAACAAATATTATAAATAATTTAGGTTAAATTGTGCAAATCTCTTATGAAAACTTTAAAAATTGTATGAGCCCCCAAGTTTTTCAAAAGTCAGCGCTACTTTCCCTAAAAACATGTAAATTGCATGGAGCTGCCTTGAAAAATTAAAAAATTGCATGGATCCTTATGTTTTTCAAAAGCTAGTATTTATATCCCTAAAAAAATGACATGATGATAATATGTAAATTTTACTTAATTGGTGCTAAGTATCATTACATATATAATATGTTTAATGAAAAATATTTTTTAATTTTTTATTATAGTTTTTACATAGTTGATTTTTTTGAAAAAGGAAAAAAAAAAGATAATTGCCGTTTTTCTTCTTCTAAAATTGCACTTTAGTATGAAACAAATAAATTTGTCATGTTAAAACACATTTGTGACACTATTTTTTACTAAAAAAATTCTTATTACAATTGCACTTTAAATGTTACGTTCAAAGGGCAAAAAAAGAAATAAAAAATTTTCATTCTTTAATATTTAATTTTAAATATTTCTTAAAACATTTATTAATTAAACATATTATAGGTAATGACACGTTAAAATGAAAATAAACAAAATTTATATATTATCATCACGTAAGTTACTAGGACATAAGTATTAATTTTAAAAAATTCGAGGATCTATACAATTTTCAAAGTTTTCAAGAGAGGTCTATGCAATTTACTTGTTTTTAGATAGTGTAAGTGCTGGCTTTTAAGAAACTTGAAGTTCCATACAATTTCTAAAGTTTTTCATGAGAGGTTCATGCAATCTACCCAATGATTTATATTGAATCTTATGATTGTGATATACCACTTCATTGATTAGGTGAGATGGGTTCAAAGAGAAATGGAAAAAATATATGCGCATGTATGTATATATACATATTTATAAGGTAGAATTAGAGTTATTTAGGAAGCTTAAGAAAAAGTAAGATATAGCTTAAGTAAGTGGGATATGGAGAAATTATTGAAAAAACATTACATTGGTTTATTATTAAGATGACAACAACTACTTTTGGTATCTCGTTCATTCGAATAAGAGTAGAATACATGCCTGCCATTATTTTAAAAAAATTATTGAAATACAAATTAGATAAAAAAATTACTAAACTACCATTATTATATCATAAAAAGAATTGGAATAGTAACATTTATACTAATATCGCCTATAGTACCTATGATATAGAAATGTACTAAAAAATAAAAACATTTTATCGCACATATAAGTTGAGATACAAGCATGTACTCAAATCATAGTAGGGAAATGACTTGCACACCTCTCTCTCTCTCTCTCTATTAAATATCGTATTAAAAGGATATTTAAAAAAAGAAAAATATAGAATATTTCTAAAATTACAAAATTATAAAAATTTGAAAGACGATCAATGAGGACCGACTCCAAAACCGGCAGCTTAGGTAGCCAGTATAGGATTTTCCGCCTCTCTATCCTATGCTGCATCATCCTCTTCAGGCTGGACAAAATTCGGCCTCGAATTTTTACCATGTTACGCATAAATTAATTAAAAATAATGAGATGCTTCACATTAAATATACTATCAGTTTGAAAGTGCTTGGGTAGTTTCAATTTATAAGCAGTTGGGTTAATCTTCTCTAGGATGGTATAGGTAGACTGTAAAATTGTATGCTTCAACCCATCATCTTCAATGACTTTCTCAATACTCTCTTTGTCTATCTTCTTTTCTACCAAGCCAGCAACAACTTTTGAATCCTGTAGCTCTTCTTCAAATTTAGCAATTGACAATAAATTGACACTATTACCACCACCCGTGAGAATTTCTTCTTTCATGTGTTTTGTGTCAAACACAGGTGCTCCATCCCCTCTAGCCTCAAAGACAACATCATATTTTGTGAAAATCTCTTCTTCCATGTGTTATGTATCAAATACATGTTCACCATTATCCTCTGCTTCAAAGGTATCATCTTTATCTTCCTCATTATATTCAGTGTCGAAGACAGGTCCTTCATCACCTACAGTTTCAAACATAACCTCGTCATCCTCATCCTCCTTAACATAAGAAGAGTCATCCTTTGTCCCATCCTCATAAGCATCAAAGATTGGTCCTCCATTAACCTAAAAAATAACTCAATCCTCCATTTCTTCATTCTCATGGTAGCCTCTATTCTGATTCAACACAAACGCTTCCATTCTTTCTATAACCTGATCCACCATAACACTTAACCGTCGATCAATTTTTTGCCAGATCCTTTGATCCGGATCATCATAATCATAGATCTTGTCCACACGTCGCTTATTAACCTGTTTGTGAGGCGCCATGATACTCTAAGAGCAAACGTAGCTCTAATACCAATTGACGCAGCAGAATAAAAGAACTATCACAATACGTTGATTTGCGCACGAATACCCGGCTTGTGATCTTCAACACCTATTGATTCTGCGAATACTTAGGTAGTTGGCATCCAAAATCAGAAAACTATTGTAAAAGAATTCGAACTTTGGGAGAAAAGAGCAAAACTAGCTCAATAATATTTCATTCAATCAACAATAATGTCTCCTTTCTCCTTGGGCTTACATATATATGGCAAGCATGAAAGCTGACAAAAAGGAAAAAGACTAAAAAAAGATATTCTATTAAATGACATTAAATGATATTAAAAGAAGGAAAGACTACAAAAAAAAAAAAAATCCTATTGACTTGACTTTAAAAGAAACTCTTATTTGACTAAAAAAATCCTATTAAAAGGATATTAAAAAAAAAGAAAAATATAGAATATTTCTAAAATTATAAAATTATAAAAATTTAAAAGATGATCAATGAGAACCGACTCCAAAGCCGGTGGCTTAGGTGGCCAGTATAGGATTTTCCGCCTCTTTATCTTATAATGCATTACTATGGAATGTTGTTTGTATTTTCTCTTCAAAAGTTGCAAATGAGAAGGAGTAACTGAATATTTATAGACACTTGGAGTGAACGTCAATTGTTAGATTATTTCAGTCATTGATATATGATGTGGAAAAGGCTCAATTTGTACTTGTCTTGAATGAGGTTACTACATACAAGACCAATAGCCATCCACTAATGTGCATAAACTTATTTGAGAGGAGATGAAAGCAGATGAATTGGATAATGATTTTTGTTTGAATTCACCAAGCCAAATCTCCCTGACTTATCACAAATGAACCAAAATTGCTAGACTATATCACTTAATCCATGACTCAAACCCATATAAATAATAATAATTATTATTATTTATATTCAAGCCCTTTACATTATATTATTTGTATTTATTCTATATTTGTATTGTGATAAATGTACCAAATATGACGTTTTGGAAAACTATTTTATCTATATTTTAGTTATCTTTATTTTATGATCATGATATGGAAGGTGATTAAGTTATGGAAATTAGAACGTGAAAAAAATCATATTTTTATAAGAGATGGTTTTAAAAATATATTTTATCTTTGGAAAAGAAAATTTTAATTGATATTATTATAAAAATAAAGTAAATTCATAGTAAATAAGTCAAACTTTATTGAATTTTTTTTTTATATATATTTCCATCTTTTTACCATTTTATTTTTGCCAAATATGATGTTTGAGTAGATCTGCAGATGTGCGGATGGTGTCCAACGGACAATAAAATATAAAATAAATAGACTAAAAGCTATTGACTGATATTTTTTCAGTTATCAAATAATCTATATAATGACAATACTAGAAAAATATATAACATTAATTTTTTCAGCGTCTGGTGGTTGGATGGTGTGTTTTTTATCTATATCTGTATCATATCTATTTCATATTAGTATCTAATCTATTTAATCGATTTATGGGTAAAAAATATTTATTTTTATTGATATATTTTTGACAAAAAAAGGTATTTGAAAAATAAAAAAAGATGCAGCTAAAACAAAAAAAAAAAAAGGGCAAAACAGATAGTCTTAATTTTAAACATAATTTTTTTGGCCAAAACCATCTAATCTTATTTATTCTTTCTTTATTTAATTTTTTGAAGTGTGTAATTTCTCTCCTCTTAATCTAACGCGTCAAAAGTACCATTTGATTGAACGCAATACTGGCCCTTGCGATTGGAAAAAATTGGTTGCTTTGTTCTTTATCCACCATATTATAGTAAGGAAAGGCAAATATTAATGATGACAACGATGTATATAAAGTTAGAGTAGGTTCTACTCTACTTTGGGTCTCTGAAACATCCTTAATCATTTGAATGGTTCTTTATTCCTTTTTTTTTTTTATTATTATTCCTTAGAATAAAGCACCAATCTTTAACATATTTTTTCTTTTATTGTATTTTTTTTAAAATCAGGTGCTGTAAAAAGCAGATGAAACTTAATTATTTATCATAAATATCGAATAATGACCAGATGTATAGCAGTATAAGAATATAGATAAAAATAAATCATAATATGTGAATTTTGATTTAATAATTTATTATGAGACAATTGTTTTATTTTATTTTTAAATTTCAACTAAATATATTATATAATTCTAATATTATTAGTGACAATTGGAGAAACAAATTACTCATAATATTATAAAGGGTTAATGTCATGAATGATGCGTGTATTTTAATAAAATATACAATTCAATACTTGAACTTTGAAATGAATCAATTTAGTATTTAAAAGAATTTTTTATAGTTGATAATAGTACTTTTGTTAAAGGGTTAATATCATGAATGCTACCTGAATTTTAACAAAATATGCAATTAGGAGTATAAACTTTAAAATTGTTTAATTTTGATATTGGATGTTGAAATTAATTAATTTAATACTTGAAAAACCTTTTATACACGCCAACAATACTTTTATAGGTACTAAATTAATTAATTTTAAAATTTTTCAAGTATTAAATTTATCATATTTAAAGTTTAGACTAAATTAATAAATTTCAAAGTATATATCTAATTCTAATTGTATATTTTATCAAAATTTAAATATTGACTAAAGTTGTCATCGAATATGGTGTTTTTGACTAATATGACAAAATATTATTAAGATATACAAAAAAAATTTTAAATACTAATTTAATTAGTTTTAAATTTTAAATATTAAATTAATTAATTTTAAAATTTAAATATTTAATTATATATTTTACCAAAATTGTTACATTACTCTAATAATTTAAACATTACTTTGCACACATGGGCATTTTCTACTCTAAGGTTCCGAAACGACAAGGAATGTCACGCGGGTAATCATTCGGGTGATATTTTTCGCACCAAAAATGAAAGAGAGTTGAACCACTTTGAGAACCCATCAAACTTATCCAAACGCAGAAATAAAAATCTTAGAAACTGTGGAAACCTTACAACCCGAATCCTGTTTCCCTCCTGTATCTTTCCAGAATCCACTCTACTTTCTAGCATTATAGTTGTCTTGTCTTTATAGATAGATTTAAATCGTGAAAAAACAAGAATTCTGAAAACAGAAAAACAGGATAAAACTGTGCTAGCACCCCAAAAAATCCCATATGTCCAAATGCATATAAAAAACATAATTAAGTCCATGACTTGTCGACCCCACAGGGTGGTTCAAGATGAGGCCGCCGCCACCAATACAGGCGACGGGTACGACGGAGTTGGTGGCAGCGGCGGCGGAGGCTTGAGCGAGAGCTCTTGGAGCGTAATCCCATTTGAAATAATGAGGGCAATATTGGTGAAGGTTGAAGGGTCGGAGAGCAATTGGCCTTCACGTAGGAGTGTAGTGGCTTTAGCTTGTGTTTGTAGGAGTTGGAGAAAGTTGATGAAGGAGATAGTCCTCAGCCTTGAAGCTTCTGGGAAGATAACTTTTCCTGTTTCTCTCAAACAGGTAATTGAATAGTAATGTTTGTCTTACATAGGATGTCTGTGTTTTGTATGTAAGCTTACTGAAATAGCATAACTTTATGGATAGAAAATATAAATATGTAAATATATGGGTTAAATTTAATTATTGTTACATCTTGTGAGTTGTGAGTAGCCTGGTACTTGGTAGCTAGGCTCGCATGCAAACATGTCCAAATTTCCGAGTTTAGTCAAGTTGATCTTGAGATAAGATCATATCAGTTCAGTTCAGTTTGATTCCCTTAGTAGAGCTCATGATTTTGAGGACGACGGCCACATAAACTTAGCTAGATTGCATAAAAGCTGTTACAGGTCTAGACCCTTGTAGCCTTCATCCCATCGCATGAAATAAGCAAAAAACATCAAAATATTTTTTTACGTATGAACAAAGTATAGATCTAGCTGTGGTGTTTCCAAGGTAGGCTAATTTATGAGGGTTTATATAGAATTGCAATTTAGTGTTTAAAATGAAATTAAACACCGCGGCAGCTCTTGCTATCGTTACCCTGATATGCTACAATCATTAGCACACAAACTCTTGATTATGTGAAATATCTGAGCAGATTAGATCCTGATGAATTAATGGAATAAAAACAGCAGTGCATTTTATTCAGCGCTACAAGGACTAAGGTAGAGTTTTTTTGCTAAGGAGCCCATCACAACCATCTTATTTAATAGTTTTAACATTCTAAATTGTTATATTTATTACTCAACAATGCCCCAACTTGTGGGTTTGTGGGATGTGATTTTGATCGAAATTCATCCAACAGATGACTAAATTAAATAAGGCATAACAACAATGGAGGATTTCAAAGTTAGGATTTTTGCTTTCAACTATCGAGGCTAACAACATAACCACCTTATTTAAAAATTAAAATTTGTAAATATAATGTGGAGTATTATATCTATTATTTATTATATCTTTAATCCCATCTTGGAGGTTGCCTCCGCAAGTGAGTTGGTCTGGTTTCTACACTGAAAAATGAAGAATAAACACTTGCATATAAAACCAATTGCAAACCAAGAAAGAGTGCTATGTGTGTTAAATGGTTGCACTCACCTAACAAGTGCAAGCTGCATTTTTATGTCTCTGTGTTGACTTTCTTGTTCTTGACGAGTCTTTGGTTAATATAGTAAAGGAACTTCTAAAATTTTGTCTTCCCTACTTATACGAATGTCAAATTAACACGTAGCTACTGATTAATTCTTGCAGCCAGGGCCTAGGGATTCTCTGCTTCAGTGCTTTGTCAAACGTGACCGCTCTAGACAAACATACCATCTCTACCTCTCTTCTGGTAAAGGTAGGCATCTGCTTTGTTGGTAGTCCTATGTGAATGTCTTACAGCATGTTTGGTTGTTTTTATAAGGTTTGAAATAGAAATTTTATTCCTCCCTTGTGGCCCTATTCTGTATTGGTTGGTGGTATTGCTTTTTCATGGAATTGCTATTGCTAGGAGTTGAGGAATTGCAATTCCTTTATAGGACCATAAGAATAGCTATTTTTTTGGTCTTCACTGATAAATTTCCATTTGTACCTGTGTAAGTCGGTCTATTCCTAACTTATTTTATTCAGCAACCTAAGCTTGTGTCTTAAATTTTGTAGTTCAGCTGTGAAGCTTCTAACATTCTTCATTGTGTTATGCTGCAGCACTAGCAGATGATGGCAAATTCCTTATGGCTGCACAGAGATGCAAGTACACTGCATTTGGAGAATATATCATTTCTCTAAATGCTGACAAAATATCCAAGTCAAATAGCACTTACATTGGGAAATTAAGGTTAATTTGACCACCCAAAGAATGCAACCTGAGTTTTAGTAATCTCTATTGCATGGTAGCAACTTATCTTGCTTGTATGTGTTTCTTTCTGCAGAGCAAACTTTATAGCAACTGAATTTACAATCTATGAAAGGCACACATCATTTGCTGGAGCCAACAGAAAGAAGAATCACTTGCATAGGTTACAGAGTTCAAAACAACCTCGTCCTGAAGCACCTGTTGGCAATTATCCAGTGGCACACATTGAATACTTGTATGACTTGCATGGCACTGCATCGAGGTAAGATACATGAATGAATGGCTGCATAATATTGCATTGTTGTAAATTCAATAAGAGGACTTTGTTCTATACGTTATATACGACTAGAAGCACTCTAGGATTGGTAATATTGGAATAATGTTGAACAAATTATATAGTGGGTGGGACTGAGAATTTGCACCATCATTTGATTGGCTTAATCTAACTTTAGAGGACCAAGGAAAATGCGCTGCATGATGAACACCATCCCTGCTTCTACAATGGAGAGCAGAGTTGCCCCAGTACCACCCTATCCAAGCAACACAGGAGTTTCAACACCATGCCCTATATCTGGGACAAAATCATGCAACAAAGATAGTCTCCTCTCTGGGTATTTGCCAGCTCAAAAAGATAGGGTACTAGTGCTAAACACCAAGAGCCCTCGGTGGCATCAGCAACTCCATTGTTGGTGCTTGAATTTCCATGGAAGAGTAACTGTTGCTTCAGTTAAAAACTTTCAGTTAGTGAGCGATGTTGATTGTGAAAAGGTCATACTCCAGTTTGGAAAAGTAGGCAAGGATTTATTCACTATGGATTATCAGTACCCGATTTCAGCATTCCAAGCATTTGCTATCTGTCTTACAAGCTTCGAGACCAAAATCGCTTGTGAATGAAAGGCATAGGACAGGTTGGGTATAGCTTTCAAGCCAAAATGTTTTCAAACAGGAAGGAGAAGAGGAGACGGTGCATTTACAGTGCCAAAAACTATGCCAAAGATTCTGCTGTTTGAGAGTTATGATTTTGGCGGGTGGTGTTCTTCGTCTTGATGGAATGTCCGAAACATGAATAGTTTTGATTTTGATTTATTCCCTCCCCCCCTACATCCGGTTCTTCTGTACATAAGTCGGTACAGTTTCCTGTATATACATACTTTATTAGTTCAGGTCCTTGTAATTTTGCGATGTAAAATTTCCAGTTGAACGTGTAGCCTGCGTGAATAATTTTCAGACATTGTGAGTTATAGTATTGAATTTATTGATCATGTCAACCATGTTGTTCGTTAATCCATTTCATGTATATTTTGCGTTTATCTTTAAAGTGGAGTCTCCAGCTCTCTATCATATAAGAACTGTTCACGTTATACAGCTGCTCAGCAAGAATATACATGTCTAATGTATTAAAAAAAAAAATTCTATAAAATCAATTGTGGAAAAAAAAAAAATATTATAAGAATAGTGTTGTTGTATCCCATCTTAAGGTGAGATATAATTTTTTTTTTAAAATTACATACGTATCGCACGTTGGTTGTGCAATACACTTTGGACATGTATCGTATGACCAATGAGTGATACATGTATAATTGTACGTGTATTGCTATTTGGTCATGTGATATAGGGCTGAGACTTGTATCACACAACTATTATGCGATACACAAGCCTCTAAAATTTTTTGTCACCTAGATCGTTATATGTCCACTTAAAGATACAATAGAAGTATAAATATTTGTATCTTTATACTAAATGCAACATAACAACAATAATTTGGTAATTTTTTTTGTACAATTTGTATTTATGTACTCTTTTTAAAGAATCCCAGACATGTGTTCTATTCATTGCTCAGCGATTGGAAACTTGATTCACAGTGGTTTGCTCTTTTAGTTTAAAGAATGGTCTATGCTTAATATGGTTTTTGATATGCTTACTTTCCCTTGAATGAATAAATAACTTTCTAAACTTTTCAAATAATTGAATTTACTATTTAATAGAAATTTGCAATTTCATCGACACTACCTTAAGTTAACAAAGTTACCTTTTGTAAAGTTGATCATTTTGGTGAATGGATAAATGATACATGGCAAATGACTAACAAAATGGAGGTAAACAAATTAGGAGGAGTAATAAAATTAAACGAGCTAATTAATTGACAACTGAACTCTAAAATAACTTGGTAAAGTGAAAACAATAAGTAAAAACACGGAATAGTCCTTTGAGATTTTTTTAAGGAAGCTAGCTTAAGGAGAAAGAAAGAGAAGGCATCGAAATCAAGCCATTGTGAACCTAATAATCCAAATATGCATGAAACCTAAATTAACAAACCCTCAAATTAAAACGTATGAAACCTCGACATCGAAGCTTTAACAACCTTAATTTAAGAAAACTCCATATCGATTTGGAAGGAAAATGATTTAATAAAATAAATGAAGGCAAACCCTACTAGTTAATATGCGGTTATAGCTTTTGTTTTAATAGTGCATCTTGATTTCTTGTAAGTATAAAGGTTGTTGAATGACGAGTGTAAGCATTCTTTCTCTTGTGTTATGCGGATTTTGGGCATGTTGCGAGTAATGAGATTTGAAATTAAGGAAGAGCTTGAGAGTGTGCAGTTTTCAATTGTTGTCAACTAGAAAGCGTGAATTTATCATGCTGGTGCTTTGTTTGACATTGTTTGCAGGCCTTGGTGATTAAGGTTCAACAAATTAAATTTTTGTGTTTCCCTTATGTCAAGCTATTTTGTGAAGGTCATGAGTAGTGAGATTCAAAATTAAGGAAGAACTTAGGAGTATGCAAAACCCAATTGCCGTTAGACACGAATTTTATTAGAAGGGTGCTTTGTTTGACACCATTCGTAGGCCTCGATGATTAGGGTTTGACAAATTAAGTTTTCAGATTTCTCACTGTGAGGTTTCATTGGCTTTGATGACATCTATTGCCATATGAAATTTGGGTTAGGTTTTTACTCCTCGATTAGAGTCGGAGTTTTTCTTCTATCACAACTTTTCACTCTTTTACTCCCACTTTTGGCTTTTAACAAAGTCTTTTTACTTCTTGTTTACTTCACCATGGTTACATGTTATTTACTCTTTTTTTAGTTTACATTTATTAACTCCTTTAATCAGATTGTTAATCCTCTTGCTTAATCCTACACTTGTTTGAATATCTATATTTTTTTTATCTTTTATGTGTCACCTGTCACTTTTCTATTCACTGAGAGTGCTTGCTCAGTCAATGAAGTTAAATCTGTTGGTTTAGGTACGAGCATGCAAACGTGAAACTTCAGTTAGTCATTACATTGGCTACTTAAGGTAGTTAATTATACATTTGAAGAAACTTAAATTATGGACATAACCCATGACCCGGATGAGATGGGTATCGCGTATCTAGAACATTTAGATTGCTCGAAGGGTCAAGTGAATGATTATGATATCATTAAAATTTATTTAGGTATGACTTTATCTTTATCTTAGTCTGTTAGATTTTATTTTTAAGACTTTAGTTTGATAGGATTATTATTATGGGAACCAATTTCTATATCAAGGTTTGTATTTCTCAATTTGAGGACAGAAAATAAAAAAATCTAACAAGTTTCCCTTAGTTTCATTATTTTGTGATTTTAGGCATATTTGTCAGGTTCACTGTGTCAACCCATTACCTTACGTTTTGCTCTTGTAAAAAATTTCATATATAAACATTGAATGCATACAAGTCTAAAAGTTATTGTTGGGTTGTAGATCCAGCTCATATGGGTCTACACAAGCGGATCCCGAATATAGGAAAATGAGGAGGCATGAGAAAATAAGAAGACATGGAAGAGATAAATGCTAGTAAAAAGAATTAATGCCAGTTAATGCAAGCCTTAATGTGGCCTTGAATTCCAGTTAATGTGAGCTTCCTTATTTTTCTTTTTAATCTCCTTGTATGTCTTTTAAAAGTGTGGGACATAGTGTGTTATGTGCTATGAATACATAGTGTAATAGAGAAATTCTAGAAGAAGGAAATTCTTGTTCCTATTTGTAAAACTCTGTTGTATACCCATTATTGAAATAGCGGAAGAATTGTGTGGAGCGATCTTATGGTTTTTCCCTAATTTGGGTTTTTCCAAATTTAGGAATATAAGAAACTTTCATAGCATGACATAAATGACAAAAGACACATAGTGAGCACCATAGGAAAATAGAAATCACTTAACAAATTGAGGAACATAGAGTTATTTCAGTATTTTAGGAGTAATTAAATATTAAAATGTTCATAATATATTAAATTTTGGTAGCTAGATCTTACTAGTTACATATGTCAAATTAAATAAAAAAAGTGAATTACAAATATATCCTCTTTTTTTTGTGTGTGCTCAATTCCTTCACTTTGAAATTGAATGTTTAAATGATCAACTTCTCCAAACAATTGTCCCCATATTATTATTTTGTGTTTAAAAACGAAAAAGTATATTTATTACCGCGATATGTGTGCATAGAAATAGGAGATAATTAAATTAATTTAATTACTTGTAAAATCATCTCAAATACCATAAATTGTTTCAATATGATAATTTCTATCATTAAGAAAGAGAGACTAATCTCTAAACATGTCATGGTTTGATTTTAAATTGGATTGATCACTGACAGTTTTAGAATTGAAATTGAACTAATTGGTTGGTTCTAAAACTGGCTGGGATTGGGAAGTGTCTATTCCAATTGATGCCATAATTTTTTTTTAAATGGACGTGAAGTAGCATTGGACAATTACATTTAAATTTAAAAAAATGAAGCAATGTGATGACCAAAGCCATGACAAGAAAGGACATGATGTGCTCTATATTTGATTTATTGTGCTCCCTTGAAATAGGCTATCTTGAGAGTTGTGAAAAAAAAATAAAAAAACAATAAAATTGCAAATTGGATCTATTGGAATGAACCTATTTTTTTTCCTTTTATGAAAAAGTTGAATTTGATGAAGAGTAAATGACTCGAGGTTTGGTTCGAGATTCGAACCATTTTACATATTAACAAAAAAAAAAAAAAACTCAAAGACATTGTTTTCTAAATAATTTTAGTAAAATAATTATTTATTGTTTTTAATTTTTATTTAGATATGTAGCTTCATGAGAATGGAATTATATTGATCATGTCATGTTATGATTATTGTGATATATCTACAAATAAGTTAAGTTTTAGGTTTTAGCCTCTATTTAAGAATATGGAAAATTCTATGGTATTTTTTTACCAGGATGATTCAATTGGTTATTTAACGACTCATATTATATCTAATCATGATCGTACCATTGAAATATTTAATATATTAATTATTATTTATTTTAATTGTTAAATAATTCTCTGGACAATCATGTTGATGATAAAGTAGAAGATCCCATTGAACATTTTTTTTTGTCTTATTAGTTACTATAATCTGTTGAATATTACACGAATCTAATTTTCAATAATTGCCAAAATAGATGATAGAATAATGATAAATTTAATGAAAATGTTAGGAAAATTAGTTTTATTTTTTGTAATTTTGAGGCAACATATTATTAGTTTTAAATAAATAATAAGTAAATAAATAATTAAAATATGAAAATAATATAAAATCATGAATTATTGAAAAATAATCAAGTGTGGGGAGTAAATTGGGGAATTAAATAGAGACAAATTAGTCTATTAACTTTTAAATTTAAAGGAGTATGTTGGAAAAAAAAGTATTTAATTATAGAAGGATAATACTTCTCATTATCCCTCTCAAACTTTTGCAGAAATTTTCCTTTTTTACCTCCCTAATCGACACACATAATTCTTGAGATTCAAAGGATTCCCATGGTAAATAATTCTTGGAGTTTTAGCATTAACAAACGTCTTTTACAAATAAGTTGTTTTGGGGAGATTTCTAGAGACAAACTCTAAAAGAAAAGAATAACGAATGGAAAGGATAAGGATTGAGAGAAACATTAAAAAGGTAATGTGAATTTGTGTAAAATCCCAAGCTTTTGAGCATTAGTTTTGTCTAAACAAGGTGATTTGCATATAAAAGGTTGTTAAGGTGATGAAACAAGACTAAAGGGAGCGCGCGTGCACGGGGGTAAGGGGGGTGTGTGTGGTTAAACATGTTTTCAAATGCAAACAAAGGAATTGGACAAAAAATGAATTCTGGAAGTACACAAACTGTGCATCATGCCATATACCTCTTGATGTCTAATTGTGTAAAATTTGAAAGTGTACGTCTAATGCACAAGCATGTGTCAGGCTATACACCTCTCTATTGAATGACATGATTCACACCTTAGAAGTGCACGACTATGCATATGCTCATGCACTAGGCCGTGTATCTTTCGATGGCTTAAAAACTCATGTTTGAAAGTGCCTCAACCCGTGCACTTGCCTATTTACACTAAAACCTCTCCAAAATCACCTTTTCCCTTCACAAAAGTAATTAAAATATATGATATATTTTTTCTTTAAGAATTTAACTATATTTTATGATTTTAAAACATAGATTCTAGCAGGGTAAAAGGTAAGCACTATACAATTGTAGATCATAGGTGAGTGTAGGTATTCCCAATGACTTAATCGATATGGAATCCATGTTAATGGATAATAGAGTTAAGATGGTCATTATTCTAGGTATGTGTATACCTTATTTGTTACTCGTGTTTGTCTAAGTTAGAATCATAAATTGATTTCTATCTAATTATATGAGCATGTTTATTGCTTGTATGAGGTTGTTGGTAGTAGGTGGGGAATACCCACGTTATTATTTTAACTACCTGATGATCCATGTGACATGTTGTCCTAGAGTGGAGTGTGCATGGAAAGGATTTAGCTAGATTCAGGTGTTTTAGTATCGTGAATATTACATATACCGATATTCAGTTTATGGGCTCATAGATGTTGGAAAGTACCTAGTATGTGTATATATATATATATATTTTATTTATGTATAGAGGATATTGAGTTATCATCGTGTTGCTTGCTCAACTTACAATAAAGATAATAATTGATGTTGCGTTATTGATAAGTTTGCATGTCACTGCGTTTGCTTGATCATGTGTATGTGTGTGCTATATAATATCGGGCTCGGACTCATTTCTTTATCTTTTTAAGTACATTGGTGCATGTATAAACAATGATATCATAGTTGCATTTGGTTATTGGGTTTTAGGAATATTGCTAGTAGTGAAGACTTTCCAGAGGATGAATGAGGACATGTGATGATTTATGGAAGAAGGACTACAATCATGTGTAATTACCTGTGTTAGGGATCTAAAGTATGCCTTCAATGGGGAGAAATCCAATGAACTTTATGAAAGATTGCACAAATGGGCTTTTGACACCGTCTATAACCCAATACCTTAAGGCAATGGGTTAATGGGTCTTCCCTCTTATAAACTCTTTACACAAGTCCCATATTTCTCATGTGGGATTCTCATACTTGCACCCTAACAATCTCCCCCTCAAGTGTGAGTCTCCATAATGGGGTAGGCCATACTCCCCCTCAACAAGCGCTTGTCAAACTGACTCCACTAAACCCACTTTGTGAGTGGTCTTACCTACTCACCATGGGTTTCACAAACGAGTCATACCACAAGGCTCTTCTTTCCATATGGTGGGCCAATCATGGGAGATTCATAGCTAAACCATCGGCTCTGATACCAGTTGTTAGGGTCTGGAGTATGCCGTCAATAGGGAGAAATCCAATGGGCTTTTTGAAAGATTGCACAAATAGGCTTTTGACACCATCTATAACCCAAAACCTTAAGGCAATGGTTTAATGGGTCTTCTCTCTTCAAACTCTTTACACAAGTCCTATATTTCCCATGTATGATTCTCACACTTGCACCCTAACAGCCTGAATGGTAAAGGAGTTTAGTGTATACTGTAGAGAAACATCCTAGATACATTATATAACTATTGTAGCATTATTTTGTTGAACTCTCTCATTATCTATCAGTTAAATTCTTGTGGACCATGAGATGAGACTCATGTAACTATTTATGGTAACATGTATGTAAGATGGCATAATTTAAGTCATTAATATACAAGTTTTTGGAGTTATTTATGGAGTAAATTATAGACTCTTAGAAGATTCTGAGCCATAGCATTTCCATACTCATTGTAAAACATAACAGATTGTAAATGATCCTAAACTTAGGGTACAAAATATGACATATTCAATTATAAAGTGTGTAGAGGAAGAATAATCATTTTATATGAAATTTGATAAAATAAATTATTAAAAGAATAGATTTAGTTACACTGCTACAATATGGGAATAGAATAGTTGATATAAATATAGGATACTAATGAAAGTGGAAATTTGCTTAATTAAAAGATACATGTGTGTGTGTGTGTGTGTGTGCATATATATAATAACAGTATCACGTCATGTTAATTTATAAAGATACTATAGTTGCAAAAGGAAAAACACATTATTGAAAATGGAAATAGAAATTAAAATTAAATATGGAATGTTGATATTGGAAGTAAATATATTAGATAGACTAAATCGTAAATGATGAGATTCCTATGTAATAGAGCCATAAAATTAACCATTGTTAGAAAAAGAGAAAAGTTGGATAGTAATCAAAATGCTAAATAAAGTAATTGAGGATTAATCGTAGAATAATAGGTGTGGCCAGAGGATTTCACCGATAGAGATTTTATAGGCTTGCAACCAAAGAGACTTGTTAATGGTGTTCCAAGGTGTGGTCTAATGCAACTGCTCTGATGCTTAAGTCAGTATAGGAACGTGAGAAAACTAAAAGTAATGGAATCTACATAAATAATGTGAGATTCGATTGGATTAGCTTAGATTTGATGGCTTTCTATAGAGTTCTTGAGTGCTATTTATAGATATGGCCATATTAGAATAAAGGCCCACAAAATGTTCTTCTATTATTTAGGATAGTCCCTAGTTAGCAGTTGACTTGGACTCGAGATGGCAGGTGTAGTCTTCCATAGAAGGTGGTAAGGTAAGGGTAGCGATCAATCTCTTCATTGTGCCCTTTGGGAGGTTTAAGTTATCCTCTTGGAGATGTAGAGAATGGAGAGGTGTGGTGTACCTCTAAAGTGGTGTGAAGAGCCAATGGGATTGTGTTTAGTAGGTAGCTCGGTAGAAGGAGGAATTGCAGGGGGAATCTTTTGGGTCGAGTCTCTAGGTGTTCTAAGGACTCTAGCTAGATGGGTAGTTTTGAGTCCTTTGGCTGAAACAGTCTGAAGCACCTAATGAGCCTTGAGAATGGTGTGGGTGGCCCACTTCACTAGTGTTGGGCAGCCCACTTTGCTTGTGTTGGGCCTACTAAGCCCTTAGCTAAGTAATATGTATTAACAATTAGTATCCATAATAATAGAATGACAAATCTTTATGGTAATAAGGAATGCACTAGCTGAAAATAGGAGTAAAACAATTTATGTAAATAAGTATAATTTATGTTATTATAAGTATAGGTTCTACGTTGAATAGGCGTAAAATTTAATTTATAATCATATACATGATTTTTATAAAACTTATTGATTCTAACTATGAATTAGACAATAAATAATTGACATTGACATATATATACATGTATCCATTTGGCTATATGGAGGATCGCAATTAAGCAATTCAAAGTAAAATATTATTAGAAAGCCCGACCCCTATTAAAATAGATTAAGGATCGATTTAGTTCATTGGCGTGTCAATAGCATGTTATCGTTTTGATTCAGACTGTATGTTAAGAAACAAATATACATAAAAAAAAACAAACATTTTACTTGTAAATACATCAAAAGACTAGATAAAAATTAGATATAAATAAGATATAGATATAAATAAGATACAAATAAAAATCGGATAATCCAAACATGCTTTCATTATGAATTAAATTTCTTTAGTGGGTTCTGTAGATGAGGGGTCCTTACTGATAACGGTCACGCAGGCGTCATGTGGATCTTGAATCTGGCAAGTGGCTTCGAAATGTTACTGAGGAAATAACACTTGGATGACAGGATGGCTTTGAAAGAAAGATAGGGGAGGAGGAATAGATAGTTTTGGTGTCTCAAATGCACAAGTGACAGGTAAGGAAGCTTGAGTAAACCTTGTGCGTCAACCTTACAGTTCTTGAGTAGTTGGAGTCAAAATCACTTGAGTTGCCTTGGTTGATCTTTCTGAACAGAACCTCTTTTGTAAAATACCGTTTTTGTCTTTCTCCAAAAGTTGGAAATGAGGAGGAATGGCTGAGTATTTATAGACACTCGGTATAGATGGCGACCGTCAGATTACCTTAGTGATTGACGGATGAGATGGAGCAAGCTCAATTCATGATTATGTTAAATGAACTCCTCATGGGCCAAGCCCAATAGTCATCTCCTGTCTGCATGAGTTTGTCTGAGAAACATTGAATGCAGCAGATCGGTCCAATGATCCCTGTTCCAATCCTACCATGCAAATCTTTCTAAGTCATTCCAATAATTGAACTAGATTCATTGAACCTTGTCACTTAATCTGCGAGTCAAGCCCAAATAAAAAATATATAAATAATATTTATATTTTTTAAAGCCAGGTTCAATATAAATGCAATATGAACTATTTATATATACAAATAACGTGAATTGCTATTTTTGGATTTACATATGTAATATTTTTTTTTATTGATAATCACTATTAATTAATGTTATAATTCAATCAATTTGAGAATTAATAATTTTAATATGCAATGTACTTATGAATTTATAATTGATAAGTATCTTAAATCTCCATAGCACATAGAAAAGTATCATGTTGTAGTATAGTTTCTTATAAAGATTATATTAATTTAAAGGAAAACATCGCGATTCGTCTTTTTTTTTTTTAAATGACTGATCCCATCACCTATTTAACAGCTCAAATTCATACCTAACAATGATTGCACCACTAAAATACTTAGCATTTCACTTACTGTATTTATTTTAATGGGCCAATGATTGATTGGATGATCTTATTGATGAATATGTAAAATTTTGCCTATTTTATAATTGATATAGGTATGTTAGACTATAAATCATAAGGATTTTATGTTGTTTATAAGGCACATTTACTTGGAATAGAAATCTGTTAAGAAAACTATGTGATTAGTGAAAATAATCAATTCGAAGAAGAGTGAAAAATTGGTTTGATAAAACAAATAGAATAAATAATGGAGTTAGAGGCACAAATAAATTGGCTTTCTTTAGAGAATTTATCCCTCCACACTAATTTTGTTATGGGATTTGAATATGAAATTCACCCAAGATACAACTAACAATTGGTTTACTTGATATGAATAATTATTCATTCCTTGATAGTTTTACATAAAGCCGGTGTTACGGTGTTCACTTGAGGGAAATGATGATTCATAATGAATTGATATTGTGAATAGAAATTCATGTCCCTATACCTATGAATTGCTATTTAATAATTTATTTTCGAACCTTGTCATAAATACCCCTGTCTTGAAAATATCACATATATAATTATCCTCTCTCTATAATAAGAGCAAGGGACATTATAGATATTTTACTATTTACTCCAATAATTACTTGTTTTATTTTTTCCATTAAATGAACATTATAATAGTCATTACAACCATATTACATTCATGTTGAACTAGAGTTCAATTCCCTTCTTATTCCATATTGTGAAGTGAACCAACCATAAGTCTTCATATTTCAGTTGCAAAAATTTCAAGTATCAAACCACATCTTTGGATTTATATGAAATGTCTATATTTTGTTGTTTTGAGAATGAGAGAACACGTAAAAGACTAAGAAATTTGTGTCGAAAAATTATTATGAAATTAGAGAAGCAACATATTTTATATCTTTGGAGAAAGTTGAAGAAATATGACTCTTTATAAGAGTCATAATATTTAAGATTTGAATTATATCCATTAGATTTGATTAAGATCAGTTTATAATTGATTTTAAACTATAATCATGAATAAATGTGACCCAAACATATGAAACACTTCAAAGATTTGATCAAAAGTTGCAATCTTTCAAGTTTCAATGTGAAAATATTTTTGCAGTTTCAATAGATTTAACCAGTTTGAACAAGTTTGGATCATTTGACATTGATAGGCATGAGTAGTCTTGATCATTTCAATTGGTCTGGATCATTTGGCATTGATAGACATAAGTAGTTCTAATTATTTTAACTAGTTTGGATCATTTTGTATTATCCTATTTTGTTTTGATTCTGTGTTTCTTTATTTAAAGGATAGTCCAGACCTTTTGATTAAAGGTTTAGATATTTCATATAAACTCTATAAATCTCCTTATTTTGCTTATGTTTAACACAAGTACTATTATATTTATTATTAAGCCTTCAAACACAAAATCTACATTACAAATCACATAATTGACAATCTATTTTAGCATAATCAACCCATCATTTGGAGTGAATAATTATAGTTATTAGATTGAATTTTTGAAGACAATTCTTATAAGTTATAGGCTATAGGAAATCTATGAACCATGTAAATTGTCATATAATAAAGGCATAGACTCTACTATACTACAAACTATACTTTTCAAATTATTAAAAAAAAAATGACACAAAATAATATAATATGATTTAATCTTACAAACAATTTTATTAAAATATAGTAAGCCATAATACAACTAATGACTCATTTGTCTCATTATATATAAAAAGGGAATATAATAGTATTAGGATTTTCGCTAAAGATTTCCCATAGTTAAATTGGTCATTAAGGTTAGGTAAGTATCTCTATGACATTCTGCTTTGTTTTTTACATGTCATTTAGTTCCACTTCAATTTAATCTATATTATATTGATCCATATGTGTGGGGGTTACGAATTTCTAGCATGTACTTGGTCATTTGTTTGCTGTGCCATAAATATTAAATGCAAAGCTATAATATTATTGCTTGTTTCTTTAATTCTTGTGTTGTTGAATAGGTTAGGAATGTTAATGAATTATTAAATGACTAATAATTATCCAGCTATAATAATGATCTAGTCTTGATCAATTGAAACTAAGTGATTGGTCATGGAGTATCATCCATTAGCTTGGGACTAGACAATGGCTATTGCTTAGGTCGATGTTGATCGCAGAACTAAGATTGAAGATTTTGTTTTGAAAATTAAAGAATTTGAATATAGTTAAATTTTAAAAATTTAAATTTTGCAATGAGTGTCTGTAGGCCTCTTAAGGGTTACCCTTATTCTCTATAGAAACCACGAACCTTAATTCTTAGACATTGGTTCCCAAAACCCTAGTATTGGGGGCATAAATTCATACCTTACCTAAATTCTAGTCAATTAAGTACGATGATTGCATTTCACATAATTTATTTTGGTATTGTATATGCTTATTTAAATAATTTGTTTGTTTTTACATGAAGTGTGGTGGTGAAGAGATAACTTACTGAGCGATGATTTTGCTTGCATCCTTGTAGTTATTTGGCAAGTTTAGTGCACATTGGGAATAACCTAAACTTGAGTGAAGAGTGGTCCTTAATTGGACTTTTTGAAGATAGATATATCACATGTTTGATTGCAAATGAGTCGAGTCGAGATGGTACAGTGTTCAACTTGAGCTTAGACTCATCTCAAAATTTCAAAGCGCAAGCTTGGCTTGAATTCGATGAGCTTAAGATTTTAAGCTCAAGTTAGGCTTGAAACAACACTATATAAGTTTAAGTTCAACTCGGTTAAGTTCATTTGGGCTCGAATTATTAAAAATATTATTAATTCTAATTAAAATAATATTAATACCTAAACTTGATTTTAATTTGATTAATATTTATACTTAACTTGTGCTTGATAGAGTTTGAATAGGTTCACAAGCTAATCGAGCTAAGCATATGAAGCTTAAGCTTTAACTTGATAAACTACTTGAATAACTCAAGCTCGAGTGTGATTCAACTATTCTTGAATTGAAAATTAAGAAAATATCAAGCCAAACTTGAGTAGTTTGTGAACAAAATTAGTTCATTTTGTACCCTTAATCGCATATAAGATAAGCTTAGAGCATGATGTATTGCATAGTCATTTAGAACTTTGTCCTTTTGAAAATGTATTATTGAATTTTACTATTTGAGAGGGAATACTAATTCTTTGCAATTATAGCAAATCGTGAGGTATTGGTTTTTGTAGTTACTTTTAATTTACTAAATGTACAATATTTATGTTAAAAAGATATGATAAAAAAAAGTAATTGAATAGAGTATTGAAACCTTTGAATTGTAAGACATTTCCCATATTATGAGTGCATACGTAATATCACAACTTTAGAATAATCTTTTTAGGTCCCCTATTTAGATCATGATAGTTAGTCCACCTTTATTACCTAGTTATTTATTGCTTTATGTACTTGATAATGTGTTGATTTGAAGCACAACCAATTGAAATTTACGCATCATATCAAGATAACATATTCTAATTTTATCAATTTTAGTATATCATTGTAGTTTAAGATGGTTTAAGAGAATGGGATTAGTATAGGATTGTAGTTTATGATGGATAAAATCTCTCTTGCTATAAGTTATACATATATACTTAGGTAAATAATTAATTTTCAAATATTATTGTTTTTATTTGCATTAGTGATAAGTAATATGTAACTGGACTCTCTAGATATAATGCATTTTTACTTTAAGAATAAAAAAGTTGTTTGAATAGCAAACTGAACATACCGAACAACCCTTTTTCGATAGGAAAAGATTACGATTTGAACTGCATGGTTTATTCGAATTTAAAAGAAAAACAAAACTATAATGCACACTTTGATTAATTAGAAGGTAAATCGAATTGAATTGCACTGCTTCTAGGGTTGTAAAAAAACCAATGAAACTGAAAAACCAATTTGAAAAATATACTTAAGTGATCCATTGATTTTAGTTTAGAGAAGCGAGAGAGAGAGAGAGCCCGAAGTTGGCCCATAGGCTCAGTTAGTATCAGCTCGAGCTCAAGCTTAAGCTTATACTCGTTTATATAAATAATTATATAATATTATAAAAAAAATTATTCACAAGCTTATTTACCATCTTTTAATAAGCTTGTTCACAGCCCACGAAGCTTTAATGAATCTGTTCGCACAGCCTCACGAACCTTTAATGAACTTGTTCGCAAATTGAATTGCAAGCCTAAAAAATAGATCAAACTCAACATAATTAACTAAAAAGCTTATTTTGAGTATGAGTTTGATTCGAGCTCAAGTACCTCGATTTGTTTATAATCATAACTATAATTGTTTAATTTTTTAAAAATTATTTTACAAAAATGTTATTTACATAATGCATGGAGGGTACAAATCGTTGTAATCCACTTTAATATATAACAAAAATTTTTAATTAATTTTTAAATAAATAGAGAATTTAAAAAATTTAAAAGACTAATAATCTAATGAGATCATGAGGTCTAGCTCCTTTCGCCTAAGTTATATTAGGGTCTGTTTGTTTATTGGTAGGTTACAGATACAAACACTTTTTTCAAACTTTTTTCTAATAAATAATTTATAAAGAATTGGATACAAATAAAAAAAAAGTTTGCCATTCTCATTAAAAGATCAACTATAGATAAAATATAAATATAAATAAAATATATTTATACATATTATTTTAAAAAAAATATAAATATAGATAAAAAATAAATAATCCAAACAAATCATCTACAGAAACCTTATATATTTATAAAAATTAAATAAAAAACTAGAGGCAAATAAGACAAATGCAAAAGGCACGTCAACCGTTTGTTTATACCCCGATTTTGGCTACCTTACCCTACCTTACCTAACCATCTCAACTAACGGCCAATCAGGAAGAAGAAGGATCAAAAAAAGGCCAAAAAAAAAAAAAAAAGAAAACCCTGCTCGAGCACAGTACACACAGTTTAATTTAATCCGTCTCTTTTCTCGCAAATCGTGATACGTTACAGTTACATGGAAGCTCGTAAATGGACTCAACAGCAACAAAACTGATAATTGCCACTAATTCCAAATTTACCCTCACGCCCGCACTTGGACTTGCTCCTCGCTTTCTTCCACTTTCCATTAACCACTTCCAAGCTTCTCATTCCTTCTCCAATCCTTCCTTCTTTAGAGCCCCAAGCCCTAATCTCACCACTCGCCATTCTTCTTCTATCAAGACGCATTCCAGTGTCCACGTTTCCTCCTCAATCGGTCTCTCTCTCTGATCTCTCTCTAAATTCTTTACTTAACTTTGTTTTTAATGAATTAGAACTATATTTTCTTCAAATTTAGATTAAAGATTTCATAATTCAGTTGCCAATATGATAAATTCTTAAGTCTTTTACTATTTCTTGAATTTGGCATAAGGTCAAGGTCTATTATGGTGGAAAAGAAGTTTCTGTTACAAGTCCCCACTAGATTAAGTCATGTATGGACAAATGAATGGGGAAAAAACAAAAAAGGAAAAAGAAAGAGGCTTGTCTTAGAGGAATCATCATATAGAACAATATGTAATTGATATGTCTGATACACGAAAAAGTGAAACGATGAAGTTTTGGTAGATTTCGATCTCTCCATTTACGTGGATCGTCTCGACTTCTGGAATATCTTATGTATCTTTTCTTAATATGAACCATTGATCACACGAGGCAGAGTCTTTAAAAAAAATTAATGTTTGTGTTGTTGGTTGAGATTTTTAAGTTCATGTGTATTCTGCTTCTTCCTGTCTCTTTTTTTTTTTTTTAAACTTGATTTGTTCAGTGATCGAATTGGCGAGTGTAGGTGCTGTGGAAAAAGATATGGAGGATTGCTCATCTGGAGTGGTAGGAAACACTGATCTTCTCATTGTTGGAGCTGGTGTTCTTGGTCGCCTAGTGGCGGAGAAATGGAGGGCGGTATGCAGACTTTTCACAGCTATTTAAATTTATTGTTTTTAGTTTGTCTTCTTGTTATTGGATAGACTGGTAATTGTTCATGACTCGCTACTGCCAGTAGTGTTCAACTTACAGTTGCAAATGAACTAGTGTGAACTACATACTATTCGGGTTCGATTTGGTATTTCATTATGATTTGCCTTTAGCTAGTTTTTTTGGATCATCAAGCTTGCGAGCCTTTTTTTGTGTAAACTGAGTTTGAGTTGAGCTCGAGCATCAATATTATACATACACATATGCATATATATTATAAGCAACAGATTTAAACAAGCTAATCTACTCAAATTCAAGCTTGTCGGGTATCCCTTTGATTTCAGCACTGGTTTGAGGTTAGCACAATCTGGAAAAAACCAGTCTTGATGAGCTCAACTTTGAGTTTTGTTTCTATGTGTACTTGAGTTTGGGTTTGATATTGTGCCTTCTTGTGCCATTTAATTTTCAATCCTATCTTTTTGACAAAATTGCTCTTTCATCAGGGCAATGAGATTACACGGTTCATTCAATGTTCTTGAGCTATATGTAGAATTAACTGATGGTTGTTTTAGCATCAGATTCTTGTTTATGGTAGATAGGCAATATGGCTGCTCTATTTTCCTATGAATTGTAAACTCAATTGCTGATGCTGGAAATGCATATTCATCATGTAGGAATATCCAGGAAGCCAGATCTATGGCCAGACAATGACGACCGATCAACATGATGAGTTGATCAAGATGGGTATCAAACCATCTCTGAAGGAAGTCAAACCTGTGCACCGATTTCCTTATGTCATTTTCTGTGCTCCACCATCACGGACTTCTGATTATCCTGGTGATGTGAGGTAAGGATAGAATTGATACTGATACAATCTGTAAACTTATTATAACAGTGCTGGACAGACACTGGCTCTAGTATAAGGACATATGATAGAAATGTGCTTTGTTTTGCCTTGAATCAGCTGGATGCCCTACACTTCTTGTATTCTGTTTCCTTCTTGACATCACTATATATCTGCGGTTTACTTTGTGAAAGTATAGTGGGTAGGTTCATGGCATTTGTTCTATCATTTGGTCTAATTGCTACGGCATGTCTTTTATCTGGAGCAATAGTGAACCATTTGCATCTGTCCATGCTTACTCATTATAACCATTGCTTAACAATTAATTTTCTCATGTACATATCCTGACTGTGTCATGCTTTTATCATTTGATAAAACAACGCAAAAAGAGATATGCCTGGTTGATCATTTGCTAAAGGAACATCTCCGAAGCACATTCATTTAGGTTTTTACATTTATATCTTACAGAATCTCAAAGTTTATTTATGATTATAAGATTCTGTATATAATTAGTAGCATATGCTTAACTTATCTTTGATTTATATCGTTAATCAGACAGGCTGCATTGAATTGGAATGGGGATGGTGCTTTCTTATTCACATCAAGTTCAGCTCCATATGATTGCTTTGATAATGGACAATGTGAGTGTTTAATCTGACATAATACCTTGTTCTGCTGGTACTAAGTTACCATTCAGCTTTAAGTTTCCTTTGCAAGACGCATCATTATTATCTAGGTTGAGGCATTAGTCTGTAGATTTGCAGTGCTTGTCCATGACTGCTTTATACTAGGGTAGCTACTTGACTTCTGTGTTTAAGGATGCTGGGCTTATGAAGACATCTACATGGTGGTGGGAGATGAAATCACGAGTGGCCTGAATATTTGTTCTCGGTCTCTTTCCTTATCTGGGACTTTTGTAAAATGATTTAATTTCTTTCACCCTTGATAATGTTTCGGATTTTGAAACTGGTGGCAGTTTTTGATGGTATACTTTCCTTTAGCCATATGTTTTAGAGTCTAAGATAAGATATCACATGATTCTTTATAGTTGATTACAGTTTAAGGGTCTGTTTTTTCAATTAATATTCCAGTCATATTAGCATAATATTTTTTGTTGTTTTTAATAGATATTTTGTGAAGAAACAGATGTCGATTAAAAACCGATAGTTTTACTTATATACAGACTAAACAGATACGATGCAAATATAATATAAATACGTTATAATTGCTCATACGATACAGATATGAATATATATAAAAATTAGACAATTCAAACAGACCCTATTTATGAATGTGAGATGAAGGTAGCAGACATATTACATTTGTATATATTTCCAAAACAAAGGTGTGTGGTCATTTTCAATAATAGGTGAACCATCATGGTACAAAACCAATTAATTAGTAAAGTCTCGCTTGCATTGTATATGCCTACAAGTTGGTGGAAATGGAATCGAAACTGTTTGTAGATTTGTCACTTAGCATAGAAACAGACTACCAGTTAACCACACATGGGAATTAGACATTTATTAGTCTTGGAGTGTAAAAAATACCAAGAGAGAGAGTACTGCATGCTAACATACCAACAAATACATGTAAAATATCAGGATATAGCTGTATGTAATGTTTCTTGCTCTTTCCTCCTCTCCAGATAAAGTCTGCGAGGTTAGATTTTTCGTATGAAGCACAATCTAATGATTACATGGGTGTGGTGTATAGGCTTTTGAAACGTGCTTGTAAAATTTTCTAGAGTTGGACTTGCTCTTAAGATAGTTGAGAAACTTGAAGTTGTGGGTCTGCATCATTGATATAGTTTGAGAAACTTGAAGGGTCTGCATTATTGATCACCCTTACCTCATTTTACACCTAAATTTGTTTTCACTTTCCAAAATGGAAACATATTTGCAAAAGCTGAATGTCTATGCCGATGCCAAGATATATGAAGCGCAACCATCTGAGTGAGAAAATCTGTCATGTCATATGAAAAGTTTTGTAAGGTGGTGTATAGGCTTTTGAAACGTGCTTGTAAAATTTTCTAGAGTTGGACTTGCTCTTAAGATAGTTTGAGAAACTTGAAGTTGTGGGTCTGCATCAATGATATAGTTTGAGAAACTTGAAGTTGTGGGTCTGCATCATTGATATAGTTTGAGAAACTTGAAGGGTCTGCATCATTGATCCCTTACCTCATTTTACACCCAAATTTGTTCTCATTTTTCAAATGGAACATATTTGCAAAAGCTGAATGTCTATGCCGATGCCAAGATATATGAAGCGCAACATCTGAGTGAGAAAATCTGTTATGTCATGTGAAAAGTTCTTGTCAGGTGGTGCTTCTGAAATATTTGGATGTCCAGCTTATTTTCCAATGAGGTTATCCCTTCCTTCCTAAGCCAGCATCAGATTGAATAGGAAGGAATTAGAAAGAAAATGACACCGTATAATGCGTGAAAAGACATTGCATGCTTGTCAGTGCAGTAGCAAGTCTTTTGTTTCACATATGATAGATTTCCCTATTTTATGTTCACTGTTTTTCTGATCACCATGACATAGCATAGTAATTGATTATTCCTTTTCTGGGTATGCAGGATTCTCCTGTTGTACCAATTGGTCGGAGCCCTCGGACAGATGTTCTTCTGAAAGCTGAAGCAGTGGTTATGGAATTTGGTGGCTCTCATCCTTAGACTGGCAGGACTATATATATCCTTTTCTAGTAGTATTCAATGCTATTGCTTTTTGCTTAAAGGGGGGATTTTATGGAAATCATTTTGTAATTACATACTTTATATGGTAGCTTGACTATATTTACAAAGAAGATAAAGGGCCACACGTTTATTGGTTAAACAAGGGGACGGTTGAAGCTCGGCCAGACCACATTCTTAATCTTATACATTATGAGGTATGTCAATCTCGCCGTTCCAGAAACTTGTCCAAACTTAGAAGTGTAGACGAACCGATCATCTTTATAAGGGGAGAGTGGGCAGTCCATAAATAAAGAACGATGAATTAGTAAAAGCACGTGAACATTAAAGGCTTGGAATTTCTAATTTTCTCCTTCCAATTCTTTTACCTTCTGACTTGGCAGGCTTTCTATATGTGGGTTACAAATGGTAGAAAATTTTTCTATTTGTTTGATAATTCATTGGATTAACTTTACTCTGCATCTTTAGATGTTAATCCCTTTTACTCAAAGTAATCATGGGAAAGGAATGTTTGACTACTTATTTTTCTTAGTTGAGTCTTGTAACAGGATGCTGCTTCCCTGTCAGTTGCCATTCTGAAGAAGAAATTTAAAAGTAGGATCTTCTTGGGTTGTGACAATCACCCATTATCAAGGTTGACTTTCTCGTTCCGTTGATTAGATATTTTCTGGTCTCCTTATTCAGATATGATGCTAATTCTCTAAAAATATCCAAACATTTCTCCTACACATCACAAGAAATTTCTTGTATCAATGCAGGCAGGATATCATGGAACTTATTAAGAAAAGCGGAAAATTTAGCAAGAAGTTTGACAGATTTACTGGTAATTTTCTTTCTGTAATAGACTTATTTTAATACGTCAACCAAAGAAGCACTTTTTTGATCAACTTTCGATGGCTTGCTTCTTTCAGGCACTAGCGATCCTCTAGGCAAAAAGCTAAACAATTCAAAGACTCGTGAAGAAATAGGCTGGGAGCCCAAATATTCTAGCTTTGCGCAGTTCCTTGGACTACATGACTGACTGGGACAACATTTCAACAGGAATTGTGTCAAAGCTTGATCGAGCGGATTTTACATTTGCTGCTGAATTGTTCTTGTTTGTCCATTTATATATGGTAGGACTTGCAGTCACAATGATTTTGATGTACATACAGTACTTCATTTATGAAAAATGAGGTACCATTGCCTTAAATACACTATGATGTGGGTGGTGAACAATGAAAAAGATTTATTGGGTGAAATACTTCGAATTTTATCAACCTAAATTATGAAAGTAATAATTAAATACTAAAAATACGTGTAGTTTTGAATTTTATTTTAAATTTAACTTAATAATTGAATTTAGATAGTTTATTCAATTGAATTTCATAAATTATAGAATATAATTAGAAAATTTAATATAATTAGATTAGTAAATAGATTTAATTGAAATTAGAAATTCCAATACCACTAATACCCACTTCAACTAATCAATTACTTTAATTTTCTATCTTCAATATACTCAATCCTTTTCAATTATCAACTTGAACCCAACATCTCAAGTTCGCATTTAGGAATTAAAAGTCACTTAATGGATAATGAAGTGGATGTATTTAAATGTTATGAATTAAAACATGGATAAGACCGAACTCATAAGACTCAGTTAGATATTTTCCTGGCTAGTGAAAAATATAAAAAACAAAGTTATTAAACATGAGTCAATAACCCACTAATCATACACCTACGACCATAGATATCAAGAACAGAACGACTCGATTGATTATTAGGGTCTATTGGATAGTAAACAATAGTTTAAAGATGAATCGCTAGGATTGAAATATACACAATAAAAATAGAAATTGATTAATATCTATCAAATTAGGACTCGAATAAAAATTATGAACACATAATCATGAAATTTAGAATTTTCTGAGTCTTTTGAGCGTAATATCCTAACTTAATCTATTGGGACTAGAAACCTTAATTGCGTAAGTGAAAATTTTGATAATTTAACATAATTAGAAATTATAAAGGAATTTAATTGAAATTAGATATTCTAATGTCATAAATACCCAATTTAACCTATTAAGCAACATCTATTGGCTAATTCAACAAATTCAAATTAACCAAAACTTTCCAATTATCAAATTTATTTTATCCATGAAGTTTAATCACCTAAAACCCTAAATATCCAATTTAGACATTTTAGCCTAAATTCTACTCCTTAAATCCTAGAAATTTAAAAATAAACATTTGTTTTCAAATACCAATTCCTAAGCCCCTGAAACCTTAAATTCAAGTAAAATATTAATTTTCCTTTTATTAGATTTCCTAGATTTAATTTCTAATGCCAATTAGCTAATTGTCTTTCTTACTTTTTAATTCCTAATTCTAAATGCAAAAAACTCATAACCTAAAAGCTTAATTCATCATCTGAAACCTAAGCTTGTTAACATTAAATTCAAGCCCATAAACCAAATCCATAAAGCTTAAGAAATCAAAGCCATTATTCCATCAAAGCCCAAAGACCATGTATTACCATATGCCCTCACACAAATTATAAAAACTTAAACCCTAGAGAATTCTAACACATGTGAAATGACCAAATTGCCCCTTAAATATCTACAATGTGAACACAAGAAAATACCAAGTGTGTGAAAAGACCAAATTGACCTTAACCAACTCTAGAAGATTTCTACACCTAAGAGAAGACTAAAATGCCCCCAATTAATTAAGCAAAATGACCAAAAACCCCTAAACCTAATGGAAATTACATAACATGAATTAATATAAATATGGAGTTTAGAAAACCCTAATTCATCTCCCATTTTTAGTAGCCCCATTCTCTCAAATTCTCTCTCAAAACACTCTAAAAAATCTCCCAAAAAATGCACAAAAATTCCTCCATCAATCAAGCATACAAGAGGTAAAATATTACCTAAATCTATACTTCTAAACTTCTCTTTTATTCCCCATAATCTAAAATTTATTTCAATTAAAAACCTAGGTGAAGTTGATGATTTAAAACAAGGTTGAAGTAAAGAAAATTTAGCTTGAAGAAGCTTCGACAAGTCTTAAGTAGTAAAAGTGAAGATTTTGTGGTTGGTTTTGATAAATCAAGTAAGTTAACTTAATATATTTCGATTGTGTACAGGATGTTTGAATTCATGAAAAACAATAAAAATAAAATTAGACTTAGGATTTGAAGAATATATATATATATATATAACATGCATGAACCGAAAATCAGATATATATATATATGTGCATATGTGTGTTATTTGTAAAATTTGTTAAAAACATATAGGTTTATGAATATATGTATGTTGGACGTCTATATATGTATTTTTATGTTGATTTTTGTGTATATTTAATTTAGTTTCTAAGAAATTATAATGATGGAAAATAAATGAAATGTACATAGGTTGAATATTATATATAATATGCATGTCACATAGCAAAATCAATGAAATTATGACCAATATATGTATATGAGCATGTAAATATGACATATTATCTTATTGAATGTCTTTTTGATAAGCTACACATGTTGTTAAATTGATTTATGATAATATATGTTGCTGAAATTAATTAGTGTGCTTACTATTGTGAAATTTAATTAAAATACTAAACGAATTTATTTTTGGATGAAATTTATAAAAGTGATATTTTAACATGTCTATATACAAATCGTAAATTTTTGTGATTTTTGAAATCCACTTATTATTTTTTAAAAATTAAATTACAAAATAGCAAAATAGTGTTTCGACCAATAGTAGTGGCATGAATTTATAGTGCCAAACCGGTAACTTTTTTCTTCTTCTTTTTAGTGAAAATATAACGGTTTGAAAGCTTAAGAAGCTGACTTTAATATGTGTGTAAAGAACCAGTTGGGTTGATGGTTAAATTTGATCAAACCAATCGGTTGTCGCTGCTTATGCCCCGTTCTAGATAGTTTTGTGTTAATCAAAATTAAACCCTAATCAACTGCTTATTTAGGAACAAATGAACTTATAAACATATAAACATATGTGTTAGGAAGTTTACGTAAAAATTTGAGCTTAAGAACCGCGTTTAAGATAGTAAACTAATTTATTAGAGTTAGGGTGCACACTAGTTTTCTATAGAAATGAAAATATTGGAATTTAAAGAAAATTAATTCTAATAAAATAAATATGAAATAAATATAAATAATGCGTTTACACATTAAAATATGAATTTTGAGATGAATAATTAATTATTATGATTTTAGGAATGTACTTAATAAAATAGGTATAAATATGGCATTATAAGATAGTATAAACATAATAGAAAACAAGTTTAGATTCCTCAAATATTTAGATATAAAAATAGATTATAAGTAATATAAATAGAATAATTATATTTTAAACGAGTTATTTTACTTAATAAAAGTTTATTAGATTTAACATATGATATGTTATTTAAAATACTATTTAATGACCTAATTATCATAAAACTAGTTTAGTAGACTAAGTTGAATATAAAATAAACTTGATTGATTAATTCTACTTAACTTGGCTAAATCAAGCTAATATAAATTTATTAAGTAATATTGGCTTTGTAAATTCTTCAGAAACCTACAATTTATACTTAGCTGTTAATCTAACTAGTAAAGTATTATATGATCAAAATAACTAGTAATTGGCTTAAAGATAATTATAATATGATAGACCATGAATAATAAGAGGAGTATGTTGTTTCAAATGTATATTTGCTAAAAAATAACTAGTTAATATGAGTTTGATTTAAGTTGATAATTGATTCAAATGCTTATATGAATTAATCTTTGAAGCAGATATTTGTTAGGAGTTTACTTTCTGCTTTATCTTCTGGTCTATATTCTAAATGTTCAGAGCTTAGATTATGTACTAGGTAAGCAGTGACTTGTGTGTTGCGTGCTAGGGTAGGCATTCAAAATGAACTAATACTTAAAGATGGCTTTAATAATTGCTTGTTGCTTGTGCATGTCCATTTTTGAGACTTGACCCGAGGGGCAGCAACCTTATTAGGCGGTGCCGGCACGGTAGTTAGGCGCTTAGGCCATCATGAGTGGCTTAGCAAGTAACTAACAGGGAAAACGATAGCGGGATAACATCTACTTGGATCGAAGAGAAGTAATATAGTGTAGTTCACGTTTATGGGATTGGTTGAGCTACACTATATTATGGACTGTGATGGGTAGAGATATGTAATGGCTGTGACTCTCAGTCGAGGCTATTACTTGTAGAGGTAGGAGATATAGGTATTCGGACTGCTTATATCAACCCCCTGAGCAGTTGTTGCTACTCAGGACCCCCAGGTTCCCAGCTTGTTGCTAGAGTGTGAGTGCTTCATTGTTGTTTGCTACACTTTAATTTAAAGATACAAACTATTGATTGTTGCATTACATTGCATTTTAAACAGGTATGTGTGGCCATCTCGTATGTGCGCCCATCTCATATGTGCTTGTGTTGCTGTCGTACTAGGCTTCGACTCATTCCTTTCTTTTTCATGTGATGATCTGGATGATTGTGATTATTGAGTATGGGACGACTCTAAAGGAGCTTGTTAACGAGTTGAGTGCCTAGGAACGTTGAACTCTTTATGCTATTGTCAAAAGTTGTTGATAATCTTTTCGAACTTATGATTTGATGAGGGCATATCTATGAGCCCATGGTTGTATTTTGAGATACTAGACACTGTGTACTTTGAGATACCTGATGGTATGATACTTTTTTTTTTTTTTTTATAAATGTTTGTCTACTCATAGAAGTAGCGTATTTGGTGATCATTTTGAGACATTTTTTTCCACTGCAAAATTTCGATTGTTTCCAAATCTTTTACAAAATTTTATATTTTCCACTTGTTTCTATAAACTAATTCAACAATTTCATAATCTAAAATTTGTTTAATAACGATCACAATAAACTGTAGATTAGGCTAGCTTTAACGTATAATACGTAAGTGTTATATGTGGCGGCTGACACGCCTTGAACCAAATTCGAGGTGTGACATTGGGTATTACATACATGGATTTAATACATGGCACTAAGCACCAATAAAGTTTAGACCTATATGATAGTGGAAATAGTAGGTTTTAAAATAATTACTACTTATGCTTTTTGCATATGCTATCTATGTTAAAATTTTATCTGTATTTACACAATGCATATATAACATGTGTTCGAGTAATATGTAAAGAATTGTGAATGAGTATTCTCTTCTTTGGGAAGGAAGGGAAAATAAAAAAAAGAAGAAAAATGAGTGTTCTCTTCTCTTCTGTCTCTTTCTCTCTCTCCATATATACATATATATGTATTTACATATTTGCTTCTCTAATACTGACATGAGACTAAGTTATTTGGGGGGGTTGGTGTTTGGGGGTGTGCTTTGGCTAGTTTGAACAAGTTCTATTCTGTTCTCTCTCAAATTATTTTAATATGATCTATGGCTTACGTCCAAATAGATTAAGAAATAATAGATGCAATGCCATTTGAAATTTTTTTCGGTTAAAGTTTGAAACAAAAAATTCTATTCCCTTTTATCTGAAATTATTTGAATATATAGAATTTTACTAGATCAAAGCTTGTGGCAGCCAAAAGAAATAGTTTTTGATACTGAATATTTTTTTATCCATGGAATTTGCAAATGGGAAAAAGAGAAACATAGCTAAGTGGAGCCTCCTAATGTCCACGGCCATGGCCATATCTTCCTGAGAAAAAGCGAGGTCTAGTAATAGTTTTAATATTTCAGGATGCGCTGTGTCAAAACAACCCCAACTATTATTTACTACTGCTTTAACTACCACTTATTTATTTATTTATTTTTGGGTCGGATTGTTTTAATCATATGATTATATATAAACTCCTCTTTGTTGAGAGAACCTCACCATTTTAACAACTTTTTTGTCCTAAGTATCGGTGTGATGATATCAACAACCGACATCAAATTTTCATTAATACATTAAATGCCAGGTGACATATGTTCAATATAAATAAATTTAATTGCTAGTAACATCCCCACCAGTTGTACTAAAATTTAATAAAAATGGAAGGCTCATATGATGATCAGTGGTGGCTTTGATAATTAAGAAATAGGCTTAAGTCAACTCGACCCTTCTGAGCTTTATAAATTTCGTACATCAAATTAGTTCTTCGTTCAATTTCTATTTCCCTTTCATCTTGTCCCTTTATTTGTTTTCATCAGAAGAAGCCTTTAACATGGGCAACGGCTGTTGTGATTCTTGCGAATCATCAGATGAGGGAGGAGGTTTACTTGATACATTAATGGAGAGTGCTCAGGATTTATGTTTGTAGTGTTTCTTGCTCTGTTGATGATGTTTGTGTGCATGCAGCGGCCAAGGCGGGTATACGTCCATGCTTATCCCTGCTATTAATAATCATGATTTCGTGTTTCGTTGTACTAGGTAACATCCTTTGGCAAACCTTTTAATCCTTCTTCTTTTTTTTTTTTTTTTTGTTCCGCAAGACCGATACCACAACATGTTGCCAATGATGGATATGTACCTAGAGTTCTGAAAATTCTCAAATAAAAATCATTGCTATTGGCTGATGTACCATGCATTTAAGCTTACAGATTGTATAATAGTATAGTTATTTCTGCCGTGCTGAGAAATCTTTTGCAGCACATCAGAGAAAACAGTGGTGGTTATGTTGTATGAAAGTCAGTTCTATGGAATATTTCCATTTTATTGGAAGACCATTTATATGAAATGTTTCGTAAATATTTAACGTTCAACGTTAAATTCAAACTTCCGACCATGGTATGAGGGAAAACAGGAGGCTTGAATTAGTCGCATACAATTGATTTTCTCAAATTGTTGTTATCTGATCAATCGCATCAAAACCCACCCTTACGCTGTGACATAAGCAAGTGCATCACACAGATTGATTTAAAATGGGAGCAAAATTTCTCCATCCCAACTGGTTTGACCGCTAATGACAAAAACAAGGTTTGGTTGGCTTCCGCTTTGTTTACTATTATAGGTCATATATGTTTTTAATAGCTGTAGAACTTCTTTTTATTTATTTATTTATTTTTAATTTTTTTAATAGTTGGTAGCTTATCCTCACCAACTTAGCCGCCTCTTAATAATTCACAAGATAGTTTATAATTCTCGACAATCACAATCACATAAACTAGTGTAAGAGTGCTTGCGGTCTAAAAAATTAAAAAACAAAGTAAATAATCTCTTGCCCACTTCATAATTTATGACCAAAAAAATCAATTTAAAATTCGCTTTTACTTAGGTCGCTTTAAATTCTATACTTTTCCCCCCTCAAAGAAGTTGCTGGAGGGGGGGAAAAAAACTTAGTTCACATGTTATAATTTTTTTTAATGTTAATAAATATGTGGGAAAAGAGTCCGAACTCATAAATAGATAGTTAAGTTTAAAAGGTATCTCTTATATTATTTGTTTTAGTGTAGTTTAATTTTAACCTCGAGTATTTTGTTTGGTATTCAGCACTTGGCAGATAGTAGATAGTAGACATTTTTTTTTTCAAACTTTTCTAATAAATTATTTGTCAAAAAATACATATAGATGAAAGATATATGACATTTCTCATAAAAACATCAAATAAATCAAATACAAATAAAAAAAATAGCTGCAAATTAGATACCATTATACATATAATTTATATACATATACAAATACAGATACAAATACATATGAGAAACAAACAATCGAAACGAACCTTTAGGTTACACTTTAGAAGTAGGATTGACGTAGCCTTCCGGTGCATTAATGTCACGCCCCAACTGAGATCAATGCATGTCTAATTTTTCCATGTATAACAATAGAACGTCATACACAAAGGCAAATCTAAAAGACTAGTTTATTTGATTCGTTTGCTAGCCAATTTTATATTTAGAAATCATCCATTTAGTTTTGAAAAATTTAAATGAGACAATGGAAAATCTAGATTTTATAAGATATCCAATAAAAAGCTACTCTTATGAGTAAGCTAATCATAAAAGATAAGATGCGATAACATCTGATAATATCAGTCTCAAAAGTCTCCTTAAATATCCAAAGGAGATGTCAACTGTAAAGAAAGTATTTGGAAAATGCTAGAAGTTCTAATATAAGTCTATGGCTCTCAGATATGCCAAGAATATGATAAAAACTCTGAAAATGAAAGTAAAAAAAAAAAAAAAAATCAAGATGTAAACCATAATCTTAATCACTAAGCTCATCTGGCAGCTCCTCAAAGTCGGTCCTATACCCTATGTCATTATAATACTCGGTATTAGAACCATCAGTATCTAAAAAATAACAAATATGAGCTGAAGCCCAATACACAGTAACGCAACCAAATGCGATATAAATATGCACCTAAACTATATGCAATGCAACAACCAACATCTTATGTTTACTATTTAAGATCATTCAAACAACACGGGAGCACTCACACTTCAGGCAACAAGCCATAGGAATCTGGGAGTCCATGGTGATATGCAGCTCAATCGATACCCACAGTCGTGAACTACATATACTACTTTTCACCGAACGTAAATGGACGTTATCCCGATACCGTTTGTCCTATCAGCTACCCACAAGCCACCAATAGTGGTTTAAGCGCCTAACTACCATGCTAGCATTTGCCTAGCAAGGTTGTTGCTTTTCGGCCCAGATTAAACGACATATGCACAATCACCACATTCAATTATTAAGTCGTCTTTAAGTTAAGTCCATTTGAGAATGCGTATCCTAGGCAAACAACACGCATGTTGCTGCGTACTTGATATTGAAATAGTAGACAGAAAAGGATCATAAGTAAGACAATAGGTTGATTAAATATCTGTCAAGAAAGGTTAATTTATATAAGTATTGAGTATATAAACTAATGATTCAAGTCACATTGATCGATCCATATAACGTAAGGCCTTATGTAATATAAAGCCCTTGGTATACAATTGAATTAGATCCAATTAGGATAATCAGGCTTATGTAATTTAGACTAAGCCCATAGAATTCAAAAATTAAATATATTATTTAGATGTATTGGGCTTTTAGGGATCTTAGGTTTGGCTTAATAAGAAATTCTCTAAGTGTTTAACTTTTAGGGTAATGGGCTTGAAGGTTTAGGATTTGAGCCTGTTAAGGAATATAAATATTACATTAACTGGAATCGTATGTTAAAAAAAAAAAACTGGAATCGGCTTATTTTAAATTTAGGTCCAATTAGAATAATATTGGTTATTGGACCTAAGAATTAGGCTCAAGTCCAATTGGAATTTAATTTAGACTCCAAATTAAGTTATTGGACCTTCTAATACCTTATATATAAGTCCGCTAAGGATATTTTAGGGCTTTTGGATCAATAGAAATGATTTGAGCCCAATTAGATATTTCAATACCTAGAATTGATAATGCACTTAAATATTTAGAAATAGACACAATTAGAATATGTACGGGTATTGGGCCCGTATTATGGAATTTAAGCCCATAAAGCAAAAGTTAGGTATTGTCTATATTTTGAAGCTTTAAGCCCTAAATGGCTAGAGAAAATTATTAGGATTTAGTTTGACCCTATTTAGTACAAATAGGTTTAATTGGTTAGAAATTATGTTATTGGACCTAAGGTGTTTCTAGACCAATTTTATCTAATCAAACCTATTTATAGGTATTTAGTCAAATTGGATTCTATTTTAGAATTTAAGCCCATAATCAATTATTAAAGTCCAAAATTAATAGTATTAGTGAAGTTAGACATAAATTCATTTCTAAATCAATTTTAGGTTATTTAGGTCAAGTTGCACTTATTTTTACTATCTTGGCTCATTTTAGGTCATTTATGTCATACTGACTGTATTTTTTTTTTACTAATTAAAGCCCGTTTAGATCATTTTAGCCCATTTAATCCTAGAATATTCATTAATTAAATTTTATAGCCCATGATATTTATCAAATCCGTTTAATTGCCAATTACATATTTTAAGCTCAATTAGTTAATCAAAACCTACTATAACTTGTTTGGTATATTTAGTCCTATTAAGCCCATATAATTTGATTTGGGCCCTAAATTATTATCTAAGTCTAATTTAGCTACTAAAGCCCATAATAATTTAGTTGTATTGACTTAGTCTCATACTATATTCAATTACCCAACTTTACAATTAAAGGCCATTTTATACCTAATTAAGTTAATTTAGTATGCTAACTTATATATATATATATTCAATTTTAATTTAACAAAAGCCTAATAAATCAAAACATGTCTAAATTAACTAATTATAACTAACTATACATCAATCAAGCTAGTTTGATAATTATTAAATTTAATTACATTCGGATCTCACAATTTTTTCAAAGAAAATAGGACTGGAAAACAGGGGAGTTTGCGTACTGGTTTGTTTTTGGACTGGTTCACCTTGATTTTATACTTTTCGATCCTGTTTGGTTTTCGTGCAAAAATTATACATCCTGAGCTATTAATCCGTTTTAGTCTCATTGAGAAAAAGAAAATAATAGTGACCGGTTCGGCCTATACAAGAAATCTGGTTCAAACAGTTTTTGCACTATACATCAGAAAAAGAAAAATTTTGAAAAAAATATTAAATGATCTTAAAAAATTCTAAAAATTTCCAAATCATATATACACTTATTGAACATCATTTATAAAAATTTAGTGTAAATATAATTACGTTTGATATTTTATTTATTTTTCTCAAGAAATACGCCTATTAGGCCTTTAAAAATAGTAAATAAATATGAAAAATTATGAAACCTTCCAGTTTATATCCTAAGATGATATAATATCATTTTCATAAATTTTACATGAAAATTAGTTCATTTAATACCTGAACTAATATTTCATATCATGACAAACAACACTTCTATTTTCCATTCAACAAACATATTATTATTTTTATTCAATTTTCATAATGAAAAATAATTACAAAATCATATAGAACACATCAAAACAGATTACATAACATGCTAAGTTATTTTAACCATATTTACACCATAAATCCATTAAACAATACATAAACGATGCAAATATCAACACATTTTCATCAAACTAAGTAACACATGATATTTCACATAAATCACAAATTCCATATTCTGTATTTTTAGTATTACAACATACTATTTACTAATACTTTTAATAATCATACTATCTAATTAAACAACTTACTTGTAGTAGCAAACAAGCTTTGAACCTTCACTACCTACTACTCCTAGGAATTTGGTGAAGCTCCTTCTGCCTCTAATCCAAGATCCCTCTTGATAAACACCTAATTTAAAAGGGAAATAAAGAGATTAATAAGAGTTTTAGATGGTTTAAAGAAAATATAAAACATAGAAGACCTAGTATCTAGTAGGATCTTGATACAAGAAATGAGTTTGTGGTGTTTTTGAGTTTGTTTGGACAGAAAAATGAGATGAAATTTTCTACTAAGTGGGAAGGTAAAGTGGTGGTTATTGTAGATGTATTAGGGTTTCATTTTACAAAAAGAGTGCATGACAAAAACAAGGACATTAGTTGGCAATATTGGGAAGGTTCTAAAGTATTATGAGTTAGCAAAATAACAATATTTGAATAAAAATTCTGCTGAAATTTATTTAGGATAAGAATAGTGATGTTTTAGATTTTAGAAGAACTTTATGAGGATTTAGAGCTAATATGGTTAGTGGGTTGGATTAACAATTTGAATGGAGTCTTAAGATGTGATTAGATGTCAAATGGACTTAGGAAATAGGTAGATTAATTTAGGAATTTTAATTTAGAAAATTTGAAGATGGTGAAATAAATTTAGTCAATTAGGTGGTTGGATAGATATTTGATTAAAATTTAGAGTGATGAGAAATTTAGGTATTGAATTTCTAGAGAATTGTAGAAATAGGAAAAAAATGGGAAAATCGGGAGATTGTCATTTAGATGGATGGCTAAGTTGGTATTTAGGTTTGGTTTAATTTATTTGATATGATGAAATAAAAAATTAATGTGGTTTAATCCTTAATTTTATTTGAAATTAATTATTGACTTAAAATTACTAATTCACCTAATCATATTATAAAATTTACTTAGTTAAATTATCTAACTCAAATTTCTAACTTAGGTTTTAATTTGGTTCAAAATTTCGCATATTTTATATAGTCTAGTTCATAATTTTTTTTCCTAACTTAACAAAATTCGGAATATTTCAATTAACCTTAGCAATGGTAGAAGCAACCTAGTTTTCTTGAAGTTCTAGGCAGGAAAATGTTTCAGTATATCCTTCTAGGGTTTGGTCGAAGTCATTTTGCATAGGACTCGTCCGTACCGTAATTGATTGATTAACAAGACTGGAGGAAACAGCATACCAAACTCGGATTAAAGCAAGCAAGCCGTGATTAAGATTTGTGAAGGTACCAGGAACATTAACGTCATTGTCACAACGTCCAGGCCACGGCACACCACAGACCACGTTGCAAATATCATGTGTTAGCTGTCTTGAGGACTCCAAGTTGGATGTTCGATTTATTCCTACGACGTTGATTCTTTATCAGTATTTGATTTAGTCTAAAATTTATAATTGTTAAACGTAACGGTGGGACCTGGTTGGATGGAACAGTTGGTTAGAGTTAGACCATGCAGGATAGGGCTTTGGAATTTTGGTCCACGAGGCGCTGGCGTACACAGAGTGTCGTAATAGAAGAAAGGGGTCCCCAGGGAAAAAAAATTAGAAAATCTCGGAATTATGTTTCACAGCTATAAATCGATATTTTAAATTGATTAGGGAATTTTTTTTGCGTTATTTATTTATTTATTATTATTTTTAAATTTCTTTCTAGCCAAAAAATTTATTCAATATTCGAGATATTTGAACATTGGTTTAAGTATTTATAAATAACAATAATTTGATGCATATCAATGACTTGCTAAGTATTAGAGATGCAACCGAGTCGGCCATTAATAGTTCTATGATCTGTCAAACCCCAATTATCCTATAGGATAATAGGATCGGATTTGGATATAGGTAAAATATCCTATGGGATATTGGGATCGGGTTTGGATATTACTAAAACTAGATGGATACCCGACTCGTATCACCCGACCCGTTAGTCCTAATAAAAAATATATATAATGTAAATATATTTACTAAATGTAAACATAGTAACATGCTAAATTTAAAAACATGTTGACAAATAGAAGTTGAATTGTTATATTATTAAACTATTATTTTATTGGCTTAAGTTTGTCAAATCTATTACAAAAAGAAAAAAGCGGGGTAAGCTCGGGTTGATAATCGGGCGGGTGGTTGAGTGGATAATCAGATGGATGGTGGGTTTTGAAGTAAACCCTGTATGACGAGTTTGAATATAGAAAGAAAATTCAACAGGATTATAGAGTCGAATTTAACATATTCTATAGTGTAGTGGGTTTGGGTTTAGGTTCATATGCCCCGTACGAAACCTAATCTGGTTGCATCCCCACCAAGCATTGAAAATGGGTAATCGTTTGAAGAGATTGGTGACATCGGTCCATTGAGCTGGTAGTATATGGAGGAAAAGATTAAATTGGTTAGGTTTCCGTTTATTCTATTTACTATTCTTATATTTCGCCATTTTCCTAACATGCTCCTGCACAAATTAGAGATGTGACTACGGATTTACCTATAATTTAGTACAAGCATAATAATTCAAGGATGTTGTGGAAGATCACTGGCTACTCTTTAAGGGGTTGTGACTTAATTATGGAAAAATCATAGCCTATAAGCAAAATAATTTCCCCTCATTGTGATTTTTGATTATTTATATATAATTTAATTAAAAATTATTATATCATTAAATTAGTTGATATAGACTAATAAGACGTTCGTACTAATTGTCTTAAAAACATTGCTGAACCTTAACATTAAGCAGGTCAATGTATTTGTGCAAAGAAAAAAGAAAAAAAGAGAAAAACTTAAAATTTGCAAAGATTTCAAAGCAGGTAGCTTTGAATTTCGTTCAGCGGAAATCAACTACAGTTAGATATTTGGCATAGATCGATATTGAATAGTAGTAGTCTGGTGCGATTTTGTTTGAAATGTGTTAAGATATAAGTGTGAGATTGAAAAAATCTCACATGGGAAATATGAGATTTATTTAAAAAATTTATAAACGAAAAGATCCATTAACCTAATACTTTAAAGTTTTGAATTATAAATGATATCAAACTCATTAGTGTATTTTTTCATGAGGTCTATTTGAAGAATTTTTTCATGCAAAACTTTCATCATTAGCTCTCTATCATTAGTATATGACCTAGCCTATTGTATGACTCATTAATTTGATAACTTAAGGTCTTGAGCTATAAATAATGCTAAGCATGTTATTGTATCTCATCATAAGGTCCATTAAAATGGATTGAGAATTTGCTAGGGTAGATGGAGATACAGCTGAACATGGGCAAACGGCCACCGGTCGGAGTGGACTCGTGGGACCAAACTGGTCGAGTACGGGCAAAACAGTCATGTCGTGTGAAATGACGGTCCGACCAATCGAAGTGCTTTCATTTTGTCGGTTTTTCCCCTGTTTTTGTTCCTCATCTTTATACTTTCTAATCTTGTTGATCATTGATGGGAAAAAAAAAAGAAAAAATCTTGTTGATCATTGACTTTTCATATGTTTCTAGAATTTTAATTGTAAATTGGCGTAGACGGCTCAATGAATCCAACGAAAACTGATTAGTCGAGCACAGTAGTCTTCCATTAAACATTCACCTTCCATTCCCTTTCCTAAGACCAACCAACGCCTGAAGAAAAATATTGCATTTACATGCCTGACTTATGGGAGGTTTCATACGATCTGTCTACTTTCGTGGTGGTCCCTTGAAGAAGACTATGTTACGTTTGTTACATCGTTGAATTAAATTTTCTACGAAGACTTAATAGATACCAAGTAAAAAGACCAATTTTCTTTTGATAAATAACCAAGTAATAAGACCAATTTGGTTATTGATAAATAAGTCCTTTTAAGAACGCATCACTTTATCAAACATTTATCCCACTACATTCGCTTTGAGACCGATTTAAGGTTGCATACAAGATGGGCAGGTGCTGTCAGTTCGAAGAAGATGGTGGTCCAGATCTCCAAGGTTTTCTTATTGCTCTGTGTCTAGCTCTGCTATTGATGTCTATTTGCATGCAACCACCGCGACCTAGGCGATACGTTGCTGTGCGTTATCCACGTTGGTAATAACAATGGTATCATGTGGGCTTGAGGTAGATGACTATTCTATTTTCTTCTTATCCCTGCAGTATAGCTATTGCTGTATTCGGGTATATCTTAGTTCCAGTAATATAATTTTCGTGGCGTTTGTAATTCTTCTGGATTGGTGTCATAGAAGAGCTATTAAGTTTACAGGCAATAGCCAAGGATTTTGTATTTGGTATGATGACTTATTATTACCTTCCCTACATCGATATCAAGGAAAAAGAATTAATGCAAGAAAAAACCAAAAATGGATAACTTGCGGAGCACTTTCTGAAAACAATTGGAATTATAGGGGGAAAAAAGAAAAACTATAGTTTCAGCCTGAAGGAAAATGAGGCAATTGTTTGAATTTCTTCTCATTACTGTTCCATTCTCCTCTGAGAAAAATTTAACTAAATTGGGATGAGGGGATTCGTTAGCAATGTTTTTAGGTTCAACTATCACTGTACCTTATATATATCATAATGCAGAATTTGCTATTTGTAGTATATTAATTGAGTTAATTGAGTTTGTTGCATTTTGACGCAATTGGAAAAGAATTTCTGCTCTTGAAATCGCATTTTATGGGGCACTTTTGTGGTTGATTTGCAATCTACCAGGGAATTGAACTGGATTACAATGTGAATATCACCATAAGAAATATCTTTCACTAGGAACGGCATTGGATCTTATGCAAATTTATTAATTTGCACCAAGACACCATTACCAATTGACTAATCCGATCATTTTGGAATGTGATGTAAAATGTGAAAGATCTCATGGTTGGTTTTATGTAAGAATGTTCACAGCAGGCCACACCTGTCCCATGATAAAAATTTTAATGAACAGGGTACCCCCTCCAGCCAACAAAGATTGTGGTACTAATTCAAAGTAGGTCCAAATAATCTAATATTTCAGGTGCTTATCTAGGAGCAGTTTTGTTGTATGATGTATGCATATTAGGTTTTGTCAGGCTTCTTAGTCATAGGGGAAATCGATTAAGGACCTTTTTGTCTCAGCATTTTTCGGTTTTGTTTTGGTAACGATTTGAAACAGACTGTTCGACCAGGAAAATATTACAGTATATATACATACAGACCAGACATGGCACATATGTGAAATACTGATAAAAAGCATACGAAACAAGCAGGCCTTGAATTCAATGCCTACTTCTATGGCCAACTTTATGATACCATGAACAGAGTGTATCAACAGGGCAAGCTATAACTAGCACTGTGTTTGGCAATCTGCTGGTACATGGAAATCAACATAAAGAATGAGAAATCAGATGAAAAAGAAAAGAAAGGAAACGAGATAAAAGGGAAGAAAGACTGTATTTTTTATTTGGAATATTAGCATGGAAATAGAAGGGAATAAGATTACAAAAGCATGATCCCCATTCCTTTTATTTCAGTCCAAAAATAAAGAGAAAGGAATGGAGATCATGCTTCTTTCCATTTCCTCGAATCTCTCGTCTTTTCTTTTAGATTTTAAGAATCTAAACACAAACTTTCCTTTGATTTCTTTGGCTTTCTCTTCATTTAAGCCTCACCAAACATAGTGAACGTAATCATTTTTATGAACAATTCTTTTAAATGGGAAAGAACTTCACTCTACCTATCTAACCTGGGTTTTGATTTTCGGTTCGAATTCCTTTAATCCGATTCGTACTAAACCCTAACTCATTCAATACGAATCATAGACTAAGAATTAAAGGAAATTTTGAATTTTGAGAATATTTTAGAGTCGCCACTCGACTAAGGTCGAGAAAAAAGATAACAAAAACCAATAGGTAGATTGATTTCGGTTTTACTACTGATCCATGGAAAAAATCATTTTGAGAACGAGAACCAGAAATTAACTTGAGTCCGGGGGCTAACCTATTAAAACATAAACGGTCACCACTTTAACTTTTCCAATTTTAAATTGCTTTATTTTAAACCTTAATTTCAAAATTTAAACTATTTACAAGGCTCTAACTATTTACAAATATGTACAAATTTACTTAAACTAAGAGAAACAAACAAAATCACAAAAATAATTTTTTTACATATTTTGAGTCGCCCATTTAGGTGCCTACATACTCGCTAATCAGGATCAGACCACACATAGTTCTTTAAGAAAAATTTAGTTTGTTGGTTAATTTTAGTATTTTGAAATCTTATCACTTTAAGTTCATTAAGTCTTATGATTTAATAAAAATTATCTAATTTTATGTGTTTCTTAAATCTATCAAATTAATTTTGAACAAATTTATAAAAATAAAATTTTCCTGGGTGTCAAAACGATTTTTTTTAAACAAACAAATCATCATAATATCAATCATCACAAAAACTCATGTAAAACTATCACAATTATTTATAAACACAAACTTCACACTATTATCATATATTAACATCAAACAAATATTACTATGATTAATATTATTAAAACTTCAACTAATTTCACTTATTAATCTATTTCTCTATTTCTGCGAAAACATATATTTATTACTAATTATATATAATATATTATTATATTATTATTATTATATAATATATACATATATGGTAAGGAAAACTTACCTGGATGAAGATGGCTCCGTGTGCAGGAATTGAAGACGACCAGGGATGAAGACCGTGACAGCGTGTAGAGGATTGACGAGCGGATGAACGAAGAACGACTCGCGACGACTAGGATCGACGACGATGATGACTAGGAGCAGTTCGACGATGGCAGCAGCAACAGCGGAGGGTCGATGATGACGTGGCAGTGGACAACCAACGAAGGCAGATCGACAAGGATGAGAGATAATTGATTGAGGGCTTTTGAAGTCCTCACGATTCCGAACAAATCAATGTAAATTAATTGTTCTAATTTTCCCTTCCTTCTTCTAAAACAGAAGATGAAGAGGGCATTTATAAGCTTTAAGTCGACCAAAACCTTCCTAATAATCAATCCGAACTAAGGCTTGTAAAACACGTTTTGGGTAAAATTTGAATAATATGAATCAATAACGATGTAACTTTCCAATTAAATGCAATAATGACGTGTACCTCCCATATTGTAACGTTCTAAATCATTAGATTGCCTAAAAAATAATTTTCACATGTTTTTGAATTTTTATAAAGTACCAAAAAGTTTTTCCCAAATTTGAAGTATGGATTTGAAAGAGTAATTATTAATTAAAATACATGATTTTTATACCAAAATAAACTATTCCTTGTGCGTAGTTTCTAAATTTGCTTTCGGTTCGTAGAAAAAAGGTAAGGAAGAGGGCCGAAAAAAGGCTCAAAATGGGCCGGTCGGCTGTCCAACGAAGAAGAAGATGAACAGTAATTTTTTTTTCCAGATTATAAAACTATATTATATACATGAATATTACATCAATTATATTTATTTTCTTTAATTTGATTTTTTTTCCTAATTTTTATTTCTAATCATAATGCTAAAAAATGCAAAAAATCCTTCAATTTAGCCATATTTCACTAATATTAACATTTAATTATTAACAAATTGACAAAAATAAATTCAAAATGAGGTGTCTACAGCTGTCCCTCTTTGTAGTGAGGTTTGTCAAAATCTTATCACAAAGATAAAATAAACCTCATTTTGACATCAACTTATCTAGAACTCCTACTTCTTGAGCGGGTGAAAGCTTTTCATGTTCTGATATGCTCCTTGAACCGGTCGCTTCTTGAGCAGAGACGATTCATGTTCTTTAAGAGAAGGATGACGCTCTCTGAGCTAGCGATCCTTAAGCTTGAAAAGAAGAAAGACTTCTCTGAGCTAGCGATCCTTAAGCTTGGAAAAAGGAAGATGCTCTCTGAGCTAGCGATCCTTAAGCTTGAAAAGAAGGAAGGCGCTCCTCTAAGCTAGCGATCCTTTAAGCTTGAAAAGAAGGAAGGCGCTCCACCGAGCTAACGATCCTTAAGCTTGAAAAGAAGAAAGACACTCCTCTGAGCTAGCGATCCTCAAGCTTAAAAAGAAGAAAAGGAGCGTCTTCCTTCTTTTCAAGCTTAAGGATTGCTAGCTCAAAGGCGCTCCTCTGAGCTAGCGATCCTTAAGCTTGAAAAGAAGGAAGACGCTCCTCTGAGCTAGCGATCCTTAAGCTTGAAAAGAAGTAAGGCGCTCCTTTGAGCTAGCGATCCTTAAGCTTGAAAAGAAAGAAGGCGCTCCTCTAAGCTAGCAATCCGTTAAGCATGAAAAGAAGGAAGGCGCTCAACCGAGCTAGCGATCCTTAAGCTTGAAAGAAAAGAAGGAAGGCGCTCTATCGAGTTAGCGATCCTTAAGCTTGAAAAGAATGAATGCGCTCCACCAAGCTAGCGATTCTTAAGCTTGAAAAGAAGGAAGACGCTCCACCGAGCTAGAGATCCTTAAGCTTGAAAAGACTCTTGAAACGTTTCGCATGTTCTGCGGAGATGCTTCATGTTCTGAAACGCCTCTTGAACTGGGTCTCATGTTCTGATCCCTAAGTAGCAAATCTCATGTCTTGAGCTCTTGATTTCCTCATGCTTTGAGTGGCTTCTAGAGCTAATTTCTTGAAAAACTTAATCCTAGCAATATATTTATTCATTCTCTTTCTTTTTTAAAAAAAAACTTACCGGATTCTTATAGAAGCTTTTAAACTAGTAAGACCACTTGGTAAAGTCCGCTCATCACTAGGTTTACTCTGTCAGGCCAGAACGTTCACAGTGGCTATCCTTTGAATTGAGTATCCATGTTTGTCTCTTGATGGTAAATGGACCCTTTTTTTTTTTTTAGTCTTGATCACGGGACGATACAAGAGATGATTCTTAAAGTCTTCCTTACTTTGCAGCTTGAACTTATTGACTTATTATGTTATTCCCTTGAAATAGGCATTTCTTTAAGAAAAGATCAAATCACAAAGTATTAACATGTTTTTATAACTTTATCAATTGTTCAAACCTCTCTCTCACAATACACTCGTGTTTTAAGTGATTGGAAGATATAAGGATGAAAGAGAACTTATCAATTAAGGTGAATGGTGAATGACTGATCTGATGATTGGAGACCGCCAGAGATATCTTTTTGTCGATATATAACAAAAATTAAATCACAATAAACAAAGTAGTTAGTTAATTTTCTGAACTTGATAGAATTCTTATTAATTTCTCAAGAGTAGTACAACTTGATTGCATCAGAATTTACAGGGTCTTTCAAATCTGGACCATCTATTCTAGTCAAATTTAAATCACCACCAGGCAACACTCTCTTCATACATATGGTCTTTCATAATTAGGAGTAAATTTTCCTCTAGGATCTCGAACATTCGAGAGCACTTTTCTTAAGACTAAGTCTCCTTCTTTGAAATTTCTCGGGTGAACTTTCTTATTAAATGCTCGAGCCATTCTTTGCTGGTAAAGCTGGCTATGATATAAAATACTCATCCTCCTTTCATAAATGAGATTCAACTGATCAATCCTATTTCTTACCCATTTAGCTTCATCTAATTCAGTTTTTGCCAATATTCTGAGTGACGAAATTTCAACTTCAACTGGCAAAATTGCTTCTGTGCCATAGACTAATGAATAGGGGGTTCCCCCTGTTGATACTCTGATGGATGTTTGGTAGGCCATTAGTACAAAGGGTAGCATCTCATAACAGTCTTTGTAAGTGATAGTCATTTTCTCTATTATTTTCCTGATGTTCTTATTGGCCGCTTCAACTGCCCCATTCATTTGAGGTCGATATGGGTAAAGTTCCGATGTTTGATTCCAAAGTTTTGGCACAATTCAAACATTAATTTTTTGTTCAAATTGGTACCATTGTTTGTAATGACTGTATCAGAGACTCCATATCTGGCTATGATATCTCTCTTGATGAATTTGACAACTACTCCTTTGGTAACATTAGCGTATGAGAATGCTTCAACCCACTTGGTAAAGTAGTCGATTGCCACTAATATAAATCGGTGACTATTGGAGGCTTTTGGCGAAATTGGCCCTATCATATCCATACCCCACATCGAGAAGGGCTGGTAAAGACAACAATTGCAATTCTTTGGGAGGAGCATTTATCTTATTGGAATATATCTGGCACAAGTGACAATGTCTCACGTGTTTGATACAATATTGTTCCATAGTTATCCAAAAACAACCCATCCTCATAATCTTTTTAGCTAGCATATATCCATTAATGTGAGGTCCACATATCCTTTCATGGACTTCCTTCATCAACATTTCTGCTTCCGCCTTATCTACACATCTTAAGAGAGTAGTATCAAATGATTTTTTGTATAATGTATTACCACTGAACATGAAATGAGTTGCTAAGCGTCTTAGCGTTTTTTGCTCCTTTGTTGAGGCGTTTTTAGGGTATTTGCCATCTTGGAGGAACTCTTTGATATTAGCATACCAGGAATTTTTTTAGGACTTCCTCGGTATTCAAGCAAAATGCCGGTTCCTCCTTAATGCGAATCTTTAAAGGTTGGATCTCAACTACATTAGTGATCTGAATCATAGATGCTAGTGTGGCTAATGCATCTACGAACTGGTTTTGGTTTCTTGGCATATAAGTAGATGATATTTCTTTGAATTTTTGTGCCAATTCTAGTAAATGTTGGTGATAAGGCACCAATTTTGCATTCTTCGTCTTATATTCTTCTCGTGTTTGAAAGATGATGAGAGAGGAGTCTCCATATACTTTAAGATCATCTATCTCCATGTCAAGTGCTATCTTGAGACCCATGATGTAAGCATCGTATTCTGCCACATTATTAGTATAAGGGAACATCAATCTTGTCGAAGCAGGGTATTGATTACCATCTGGTGATATTAAGACTGCCCCAATTCCACACCCACATACATTAGCTGCTCCATCAAAGTACAACTTCCATTTAGGGGTGAACTGTTCTAATTTTTTATCCGAATCTGCCAGCAATATGCTTTCATCTGGAAATTGAACTTCTCCATCAATCACATTATCTTCAACTGGGTTTTCAGCCAGCTGATCTACAAGCGCCTGATCTTTAATTGAGTTCTGATTCACATAAGTGATATCAAATTCTGATAATAGCATTTGCCACTTGGAAATTTGCCCAATCAGTCCTGGTTTCTGAGCCAGATACTTTAAAGGGTCATGTTTCGTGTAAAGTGCTATAGAATAATACAATGTATATTGACTATGTCTGTGCATGATTCACACCATAGAACAACAAGTTCTTTCCACTTCAGTATACTTCTGTTCACCTTTAGTGAATTTCTTACTCAAATAGTAAATAGCCCGTTCTTTCCCATCTTCATTTTTCTATCCAAGTATACCTCCCATTGATTCATGAAGTACCGTTAAATACAGGAAAAGAGGGTGACTAGGTGTTGGTGCTACTAACAATGGTGGATTCATTAGATATTGCTTAATTTCATCAAATGCTTCTTGATAATCTTATCCAATGGATAGCTACATTTTTCCTCAACAACTTGAATAGAAGGCGACATTTGTCGGTTAATTGTGACATGAACCGAGCAATGTAGTCCAAGTGTCCTAATATGCCCCTAACCTCTTTGATCGTCTTTGGAGGAGGCAATTCAAGTATGGCTTTAACCTTATCCGGATCAACTTCTATTCCTTGCTGACTGATTATGAATCCTAGCAACTTCCCTGAGGTCACGCTAAACGTACACTTCTCAGGATTCGGCTTAAGATGGAACTTCCGTAATCTATCAAATAATCTCCTCAATATTTCACATGATCCTCATCTTTCCTTAGACTTAGCAATCATATCATCCACATATACTTTGACTTCTTGATGCATCATGTCATGGAATAAAGTAACCATCGCCCTTTGATATGTTGCCTAAGCGTTTTTAAGGCCAAAAGGCATGACTTTGTAACAGAATGTTCCCCAAGTAGTAATAAAGGTTGTCCTAGTTTTATCTTCTTCTGCCATTTTAATCTGATTGTATCCCGAAAAGCCATCCATGAATGAAAATAGATGGTTTTTAGCTGTGTTATCCACCAAGACATCTATGTGAGGTAAAGGAAAATTACCTTTGGGCATAGCTTGGTTTAGATCGCGAAAGTCTACACAAACTCTAACCTTTCCATTCTTTTTAAGTACTGGGACCACATTGGCCACCCATTCAGGATAATCGGATACCTTTATAAGACCGATTTCTAATAATTTATTCACTTCTTCTTTAATCTTAAGCAAGATATCTGGTCTAAATCGCCTTAATTTTTGCTTCTTTGGTTTGATATCTACTTTAGTTGGTAATTTATGAACCACTATAGAGGTATCTAAACCAGGCATATCTTCGTAGGACCATGCAAACACATCTAAGTAATCAGTCAATAATTTTATCAATCTTTCTCTTTGTTCAGTGGAGAAGGTGGTGCCTATTTTCAAGTTTTTAGGCTCATCTTCAATTCCAACATTTACTACTTCTATGGGCTCACTGATCTCAATTCTACCTTGTTCATATTTTGCTAACTTTTCTCTATCCCAGTATGATCACTAATATCACCTTCGACGACTAACCCAGTAGGGCCGGAAGTGATATCAGCATTTTCATTATCTATCGGCGCAAGATATCCCTTACTTTCACCGTTATCATCAGATTCAAAGGTAACCCTAGAGTTAAGGGGAATAATAAACCAATTATTCAACTCCTGAACCAGATGGGAGCTGCAAAAAGGCTCCATAACTGATGCAATGTCCGGCTTTTGGACATGAGAAGGTTATGGGAATGTGACTTTAATGTCTAGACTTAATAGGGGAATTATACCATTCTTCTTCTCTCTTCTTCGGGGCTTTCCTTTTCATCTCTTGTATCTCACCGGAGTAGGAACATATCCCAGTCCAAATGTCCTTAAATGTCCCTCTTCTTGAATCATATTGCTTCTTCAAAAATTTGTAAACCAAAGTCTTCGGATCCTTCATCGCCAATATAAGGTATAGCAGTGTCTTTGAAGATAGCATGATCTTGTTCACCCAGTACCGTAACATTTGGCCATTTGTTATAAACTTGACCATCTGATGCAGACTAGACGGTATTGCCCCAGCTGAATGGATCCAAGGCCTTCCAAGCAACAAATTGAATGATCTTGGTATGTCTAGAACTTGAAATGGAATAGTAAAGTCTTGTGGCCCAATAGTAACTTCCAAGTCTATTTCTCCTGATATTCCTCTCTTGGATCCATCAAAAGCTCTAACAATTGTGGAACTGGATCGAAGATTAGATGCATCGATTCCGAGTAGGTTCAAAGTGGCCAATGGACAAACATTCAGAGATGACCCATTGTCAATGAGGACTCGGGCTACAATCAATCCATTACACTTAGCCATTATAAATAGGGCTTTGTGTGTTGAGTGCCTTCAGCTCCCAATTCATCAGGTGAGAAAGAGATTTGGTCCAAAGCAAATACGAATTCATCACATGTTCCATCGTTTCAGTTGCAACACCTTCGGGAACCTTGATTTGTTGAAGTATCTTAAAGAGGGCTTCCTGTTTTTTAGAAGTCAATAATAAACCCATCAAGGATATTTGAGCCGGACCTTAGCAAGTTGATCGGTAATCTTATAATCACTCATCTTCATAATCTTGGTCAAGGCCGTTTTCTCATCAGATTTCTCCTCCTTTTCCTTATCTTTTTTCTGTGGGAAGAATTCCTCTACCAATGTTTTCTCTCTTTCGGGCTTGGGCTTTTCCAAGTTTCCGACCATGGGCCTGGGAACTTGATTAACAGCTTGATAGTTGAATGGGGCAGCTTTATAATCTTTCGGTGCAATGGTACATGGAATTGATACCTCATCGACTTCACCTTATATGGGGCCTCTTTCTGCTCCTCTTGACATTGGATAACTACCCTTTTTGATCGAACTGGATCATTCCAATAAAAGGCTTAGATTCTTCAATCATGATCATGTTGATCGTGGGCCCATGATTCGGAGAGGATTGGTGTTAACATTAGGGGTTGGAGTTTCAATGAAATCCAGTTGGACCAATTTAGCATCAATGAGGTCTTGAATCTTATTCGAAGCCTCCAACAATTGTCAGTAGAATGACCCACTTGCCCCAAATGATAATCACATTTCTGCTCGGGGTTAAAGTATTTGGGCTTGTAGTCTTCTCTGGGTGTTTCAAAGGTGATCAGATTGTCGGCTCTAAGCCGAGCTAGAACTTGGCTAAGGGGTACGAGAATTCTGGTAAACTGTCTTTTGGGTCTATTGAATGGTTGGTTTTGGGATTGTGGTTGTTGTGACTGGGTGAAGGGTTGATTGGTAGGTAGGATTGAGTAGGTTTAGTGTATGGGGTTGATTGGTAGGTAGGATTGAGTAGGTTTAGTGTATGGGGTTGAGCTGACTACACTGACAGTAGTATCCTTTCCTTTGTTGTTGTTGAAGTACTTGGAGTTTGTAGTCTTTTTCTCCACATGGATCTTCCCGGTAGTAATGGCATTTTTAATTCTGCATCGGCCAATACTATCTCGAGAAATTAAGTAGTATGTCCAATGAGATGGGTAAAGAATGGTTCTTCCAAAGTATTGATGAAAGTAAAAGTCAAATCCTTCTCTGGATAGGGGTAGATACCATAGATGCCATTGATCTCCACCTTTGAGCATATTCCTTAAAGGACTCATCTTTCTTCTTCTCATATTGCCTAAATCCCACATAGACGGGCCACTTCAATATTGAACTTGTATTGATTGTAGAAAGCCCTAGCCAATTTGTCCCAAGTATTAATCTCATCAAGATCCAATTGAGCATACCATGTCAAAGCTGGACCGGTAAGGCTATCCTGGAAAGTCTGGATCATAAATTGCTCATATTGAGTGTACCGGCTCATCTTCCTCACATAGAGCCTAGTATGCAACTTTAGGCAACCAGTACCATCATACTTTTCAAAGTCGAGAATCTTGAACTTCTCGGGGAAAGCCCCAGCTTCGATTGTAGGAAAGTTTGTGATTCCAGCTTGATCAAATCCTTCCATTTTCTCAAAAGCTTTGAGTTTCTCATTGAATTGAGAGAAAAGCTTTTCTCCATCTCTTTGTTTTGAGCCTCAATTTCCTTCTTAAGGCCGGAAGATTCGGTCTCGACAGTGATTTGTGGCTCATGATTAATTACTTGTTCCTCAATGGCTTTACCATCTCTCTTTACCCGGAATGTCCTTCGGTAGTATCTTGAGGGGCCTTTAAGTTTTGTGCAAGAAGATTCATTTGCTCGGTCATTCGAAACACCATTTGTTCTAAAGCAGTGAACCTTTGCTCAGAAATTGGATTGGAAATGCCAGAATTATTGTCGTTGTTGCTAGCCATTCTGGATTTGGACCTAGTGATGATTGGACTTCGAATCGGTCAGACCGTTTAGGAGCTATCTTTTAGAAACTGGATGAAAATCAAAAACAAAAATTCCAAGTTTAGAGAAAAATATGTATATTTAATATATAATTATTTTTTTTTTGAGCAAAATCTTATTATTTATTTACAATTCTCAACAAAACGAGCAAATGGTTAGTGGTAAAAAAAATATACACAAAAACAAGCAAACGGTTAGTGAACAAAATATATACAAAAGAGTTTACAAGAACATGTAGAGACAAGAAAAGAAAAGCGCATGTGCATGCAAATTGAGATGATGAAGAAGCTTTGTGGCAAAAACCATTTTATTTCATTAAAGCTGAATTTATTCAAGGAGTCAATACATGACCTAATCATGACAAAACCAAAAAGCTAAACCAAGAGACTTCAAACTTAAACCAAACGCCTAATCTTGCTAGGACACACTAAACGGTCCTTCAGCTCCTCGATAGTCCTCTTCGCCATCCGTAGTTGAGCTTCAAGTGCTTGAACCTTGGCTTGAGAACTTTGCACTTCCTCTTCCATCTCTCGCTCCCTCTTCTTCATTTCTTGGAAGCGAACCTCCACCCGGCTTTTGTCAATTCCATATAAGCTTGTGTCTCCGGGTCGGGAGTGGTAGGTGGTCGACTCAACACCTCGTGAGCTTGAAATTCCAACCCTTCTACCTTTGCCCTTTGGTTGAGGATGTATTTTTAGTGGCCCGGTATTTCTTCATCTCAGTATTGATGGGTTCTATCACGTAGATCGGCTTGATTTCTCTTGTCTCCCATTTGGCTTGTATCATCCCTAGCTTTCCCTCTCTTTGTGCCAAAGGAACGTCGGGGTCATCATAATCCATATTAACCTCCTCTAATGATGGCTTGCTAGTTATATCTTGAAGTGCTCCATATTGTCTTATCACACGAGCCGGATAATATCGTAGACCGAAACCAATCAAAGGAACTGCCGCATACTTGTGCATCCGGTTATTGACGTGAGAATGGAACCACTTAGCAATCCAAAGGAATGTGTGAGCTTCTAGGTCTTGGAGTAAATGCACCCACTCATGTTGGTTCTTGGAAGATCTTGAATGCGGACTCTTTCACTAAAGCTCAAAATAAGATCATAACCGTCTCTAATGTGGCAAGCCGACTCAAATTGCTCCCATAATCTTTAGTGTGGCTAGCAAACCAAACTATCAAAAGTGTCATACTAGACTTGAACTTCCCATGGCCTCTATTCTTCAAGTGGTTGAGAGATCTATTTTGTTCAGCAGCAAGGCTGGGATATAAGACTTTCCTGCCAAAAACTGGTCCACTAATTCCACCACACGATAGTGGATGAATAGATCCCCATTCGGAAGAGGATAGTACCAAATACTGCGCTATAAAGGCATTGATGCGATTTTGTTCCCATGCTTCTACACTTCCACAAAAGATGGACTTATTCCTTGTAACCATTTGAGATCCAAACCATTTGAACAAGTCAGAAAGCCGAATGGAGACCGAATTGCAATTCTTGAGAGCTTTAGATACATCGGTCCTCTTAATCCCTAAAAAGGAGTTGAACAAATTGATCGGCCCTTTACTAAGTTGAGGGGCATATATTCCCGCATGAGTTGGTGGAGCTTGAAGAAGCCTTGTGTATTCCTCAATAGTAGGACTCAAAGTGTGCTCACCAAGGCAAAAGGCGGCCTCATCAATATTCCATAAGTAAACCAAGGCCCTAAAAAGATGAATGGGGACCTGGACCTTTGGTAGAGAAAGAATAGGGCCTAAACGGTCTTCAATGAATCCTCTTTGTTTTGACGTGAAAGTTTATAACCACTTGTTCAAAATGGGCATTGGACTAGTAGGCTCATGAACATGGATCTCGGGAATAAAACAGGCCCACATGTTGCCACTACACATACTGCTTGCCATTCTTCCTAATCTACATATTACAAAAGAGATATGTTACAACACGGTATATACATTTACAAAGGACAAAGATGAAGGCACAAGGATTTACAAGACACATTTATATAACAGATTACAAAGAAAAGTTAACTCCTATAAATTCAGCTTTTGTTTTGCTTTGTAAAAAGTTTTTGAAAAACACTTTGATGGGCCACAATACTTGATCATCATCTTCTTCATGTAGTGAATGCAAGGATAGATTCTAAAGGTCTCCCGATTAATGGGTCATGGGCCACATTAGCCGAAGTGGGAGGCTAATTCGTATCCCGAATGGTGGGTAACCACAACACCTGAGACCTACTGGTGCCTCCTGTCCTAAGTTACCTAAGGTGGCCCGGGTTTGACCACATCTAGCACACATTTTTCTTAAATTCAACCTTGCCCCTAGTTAGGGGTATTTGCAGAATTTTTCTTTTTTTTTTTTTATTGCATCACTTAAACAAAAAGATTAGTACAACTATTTACAAATATACAAGATATTTACAAAAGAAAGCAATTTAAATATGAAAAGCATAAAGTGGCTAGCCTCTAAAAAATTGTCCCAGTGGAGTCGCCAAGCTGTCGAGCTTGGGTTTTTGATTTTCTTTAATTCGATTCGTACTAAACCCTAACCCATTCAATATGAATCCTCGACTAAGAATTAAAGGAAATTTTGAATTTTGAAATATTTTGGAGTTGCACTCGACTAAAGTCGAGAAAAAAGATAAACCAAAACCAATGGGAGGTTGATTTCAGTTTTGCTATGATCTGCGAAAAAAATCGTTTTGAAAACGAGAACCAGAAATTAACTTGAGTCCGGAGGCTAACCTATTAAAACCTAAACGGTTACCACTTTAGCTTTCCAATTTTAAATTGCTTTCTTTTAAACCTTAATTTCAAAATCTAAACTATTTACAAGGCTCTAACTATTTACAAATATGTACAAATTTACTTAAACTAAGAAAACAAAAAAATCACAAAAATAATTTTTTTACATATTTTGAGTCGCCCATTTAGGTGCCTACGTACTTGCTAATCGGGATCAGACCACACATAGTTCTTTAAGAAAAATTTAGTTTGTTGGTTAATTTTAGTATTTTGAAATCTTATCACTTTAAGTTCATTAAGTTTTATGATTTAATAAAAATTATCTAATTTTATGTGTTTCTTAAATCTATCAAATTAATTTTGAACAAATTTATAAAAATCAATTTTTAGGTGTCAAAACGATTTTTTTTTAAACAAACAAATCATCATAATATCAATTATCATAAAAACTCATGTAAAACTATCACAATTATTTATAAACACAAACTTCACACTATTATCATATATTAACATCAAACAAATATTACTATGATTAATATTATTAAAACTTCAACTAATTTCACTTATTAATCTATTTCTGCGAAAACATATATTTATTACTAATTATATATAATATATTATTATATTATTATTATTATATAATATATACATATACACATATATGGTAGGGAAAACTTACCTGGATGAAGATGGCTCTGCGTACAGGAATTGAAGAAGATCAGGATGAAGACCGTGACAGCGTGTAGAGGATGGACAAGCGGATGAACGAAGGATGACTTGTGACGACCAAGTCGACGACGATGATGACCAGGGGTAGTCCGCGATGGCAGCAGCAACTGCGGATGGTCGAGGATGACGTGGCAGTGGACGACCAACGAAGGCAAATCGGTAAGGATGGGAGATAATTGATTGAGGGCTTTTGAAGTCCTCACGATTCCGAACAAATCAATGTAAATTAATTGTTCTAATTTTTCCTTCCTTTTTCTAAAACAGAAGATGAAGAGGGTATTTATAAGCTTTAATTCGACCAAAACCTTCTAATCAATCAATCCCGAACCTAAAGCTTGTAAAACACTTTTTAGGCAAAATTTGAATAATTTGAATCAATACCGATGTAACTTTTCAATTAAATGCAATAATGACGTCTACCTCTCATATTGTAACGTTCCAAATCATTAAATTGCTTAAAAAGCAACTTTCACATGTTTTTGAATTTTTTAGGAAAGTACCAAAAACGAGTTTTTCCCAAATTTGAAGTATGGATTTGAAAGAGTAATTATTGATTAAAACATGTGATTTTTATACCAAAACAAACTATTCCGTGCGTAGTTTCTAAATCTGTCTTCGGTTTGTAGAAAAAAGGTCCGGAAGTGGGCCGAAAACAGGCTCAAAGTAGGCCGGTTGGGCTGCTCAACGAAAAAGAAGATGAACAGTAAATTTGTTTTTTTTTTTCATATTATAAAATTATATTACATACATGTATATTATATCAATTATTTATTTCCTTTAATTTGATTTATTTTTCCTAATTTTTATTTCTAATCACAATGCTCAAAGATGCAAAAAAATCCTTCAATTTAGCCATATTTGCACTAATATTAACATTTAATTATTAACAAATTGACAAAAATAAATTGTCAAAATGAGGTGTCTACACTAACTAAACGGCATAAATGGTCATTTCGATTTAAATGACTTGCAAAGACATATAAGGCACACGACGAAGACATTACTATACAAGAAGAACAACAACAATACTACATTACTACTCCAAGAATGAACCCTTGGCACCAGTATTTGATTCAACACAATAACACTACAAAGACACTAAATGATTGTACGCGAAATATTCCCACAGGCTTTTTTCATAATCCACACGGTTAATCTTTTCATTTTGGGATCCTCTTGTGGATAGAAATGGCTGAGAGTGCGACCAGAAAGAGGAGGATCACAGCCGCGAGCAACCCGAGTATGATTGAACCAGCAAGGTGTTGGCAGAATTTGTCATATAAATCACACACCTCACTCCAATAAGCATGTTTGTTTCCTTTCCATCCGATGTATCCGACGGCAGCGGCTGCACCTGTAGCTGATGCTACAATCTCCAGAAATATCTGTATCACGATCACCAGTTTTTTTAAACAGAAGAGAATCAGATACCAGCACTTTAGGGAAGAGATAGGTGAAGACATTAATCACTGTGCACTTTACCATAGAAAAATGCAAGATCGTAAAATCCATGAAAACTTACTACATCCCAAATGATGCAAAAGAGCAGGAAGCTTGTTGCGTAGACAGGTTTCGGAATGACTGAAATTGATACGAGTATTGTGATGATGCTATATAAACAAGTCAGTGATGAAGCTGTCACAAAATATCTGCAAAACCATAAATTTAAAATAAAAATAATATATCGTTAAATTAATTTACCAATACAGATGGAGAATTCTACTGTTAGAATAGCTCAAATATAATATTATCAGTGATTTTACAAAAGAAAAAAAAAAAGAAAACGGATTCTCCTCATCAATCAATAAAATCTACAATCCCCAATTTACTTTTATTATGAACAAACCACATACATATCTTTTACAATTAAGGTTACTAAATTACTTTGAAACAGTTATAGCTAGGATCAATTATTGCATGAATTGATAATTTTTCTTGTTATATTATGTGATGATTATGACATATTTGTTTTCAATGGACAGTAGGGGACACACAGAGATGCAGAACCATATGTTTTTGGGAAGATAAAATCTATTTTATTATAAATATAAATATCGCATATATTGTTTTTTCTAATATAAATATAGAATAATCAATTTTGGACCAAGAACTGCTCTAGGGTGTTATCTATATCAAAGATTACACCCTTAGGTTAAATGGATTTATTAACGTTTTATGTGTAGCAATTATTGAATTACTTGCATAATTTTCAGCGTTCTTAGTTGATTTTATTAGTATAATTCGAATTTTCATATGATGAAAATAGGACAAGTGTTTTTTTTTCATTATTATCGACAAATTTATTTTTGGACAGTCTACTTCAACAATTTATTAGATATTTTTTCGGCACCATGTGAAACCTATTGATTAAAAAAAAAATACTATAAGGAAAAAAAGAATTCAAAGCACAAGTACCTATATAAAATCCAGTTTATTTGTCTCTTTTTTATTGATTATACAAGGAAGAAGAATAAAATTTTTCTGTCTTCAATAAATAAACCTTTTTTCTCAAGCTATACGAACTGAAAATATGTTTGATAATTAATATGTTGCTCTTGAAAATAGAAATGAAAAAGGAAATTTTAATCAATTTTTGGAAGGATTTGTTGACTTTCAGTTTGATGATTATTGTGATATATTATGAAAATTTAAAATGATACACGTTTTTTCTTTTTTTTGAAGCTTATGCTAATTTTGGATTTGTTTGGCTAGTTTTTCTCGACAGATACAGATATTTTTAAATTTTTTTAAATAAATTATTTATTAAGAAATAAATATAGATAAAAAAATAGTTCTCATTACAAAATTAAATATATCAAATATAGATAAAACATATATACGAATCGAGTATATTAACACATATAATTTCATACAGATACAGATACAGATGAAAAATAGACCAGCTAAACAAATCCTTCTTCTATTGTATGAAAATTGCCTGTTTTAAGGTAAGTTTAACCTACAAGGCAGTAGTTATAGCTTTTTTGCCTTAAAAATTGAAGCCAACGCTTGCCTGTATTAAACATTTTAATTCTAAGGACCCATTTAGGGTCCTTTTATTTATAAGAAATTCCCATTTTAATTTACCTTTTAAAAGTTCTTTAACATTTATTTATATATATATATATATATATATATAATCATCCTACTTTATTGGTCAATTGGTGGACCCTAAGTTAGCCAGTGTTTAAAAGGGCTCATATGAAACTCGGTAACAAGCATAGTAGGTTAAAAAAAAAAAGAAAAGAAAAGTAGGATCATGTTTTTTAGATTAAAACGATATTAGGCAACTAACCGATTGTATTTGGAATTTATTAACACCAGTAGCTGCAAGAAACACTAGAAAAACTGGATAAATTTTATTAAGTAATAATACATGCTATATATGTGCTACTATATTGATAAAAAATAAATAAATAACCAAGTTCCTCTCATGAAATTTACATTGAATTTTACTTACATAAAAGCGGGTGTTTGATTAAATTTGGCCTTCATTTTTGTTGCTATCGGCGGGATAATCCGGGCACCACTATCAACAGTTGCTTGCTAGTGACCATGAATATAACAGCAACCAGTGTAGAAAATAACAAACCCTGAGCCAACATCAATTATGGAGCATGGACATTTCTCTGGGGGTGGAGGTGGAGGGGCACCTCTGCAGCTTCATGCTTTTTTCCATCAGTGGTTGCCATGACTAGTAGCTGTTGTTGCTGCGTGAGTTAGTGTTAAGTGAGCTTGTAACTACTAGTTATATTATATAGATATATATTTATTAGCAATTAGTGATTTTATTTGTAATATGATATTATTAATGGTAGGATGGTAATAATAAGACAACGTATGGTTGCAATGCTACTTTCTCTGGACTTATGGGCACACAAAGCCAAAATGGATTCGAAAATTGAATGGTTTGTTGTTTATTTGGGAAATTGCTTGGAATTATGGTTGGATTGTTTGATTTTTATTTGTCTTTGATCACTATTTGTATGTAGACTGTACGATTAATTTATGAGTAAAAATATCTATTTTTCATCTTTTTTTTATTTCTTGATAAACAATTTATTTAAAAAATAAATAAAATATTAAAACGATCAAAATAATACAAATCAAATATACCTATAATGACTAGTGTCCAGTTGTTTGTAATTGATATAGTTATCATATGATAGCATTATGATGTGACTTATGACCAAATATATTTAAATCATTTATATCTATTATAACATGCGTGTAATATATAAACGGTATATAAATATTAATAAAATTTTAATATATATATAAGTATATATGGTTGATTATCATTTTTCAAACTACCTCTTCCACTACCACAAGTGTTAAAATTTTATCAATAATCATGCATTAGATTTTCTAATTTTTTTCTCCTCCCATGTCTATTTTTCCACGCTACTGTCAGTAAGCAATCAAGCATTGCGTCATTTTGCATATTAACCAGTCGATGCTTTGAAAAACAATTTATTGTATTTCAATATTGAGTACATTTTATGAAAAAAAAATTCTCTTTTTCTTTAAGAAATATTTGAGCTATTATCTTAAAACACTCCTTAGTTTTATTTGGACATGCAAAAAAAGAGCAGTACGTTAATAATTAATAAATACTTTGCTTTCATTACAATCGGTCTTAATGCTTAAAAAATTTCAATGAGGCAATTAGTAATGAGAGAAAACATGTGTTTAGAGTGAAAAACAGAGAATAAAATTAGACTTTTTGATGGGATGGCTCTCTGGCCTTATTTGGTTAATTTTTCAATTCGTTTTTGTTATAAACAAAAAGACCAACGAGACGCGAAGATAAGGATAAAAAATATTTATTCATCGCTCACAATTCTTTAAAATCCAATTATGTGGGTGTTTACTCTATTATGAGGGGATTTTTTAGAAAGAACAATATTGTTTTTTTAGAAAGAACAATATTGTTTTTTTATTAATTATTTATTGTCATATATATTTTATTATGATAGGAAAAAGGGATTATTCAAATTCAGTGGATTCCATTAAAAGAGCACTGTTAATACCTTAAGGTTTCAACGAATGAGATAGCGCAATTTTTACCTCAAAATAGTTAGTACATTTTAATGAAGTAAAAACCATTATAGATGAAGGTGTTCCATTAAGTGGGGTAAAATGAGTAGGCTATTTGGTACATTTATTTTTAATAATAATAATATATATATATATTTATTAAGGGTGTAATAAATAAGATATGGACGCTGCATGTATGATCACATATAAATGCTTTCTTACCTGTCACAATGATAAGGGAAAATATTTGCTTAAATTGATGCATTCAAGATGAAGATCTATCGATTATCTGGTGGCACAAGTATTGCTAAAAGTTTAGCAGGCGATATCTTTTAAGAAATGAGAATAATAGTAATTTTACAATTTACTTACTATCTCTTCATTTATATGAAAATGAATAATACTTCTCCATTACTTAATAATTAGAATCATTTGTCACTACTAGTAATTTTTTTTTCCCTTTAGTAGGAGACGTATAATAAGTTGAGCTAATAGTCTAATAGTTAGTGTTAGACATAGGTGCCGGCTGGGTTTAACCCGTGCCCTGCTTGAACCACCATCGGTGGGTTAGACTCGTCGGTCTGGTCCTGTAGTATAGGTCATGACCCATGTGTCAATATGGCGGATAGGCAGGTCAACCCGCTAGGTCAGAACTAAATTTTAAAAAAAATTACTAAATTTGAAAATGTGAATATTATGTGTGACGTGTATATGTGTTACTGTGTGTGATGTGATTATACTTGTGCAAATAGGTTATGCAGGCCAATCCATCTCATCCTGCTTTGCCCTGCCTTGCTTTAGCCTATGGGTTATGCGAACTAAATTTTTTAGCTTAACTTGTCCCGTGTGGATTTGTAGGTTAAACGGGATGCTCGTGAACCCGCTAATATTATCTTTTTATTGAAAAATTTTATAAGATTTCAAATTTAAATTTAAACTTTTAATAATTTAAATGTAGAATATCTTTCTTTTTGTCTTACCAATTACCTATATACTAATCCTAAATGATCATCATGTATGAAAAAATTATAGACTTCTATTTTGAAACTTTTATCTTCACATAAAAGGATTTATTCTAACTAATAGAAATTAGAATCCATTCTAATTTTTTTTTTCATTGGCATGACAAGGAAAAAACATATTGGAAATTACTAATTGATATTGTGTTGTTTACATTAAATAGAATTATCTAAATATCTGATAGATACAAAAGAAAAAGTACTGATAAAAAGAACTAAAGATATAATAAATATAATGTTAGAAGTTTGAAACATAACACCTATAAAAATTATATAATTTACATTCAATAACTAAGTAATAGAAAAGTAAAGAGGAAAGAAGAATGGTAACATAGTAGGGTTTCTTTTTTTTTTTTTATATAAGATTTATATTCCTTTATTTTTTTTTTTATCTTTTTTAAGTGTAGGTTTGCGGACCAAGTTGACCTGCAAGGGGATGGCTCGCTTTAAGCTGTGGGTTGTGTAGGGGGGTCATTTGGGCCCACACATTAAACTAGCTAAAATTTTTAGTTCGACCCACATTATTTTGCAGGTTTGTGGCTGGCTCGCATAACTTGCCCGCATGCACAGTTCTAGATGTGATATGTGTGTTTGTTTTACTGTGTGTGATGTGTGTTTCGAAGAAAGAGAGAGAGAGAGAAATCAAAGGAAAAAAAAAAAAGATAAGACAAGATGAAATGCAAAGTTGAAAAAAAAAACAATGAAGAAATATGATTTCTCATTTTCAAGCTAATTTTACATAGCATAAGTTTTATTATAATTTTATTCTTGAATATATATTTTAAAAGAATCCCACAGTAGAGAATGCGTTGGAAACATGTGAACATCATTGGATTTACAAAAAATTTCACGGATCGTGACTCGACCCAATACAACTTGTGTCAATTCGGGTTGGTTTTGAGTCATCACAACCTAGACCCGTGAATTGGCTGGTTCAGACCAGGTTGACTCGTTGCTGATGTCTAGTTAGTGTTAATGTATATTGTATAGTATTTCTAATATTTATATTAATGAAATCATGTATAGAAAAGGCTAAATCCATAGCATGACCAAATTATTAATTGTGCTTATAAATTTCAACATGTAGTCTTACCATTTAATAAACGTATTTTGTGTCTAAAAACTAAAAATTCTAAAATAGATCCTATGCTATTTGTGATATTTGTAAAAATATTTGAAATCAAAATTGAAATCTTAATTGAAAAATTACTTTAAAATTTGAACACAACACATTACAATAATGCAATAGAAAAATATTAAATAAAGTAAGCCTAATTGAATTTAATGAAATAAATCATTCATTTAATTTATTACATAACATTATTGCATTAATTTTAATATTCAAATTGAGTCATGAGGTATTAATTTTAATATTCAAATTAACTACATCCTCTATAAACTCTTGAAGATAGATCCTTGAAGAGTCTACAATGAATAAAAAAGTAATTAATATAGTGCAAAGATATTGGCTGAGGAAAAAAAAAGGTAATAATTCGCCATCCTCTTCATATTTTTCTAAATTTTCTTTCTTATTTAAGCTTAACAAGTTTATTAAAAGATCATAAAGATCGGCCAAAAAAATAAAAAGAAAAAATCAGCATGTACCAGAAGTCATATTGAATTATATATTATCCAATTGGTTATTAAGCAAAAGCAAGGATCATAGAACATGTTCGATAATTGAAATACTAAAAATTTTATAAATGTGTAAGGAAATAAAATTTTGTAACACCACTGACCACGTTGCAAAATATCATCTATGAGCTGTCTTGTCTAAACTCTAAAGGTCTCCAGTTGGATGTTCGATTTAATCCTACGAAATTGATTCTTTATCTGTATTTGATATAGTCCAAAATTCATAATTGTTCAATGTAATAGTGGGACCTAGTTATTTGCAACTATTAGTTAGAGTCATTAGACCATGCAGGATAGGGCTTTAGATTTTGGTCCCCCAAGTATTGGCTTATGCAGAGTAACGTAATAGAAGAAAGGGAAACCCAGAGAATAAAAACAAAAACATCTAGGAATTATGTTTCAGTGTTATGAATTGACAATTTAAATTGATTATGGAAAAAAAAAAATTTATTGGCTCATTTCTTTATTACTTTTATGACTATTAATACGAGTGTAACTTTTTTTTTTTTTTTTTAATTTTATCTAAAAGTTTATTGAATATTCAAGATATTTGAACACTGGTTTAGCTATTTATAAATTAATGCATATCAACGGCTAGCCAAGGATTGATAATGGTTAATCGTTTGAATGGGTTGGTGACATTGGTGCATCGAACTGGCGGTATATGGAGGAAAAGATTAAATTGGTCAGTTTCCGTTTAGTCTATTTATTATCCTTATCGTTTCTCTATTTTCCTAACTTGCTCCTACACTAAGTAACAATTCAAGGATGATGTGGAAGATCACTATCTACTCTTAAAGGATAGTGACATAACTTACATTAGGGCAGTGGATGATTCACCAATCAGTGTGGAAAAATTATGACTTATAACTAAAACGACTTCCCCTGATTGTGATTTTAAATTATTTTTATATACTATTTAACTAAAAATTATTATATTATTTAATTGGATAATATAGGCTAATAAGATGTTACAACCTAGACAACATTTACAAACAAAAGACAGACAACCAGGGACAACGATGAAAAATCACTATGTAACACAAGATCAGTGTAATAAATAGTAGTTTTATAACAGAATAAACTAATTCTATGATAGTTACAACAGATTGTAATAGAATAACAGTCAAATATTCATCATGTAAACATCTATAAATACAAGACTGAAAGATAAGAAAAGACATCCAATAGAACCCATTTCTAGAAATCACAGTGTCACACCTTGCAAGATACCCCAGTCATGACAACTCACCATGAATACTCATTGAGGTGAATAATTACCATTTGACACATTCTAAATCTTGTCAACTATTCGTGAAGCATCTAAACAAGTATTTTATCCACAATTAATTTTACCCAAAAATACCTTAATAACTTCAACGAGTAATGCTTCCAAAATAAAATAGTTTGAGTCTTAATTGATTGCAATCATCCTAAAGTATTGGAACACATAATATACTAAAGATAACATAGCTTAACAAAAAAAGAGTTTCTCAATTCTTCTCCACTTCTTATCCTATACCTAAACCCAAAGAGGTTGGCTCAAAAACTTACCGGTGGCAGCCTCCTTATAGTAATATGCCATAGCAAACATGACATATGAATAAATCTACATGGATATAAGAAAAAACCACAGCTCAATGAGTGGGGGTACATTCTCAAACAAACAAATGCAAACAAGTTTTAGCATATACTACGCATGAAAATCATGAATGTAAAACATCGCTAGTGGTCTTTCAATAACCAACATGAAGTCTAAGGTTTACGCACATCCACCCCCCTCCCCCTCTTCCTTCTCCCAACCTTAGGTTAGGGATCGATGAACCAATAAATTTCTAGGCTATTCGCTACAGTCTACCACAATTGTCTTTGGTTTACACTTGCTTCATTGGTCTTCTATAAACTATCATTGTTGTAATCACCATCTTCTACCACCTTGTGGACCCATCTCGGGTCTAGCATAATAGCCTAATTGGCAGCGGTGTTTTTGGCTCTCCATACATATGAAAATCCTTGAATTGTTAGTTCGTGTATGAGGGAGTGTGGTTCCCTTTGGACCTCCCACGTGCTCACTTATAAGAAATGATGATTTGACAATGCGAGATGCTATGTAGTACATGTCAGATTTTATTATGTTTCGAGTTAATAATTAGTCCAGTTATATGGTGTTCAATAAATCAAACATTAACATAATAACATTCAATGCCACACACTCAAAACAACCTTAAGCATTATTCATAATCAAAATATTACACTCAAATTTTGAGTAACACTGTACATATATATATGTATACACATTTGAGAAATGCATGTCATAATACATAGATAAAATCCATACATAATGCCATAAAATGGGAATAATATATTTGTATATTATATATATAATTTAAATAATCAAGAAGTGTGGTTACTCATTTCTAGAAATTATGTTCTTCCATTCGAGTATACATACATGGGGACAAGATTTACATAAAATGAAAATATACTTTTTCCAAGAGAGTCACATGTCAATACATATGTTATAAATGAGAATATATTTTCTAGATCAATCAATGTAGCAATTGAGCATGTATGGAAATTTCTTGTATTCCTTATTTTGTTATACACGCACATACACACATTTATGACATTATATATGTATCTATCATTATGCTATGTCTTGAGGATGTTCTTATATATGAAAAGTAAAAACGATTATATTTGTTTGAATAATCAAGGCTAATATAATTACATGTTTAATATATATATATATATATATTATTCCACTACCTTTGTTTATATATTTATATATATATATATCATGTATTCGTAACTTTCCTATATGAAATTAAATTTATTGCTATATGGAAATATTTACTTATTTTGCCTTTTTAAAAAGAATGACACAAAACATATAACTGATATATATTTCAACCTTTTTTTTTTTTTTGTAAGGATACAATTTTTTTTTTATCAAGAATTTAATCAGACTTTAACGACAGTATGATTTGCCATTATTAAAACTTAGTATGACAGTAGGCTCACATGGATAATAATAAAAATATATAAATTATTATAATATTTTTATCGTCCAACTACAAGTCCATGCGGGAGCTCCAACTCATGTACTTCTCTAATGCATCTACTTATATAAGGTCAATGCTTTAGCTCCTAGCAATGTGGGACACAACAAGATGCTCCATGTGGGACAAAAAAAAAAAAAAAAAGAACTTATGAATGGGATTACATTCACCGCCTAACAACTTCTTAGCTCAATTTCGTAATATTTTTTTTTTTTGTGTGTTTAAAATGACAAAACAACACATGGATAGTAAATACACACGACATAGATTATGAATACTCAAAATTTCACTTAACAACACATTTACATGATTTAAAATTTGATTCAAAAGTGGTGTTTATAGCTAGGGATGCAACTGGGCCGGGTTTCGGACGGGTCATATAAACCAAACTTGAACCGCTACACTATAGGACATACCAAATCCGACCCTATAACTCTTTAGGGTTTTCCTTTTATATCCAAACCCGCCTTATAGGGTTTACTTTAAAACCTGCCACCCATCCTTGTTACCCGCCCGACTACCCGTCTAATTATCAATCCGAACTTGCCTTGCTTATTGTTTTTTTTTCAATAGATTCAACAGACTTAAACCAACAAAATAATAGTTTAATAATATAGCAATTCACCTTCTCTTTGCCAATCTTTTTTTAAATTTAGCTTGTTACTATGTTTACATTTAGTAAATGTGTTTGCATTACAATTTTTGTTTATTAGGACTAATGGGTCGAGTGGGTATTTATCGAGTTTTAGTAGTATCCAAATCCGATCTTAATACCCTACAGGGTTTTTAAGAATGTCCAAACCCGACCCTATTACCCTATAGGGTTTTTATTGGTTTGGACGGGTTAGAAACTCGTTAATAGACGATCCGGTTGCGTCCCTATTCATAGCTATACTTGTTCTTAACAAAAAAAAAAAAACCAGCATATTATACTTAATCCATCAAATCTTGGTGGCATATCCTCTTTATTCACACACATGTAACAAGTAATGAAAACATAGATATGTTATACACTTAGCATAGATTATAGAGGTGTCAAGGTTATACCATTAATATATATACGCTTTCATATTATGAAATCAAAACAAGAGATGACAAAGTTCATATTCATCATGCAACAAAATATTTATATTTGAAAGTAACACCGACTCCCCTTGGTCTGGTACTCATAATTCATAGTAATCCGATGAAAGTTCCGACTCATCAACAAGGCCTAAGAAACAAGTAAATCGAGCTACAATCAATATTCTAGAGTTAGACTTCTTTTTTTTTTAAAACTTAACTTGTAAACTTTCCCTTGTTGTACCTGCTCAAAATTTTGGTTCTTTATACGTTATGAATAGATAAAAAGGTTCATTTGGTTAAGTAAGATTGTATTAGGAATGTTGGAAAAGGATTTAAAGTCATGAAAGTGAATAGATATGAGAAGTTATATTTTTCTATAAACAAAAAGTTGCACAATTTTATTTTATAGAAATTTTACTTCTTATCAACTATGAGTGAAAATAACTTACGGATGTGCTGATCACGAGGAGGGTCGATGGTCAATATTGATAGCATCTTGTACCTACAATTGAGTGGTGGTGGTTGTATATGCAAGCATTAGTGGCATGAAGTGGGTGGATTGGATGGATCCTAACATTCATAAAATATTTCTTTGTTAATAATTAGCTAGGGGGTTGAATTTGAGAGGATATTTCTCCATGGTGTTGGTGGCTTGGTCACGGTGGAGGTGGGGTTTCAAAGGGGGTATCGGGATGTTTCAATGGGTGGTCATGTCTCGCTAAACGAGTGAGCAAGTTGAGAGAAAAATAGGAAGAAAATAGACGGTTTGAGCTATTTTTATACACTAAGAGGAGAAATGGAAGATAACAGAGTAACACCTTGTTTTGTCTCCTAGTCCTTAAGCTCTATATAACATCAAGCATCACTTATGAAGTTGAGCGAACAAAGAAATAGCGTGTGCATAGTGGCTATTTTGAGGCTTGAAGATATCGATTGTTTGTGTGTTTTAAATTTTGATTCATTTGTGATGTTTTTATTTTTTATGTGTTGTTCACAATATGAGGAGTAATAGCGGCTAAGGAGGGTGGCTTTACACACATTGCCATAGAATGTAACTGATAGGCATAATTTATACTTGATCTTAACGGCTAATTAAGTTCAATTTATGGTTCATTGACATAATTTATAGGAGAATTGATACTTAATTGGGATATATATTCATTTTAGGTTAAATTGGTGCATATTGGGAACACTTAAATGGAATTAGGGAGGATTTCACCAAGACTTATCCAATGGGGTGAAGGCAGACTAGCATGGAGACTAATTGTGGATGTGAAAATGAGAAATTCAACTTTAGAAGCTTCTAAGAGCAAGTTCACAGGTGTGATTTCTAGTTAAGGGAAGAAATCTTGAAGCCAGTACCTTCAAAGGGAGAGACAAACGAGCGTGATTTGTGACAAAACTCAAGATCAGTCGCTTCTAAGGATGTCTTCATGGCCATGGCTCTTAGAGGGATAAGTTGACGCACGTTTCCAAATTTTTCCTAAATAGTACAATAGTTAGATAATTTATATCATTAGTTGCACATCTTCGTTGATATCTTTTATAACAATGTATTAGGTATAAAAGCACCATACCCATTGGAGAAAACGGATCAAGTCTCTCTTTTTACAATAGTACCTGTTCATAATTAGTGATCATTAGGAACTTTTGGAGTTTGTAAGTTTTTAGTGGAGTTAGTTTCGAAATTGTTGATTTTAATCATCTTTGAGACTCGAGAGAGACGAAGAATTGTTGTAGACTCTGTCTATTCAGACATCACTATCGTGTATTATAGAAAAGGGTTTCCTTCTTTCACTATTCTTATGAATATCTATTGTTTTACTTTTGCAATTTTTATTAATTGTTGTTTATATTGCATCATGAGTGAGTGGATTCTTAGTGTGTATAACATCATGTTAACATGAAAATGCATAAATTGTTTTATGGTGAATTAAACTTCATTATAGTTAAGATAGTATAGTATGTTACTTGGTCTTGCAATATATCTTAGTGAAGGATGCTGAGAATGAACGCATTGAGTAGATCAGATTTACTAGAACGTACTACTCCTGCTAATAGAGATATCAATAGGAAGTGTGCTGCATGTTTTGTGAAGTTCAAGAATTTTAATAAAGATTAAAGCAATCTTGATATGTCCATTCATTAGGAGAGATTTTAATGAATGCAATTAAGATTAGAATTGGGTATTTCTGAGAAGAATACTCATGATTTGAGAATTTCTGCAGATAATGATTAATTGGAAGAACATTTTGATAAATCATGTTGATATGGTATAGTTTAATTAGTGTAGTTTAGTTGTTTAATTTAGATTCAATTTTTTCAACTTAATCAATTGATTGTAGATAATAGGAAACTTAACTAATACTAGTGTTTATAATTTGTTCCGAGTGGAGACGATCTTATACTTATCCAACATACGATAGGCATACTTGCCTGTCAACCCGAGTAAGAGATAGAATATAGATTTATAAATTATAAGACTCGGTAACTCTTTTTAGAGGTGATCACGCTTTTTCTATATGTGCATTTTAAAACTCTTACTAATCTTTTTTTTTAATTCCTTTCAATGTGTAGATAATTATTGACCAGTGTATCGGGTGTGTGTGTAGTAATAAAATTTTAGTAAATATCAAGTCGTGTCCATAAGGGATGGGGACTAGCTCTCAATTGTAATAGTCCTAATTGTAGCTAGGTCAATAAAAAAGAAAATATCTTTAGATTTTTGAGATAAGACTAATCTACAAAGATATGGGATTTCCAATACCTTAATTGAATTAGGTTAAGAGCAAATAGATTAGAATGACAATCGAATGTATGCTATGACTAGAATATGCTTGCAAATCCAAATTGCTAATGGGTTTAGTATTCAAGCAATTAAGCACCGGATAAAAAAAAAAAAAAATCCTTTTTTCCAAAGAAAGTGATTACCCTAAATTAACCAATAAATATTCCATATTGTTAGGAAAGTGATCAATTGACTAATCTTCATAATTTCTTAAACCCTAATTAAATTCAAATCCATATCCCTGTGAGATCTGCAATCCAAATTAACTAATCACTGAATCGATTAGAAAGGAATTTTCCAATTGCAATCCTAATCTATCATGCATTTCAAATTCAATCCAAAACACATGATTGATGAAATATCATCAACAATTCGAATACAAACAACAATTCAATCAACAGAAAAGTATCAATTGGATAATTCAAATCAACAACTCAAAACACTAATTAAGCACAAAGGAACAAGTATTGAACACTATCCATAAAATGAATATAAGAAAAGAACGAAATCACCTTATCAAGAAAATCCTGCTCTTAAATCCAAATTCAAATGATGTTTTTCACTTGATCTTGGTGTGCAATCCACTATCAAATTAAATAGAAAAGCTAATTACTGATCTAAGCCTTAATTAGTATCTAGGAATAAAGAAAATAGATGTTCATTTTTGTGCTAGGGTTCCATCTGTTTTTCACAAGATCCACAGGAGGAAAATATATATGAAAAGTCGTGCAGGGACTTCGACCGGCATGAAGGCCGGCGGCCTTGATTGAAAATTGGTCAGCTTTAACATAAAATTCATTCCTAAAGCAAGTCAGCTGTCAACATTTGGGTAGCTTTGACGCGGCCTTGGCTGGCGGCATAAATCTTGTATTTGCCGGCGTATAAGACAATTTTAAATGCTAATTAAAATATGTTTCTATGCTGGCAGCATTTCCTTTTATCTGATCAAGGCTGGCTTGTTTTTGTTTGAAAGTTGGCGGCTTACATTCCTCAATTACCGGCCTTGAATGTTCTACTTCTCTAATTTTGCACAAATCTTCTCTCATTTGCTTGTATTTATTGCATAAGTCCTTAAGGACCTGAAATATAAAAAAAAACGTACTTAAGTACCTTTTCCTCATGATTTCTATAAAATCAATAATAATTAAACATGATTCATATAGTAAAAATTGAGTAAAATATGCCTTTATCAAGAAGCAATCAAGTTTTTGGCACCATTGTCGAGGAACGGTTTCATCATTAGGAAGATTAAATTTTGTTTGTTTTACTATTTTGACAACTTGTACTGACATTGAATTAATTGTGCTTTGCAGTGTATGAGCCGAAGTTGCAACTCTGAACCTGCTAACTTCAATCCAGAGCCCAAGAGGACAATCAGAAAGAATTTAAAGAAGATAAGAGAGATTATTGAAATGTCACCTCCTCGTAGTAGAAGAGAAAGACCAGAACAATCACATATGGATGGTATTGTTAGAGACCCTCTAGTTGTTGCGGGTGTTTTGAACCCGAATGTTGGAGTAAAAGAAGTTTACCATTGAATATGAATCCACCACCACCACCACCACCATCACCAAACCACATAGGGGGAATGGACATGAGATAACCCCTATAAATGAGCCAAGAGTCAATCCGCCAGTGGCATCCAATTGTTTGAAGACATGGAAAACAACCACTATCAATGGTCATCAGTAAGAGGTAGAGAGGGAAGGCTAGCTAGGAAGAATGAACTAGATGCTAATTCAGCTTTAGCACATAAGGTGGAAATGCTGGCAAGAAAGCTTGACAGCCTCACCATGGGCCAGAACAAAGCTTTGGCAGTGAAGGACTCCGATTTAGCAAGTTCATTAGGAGTTGATCGAGTAGAGCAGGTTGACTATGTGAGGAACCCGATCAGAACGAGGAAGAACCCTTTTAATAACACCTATAATTCGGGTTGGAGGAACCATCCCAATTTCAGATGGGGAAATAACATTGGGCAGACTTCAAATGGACCTTCTCCTGGATTTCAAAGACAATTTCCCTCTCAGAACGAGCCAGTTTCATTTGAAGAGATGTTGACTCAGCATATAAAGTCTTTGGAAGCACGTCATCAAGTAACTGAGGTTGCTTTAAGGAAACAAGGAGCGTCCATCCATAACTTGGAGAACCAAGTCGGTCAAATAGCCAAGATGCTACTTGAGAGAAATTTTGGGTCACTACCGGGTAATACAAAGACAAATACTAAGGAGCAAGTGAAAGCTCCTAGTGGCTGAATTAATTCTTAGTAACAATCATAATGTTAAGCTAGAGACAATAAACTAGCACATATCCTTTATGATTATCTATTCATATATTTTCATGTATTATTATAGTGAGTTAATCGTACTAGTTGATAGGTTAAATATTGAATTATCATTGCGTGCATAGTTGCTCAATTTATGTGTAGCGTAGTCTTTAATATGCAATTTATAGAGGTTATAATATTAGAATGCCGATATGATAATTTCTTGTATAATTTTAAATTCAGATTGTAGAAAAAGTGGATATTTTGCATGTAAGTATATATGTATGTATATATATATATTATGAATGTGTATCTCAAAAATAGGGAAAGAAGTCAAAGTAGTGGGGAAGTTCATCTTTTACAGGCGTGGAAAGAGGAAAGCTGTCATTTTGATTCAAAAGTCACGCCCATGACAATGGCAAGCAAAAAGAATTCGAGAGATACAGAGGATACTAAGGGATCTATAACGGCCATGATTTTTGAAAGATTAGATTTAATGAGTCACGGTAGTTAATAACGGAGATCTCATGGTCGTGACATTTGAAATTTAGGAAAAATTCATCACGGTAGCTACGCAAGGAATAGTCGCGCTCGAGACTTTATGGGAAGGATTAGAGAAAGCGACACCCGAAGCTACTAAAGGATGTGTCACAGGCGTGATTTTGTGACCAAGAAGAATTTTATTATTCTCAATAGCCACCAAGGTATCATGCACGGCTGTGACATTGTCTCAGTTGAATTAATTTGAGTATTCCAAATCTTACAGCCGTGATAGTCTCATGGAATGGAACAGTGCAAAGCTCAATAGCTACCAAGTGATCCTCTACACCCGTGATTTTTCTCCCAAGTGCAAAACTTCTAACGCCTTCACCACACTTTACGGACGTGATAAATAAGCATGGCTCCTAAACGAAATGCTGTCAAGGGAAAACAAATAGTCATTCAGAAAGCACCACAAAAGAAGAACAAGAAAAGATCTAAATCAGAGATATCTAAGGAGGGAAGCTTTAGCAGAGTAATCCTCAATGAGGAAGCATTGAAGGTGGGGGAGCCTTTTTATTTTAATGAAGGTGGAGAGCAGGAAGATGAAGCCGAGATGATGGATCGAGGGTCTGCAGATGAAGAAGATCTAGATGATGATAGTTCTCAGGAGGATGACGATGAATCAGATGGGGACAGCAGCTTAGACTAATCAAGAGCTGCTAATTGACTGACTTTATTTCTCCCTTATTTCCCTTTTTTTTTTTGGAAACCTAATTTCATAAGCTGGTACTCATTGAACACCGATCTTCTTTTATGGTAAATTTAGCCGTATATTTCTAGAACTATATGAATGGAAAGGAAGGATATCGCTTCCGAATCGAACTATACTAATTACTTTTTCCTTGTATTTTATGGTTTTATTGAGACATTGGGGATAATGTCATCATCAAAGGTGGGGAAGGGAGTATGCTTTCATGCTAGCTGGAGTACTCTAAAATGAGTAGTGTAATGAATGCCTGTCAATTCTATCTATTACTGAAGCAAGCTGTTTTTGGTATGGTGCTAATTCGGTTTTGACTTTAACTAAATTTTGTACAAGTGATGGAATAATGAATGTAAATTTGCAATTAAGATGCTCATGGGTATAAAAATTTTCTAAGGCTATAGTTACAATGTGGAATCATAATGGGGTAGTTTTATTCACTATTTAATTTAGAATTATGTATCTTAGTAACATATGACTATAAGTTTAAGGTGTTCAGTGGTATATTCTCAAAAACCACTAATTCCATTAATTGGCATGAAAAGAGTATCTGAACTAAATTTACCATTAGTGCAAATTTTAAACGATGTGAATCACTTGATGATCTCTCTAACCTATTGTTTTTCTTCCTCTCTTCTTCTTTAGAGAAAAAAAAAAAAAAAAAACTAAGTTGAAGTGATGGAGGTTCGATGGGATCTTTTAAAACCTGGTCATCTAAGGTGTCTGGCTTGAGATTGACCGACTGAGGCATGTTAACAATAAGGTTTAGCTAGTCTTATAACTTGAATGAATAAGCCAAGGATGCCTTTTTAAGGAACAACATCTGTTAACTTGAGTGACGAACTCGAGATTATTAGTTGAAAGTTCATTACATAGGTTATAAGATTCAAAAAGAAAAAAAAAAATATATATATAGATATATTATAATTCAAAAGAAGGAGAGAAAAATGAGGGAGAGAAAATCAAGCAATAAGTTGATGTCCATGCTTTCACTAAAGGATTTAAGTTAAGGTTAGTGGTAGTGATTAAATTGAAAATGAACTGTACAAGAGAGGAAGTATCTGAATATTCCTTGTTTTTACTTGTAGTTATGTGTTTACTACTATATTGGAAATCTAATTTAAATAGTGAGGGTAAAGGCTAACTTATCATGATTAGCTTTGGAACTCTGGCCTAAGGAAAGAAACACTTAAGAGTAGATAACATGAAATCCTTCAATTCCAACAATAGAAGAGTTAGCACCATGTTTGTTCTATATTTTCAAATAATTTTCATCAGCTTCTTGCTTGAGGACCAGCAAGGCTTAAGTGTGGGGATATTTTGATGGACATAATTTATCCTTGATCTTAATGGCTAATTAAGTCCAATTTATAGTTTATTGACATAATTCTAGGAGAATTAATATTTGTATATATTCATTTCAGGTCAAATTGGAGCATATTGGAATCACTTAAAGGGAATTGGGGAGAATTTCATCAAGACTTATCCAATGGGGTGAAAGTAGACTAGCACGGAGACCAATCACGGTGCATGAAAATGAGAAATTCAACTTCAGAAGCTTCTAAGAGCAAGTTCACGGCGTGTTTCCTAGTTAAGGAAAGAAATCTTGAAGCAGTATCTTCTAGGGGAGCCATCATGGGCATGATTTGTGACAAAACTCAAGACCAGACGCTTCTGAGGGTGTCTTCACGGTCACGACTTCTAGGAAATGGTGATCAAAAGCTTCTAAGGATCTTCATGGTCATGACTCTTAGAGGGGTAGTTTGATGCACGTTTATCATTTTTTCCTAAATAGTATAATAGTTAGATAATTTATTCAATAGTTGCACATCATCATTGATATCTTTTAGAAATGTGTTTTAGTTATAAAAGCACCACACCCATTGGAGAAAACGGATGAGTCACTCTTTCTATAATTGTACTTGTTCATAATTAGTGTTCATTAGGATTTTTTGGAGTTTGCAAGTTTTTAGTGGAATTAGTTCCCAAATTTGTTGGTTGTAATCATCTTCGAGATTTGAGAGAGACGAAGGCTTGTTATAGACTCTGTGTATTCAGACATCACTATCGTGTATTATAGAAAGAGCTTTTCTTCTTTCACTATTCTTATGTGTATCTATTGTTCTAATTGACAATTTTTATTAATTGTTGTTTATATTGCATCGAGAGTGAGTAGATTCTTAGGGTTTACAACATCATGTCAACATTAAAATTGCATAAATAAAGAATTCGCCCTATTAACGTTGTTTTTTTAGTGAATTAAACTTCATTATAGTCAAGATAGTGTAGTGCATGATACTGTCTTACAGTAGATCTCAATGGAGGATGTTAAGAAACGAATCCACTGAGTAGATCAGATTTACTAGAACATATTGCTCCTACTAATAGAGATATTAATAGGAAGTGTGCCACATGTTTTGTGAAGTTCAAGAATTTTAATTAAGATTAAAGTAATCTTGATATGTCCATTCGTTAAGAGAGATTCTAGTGAATGCAATTAAGGTTAGAATTGAGTATTTCTAAGAAGAATACTTATGATTTGAGAATTTCTACAGATAATGATTAATTGGAAGAACATTTTGGTAAATTATGTTGATATGGTAGAGTAAACTTGCTATGAATTAAATTAGTTGTTATTATTAGGATTAATTTGTTAATTTTGTCTAGCACATTTTTAATTAGTGTAGTTTAGTTGTTTAATTTAGATTCAATTTATTCAACTCAATCATTTGATTGGTAGATAATAGAAAATTTAGTCAATACTAGTGTTTGTAATATGCTCCCAGTGGAGACGACCCTATACCCATCCATACTAACAAACCATAGGTACACTTGCCTGTCAACCCGAGTAAGAGAGAGAATATAGGTTTATAAATTATAAGATTCAGTAGCATTCGTTAGAGGTGATCAGTACCTCCCTATTATTATTATATATATATATAGTTCCAATAACATTTATGTTCTTTTTTTCTCCTTTATCGAGTAAAACAATTCCTTGTTAATGATAAATTTAAACATTTATATTACTATCATCAATATTTAAAATTTGAAATTTGAATTATTCAATATATATATATTCGAGATTTTTAGGGTTTTCACATACATTATGTGTGATTTAAGAGGTCTAGTAGAACCCGAACAATGCTAGATACTTGAAATCATGAACACCATCATTAATAGGAGTAGCTGTAATATTAAAAAAGAAGAGATAGTGAGGGTTTCGGTTAGACTTGTGATGAAAGAGGCACGATAGAGAAGAAAGTGAATGTGTAGTTAGGGTTACATTGTTAGTTGTAAGACTAGGCTATGAAGAAATATAGTGGGCCAAGCCTAATATTTGGTGCTCTAGTCCCCAAACTTCCATCATTGCATCCTTGGTGTGCAAACTTCAAGAAGCCATACTCAAGGGTGCAGGAAACAAGAACCTAGTTAGTAGCTAAAGATTAGAGAGAACACAACAACATATTACTCAAGAATTAGATAAGACACCAACTTCTTTCATGGATAAGATTAAGATATCTACTGCCAACCGTTTGTAATTTCTTGGGGATCGGACTTAAGAAAATTTATCACAATAAAACTTCAAATGCAGAGGAGCCATCACATTCCAATTTCAATGAAGATTCATCATTTTCAAAGATAAATACACATTCGTCATCAGAATCAATTCAGTGATAATTTTAGTTTTCATCATCCAAATTAGAAGGTATCTACGTGATATTAGATGATCTTGTTTTTGCATTACAATTTGCTAATTCTAGGTTGGATAGATTGCGATTCAATCGGCTATTTCATGTGACATTACAAGCATTATCATTCACATCACTTCCACCATCTATATTAAACATAATCCAGAATGATACTCCAAGATTTTGTGGTCAAGATTCAATTTCTTAGCTGTTAAAAGTAGAAATTTTCATGGATTACTACCATATAGATGAAAAAATATTATCCTAAACTTGTATTTTTTTTCTATGCAAGATGTCACTACTATATGGTATGAGAGTATGGACAACTTCAATAATTTTAAAACATGGGATCATTTTGCAAAGGCACTTTTCATATGTTTTGGGCCTTTTGAGTATGATTGGAAGGATGAAAGATTTTCTATAGTAGAAGTTGTTCAACAAGTGGATGTGAGTAATAATGTTGAAGTTGATTATGACTATGTTTTTGAAGATGTGTCTATAATAGAGGAGTAGAAACCTATTATGGCGGTAGAAAACAATGAACAACATTGTCTCTTAGATGATATTACTAATATTGATAGTGAAGTAGTGTACTATAGGCTTGTTGAAGACTTTGATCACATGGGGTCTCCTTTAGTGCTTTAGGAGATTTTTCATATAGATAAACCAATAAGGATCAAGGAATCTCAATTGAGGATAGAAGATGCAGGGAAGCATGTTGATTCTTTGGCTTAAGGACTTGATTTCAGTTTTTCATGCCTACCACCTACATATTAATACATATTAGTATGGGCAGCCAATAATATTCAATAGTTCCTTTATCATCATTGCCGATTTTGAAGCATATTTGAAGGAGTGTTCATGGTTGGTATAACGGCAATAATGCATGACGGACATTGTGCTATTAGTACAAGCATATTCCAACATGGGTACAACAATTGAACAAGTGAAGAATTTGAAATGTGAATTTGTCATCTGAAATGCCAATTGCTATTCCACAATCATGCGTCTCATAATCTTAATTTTGAGAGTCATAAAGGTATTACCACCAACACATATGTAGTATAGGTGAAGTATACGTATACTATAGGCAGATGACACCTTTTGGGAAGTTTCATGTGAGTTATCGTCACACATTGAAGTTTTTGTGGACTCAGACATATGTTCATATTTGTAACCAATTTCATCACTCAATTCAACAAATAGTAGACAAGACATGGTCATGTAGTCCCATAATCAATTTTTTAGGCAACAAAACAACAAATAGCAACACAATTTTGATAGATTCTGAGTTGCTCACTAGAGATGAGATGTTGACCTTGTCTTAGGATCATCTTCCTAAGGTACATGTTTGAATAAAACAATATGAGGATTAGCATAGATCCTATTTTACTTTTACCTTGGGCTCTAATGTTTGTTAGTTTACAAACATACAAACAAACTTATTAGATTCAAGGTTCTTTTTGAAGGCTTACTAAACAACACTATGGATCTTTTTAAGGTGTTGTGGGTTATTGGTAAGATTGTTTATGACTATTGTGGCTAAATGATTTTCTACCGGAATACTAATACTTGAAAGCAACAACAATGTGAGAATATGTGTCTCAAGTTCATTGTTCCATAAATCTATTTCAACCTTAAGGATAAGGTTGTTTTTAAGACGAGAGGAAAGTGTTACAACCCACACAATATTTATGAGCAAAAGACAAAGACAACTAGGGACGAGGTTGAAAGGCTATTACATAACATAAGATTAGTGTAACAAATAGTAGTTACATAACAAAATTAGCTAGATCTATGATAGTTATAACACATTGTAACAATATAACAGTGAAACAATCATTATGTAAACATCTATAAATACAAGATAGAAAGAAAGGAAAAGGCATTTATTAGAACCCATTTCTGGAAATCACAATGTGTGTGATTTAGGAGCTCTAACATAGCTCAAATAAGGCCAAATATGTGAAATCATAGACATGATTGTTAATAGTAGTAGCTATAATATTTACAAAGAAAAGGGAGTGAGGGTTTCGGATGGACTTATGGAGAAGAAAGGTGCAATAGAGAGAAAAGTGAAAGTATAGTTATGATCACATTATTAGTTATAGGAATAGGCTGTGAAGAAGTGGGCCACGCCTAACCTAACATAAGATGCCCACACTTATCTTTAAAAAAAAAAAATTTCTGACCCTTAATATAAAGTAGGTTACTGTATTTGTTTGAAAAGAAAAAAAAGGAAAAAAAAACTTAAAATTTGTAAAGATTTCTAAGCATATAGCTTTAAATTTCATTTAGTGGAAGTCAAACACATTTATGTATTTGGTGTAGCTCAATATTAAATATTGGTAGTTTGATGCGATTTTGGTTGAAATGAATTGAGAATTTGCTAGGCTAGATAGAGATCAGATTGAACATAGGCAAACGAACATCGGTTAGGGTCGACTCATGGGACCAAATTAGTAGAGTATGGGCAAAACAATCATGTCATGTAAAATGACAATCCGATTAATCGAAGTGCGTTCATTTTGCTGGTTTCCTTTGTTTTGTTCATCCTAATCTTTGTACTTTCCTTATCTTGTTGATCATTTTACTTATGTTGGACTTGTAATATGTTTCAAGAATTTTACTTGTAAATTTTACAATATATTTATAGAATGTTTACTTTCTTATTTTTTCATAGTTTATAAGATTATATAACTGTATTTTCCAATTTTATTAAGATTTGCACGATGGATTAAGTATATCAAATCTTACAAAAAGGCAGTTAATATTAACATGCAATAAATTAGGAAACTATATTTACATGGAATATTTTCCAATTTTATCAAAATTTGAAAAGAAGTCAATTAGATTACATTTTTACAAAATAGGCAGCTAATACTATATGTAATAAATTAGGAAACTATATATACATCAAATTTACAAAAATAGATTTTTCTTTTTTTTTAGAGTTGTCCATTAGGTGCCTATGTATTTGCAATTGAATCAAACAATACGTAGTTTTTTTAATGAAAATTTTAGTTTGCCGATTGATTTTAGAAACTTGAAATTTTATCACTTTAAGTTCATTAAAATTAAAATTTGGTAAATTAATAAAAATTAAATTTTCATATGTGAACCTTGAGTCTATCAAATTAATTTTGACAATTTATGAAAAGTGGTTTTTCTAAGTGACAAAATTCTTGAACAAGACATTAAGATCACATACCATGGCAAACACATTGATTCAATACATGTGTCATCAAAAGAAGAAATGTCAATGTCAATGTCAATTTTCAATAAGATGAATTTATATGACTATATCTAAATTTAATGTATCGCTTAAATATTACAATTCTAATTGATGACATATAAGAGTAAAGTCAAATATTTATAAAGATCCTAGTTTTCTTAGAACCATAGGACATTACAAATTGGAATCAAAATTATTATACATTATGTATCATGTGTTCACTTAAAATATATCAAACAACTAGGATATGTTAAAATGAAATTATATCAAGTATGATTTTGATGAGTGCAAAATTTATGGCTTTTGATGGATATTATAAAGAAACATCAAATATAGAAAATCTGCCCTGTGTGTGTTTATGTGTTGTATGTTGCAGGATCACACCAACAAGCCGGTGCATATGAGACCGGTGAGCTAGCCAAATGTTTTCAAGCATGGAGCCTAAAATTTTAAGATGCGACATAAGGCGTAAAGAAAACATGTAGGACACAACTTTTTGTTTTGCTCACCGGTATATGGAGGACTAGGGAGTCGGTCCGTATCTTCTAAAGATTAAATCTGTCGAGTGTGCGATTGGGGCACTATAAATAAAGATTATGGCGCGACTTTTGAAGACCATATATCGGCAAGCTGGTCTTTTACTAAATCTGACCATTGTACACATTTATTACAATCGTCTGATAGACGATATCTTCAATGGGCATTTAAACTTTTTGAAAGTTATAAATACTCTTTGACTTAGAGATTCAGATAATTTTTTAGGACTCTTGAGAGCCTTTTATTTGAAAACAAACAAACAAGTTTTCTTATTTAATATTCTATTCTCTTGTTCATTTTTTGTATACCTTAAGAGAGAGAAAATTGTTTTAGTACTCTGTCCTAAATTTGTAAATCCTAGAAGATCATCTAGTGAAGTGAAGGAAATCTATTATTTTATGAAGAGGTGTGATTTGTGTATTTGCTCTGCTTGAGCTTGGTTTTGTGGTGTTTAATAAAAGTAGTTGTGAAATCCTCGTTGGAGGCATTTGTGGATCGTAGAGAGTAGAAAGTGGGCAGAACTCCAGTTAAATCTTAGCTAATCTTCTCTATCCCTATCTCTTTTATATTCTACATTATTGTCTAGTTTGTTATTTCTGCTACTAAAACTGATTCCTTACATGAAAGATAATTATTTGCATTTATTAACTCAAATACTAAGTTCACCCCTCTCTTGAGTATCCTAGTGTATTTTTTCATTTGGCATCATAGCCTGTCTTTATTATTTCTATGCTTAACCACCAAAAAGAGTAAATATCATGGCTTTAAATGCATTAGGGTTTCTAGAGAGGCAAGCTATAAACAAATCTTCGCTTCTAAGTAGGGGTACTTATCCTTATTGGAAGTATAGGATGAAATCTTTTTAAAAGCCCAAAATAGATTAATATGGATGTTATTGAAAATGGGCATCTTAAAATTGAAGCAAAATTAGAAGCAGATTATACAAAAAGGGATTGGAAAAAATTAGATCTAAATGAAATTACCATGAATATTTTACATTGTGGTTTAAATGAAAGCGATTTTAACATAATTTGTACATATTATTCTGCTAAAGAAATATGGGATAAGCTTAAAAAGACTTATGAAGGAACATCCAGAGTTAAAGATACCAAAATAAGTCTTTTATGCAGTGAATTTAAAAGTTTCAAAATGTTCCTAAATGAAATTAATGATAAAATGCATAATAGATTCATTAATATTATAAATCCTTTAAGTGTGCTTAGGAAGAACTTTACTAATTTGGAAATCAATTCTAAACTTCTCAGATCACTTTCAAAATATTAAGAAGCCAAAAGGACAACAATAGAAGAAGCTCGAGACCTCAGTGTCTTAAGTAAAGAAGAACTTCTTGGTGCGCTCAAAACCCATGAGCTTATCACGAAGTAAGGCGAAGAAGGAAAAAAAAGGCATTTGCTTTAAAGATTAAAAGACAAGAATCAAGTGATGAAGAAGAAGATGATGAACAAGAGGATCTTATCTTTATAGCCAGGAAGCTAAGAAAGTTCATGAGGCCAAAATTGAAGAAGATGGAGGATGATAGCACCTAATCCAAACACAAGAAAAAGGATGTGATCACATGCTACAACTGCCAAAAACTAGGACACATCCAGAAGTTTTGCCCGGTGCTCAAACAGAGATCGAAGGAGGAGAAGAAGAAAGCTTATATGGCAACATAGGGTGATGGGGACTCATCAGATTCAGATGATGAGAACGTATGCTTCATGGCCTTAGACAATGAGGCAACATCTCGTTGCTCTCCTTCAAATGATGAATTGCATGCTATGTATGAAAAGGTCTACTGTAAACTGATGAAAGCTGAAAAAAAAAAAGAATAGCATGCTGAAATCTTTAATGACAGAAGTAGGAGAACAATTATAACTTTTTCAGATTGATCATGAAGAAATTAGATCTGAAAAAGAAAGACTAAATGATAAAATAAACAGTATGAAAATAGAGAATAAAAAGATAAATTTTAAGTGTAAAAATCTGATAAGCATAAATAATGAATTAAAGGAGTTAAATGAGAAATTAAAGGTTGAAAATGATCTGCTAGACATTGAAGTTAAGACCACAAAATATAACAATGTTGCATGTGCTAATAGATGTAATGATAATATCCTAAAAGAGCTAGAAGTATTGAAAAAAATGTTGAAAATTAGCTTGGATGATTCGCAGGCTACCATAGCTAAGTTTACAAATGGAAGGAAGAATTTGAACACACTTCTTGGAAATTAAAAGTGTAATTCAAATAAATTTAGAATTAACTATAGTGGAGAAAATAGTTAAAGGTCCCACAAAACAAAATTGTAAAAGCAACGTATGAGACATGTAATTATTGTAGCAAAATAAGTCATATTGCACATAATTGTACAATAAGAAAATTAGGACATTTGAATCATCATAGTTTGGATACCAAAGAGAGAGGTACTTGTTCCCCTTAACCAAAAAGGACCCAAACTAAAACGAGTACCAAAGAAGTAATGATCTGTTTTATAGGGATCCACATGACAAGAGATGTATCCAACTTCACATCACTTGACTTGAAGGATCATGGAAACGTTACCTCTGGGGACAACTAAAAAATCAACCATTTTAGGTTAAGGTAACATTCTCATCAACAAAGATTTATGTATTAAAAATATTTTGCTTGTTGACAATTTCAAACATAATTTGTCGAGTGTTAGCCAATTATGCGATAATGATTTTAAAGTAACATTTTTTTGTCAAAAAGTGTTCCATTGAAAGAACAGATAATAACCAAACATGCTTTGAAGGATACAGACAAATAAATATTTACAAAATCAATTTAGATGATTTTAAATCATCAAATGAAACTTGTCTATATTCCCAAAATAACAATAGTTGGCTATGGCATAGAAAACTAGGACATGCTAGCATGGACATTAATTCAAAACTCATTAAAAGGAATCTTATCAAAGGTTTACCAAAGATAAATTTTCAAAAGAACAAGATTTGCCAAGCTATTAAAAAGAAAAGCAAACTAAGACTTCTTTCAAGTCTAAGGATGTTGTTTTCATAACTAGGCCATTATAATTATTACATATGGATTTCATTAATCCTACTTAAACTTTAAGTTTGACAGACAAAAGATATACTTTGATTATTATTGATGATTTCACTAGATATACATAGACTTTCTTCCTTGCATCTAAAGACAAAGCTAATCATGTCTTTTTTATATATTGTAAAAAAGTCTAAAATGAAAAAGGCCTTAACATTGTTACAATTCAAAGTAACCTTATGGGAGAATTTGAAAATCATGAAATGGAAAGTTTTTGCAATAATTATGACATTGAACACACTTTTTCAGCTCCTAGAACTCCATAACAAAATAGTGTAGCTGAAAGGAAAAATATAACTTTTAATTGAAATGGCTATAACCATGTTGTGTGAAAACAATTTATTAAAATATTTTTAGGTTGAGGCTGTAAATACTGCTTGCTATATTTCAAATATAGTTTTTATAAGACCTATTCTCAAGAAAATCCCTTATGAGCTTCAGAAAGGAAAGAGATCTAACATATCTTATTTTCATTCTTTTGGCACAAAATGTTACATTTTAAATAATGGAAAAGAACAATTAGATAAATTTGACTCTAAAAGTGATGAATGAATCTTTTTAAGATATACTTTAACAAGTAAAGCTTATAGAGTTTTTAATAAAGGAACCTTAGTTGTTGAAGAATCTATACATGTTGCCTTTGATAATTCTTTGCTTGATGCATGCTCAAATGATGATGTTGACGCTGTTAGTGCTTATTTAAATATATTTTCTCTTGAAAACAATGATAAAGAAGATAATGAACAAAGATAGGATGTTGATGTGCATGAAACTGACTTGTGGTATCCCAAGTTTACCTCTTTTGATCTAATTAGATACTCTGATTCTGACTTTACTGAGTGCAAAGTAGATAGGAAAAGCACAAGCGGAACATGCCATTTTCTTAGAAATTCTTTAATATTTTGGCACTCAAAGAAACAAAACTCGGTTGCACTTTCAACTACTAAAGCTAAGTATATAGCTGCTAGTAGTTGTTGTGTACAAATTTTATGGATGAAACAAACCTTACTTGATTATGGCTTAAAATTTAAAAATGTTCCAATTCTTTATGATAATACAAGTGCTATAAATTTGACTAAAAATCCGATCCAACACTCAAGGACCAAGCATATTGAAATTAGACATCATTTTATTCGATAACATGTTCTAAACAAAGATATTAGCTTAGAATTTATTGATACAAATAATCAGATCACTGATATGTTTACAAAACCTTTGAGTGATGATTACTTTTGCACTTTAAGAAGAGAATTGGGAATGATCAAGTAAGATGAGTGCTAAAAATTATTGAACGAAGTTAATCTATAACATGTTTTTAAGTTTAATAAGTTGCTAAATATAGTACACGTCTAAATATTTGATATGGGCTTGTCTTGATATGTTTTTGTGATGACCTGTTAAGCAATTTTATTTGTCTAAGAAATCTGTTTTTATTAGATTCTGCATGTTTGGCACAGATCGGCTCCTCAGTTTCCCTTACATCGATTCGCCTGTATGTTTGTCAAGCACTGGACATAAGGATGGTTTGATCAAAACATGGCATTGGCTTGCCGGTCAATGGTTAAGGGGTCCATTGCGGGCTTGACTTGATCGTTGATGGGCTCTGAGCATTGTTTTTTCTTTTGTTTTTTTTTAATAGGACCAGCTCGTCGATAGTCTATGCATTAGCTTACAGGTAGCTTCCTTTTTACATGCATATATATATATATATATATATATCTGTTTCTCTCTCTCTCTTCTATCCTTTTGTACCTTCTCTTCTCTCTTTATCGCGCTTGCTCTCTCTCTCCCCTTAAAAACTCTCTCTTGCCGCCACCTCTCTCCTCTCACCACCTTACCATCTCCCACATCTTCTACCTCTCTTTTCTCTTTCTTCTTGCTTCTTTTGTTTCTCCCACTTTCACTTGTTTTCACCATGCCACCAAGGATAGCATGAGGTCATGCACCACTTGCTCCATTAGCATATGATGGGTTTTTGTTCCCATCACAGAAGCATTTAGACATGTATTCTCTTTTTCTTGATCTTCCTCTGGATCTGGGTAGGAACTACAATGCCGATGTTCTCTAGTTTTTTAGAATTCCTCATATGTCTAGAGTAGCTGTAAATAATATTTTAGAATCCATGTCTTTTCCTACTGAAATCATTGAAGAAGTTGCCAAATTGTTTTATTGTAACTTATCTGATTATCAGGAAAAAGATGAGAGTCTGGGTATTAGAATGGAATCTGGGTTCAATAGTTCTAGTTTTGTGTGACCCATGTTGAATACCTACTTGTATGGAAGGAGACTAGAGATCTCCTACTCTGATATTTGCAGTTTGATTGGGGTTGAGGATAGTGGAGTTAGGATGCCCAACACCTTTGATGGAGCTAAGTATTATGAAGAGCTATTCATTGTATCTAATATGGGTTCCAATTGGCGCGGACCGTGCAATTTATATTCTTCCACACTATCCCTTAGGTGTTGGGTTCTACATTAGTTTTTGATAGATAAATTGTGCTATGCAAGGGACAAAAGAATAAAGTTACTCAACAAGATCTGTGGCTTATAGTTCACATTATCAGAAGTGAATAGATTCATTTGTTTGATTTAATGTTTAAAACCTTCAAGAATGTGACCAACAAGCTTGCTCAAGCTATTTTGAGATGCAGCAAATTGATTACCCGGTTGCTTAAGAATAAGGGTGTTGAGTTTTGCACAGGGACTCGAGCTGTTCAGGTCTCTACTTTTTCTTTCAATACCATCAGTTCAGGGATATGGAAAAGGAGAGATGGAAGCTGGGTAAGGAAGAAGCCTTTAGAACCTTTGATTGGTGGAGGCACATTACTTCCTGGTTCTAGCATAGACACAGATTGTGTGATGATGAGGCTCAACCTCTAGCTCTACCTCGTAGTTCATATGCTCCTTGTACTTCTACTTCATCATGGCAGCAGCTTAGAGAGCACATGGACTCCGGATTTGACACCGTTGAGACCTAGATCTTTGACCTTTGCTCATATTTTTAGAACTTCAGCTCCAATATGAAGGGTTTCATGGATCGCTTCTACTCCATTCATCCTTGCTCTCTTCCTCCTTCTTGATCTTGTTATTTGTTTATCGATGATTTTATGTATAACTCTCTCTATTAAACTGAGTCTATGAACTTTTATATATCATATCCGCCTACTTTTCTATTATATAAAGTCTTTTGATGAGGTCAATGGGGAAGAAAGTATATATGAAAAGTTGAACAATGAGACAATGTATGCAAACATTAGATATTTATGGGGGAGAAAATTCATATGCTTAGTAACCTTGATCTTACTTCTCAGTCTGATGCTATTTCTTGCAAAAGTATGGGGGAGCTTTTAATTATGGGAAAACAAATTATAAAATTTTTACATATTTGTTTTAGCCTCATCAAAATGGGGGAGATTGTTAAAATGAAATTATATCAAGTATAATTTTGATGGGTGCAAAAGTTACGACTTTTGATTGATATTATAAAGAAACATCAAATATAGAAAATTTGCCCTCTGTGTGTTTGTGTGTTGTATGTTGTAGGATCACACCGAAAAGCTGGTGCATATAGGACTGGCAAGCCACTCAAATGTTTTCAAGCATTAAGTTTAAAATTTTAAGATGTGACACAAGGTGCGAAGAGAACATGGTAGGGTGCGACTTTTTATTTTGCTCATACCAGCAAGTTGGTACATGGAGGACTGCGGAGCCGGTCCAGTATCTTCCAAAGATTAAAGCTATCGAGTCCTAAATTTGAAGTGCATCCAGGGTGCGAGAAAAAAAGACTATGGCATAACTTTTGAAGACCATATACCGGCGAGCCGATCATTTACTAAATTCAATCATTGCACGCATTTATTACGGCTGTTTGACAGATGATATCTTCAACGAGCATTTAAACTTTTTGAAAGTTATAAATACTCCTTGACTTGGAGATTCAGATAATTTTTTACAACTCTTGAGAGCCTTTTATTTGAAAACAAACAAACAAGTTTTCTTATTTAATTTTCTATTCTCTTGTTCATTATTTGTATACTTTAAGAGAGATAAAATTGTTCCAATGCTCTATCCTAAATTTATAAATCCTCGAAGAGCATCTAGTGAAGTGAAAAAAATATATTATTTCCTGAAGAGGTGTGATTTGTGTATTTGCTCAGCTTGAGCTTAGTTTTGTGGTGTTTAATAGAAGTGGTTGCGAAGTTCTCGTTGGAGGCATTTGTGGACCGTGGAGGGTAGGAAGTGAGCCGAACTCCACATTAAATCTTGGTTAATATTCTCTATCTCTATCTCTATCTCTTTTATGTTCCATATTACTGTTTGGTTTGTTATTTCTGCTAATAAATTTGATCTCTTGCACGAAAAAAAATTATTTGTATTTATTAACTCAAATATTCAATTCACCCCCTAGTATCATAGTGTATTTTTTCAGGATATGATGTTAGTAAAAAATATGGTGAAAATAAAAAAAAATTTAAGATATCGATGCAACAAGTCATGGCGAAAAAAATCAAACTTAATAATCACATATTTAACAAAATCATGTTATCTATATTTACTCATCATGTCATAATATCAACTATTCTCATGAAATCATATCAATAACAATATTTTGTACGAGATAACCCGACTAATTTTAAATTGTCACACAAATTTCAAGACAAATTCAATATGCATAAAGTTTTGAAGAATTATTACTAGTAACCATACATGGCTTTTTTATTTTAATTTTTTTAGATTTCCAAGACAAATAATCATAATTAAGGGTGGGAAAAAAACCAACTAAACTGCGAACTGATTCGACCTGAATTTTCGGTTATTTTCTTAAAATGGTTCTGTTCACGGTTTGGTTTGGAGTTATGAACCAACTGAACCGTTTCACCTTAAAAAAAATCCTCTTAATGTTATTTTTTTTTATAGTTAATAGTGTTTTGGGGTAAAATTTTTAATTTTTTATATTTATAATTAATACTTTTAGAGTTTAAATGATTAAAAAATAGTTGTAGTTTAATGAGTATTAGAAAGTAGAAATATTATGTTGATTATCTCTTTCATAAGTGAAGGAAATCCAATCTTACTCCTTCCCGTACACACACACACACATATATATTTGTAATGAAACTTGACTAATTTGGAGTCTTAAAAAAAAGACCACACCACTAATTTATTCTTGTATTTAGTTATTCTCATTTTAACAACACATACTAATGATATGAAAAAATTTGGTTCACTATAGTTGAATGTTAATTTTCATAAATTGACAAATGTGTTGTTAATGATTTCGATAAATTAATAAATCAACTTGTTAATTTGTCATTGAGATTTGAAATGTAAGAAAATAATTCATAATTTTTTTATTGAAGTGAAAAAAAAGGAAAATATCCTTCAATATATGATTTGAACCATATATTGAACCATACCAAACAATTTTCTTTTAGGTTAAAAAAATTAGTGAATTGAACCATATGGATAGATTTAATTTAGCAAAAATAACGAACCATAATTTTAGGTTGGTTCGGTTTGGTTAGATTTAGGGGGCAAACTGGACTGAACCATACCGTGCTCACCCTTGATATATAACACATATATATACAATATTTATTATATTAGTTTTTTATATAATTTTCACTCACAACTTAATTTTACTATTATTATTATTATTATTATTATTAACATATGTTATTATGATTAAAAATAAAAATAAAGAAAGAAATAAACTGGAATCCGCGCATAGGGAGAGTTAGTTGGAGCTTCGCCGATGAGTGACTGGGTCAGGCGCGGGTGGTGGTTGGGTACGGCCGCTTGGGGGGTAGAGCGGCGGTCGAAGTGCCTCGGATCGGACTAGAGAGGCCGGCGATCACTTCATGAGGCCGATTCGGGAAGGGGGAAAAAAACGCTTGTGATGGCGTTTTGAAGATGGGGGGCGGGGCAGGGGCGGCGTCTTCGACGACAACTCTCTAGTGGCTGTCAGAGTAAATCGAGCCAATACACTTGTAAATCTCGTCCTCCTGAACACTCCTATAACATCCAATTCTCTCGATTTCTTCTAGAAAGTCATGGATTTGTCTTTAAAGCAGTAATTCTTGGTAAAGTTGAGTTACTTGTGCCCTATTTATAGTGTTAGGACTCAGAATTAGTGTTCAAGGCTTACTAATTTCATCAATTTCGAATCTGGGTTTTTTTTTTGGTAAGTTTTAGAAGGAATCTCTTAAATTGAGATGTAATTTCCAATTAAATGTGATATTAGGTACTTATATCGATATTAAAGGTGTCCTATATCTTCTAACTTGTCCAATTTATTCAATTTGACTCGGATTGGGATTTTTCAGGAAAGTGCAAGTATGATTTTTCCCAATTTTTGAATATTCAATTTGACCTAGCAAATGTTGATGAAAACTTGTAAATTTGGTATTAATGAAACGACTCTAAGTCTAGTTTGTAATTCCTCCAACAATTTGGCAAAATTGCAAAGCTAGAGCGCTAAAAAATGGCCACGAGGTGGGGGTTCAAGCTGTTTTTTTGACCGTGGGAGGTTGAAGATGATGCTGACCTCATGTTGACGTCGGTGTCCATTTTTTAAATATAATTAATTAATTAATTATTTTCTATTTATATCTTTTCTTAAATTAATTCTTCTCCTAATCTTCCAATTAAGTTACTCTGAATTGATTTTTTCTATGCTATGAAATTGAATTCGGGTCGGAGCTGTTTTTTGACAGTTGGAGATTGAAGATGACGTTGATCTCATGCTGATATCAGTGTGTCCAATTTTTTTTAATAAAATTTTTTAATTAATTATTTTTGTAATTATATCTTTCCAAAATTAATTATTCTCCTAATCTTCTAATTAAGTTACTAATGAATTAATTCTTTCCTAGCTATTGAATCAAATTCTCCAAGGTCTCCTTTATGCCATATTTATATATTTAGCAAAAGCGGGTGCCTACACTATACAGTATTAAAAACAATAGTATCATATTCACATGAGATAGATGGCTATTCTATTTCCTTTATTATTCCCACGAAATAGCTATTATTGTATTCGGATAATAAATTTTGATGGGGCTTGTAATTCTTCTGGGTTGGTGTCATAGAAGACTACAAAGTTTACAAGATAGCTATGCCATATGGTTTGTTATCAAGGATTTCGAAATTGGTATAATGGCTTATTATTTCCTTCCTTACAGGATATCAAGTAAAGAGTATTAATGCAGAAAAAAATCAAAAGTTGGATAAATTGCTGAGCACTTACAAAAACTATTGAAATTATAGGGGGAAAAAAATTATAGTTTCAGCCTGAAGAAAAATGAGGCAATTGTTTAAATTTCCTCACTGAGGATACCTAGACTAAATCGGGATGAGGAGATTCATTATCAATGTTTTTAGGTTCAACTATAACTGTACCTTATATGGTATCTTCAGTAATTAATTGGCTTAGTTGAGTTTGTTGCATTTTGACACAACTGAAAAAGAATTTTTCCTGGAATTGAATTTGATGGGGCACTATCGTGGTTAATTTGGCATCTATAAGGGAATGGAACTGCAGAATCCATGCAACTGGGATTACAATGGGAACATCGCCATAAGAAATGTCTGGATTGACATTGGCCTTATGCAAGCATTTTGGGTTGCAACTAGAATGTTAACCTCTCATGGTTGGCGTTTGCGTAAGAATATTCACAGTATACACTCAATTCAGAAATTAAACAAACCATCTGTCCGTGAAAAAGAATATCGCGAACAGTTTTTTTTTTTTTTCAAATTTATTAGTTGTATAATGCATGCATATTAGAATTTGTCCTGTATATTTTACTTGAGTGATTGAGAGTGATACTATTATATTATAAAGCAATTGAAGATTTTATTTTATCTTTCTATCTCAGTGTTCTTGGTTTTTTTTCGATAATGATTAGAAAAAGACTATTTGGCTAACAAAGATACTGAGAAAATGACATAGTAAATATACATACAGATCAAACATGGTACATATGTGAAATACTGATTAAAAAAGCATGTGAAACAAGCAAGCCTTGGATTCAACAATGCCTACTCCTAAGTCCTATGGCCAATTTTATGATACCATGAACAGAGTATCAACAGGGCAAGCTAAAAATAAAAGCACTCATCTTCATGAACAGTTCTTTCAAATGGGAAAAAACTTCAAATTTACATAAACGACATAAATGGTCATTTCAATTTAAATGAGTTACAAAGACATATAACACACACTACGAAGACATTCTGATGCAAGACGAATAACATACTACTACATCAAGAATGAGCCCTTAGCACCAATGTTTGAACTAAACACAATAGCACTAAATGGTTATATACGAAATATCCACACCGGCTTTTTTTTTTTTATAATTTTTATAATCCACATAAAACGATTTTCAGAATCAACTTCACTTTGGGATCTGCTTATGGATAGAAATGGCTGAAAGTACGACCAGAAAGACGAGGATGACAGCGGCAAACAACCCGAATGGGATTGAACCAGCAAGGTGTCGGCAGAATTTGTCGTAGTAATCACACACTTTGCGCCATTGAGCGTGATCGTTTCCTTTCCATCCGATATATCCGACGGCAGCGGCTGCACCTGTAGCTGATGCCACAATCCCCAGAAATATCTGTATCATGATCACAAGTTCTATGTAAACATAAGAGAATCGGATACCAGCACTTTCGGGAAGAGATAGGTGAAGACATTAATCACTGTGCATTTTACCATAGAAAAATGCAAGATTGTAAAATCCATGAAAACTTACTACATCCCAGATGATGAAAAAGAGCACGAAGCTTGTTGCGTAGACAGGTTTCAGAATGACTGAAATTGATACAAGTGTCGTGATGATGCTATATAAACAAGCCACAGATAAAGCCGACACAAAATATCTGCAAAATCACAATTAAAAAAAAAAACATAACATGTTAAATTAAGTTTACCGATACAAATGGAGAATTCTACCGATAGAATACTTCATACATAATAATATCAGGTGATTTACAAAGAAAGGATAATGTTATGAATAATATCCGAATTTTAATAAAATATATAAATAGATTTTTAAATTTTAAAATTGATTAATTTAATACTTAAAAAAATTTAAATTAATCAATTTAGTATCTAAAAATGAATTTTAAAATTTTGATACTTAACAATATATTTTATTAAAATTCAATTATTATTTATAATATTAATCCAAAATAAATAAATAAATAAATAAACAAATCCTCTCCATCAACCAATAATATCTACAATCCCAACTTGCTTTTATTATGAACAAAACCAGATACATATTTGTCACAATTAAGGTTACTAAATTTACCAAATTACTTTGAAACAGTCATAGCAAGGATTAATCATTGAATGCATCAAGAGTGATGATTACGACATATTTGTTTTTCCAGACAGTAAGGGGGACACGCAGATGCAGGACCATAAGTTTTGGGGAAGAGAAAACTTATTTTATTATAAATATAAATTTGACGTACATTTTTTTTCTAATTTAAATATATAATAATCGAATTTGGACTGGGACCCGTCAGCCCTCCGCTGGGGCCGTCTTTAGGGGGCACAGAAGAATCCTAGAGGTGTTGAAAATATATTATAGGCCAATAATTCTGGTGGTGGGATACTACAGCAAGCTACGTAAATAAAGTTACTTTATACCATTTTTAATAATAAATTACCGAATAGGTTATTTAATATGCTATAATATCATCTTAAGTAATTTTTTTTTACTAAAAAATTTATTATTTTATTAGTGAATTACTTAAAAAGTTAATTAACATAATTTTTTTAAATTTTTATAAGTCTCATATCACATAACTTATACATAATTAATATAAAAAAATAATAAGTAACTCATTTTTTGGATTGCTTGACAAAGCAACCCATCCAAGTTAATCTACCTATTTTATTTCTTGTGTCAAGTAATTCTAATAAAGTTGTCTTAGAGCCAGTTTTTATTACTTAACAGGATTCTCGATTCTTTGCGTTCAAAATCCATATAAAAGATCGACGGGCCAAAAAAAAAAGGAATCTATATAAAAGATTACACTCTTAGGTTAAAATGGATTTTTTAAAGTTTTATGAGTAGCAATTATTAATTACTTGCTTTATTTTTAGCGTTCTTAGTTGACTTTATTAGTATCATTCGAATTTCTATACGATGAAAATAGCACAAGGTTTTTTTTTTCCCCCTCACACTTGAAACCTATTGATTGAAAAAAAAAAACAAAATACTATAAGGAAAAAAAAATAAAGTATTGATACCTATATAAAATCCAGTTTATTTATCTCTTTTCTATTGATTATGCAAGTAAAAGGGAAAAAAAAAACAATAAAAAATTTCTTGTCTTCTATAAATAAATTTTTTTCTCAAGCGATCTGAACTTAAAATATGTTTGTTATTTAATATGTTGCTCTTGACAATAGAAATGAAAAAAGAAAGGAAATTTTAATCAATTTTTTTAAGGATTTATTGACTTTCAGTTTGATGATTGTTGTGATAAATCCTGAGAAATTAAATTGATATACCTTTTTTTTTGCTTTATTAAAAGCTTATGCTATCTTCTATTGCATGAAAACTTTAACCTGTTTCAAGGTAAGTTTAACCTACAAGGTATTAATTAGGGATAGTGTTTTGCCCTAAAAATTGTTGCCCGGCATGCCTTTATTAAGCTATTTTTATTTCTAAGGACCCATTTAGGGTCCTTTTCTTAATAAGAAACTTCCCTATTTTAATTTTAACCTTTTTGAAAAGGTTCTTTAACATATATATATATATATCATTTATAAGACTTTAATATGATAAATTACACAAAAATAATGCGAGAAAAGAAAAAGATAAATTAAAAACCTCAAAAAGCTTACGCATCCTACTTTCTTGGACACTTGGTGGACCCTAAGCACCTGGTGTTAAAAGGGCTCATATATATGGAACTCGGTAACCAGCTTAGTATTAAAAAAAGGAAAAAAAAGAAAAAAGAAAAGATAAGGATCATGTTATTCACATCTGAATAATTTTAGGCAATTAACCAATTTTACTAAAAATTATTAACACCAGTAGCTGCAAGAAACACTAGAAAATTGGATAAATTTTATTAAGTACATAACATAATACATGCTATATATGTTACTATATAATAAAAAAAATAAATAAATAACCAAGTTCCTCTCATGAACTTTATATTGAGCTTTACGTAAAAGCGGGTGATTGATTAAATTTGGCCTTTATTGCTATCTGAAACTGTAAGCCGGGCACCATCACAACAGCAGTTTGCTTGCTACTGACCATGACTATAACAGCAACCAGTGTAGAAGCAAATAACAACACCCTAAGCCCAACATCAATTATGAAGCGTGGACATTTCTTTGCCGGGGGTGGAGGTGGAGCATCCGATTTTTCGGGAGGCGGTGGTGGTGGAGGCTCCTCCACTTTTTCAAGGGGTGGCGGGGGAGCAGTTTCATTTTTTTCTCCGGCTGGAGGTGGTGGGGGCTTGTCGGCTGCAGCTTCATGCTTTTTTTCATCAGTGGTTGCCATGGCTAGTTGTTGTGTTAAGTGAGCTTGTGACTACTGGTTATGTAGATATATACAGATATATATATATATATATTTGACAATTAGTGATATTTTTTGTAATATGATATTATTGTAGGATAGTAATAATAAGACAACGGATAGATGCAAGGCTACTTTGGTTGCTCTTACGGGCACGCAAAGCCAATGGATTCGAAATGGAATGCTGTGTTGTTTATTTGGAAAATTGCTCGGATATACAGTTCTTCTTGACGATTAAAGAATATATGAGACTGATCAGTGCCTAGCTGTGGTAATCGGTATGATGTGACCAATTAATTTTAAGTCATGAATTTAACATATAACTGGTACGAAAATAATAATAAAATTTTAATATTTTTAGTTTGTATAAAATAAAATTAACCCTTATTTTGCAAAATACTCATTCTGTTAATACCTGTCAAAATTTTACGGAAAATAATGCCTCACATCTTCTAATTTTCCCCCCTCCCATGTCTATTTTAACACGCTAGCGTCAGTAAGAAATCGAGCATTGCGTCATTTTGCATAGTTTATAAAAATATTATTTCCTTTTGTTTTTCCTTGTAGATTTTCTTTTAGCTGGTATCTTAAAACACTCATTAATTGTTCTGTAGTTTTATTTCTTCCGAGCTAAAATAGAAGTTGTTCGTCTCGGGGGAAAGATCCTGATACTGCTGGCTTTTTTTTTTGAATTTTAAATTACATTTGATAAGAAAAGTCAGCATGGATTATCACGATGTTGACTAGGAATAATTGCAATTATGTTCATTTATTTCCCGATAGATAAGTCTACTCTATATTCTCCTCTATCTTATCTCTTTCATTCAACAAATTTATCTGCTTGTCAAATATAAAGAAAAAAATCAACAAGTTACTGACCTAACTTCAAAATTCTTCTTGAGGAGGAAAAAGGAGATTATAATTGGACGTGCAAAAAAGGAGTATCATGTTAATAGTTAGTAAATACTTTGATTTCATTATTACAATTAGTCTTAATGCTTAAAAGTTTCAATGAGGCACTTAGTAATAAGAGCAAACGTTTATTTAGAGTGGAAAATAGACTTTCACATGGAAAGCTCTTTGGCCTTAGTTGGTTAATTTCTCAATTCGTTTTTATCATACACAAAAGACAAGGATAAAAATTTTTTATTCATCGCTCACATAAAAGAAAAAAATATTTATAGCTCACAATTCTTTAAAATCCCATTATGTGGGTGTTTACTTTATTATGATTCATGAGTGGATTTTTCTTTAGAAAGAATAGTGTGGATTTTTTATTATGAAAAATAACTAATTTAGTACTCAAACTTCGATAAAAAGATTAATTAAATACTTAAATTTTAAAAAATTTAATTTTATATCAAATTAAAAATTTTATGCATCTAAATACTATCCTACTTAATCGTTTTTGACACGTGTCAATTATTTTAAAAGACATATTTATATATTATATCAAAGAAAAGACATATATAATGAATCTTGTATCATATATAAATCAATTGGAAGAAGTTATAACCATGCAATTCTATAAGTAAACTTCCTATATAAATAAAATATCTCTAACAATAATTGCTAGAAATATAAAATTAAAATAGAGATAAAGAATATAATACCAAGTTTTGAGTATACAAGATCTTTATTAGGCTAAATTATATTATCAGCAACGAGATTGAAAAAATGTTAGCTATTTTAGTCTTAAATGGGTTAGCAGAATTCATAAATTTAATTTCGGATATATTGCTGTATGCATCCAGATTAGCAAGATTCATTTGTTAATTATGTTATTATTATTTTTATTTTTGGTCATCATGTGGTGTTAAATTTGGCGGCTGGTATACCAAATTGTTAGCCCAAATCAGGTACGACCATATAATATATTGGATTATCTTCTTATCTTGAACTCCACTCCACTCATTCATAATGACCACTAAAACAAACCTTGTTGTATTTTTTAAGGATGATTTGTCTTATTTTCACTTGTATTTGATCTGTATTTATTTATTTTATTTATATTTATTTTTAATAAATAATCTATTAAAAAATAATAAAAATAAAATTCTATAATGATATGAAAACCACGAACCAATCGGACCTAATTCAACCAAATGAAATCCATACAAAACAACCTTCATGACAAAGACACTTGACAACAATAATTCCCAACCCTAATTTTGTACACAAATCATTCCCTCTAATGCCTAGAACATTTAAAAGAACGCATAAACATCAAAGGCAATCAGATTTAATACACAAATGTTTAAAGGAAACATGGATAACAATAATTATCTCACACAAATCAAAGGATATTCTACTGAGGAATCTTTTTGATGAGTGTAAGAATCGAGAGAATAACAAGGATGATGAGGACAACGGCAGCAAACAACGACAAGGAAATGGAACTCGCTAAATATTCACAGTATTTATCATAGACTGAGCAGACCTCTCCCCAGCCCAAATGTTTGTTGCCCTTGAGTCCAATGTACGCCTCCGTTGCCGCTGCGCCGGTGGCCGACGCTACAAGCCCCAGCGCGACCTGAATCATAAAAATTAGTTGGTTCATGCTTGAAATGTAGTCTATTCATAAATTTGTGGTGTCAAATTCTATAAATTTATTATGTTCTTATATCTTGTGTCCTTTTTCTTTTTTCTCTCTGCATTATTTTTATTTATATTGATATCTTATCTATATATTATTTGTTCGATCTGTTTATGAAGAAAAATATTCGTTTTTTATCTATATCTGTGTCTTAATAAATATCTATTTAAAAACAACAAGAATAAGATAACAAAACGACCAGGAAAAAAAAAAAGAAGAAATAAACAGTCTCTTAATTTAAATAAGCTCTTGCCGTTCAAGAAAAAAAAAAAAGTTGAGTAAATAAAGCTTAATTGAAAATCAAAGAAGGCTTGAATTAAGGTTCAAATAGTGCTTCCTAGTACAAAACATTAGCTGGATTGGAGCTTATATTATTATTAAAAGATCTTAATTTACTATTAATTGGTCAAAGGGTTTATTTGATCACATGTGAAACTTTTAGGGTTTTTATAGTATTTATTTATTCGGGATTTTTCTTTTTTAATAAAGTTGGTAGCAGATGCCTAAACAAAAAATTAAAAATAAAAAGAAACGAAATAGTTAAATTGTTTTGTAACTTACCACATCCGTAATTAAGAAATAAGAGAGGCACGTGAGGCAATCCGGTTTCAGAATGGTAGAAATAAATCCAAGTGCCGTGGTTAGGCTGTAAAGGGAAACAACTGATAAAGCCGCCACAAAATATCTGCAAAAAAAAATGGATAATCACAACGTGGAATTTGGCCGTTCTAATCACATAGTGAAGATAAAGCCACTTGGGCTTCTGAGAAACAAAGAATTTTATAAAACCTATCACATCCAATGAAAAGTTAGATATAAGTGACTTTCACCAACACCCAGTCTTGAAAGACAAGTGTTCCATTAATTTCCCGACTCTTCTAAAGTAAATAAATGGATAAAAAATAAAAAAGATTGTTGAATTTAATGATCGGGTAAGGCTTCCCTGTCACCTTTGCCCTCAAGAAATCAATTTAATTATTCCAAAGTTACTCTCTAATTAAATAAAGTAAGATTTATCTAGTTGAGGTGTTTTTGCACTTTCAGACCACATGAAGAAATAGAATCTTGGATAATCTGGTTAACAATGTCAAACCTAATTGGTATATAAAAGTCCTTCCCTTATATACACACACATGAGTATTCACGTGATAATTACTAAAATATCAATTCATTCGAAAAATAATTACACAAACACTAATCCTATAAAAATAATTATAAAAATATCATATAATATCACATGTAACTTATATAAAAACATCCAATATCAATTCTAGTTAGTAATACGAGATTGGATAATACTCTAGATGATAAAATGAAAATTATAATACAAAAATTTTTTTAACATTATTAGGAAAATGAATTTTACTTTCAGGAGAAATTTATATAAATTAAATTTTATATGATTTTAAGTTATATTTATTTCTATTGTTGATAATAACATGTTAAATATTGTAAATAGATAATAAATTTTACTATTCATATGAAATAGTTTAAATATTAATAATTATATATTTAATATTAATTTATAATTTTTTTCTTTAATTTCCTTTTTTTAAATGGAATTGGCTAGAATTGCTAATTCCGCCCACTTCTAGATCAAAGAACAACCTAAATATCATAAAATTAGCGGTTCCTAAGCCAATTTCGAAACTAGCCAACAGGTTTGGTTCCGATTATGGAACTACTGGTGATTGTTCTGGCTCGATTCTCAATTTAAATCCGAATCATGCCTTTGTGTAGATTAAGCTAATCGTTTAAGCACACTCCTATAGAGTTTGAGTATCTTTTAGATTTAAATTATACATTCAATTTTAATCTTATGAACTTGAAGTAGCTTTTAGATGTAAAAGTTATATAACAAAGATTAGTATTACGAATTTGAAGCATCTCTAGGATTTTAGCTGGTTATTTAAGTAGTATCTGTAATGATTAAATTTAGTTAGTCTAGTTTAGTCATCAAAGGTTTAAGTATCTCTTAATCTTCAAGTTTAGTCTTATGAGGCTTGAAGTATCTATTACATTCAATTTAGCTTTTCAAATTTACTCCCATGAAGTATAATGTCTCTCAGACTTAAAGTAGTCATTCAAATTTAGTCGATTCAATTCTAAAATTTAATGCTTATGTTAACCTTAAGGGCTCTAGAAGAGTTTGAATTTAAATTGATTAAATTTATTCAGATATGATTTATTTGCAAAAGTACTTTTCATACATTTGAAATATTATTGATATTGAAATTCATATTAGGTTTAAATTTGAATTGAATTCAATTTTACTTATGAGCTAATCAAGTATAATATTATGAAGTTTGAACTTGGTACACTATCCAAATAACTCAAATTTAAGCTCGACTCTATTTTTATTGGATTGAATTTAAATAAATATTAAGTTAAACTGGACATATTTCCAAATAGACGATTCATTTTGATCTTTACATGGCAGAATATATCAATGGAATGGAGGGAAGTATACAGTCAAATTGTTGTTTCACCCATAATAATTGAAGGTTTACGGTTTACCAATATGAAATAAAAGCTCATCATAAAATGCATTTAACTTACATATAAGAAGGCGAGTTAGTGAACTTGGCTTTGTCAGTTTGCTTGCTGGTTCCTATGACCACAACAGCAGTCAAAGTGGATGCAAAGACAAGAAGTCTAAAGGCAAGATCAATGATAACAGATATATTGGTTGGTGGAGGAGGAGGAGGTGCTGGAGCCTCCTGCCCTGCCCCTATTGCAGCCTCTACCTTTGCCTCATATTCTTGAGGTGGTGGCACTGGCGCGCCGGCTTCGGGGTCTGGTTTTTGCTCGGTGGAAGACATGTTCGGAAAATCGAGTAACCACACGAGGTAGTTTGTTTTGTTTACTCAGTAGGTGTCCTGGATTGTGTTATGGATTACTGATAGTAGCATATCTACTTATATATATATCTAGTGACTAGGGCCAGAAAGATAATGTGGTTGGTTTGAATGTTGTTTTGGTCACGCCAAACCAGGGATATAAATAAGGTCTCATTGGTTACTCACTCATCAAACTCCAAAAACTCTAATATTCATATGTTGATTTTAGGTAATTAGATTACCTTTCCATTTTTTTTAATTAACATGACAGTCGCTAAGGAACTTGTTGTGTACGCAATTAAGTTGTAATACAAGAAATAATAAAAGTTGAAGTACAACATTGGATGTCTTTGCTAGTCGAGTATTGTGATTATATTAGACAAAAGAATTGCACATGTACATGCTCTTTGATGTGAAACTTATAAAAATTTGTGGTGGTTGCAACATCTGTAGAAGTTGGGAGACAAATACCCAAGTACCAACTTCCTCAAGTTATGTAAATCCTAGACTTGATGTTATATAGTAGATATGCTATTATTATGGTGAGCTGCTTGTAATGCTCGGTTACGGCACTTCCACGTTCTCATTGTCCTTTTGCCAAGTATATCTATGAGGTCTGGTCGAATCTGTACATGATCGAAGGAGAAGAATCGAAACAGAGAAAAAAAGGAAAGTAAATTGATCTATTTGTTTCAGAAAAGTTCGTTCGTGTACAGAATACCTAAAAAGAATGAACACAACATCATGCATACAACGACTGAAAGTCTAACAAAAACATCTATTCTCTCCAATAAATACAAAACACGTGTCCAGCTAAAGTAAAATCCAGCTGTCTAAGTAAACTAAGAAAAACAGCATAGCAGCATGATAATCTTCATATCTAATCAATATAATTTTTCATCCAGTAATGGTAAAAGCCTAAGCTTATGAGGTGAAATTATTCAATCCAATAGATCTAAATTTTATTATAGTAGATCTACTAAGATGAAATTTTCACCACGTAATTTCGTATGTAAAAGATGACCGTGTTAGAGAAAAGAAAACGAGTTTCGCCTCATAAATTTAATTTGAGAAAAAAAATCACCTCATGTAAAAAATAGGCTAAACTCACCTCATCTTCTTAATATATATAATATACTGTATTGTTTAAAAATCGAACGAATTGAAAATTTAAGCTAGTAATTGTTTGAAAATTAGACGAATATAATTCATTATTTTAAATTTATAATTTATGATAATTTATATTACGAATTTTTTGAATATTAATTATAAATATTAATATTTTTTTAAGAATATTATACTAATAATTAGAACTAGTTATATTTTTTCCCTAAATTTTATAAATAGCGAAAATATTATATTATCACAAATAAGTTTATCTTTGTGCAAATATTACACATTTAAAGTCATCAAATACTTGAAACATTAAATAAAATTTATCAATTACTTAAGAAATATGATGGAAATATAAATTAAAAAAAAAAAGAAAAAACCATTCTCTAGTAATAGTAAGATATTGCCTTGATTTTGTTATTGTTGGATTTGTAATAAAAAATTGATAAGATGATTTAAACCTATAAAATTAATACATAAAGATAATAGTTTAGAAGAATTAGATATGAAATTAAATGAGATTTGAAGGAAAGAAAAATTTGATGATCCAAGAGTGATAGAGAGAAAAATTTAAAAGAGAGATCTGGGAGAAGATTGATCAAGAGAAAAATGTAAAAGAGTGATATATATTGGTAGATCGAGGAGAGATTTGCCTCAATGAAATAATGAGGTGAAAGTTGTTAGTAATGTGTCCTAAGCCGTATGGATCCTATGTCCTTTGAATGTTTATCATCTTTATAATATAATTCATTTTCTTTATCAAAGTTATTATATGCCACCTTTTTCTTTGATGAAAAAAATATTCCATGAATAAATTGGTTATTTCTTATGTTATTAAAGTATGTGACTTTAATAGTAAAACCATAAGGCAAGAAATAACTTTATTCTAATTTATCTCTAGTCGTTCATTATATGGAATACTAATAAATTAAGACTACCATGTTGATTAAATGATGATCATGGATGTAAGATATCAATCTAGTGTCTGGATACATGTAAGAGTACATTGCATTGGAATGACCAAATATGAGAACGGTATATAGATCATTGCGATAAATATTTCTCATTGTAGTGTTGTTTTAGTCCTTTGACCTAATGACACAATGGATTATTTGATATGTGGGGTGTAAATTATGTATCTGTAGTAGTTTTGTATAAAAATTGAACACACTTATGTAAATGTTGCATTTTTATAAAAATCTATTATTTATAATATTATAAATTAACTAATAAATAGCGTGGAAATTATGTATTACTATTTTTTTTGTAAAATTGAACATACCAGGGTAAATTTTGCACATTTTATAAAAATCTTATTATTAAAATCCGTTATTTATAATATATCTCCAAATTAATAACAACTTTATATTTATAATATATAAAAATTGAAGGCGAAATAGCATGCATACTAAACATCAAACAACTTGTCCGTACAAAACACCAAAACCATAATACGAGTCATAATGAGCCACATGATCTACAATGCAATGAAGAAGTCTAGAGAAAACAATAAATAACATAGCTTGAACATCGAAAACAACAAAAATACAGATAATAAGCATGCTTAGCACCTTTGATGCAAGCGTTGTCAAGCACGGCCTGATCTGTTGATGGATATCATCTAAGAGACTATAGTTAGGGAAGTCGAAGATAGTGTTAGATGATGAATAGAAGGCCTTGTGGGGTCTATAGAGGACACTAAGGAACTTGAACCTGTCGCTGGAGCTGCACCTGGAATGTGTATGATACGAAGGGGGCCACCTATGATGAAAACTGACCAAAATCGCCACCTCTCTCCCCCCGCTACCATAAGGCAAAACTTGATGGGGGAGGTTGGTCTCTCTACTGGCCAAAGCTGCTAGGTGACCCATGAGATGGATCATGCAGTTCATGCATAAACATAGATGGCTGGCTTGGCATACCAAAAAGACCTTGGTAGGGTGATAGATGCGATGTCGTTGGTGTGAATGGTGCAAATCTAAGCTGGCTATGATATGGGTCGCTACTAAGAGTAGCCATGTGCAATGCAACCTGCTGGTATAGAGGATACTGCCGAAGGAAGACATCGAAGGAAGATGAACATAGTTCATTAACATATTAATTTGCTCTTACATCTTATCCATCTAACGTTGTCGCGCGATTCTATCATACTCATTGTACATTAAATCCTAATCATGTGGCTACTTGTAGTAGTAAATATTGTACTGATCTATCGATATATTATATCTAAAGCCATAGCAGTAGTTAGATTTATCCCTAAAGCCTCCTTCATTATCTCTTGATCTGTCATAGCTCGCAGACCTATCATAGCAGCAATATCATCCTCCTCCTTCATCCTACACTCCATGCATGCCTAGTTTGAAACAAAGTAAAGACAATGTTAATATAATGATACAAAATGATGGATATGATGTATTACTATGGAATATGAAAATCGAATATGCTTACATAATTTTGCATGGACACCTCTGACTCCGAATGATCAGTCAATTGTCCATTCTCCCTCCTGAAATGCCTGTGCTTGTAGTTCTCTATTGCAGGAACCCCTCCACTCATTCGTTCGGTGCTCGAATACCAATGGTAACCTGTTAACAACTTTCTTACCTCCATTTTTAGATATGATGTATACCTTCAGCCCGTAGTGGAGCTAATTGTATGATTTACTCGCCAAATAATTCATTGTCATCCACCGGTTGTGCATCTTTCGCTAGTTCTCTAGTAGTTTGAACTTTTGCTGCACATTAAAGACAAGTTGCATGTGTTAGTGAACGGTCGAAGCTAACTTGATAGTCGCAAGTATGTTTTTAATAAAAAATAAACTTACCATAACTCTCTGAATAATGCCATGTTGGTAAGCCTCTAGAAACACTAACTACGCCTTACTTTTGGCTCTATAATGAACTTAGTTGACGCTCTTTGGTGGAGTGAGAGCTAGAACCTAACCATCCCAGGACATGAGCACATGAGACCCATATATCCATCTGGCATGGTGATGGTTAGCCCACAACTGGTCCTTCTAAACTTTTCCTCCTCTCGGGTCTCTTATATATACCCCGATATCTCTCAAGCACCATTATATCAGCCTCCTCCTACGCGGCCACCACAACGGCCTCATCATGCTCTACTATCATAGCCCTTGCGCCCTCGGGGTCTACCTTAGTAGGTAGATAGTCAGGAAGGTCATATGTGACATCTTCTCCTATTCCTAACTCATTCATCTATCCCAATTGAATATGAGCAACTTGACCCGACTAGTCGTCAGTCCCTCTATCCTACTGATCGATGATCAATGCAGTAAACGATCCTCCTATATAATCAAATAAGAATATTAGTGCATCATTCTAATGTGGATGTGGAAGATAGAAGATTAACCATTCAAGGTGAAAACCTAACTAGCATATTGCTTAGGGCATGCCTAAGCATCCTTCATAAGCTAATCAAAGAAATCCGAGCATTGCATTTTGCACAAACAAAAAATAAATATTGTTTGTTATTCATTACTTTGACATCATTAGAAACAGACATATGTGACAAAGAAAAACAAATGATAAGTAGGCATACGGTCTATTTGTCTGACTCATCATCTCCTACGCCACACAGAACCCTCACATGGGTCAAGTAGGCATGCAAGTAGACATCGGCACGGTTCGGGTCAGTTCCGGACCCAACCGGAACCGCCGGTTCACGATTCCACATTTCGTGGAATCGGAATCGGAATCGGAACCGCCAGAGTCGGGGCGGTTCCCGGTTCCAAGGAACCGCCGGTTCTGGCGGTTTCGGTTCCGGTTCCACGTGAACCCTTTTTTTTTTTCATTTTCGTTTGTTTTTTTGGTTTATTTGTTATGTTTTTGTTTTTTTTTCTCTTTTATTTCGTTTATGTTTTGTTTTTTTTTTCGTTCGTTCATTATGTTTTGTTTTTTTTTTCTCTTTTATTTTGTTATGTCTTTTTTTCTGGCCCTACCCCCCTAACCCCATCCCGAGCGTGCCACACTCCTTTCTTTCCTTTTCCTCTCCGGTTTTGTTTTTTTTTTTTTTGGCGGGTTGGAACCGCCGGTTCCGGCGGGTCCTTAAACGGTTCGAACCGTCACCAACGGGCGGTTCCCGGGTCAGGAACCGTCAGTGACGGTTCGCTGTTCGGAACCGTCCCATAGTGATGTTTACATGCAAGGTTTCATAGGTCAACAAATATATAATCGATTGGAGTTGTCCAAGGCCTTCTGACTGTCTATTACATTGGCTCCTCGGTTGGAGGTAGCTCATCCGATTCACCATCTTCTGTGAATTCGGATTGGAAGAGACCACGAGTGAATATATGTCAGTGTGGAATTTTTTGTACAGTCTTCCAGTTGCCAAATCACTTACTCGGTCCTTCAGGTAAAATGTCTATTGTGTTTGGTTCACAAGAATGTACAGGTCATTATCATGCCATGTCTTTGCCGTGTTGATTGAGATGAGGTCTCCATCGATACTTTCGATTTGTCCCAATCTGTGTCAAACTACCTGTACTTGAATGAAAATACTTACCTACACCCCATATAATTTAATTGAATAACTTCAGTGAAAATGCCATAAAAAGTTATCTGTTGTCCGTCATCTACACCAATGACATATAACCCACTATTTTATGATCTTAATCTCGCTTCCTTCGATTCTATGTTGTATCGGACCCCGTTCACAACACAAGTATTGTAGCTATATCAATGAATATTTTGGTCCCATTGCAAGGCTTCTAGATCTTCTGACACCGGTTGCTTATCGATAAACCTAGGTTTCGTAATCTACAAAGGATGAGAATGATGAAGTTAACCTTTAGCCGTATCGATGAATATCTATTTTAGATATTGTGGGTGAGTCGTAACCTTGTCTCTTAACCACTCTGTAAAATGTTTACATGCTAGTCCTCCCACAGTGTGTGCTTTTTGCACATTTAGTTCTTCCTTAAACTCCCTAGAAGTAATTTCATTTAAAGTCCACATTAAGAAATGGTGAAATTATTGTGTTATCTTGTCATAAATAAATGCAAATGACACCACATACCTTATAAATGGTAGCACCTCTTCATAATTATTTAACATTATCTAATGCATTTTGTTGAGTTTGACGTCCGAGCCTGATATCATGCATGCATCTATTGGATGTATGGGCTATGCGAATACTCGAAACGATAAGTATGGAGCTTCCCTTAGCAGATCGTCCCATTATCAATGGGGCCTATTTATTATTGAGCCTATGTTCTCAAAATACAGTGAGCAAAATTAATTACTCTTGCTGATAATAAATGTCTCGATAATGGAACCCTTTGGTCTTTCCTTGTTTTGCAAGTCTTCCTTGAGAAATCCCATGTATCTTTCAACAAGATACATCCAATGATATTAGACAGGGCACATGCGTGCTTTCTTTGAATTAAGCACAACTAAATAGATCATGATATAAAAAAAAAAAAAGGGAGGGAATATCATCTCTAACTTGCAAAGAGTTAAGATTATGGTTTTCTCCAAAGACTCCAGCAAATTCACACGAAGTTCTTTGGCTGTTAATTCCTAAAGAAACGAGAAACATCACATATAACGTCGTAAATTTGTTTATCAAAAAACCTGTGAAAGACTACTGGGAGGAGTCACTATAGCAGGATATGACAATCGTGACTCTCCAGACTCCTTAGACTTACTTCATTGACACCTGGGCGGGATGATATATTGGAAGCATGTTCATTTGGAATCTTCATATTCCCAATTAAGTTACAAACTTCTCTCATTTGCTGAGTCGATAGTGTATATGCATTTGGTGGCTTGAACGTGCAACCACCATGTTCTTGCAGATTTAGCTACAAATACCTATTTCCTAGAGAGCGAGTCTTGCCTTATTTGTGTACTTTGAATTGCCTTGAGACTGAAAATAGTCCTAACCAGGTTGTCACATATATTCTTTTTGATGTGCATTACGTCAAAATTGTGTCGTATATGTAGTTCACTCCAATATGGCAATTGGAAGAGCACACTCTTCTTACGTCGGTTTGTGCTGTCTTCGTTCCTTCGACAACATAGTTGATCTTGCATTTTCTCTAATATGACATGCCCATATCAACTCAATTAGTCCACAATGTCTTCCCCATTGAAATCCCTTGGCTTGGGTCTCATTTCTATAGTGCCATCAAAACTTGAAGCATCGTAGCACCACCTATGCCTTGGAGGCAAGAACCATCTATGACCTATATAATGAAACTTACTATTTGAATGTCTGCTTGTGCAGTCGACATTACATATAGGACATGCCTTGTGACCCTTAGTCGTCTAACCTGATATGTCACCATATGCTGGGAAATCGATGATAGTCCACAATAATTACCATGCATTCGAAATGTCCGACCTTCCACCACATCTAGTGTTTTCACACCACTTACCTACAATTCTTTCAGCTCTTTTATAAGGGGTTGTAAATACACATTAATGTCTTCACTTGGAGATATCGACCCCGGTATTAAAAAGGACTTCATCATATATGGCTCCTTCATGCATCTTCATGGTGAAACATTATATGCAAATATAATAACCGGGCACACACTGTATGTTGTGCCTATGTTTGCATAGGAATTGAATCCATTGGTGGCAAGTCTTAGTAGCACACTATGGGGATTCGACGTGAATTGAGGGTATTTGTAATCCAATCCCTTCCACTGTTCGAAATTCATGAGATAGGTTAACACACCCTCCATGGATACATAATTTTCTTTATACCATCTCATCTTCGTTGTTGTCTTTCGATACATGAATAGCCGTTGTAATCTCGGATTTGCATGCATGGATCGTGTTAGCATTCATGGCCAACTGCTTCAACAACTTTTGTACTTTGTAGTAGGAGGATGGTAACAAATTGTCGGCCAACAATAAACTTTTTAAAATAAGCCAATTGTTAAATAACTTCACTGCTTGTTTACCGTCAACCTTTATATTCATTATTTGAAGTACCACTAATAATATAGAGAACTTTTATACATCCCTGATACACCGATCTCTTTGCTTTTTCAAACATTTTACTCCACTGTTCCCTATCAAATGCACTATTTTCATCTTCGCTATCAACATCATCCCCCTTAGGGTCACTCATGTTCGTGGCAAGGTCTTCCAAAAGTTCTTGATCCACTTCATTTTCAATGTGTCAGGTGCTCACGTGGAATACCCCCTTCACCCATGACAACATCATCATTTACGTTATCTTCATCTAAATTCTCACCATGGAAAATCCACTTCGAGTAGGTCCAAGTCAATCCTCTCTTGAGAAGGTGATACTCAATAATTTGAATAGACTGCCATGAACTATTGAGACAATCTCTACAAGAAAATCTAATTAAACCGTCTGTCCTCCCATGGTTTACAGCAGTTTATGAAAATCCTCTAACCTCATTTTTATAATGCGTAGTTGTCACATCATGCATCACATGCCAATTTCATTCAAACATCCTAAATTAACATTTATTCAATTACCACTTCTTATTCATAAAAGATATTTCTGTATAACTATCCAATCATCTAATATCAGAACACTGTCTTCTAAATTAACATATTATTAAGCTATATATGTGTCATGAAGTTAAACATAATAAACATGTGTTAAATAATAATTTAAAATCACGAAATCCTAAATATTATAATTTTTTAAATTAGTAACAAGAAATACATAATTATAAATTAAATATACATTAATTAATAAATATATATCTATTAGAATTTAAATTATTGTATTTAAATTATCATAAAAATTTATCTAACATTTTGGCGATTACAATTAGAGCTGGGCATAAGGGCCGTGGCCCGCGAGCCAGCCCATTTACCTGCTCAAAAAAGCGGGCTGCGGCCAATTTTTTTGGCTTGCTTAAATGCTAGCCAAATTGGCTGGGCTCGTTTAGCCCACAAGCTAAAGCGGGCAGGCCCATAAGGGCGGGGTTGGCCCACGGGCCATAAGTAAAAAAAAAAAAGAAAAGAAAAAAAGAGAGGAAAAATGTAAAAAAAAAAAAAAGAATAATACAATAACATATTTGTGATTATTTAAGAAATATTATAAAAGAAAATAGATTAATACATGAATCATAAGCATTACAACATTTTTTAAGTACATATTTATTATTTTAAACGTAATATGATATCTAATTAATTATTTTAAAAACTTGTTTCATTTATAAGTAATCAAAATGGTAACAAATTTATTTTTTAATATATATAAAACGTTAAAATATTTAAATACTCTCATTTTTAGATAAACTAACATAAAAAAAATACCAAAAATAAAAAATTTTCATTTGGCACGCGAGCCGACCCATTTAGGTTGTGGGTCAAGCTCAGGCCGATAATTTTTTACCCGTTTAAAAGCTGGCCAAAATAATCTAGCCTGTTTAGCCCATGGGTTAGCCCGGCCCGACACGCTAGGCCCGTTTGCCCACCTCTAATTACAGTACCCTAAATACCCGATTTGAGCTAAATAATTTATTAGATGTCTGTATAAAAATAAAAAGATAATTAATAAATTAATATTATATTAATAATATATATTTTTATAAAATGCTGATAAAATTTATTAGCATAAAAAATTAAAATTAATGGAGGGGGAATATTGATCGATGGTGTGAGCGAGCAAAATTACTGTGTAGTGTGTGAATATGTGTTGGGGGGGAGGGGGGGAAACGTGTGTTTTGGTGAAACAAGTGTTGTGTGTGTAACTGAGAGAGAGAATGAGTGTCGTGTATGTGAGAGAGAGAATGAGTGCAATGTGTGTGTGAGAATGAAAGGGGCAGGTGAAGGGGAGGCAGGGGAGCAAATAAAGGGTAACCTATGTGTGTGTGAGTGAGCGTGAACACAATGGGGGTTTGCATATATACATAGTGGAGCCTAAGGTGATTTTTGCCTCATTCTTGTTAGCATGTGAGGCAAAATTCACTGCTGACAAAGATTGTGAGGCGATTTTCGCCTCATGTTCCTAATCGACAGTGAAATTCACCTCACATGCTGACAAGGATGAGACAAAATCGCCTCTCATCCTAAGAGAGGCACACTCCCCCTCAAAATTTCGCAATCCTTATCTTAGATTTTTACTAGTGTAATGACTTTCAAAGAGAAGTTGATTAAGAAAAGAAAAAATATAATGATTAAGCACTGCTTAGAAGATTAGACACTTTCAATGGGTCTAAAGGTCTTGGATTCTAGTCACTAGGAGGTTGCTTTATAACTCAAACCATTAATAGAAACTTATAGCGCATTTACTTGAGGGAATAACTATTCATTCTCTTCTTATTTTACGTAAAATTTTTATAATAGTGTTTAATTATAACTTAAACATTGAATAACAATTCATGTTCTCACAAATATGAATTGTTATTTAAGGCTTTATATTTTATCTTTGTCATAAATACCCTTATCTTGAAAATTATTTCACTTATACAATTGTCATTTCTCTATGTTAAAGCCAATGGGGTATAATAGATATCTTATTTTTATTCTAGTCATTACTTATTATATTAGATTGGGTTAATCACAAAAATGATACTTAAACTTTTATAAAATGTTCAATTAGGTACCAAAAGTTTCATTTTGAACAATTTGATATCTGAACAAAGTTTTCGTGGACTTTTTTCATACCTGAAGTAAGTTCATAAAGATATGAAAAAGTCCACGAAAACTTTGTTCAAGTATCAAAATTATTAAAACTAAACTTTAGGTAGGAAACATGTCTTGAAAACTTGTTTTAAGTATCAAATTGTTGAAAACCAAATTTCAGATATTTAATTGAACTTTTTGCAAAAATTTAGATACTATTTTTGACATTATTCCTTTTTAATATTAAATAGATATATAATAATTGTTACAACTCTATTACGTTCTATTGAATTGAAATTAAATTCACATTTTATTCCTTAAAGCACCTGTTGGTGGGTCGGAAAAGCTATTATGAGTTCCTAAACAGAAAAAAAATGATTAAACTATGGAACGATCTAGATATAAGTACGGTTCGGTTCAAAACCGATCTGGAATTGAACCGTGTTAGGTAGTTCTAGAATCATCAAAGAACCGCTCGTTCCCAAAAAAAAACAAAAAAAGAAACTGGATAGAATCAAAACAATAAGGCTCCTATGTGCTACCAAAATTGGGGGAAATTTTAAAAAGAAAAAAAGTTGCTGCTCGCAGCCTAAATTGGTTGGTGAGGGAGGGAGGGAAACATAAAGGCTATTGCGTGCAGCCTAAATTGGGGGGAAATTATAAAAAAAAATAAATAAAACATAAAGGCTGCTCAGCAGCCTGAATTTCGAGAGAATTTAAAAAAAAAAAAAGAAAGAAAATATATGCAACAAAATAAACAAAAGCAGTCACTATTGTGGACCTTTGGTTTTCATAGAAAGAGAGAAGATTAAGGGGGTGGCTGGGCATAGGAGAGGTGCAGAGAGAGGGAGGAAGGGGAGAGAGAGAGGAGGGAAAAAACAAAGAAAATTTTGAATACGATATTAAAGATATGTCATACACATAGTATATGTAGTCCATTTTATTTTATTTTTTTTAATTTTTGCACCACTTATTATTTCTCCAAACCACAAGAAAACATGTCTTTAGAAACAGAAATTATGCGACGAAAATTAGAAAATGTAGTTATAATTTTACAAATAAAATCTGTGATGATGGTTTTTGCGATAGAAATTTATGTTTAGAGATAAAATTTTTGTCTCTAAAGCTCACTTTTCTTGTAGCCAATTTTTCATCTGTTGGATATTTTTAAAAAATATATAAAAAAATTTTGTCGGTTTCCCCACTTCCACAAACCGGAACTAGCAGTAGTTGTGAACCGATGCACACCTCTAGAACGGTTAAATAACATCTTTGTTTCGTGTTTTAGACTTCTCGATCTAAAAGTGATCATTTTTACAGGTTGATCAAGTGTTTTTTTTTTTTCCTATTAGTGGCAAAAGTATTATTTGGTATATTAAAAGTAATTTACTAACACTATGGCTTTTATTTACCGGCTGATTGTTTATTGTACTTCTTTTGATGTAGTATGTTTTGTTAGACATGACCTGAAATATTATGCAATTATGATTATGTTAGTGATAAACATTAATATATTTATAGAGTCCTATTTGGTCTATAATCCCTACTTAATAGTAGAATAAATTTCATCCATTAATTTAGTTGGTTAATTCATGAATATACTAGGTTAAAAGCTAAAGATATATAAATTGGTCCTCTCTTCACCTATTAGGATTATATTCGGTAATCCATCAAGCTTTTTTTGCATAATGCGAGCTAAGAGAGAAAAGCCAATTTTAACATAAGGGATAGATTTTTTTGATCTCTTTGTGATTGTGACATCTTCCACATTAGGTATACAATATTATGCTTTAACAGTTTGTGATTATTTTTTATTTAAGTTCATGAAATAAAGAAGATTAAGTTTTACATGTACCACCAGAGGATGAGTTTTTAATGAATAATTTATCCATCAATTTATTATGATTAAGAGGCAAAGATTGATATTTTCTTGAGTTGTTTTATTTGATGAATTTTACGACGTTAAGTTTTGTCGTGTTATAATAAAAATCACGATCAGGATCGAGAATTGCATTGAATTGCACGAATTTATCCTTTTGTGGCCTACAATTGTTTTATATATATTCACACACACATATATCTTCGTATTGGTTTGTTAATCAAAATCCATCTTTGGAATTGAATTCATCTTGATTTGATGGATTCTTGATGTCTTTAGTTCGAATGGTATCCATAATCTAAATGCAAAACTTTTGCCCTGTATCAATAATGTATAATGCATATCTAATATATTTAGAATTGAAATTTTTTTCTCATTTAATTTTTGTTTATTTGGCTTGTATTGGATGACTCTCATTGAGGGGCAATCATTCAAATAAATAATATACCATGCTTCTGTGAACTGATAGCACCTGAAATTCAATGCTTGCATGTAAATGTGTTTCTGTTTCTAATTCAAATTTATTCATCTCTATTGAATTTCAATTGTTGGTGGATTTCAATTATCTCTTGAACTGAGAAATTCATGCTCACGGATTTAAAAAGGGGAAAAAAAAGTAAGATTTATCCATGACACATTTATTCTTGATGATGGTGTTTTCAGTCAACAAATTAGCCAAACTAATTAAGTGAATAAAAAAAAAAAGACAAAAAAGTTTGAAAGATGATGCGATAGTTATTGTTTCCATTACTAACTAGTTGATGATATATCTTTGATATGCGTATAAAAATTAAATGCAACAATGCAATAAAATTTAAAATATAAAATATTATTGAATCATATTATACAAAAAAACAATGATTTAGGAGAGAAACATTATACACAAACAATATTACAATATGTAAGGGAAAAAATATGCAACTAAAGTAGTATGTCATATATGTATTTGTCAAACTAAATTAAAAAAAATGCTAATCAAATTATATTTATTTTATCACTAAAGTTGTCATGCGCATATTAAAATAACAAATAACATTTAATGTCAGATTAGTGTATTGTAATATAAAACTTTCTAATGTAACATGTTATAATTTAGTTACACACACACACACATCGCGTGTTCCATAATATCTTATAGATGAATGAAAAATGAAAATTATCATCAATGATGTAGGGTAATGAATTATATATTAATATTATTGTAAGGCTATATCCTATTATGATCACTTATTATCCTTAATTGTCTTTCATAGAGATTGAGTGGATTTCATATACGAAAATTGCATATTTTGCTAAATTCCAATAACCTTCATTGATAAAATTATTATTAGTTAGTTGCAATAAATTTTGATATGATATTAAAATTGGGTAAATTACACCATGGGTCATAATGTTTGGAGGTAAGTTCATTTTGAATCACATTGTTTAAGGCAATTAAAAAGAGATCACAACGTTTGGGAGTGAGTTCATTTTTTGTCACAACGTTTCAAAAAATGATTCAATTCAAGTCTCTATGGACAGGTGTCATCTTCTCGTATTAACATGTGTTACCTCCTGTAGACATGTGACAACTTCTCCTATTGATATGTGTCCATAGGGACCTAAATTAAATCACTTTTTCAAATGTTGTGACACAAAATCTCTTATTCGCAAACGTTATGACCTCTTTTTAACCACTCCAAATATTGTAACCTAAAATGAACTTACCCCAAAATGTTATGACCCACTGGTATAATTTATCCTATTAAAATTCTTATTAGTTAGTTGCAGTAAATTTGGATATGATATTAAAGGACATGTAACGCCCTAAATTTATAGTTATTTACAACCCACTATGTGTCCGTAATGAGTTTGGATATACTAAGACTCAAAACCTGCTAGAAATCCACAATTTACACCATCAACAATAAAAATTAATCATATATCTATAACTTCAAATGATGTTAGATTACATACTTGTCATCATAAACAATCACATCATTCTGATCCCATAATCTACATGAATTCAACTAATAGATGACTAAGAGAGTCTATCATAACGTACAATGCTACAAGAATTATACATTATAACTAGAATGTTACACTACAGTAAACACTAAACACTTGTCACCATTTACACCAACTGCACATAACTAAAGTCTCTATTTCATAAATCATCACATGTTCTCTATTCATCATTTGGAAAGTCTTCAATTCTGGTAATATTCCTAAAGCTCATTAATTAGTTGCAACTAGCAACATGATAATCTATACATTCACCACCTGTACTTGAAAAGAGGGGCGAGTTGAACCCAGTACAGTATTCCGCAATCATATGCCCATGAACGAACAATCATAAACACACATGTAGATACATGTTATGTATGCAACAAAAAATCATTCAATTATTTATATGATTTAGTCCAATAACTATCAAAGGGATAACTTAGTACCCTAGCACATATATAGGTATATATGCATATATATTGCATATTTGGTATTCTCCAATAACCACAAGACCAAAATCACTTAGACCTACTCGTATCATTTCCAAGTACAATTCCACTTAAGATAACACTGCATAAGGATTATTGGGTTGCTATGATAATATCATGACTATTTCTCACCTAATACTAGCAGCCACACATATACAACAAACAATTCTTATGGCTAGATATTCAATCAAGCAATTTATGACTTTATCCTAGGCAAACACAAGCATCAAGAAAGGTATACATGTACTTGAAACCTGGATTCAACTTTAACTAAAACCTCTAGAATTCTATGAACCTAAGTTATAATATACATAAAATATTTATAATTGTTTACACTTTTAAACTTACATATAGGTCATATTTCTAGAAATTTTTTGCTCTTACACCAACATTAGTGTAAAAGAAAAGTAAACTTTTATTTCAAGGTGAGAATTTGGCAATAACTTAATAATATCTAAGTTTTTAGGTTTTAGAGTAACATTACATCTTAAAGAAAGAATGAAAAAGTTTTAAGTAATTTTAAGGAGAAAACATGAGTTTGAAAAAGTCATACTAGGTATGAGCGTGGACATGGCCATGTTAGGAAACCATGCTAGTTACCACAACTATGCTAAAAGGTATGGTGAAGTCTATGGTTTAACCTAAAGATCAACATGGTCATGTTGGGGATCATATTGATCACCACAATTATCACTACAACCATGTTGAGAGGTGTTGTGAAGTCTAAGGTTTAATTTAGAGACCAATGGCCGTGTCTATGACCATGCAAAAACGGAATAGTATCTTAGAAGATGATCAAGATTGTATATCTTTCTTTGATTTTTCCATAAAATCCAAGTTTTGTACTTTCATTTGCAATTTATCCCAAAAACAAACAACAACAAACACTTCATTAACATTCTTAACACAAAACAATATTTGAACGATAACTTACTTGCGATTTTCCTTGTTCCTTCGCTAAGGAGTATCCTTCCACTCCAATGCCTAAAATTCACAATCATAATTAATTCTCCAAACACTTAGATGCATTTTTCTGGTAAAAAAAATCACTATCAACATTACCTACACATCCATGATTTACCAGAAACGAGATTGGAAAAGCTAAGAAATTACTGACCTCGCTTGTTACATACTTTTAGGTTTATGAGAATAAAAACACAATTCTTCTTCCAAAAAAAAAAAAAAACATTAACACATGGAGATATTGTCTTACCTCACCTTCTTGATTGGCTATTACATTGAAAAAGAATGTCTCTTTTGTCATGGGAGAAGAAACTGTGAGATTAAATGATAGCAAAATGACCGTATTATCCCTTATTTTATTTTTTTTTTTATTTTGTACACATCTTGATTATTTTAGAACATTTAATTAAGTTTAGAGATGGTAATTGTGGAGTTCAATTTTTTTTTTTTTTTGATAATATGAATAATAGGTTCCGTGTAAACAAACTTTTTCTAACATACTCATGGCACCAAAAATTTAAACAATTGAGGGCTTAGCATTATATGGCTAAAGAGCTTCAATTTAATCTAATTACTAACTCATTCATTTCATAACTTGAAAATCTAATTGAAGGATTTTTCCCAATCAAATTTGAATTGTAAAATTTGTCATAATTTTTGTTATCACAAAGCTGTTGCAAATTCGTTGTAATTCTATTTTTAAATAAAAAAATTCTATTGCTAAATATTTATCTATAAAGATTAGTTTTCTAGCAGTGAAACGTGTTAGCTTTACTTCTAATCCGATTAAATCTACCTATTATATGTGCGAATATTTAGGCAAGAAAGGAGGAGAAAAACTATAGGATGAGCTTACAAATATTGTTTGATAGGATAGACTAATGCTGTTTCAACTTCTAGTTCATCAAACTTCAGTAATTGGTGAGTTTAAATGGATTCCCTTGTCAATAAGACGGCCAACTTCCTCAGGAAGATTTTTAATACCTACCATTCCGCTGCTAATTATTGAAAGTACAGATCATTTCAATTTGTTTGCTTGTCCTTTTCAGAAAAAATGATTCATATGCGTTGCATTAAGCGATAGAAACAACTCATGGATTTGGGACGAAGTACACATTAGGATGGAAAAACTTTGGGTTATCCAATAAACATGAGGTAATACCTAATTATTTAATTATAGTTTGATTGGTGAAACGTCATTATAATATGGTCCATGGATTAACTTGTAGAAAGTTTCGTGGACTAAGTAGTCTTTTGAAAGAAAATTCCATTATCATGTTGGTAGGAAAAGCGCAAGAAATTACACAGAAGACAAACAAAATTGATGTATTTTCCTCTTCCTTGAGTTAAGAATCTTTAAGGAAAGGAAGTGTAAAATTATATATATATATATATATTGTTTATATAAAAATCAACTTTTTTTTTTTAAATCTATAAGATAAACCGTATAAGTTTATAAAATTATGTCAATGAATGCACTGGGCCATTTATTAAGGATCTTCAACATTATATATTACTAGTCCAAATGATAATAATTTTTCATTTTAACATCAATAAGAAGATTCCATTGCCAGTAAATTCTGTAAGTTATTTATTAATAATTTTATATCATCAGCTGCTTCCAATACTAAAATTATTATATAAGATTACACACAGTAAAAATATTTTAATAAACAAAATTTAAAGACAATCGTTTATAAACCATATTGTAAAACAGTTTTTACATTTATGCTGCGTAGATGATTATGTATATTCGTGGAAGAAGATTGATGGAAGTTGGCAATTCCAAAACAAGGCAGGCAAGACTTTTGGCCATTTTAGATCGCTTTGCATATTATTTTATGTGTAATAAGTTTTATTTGGTTACTTATAACCTTCTTGATCAAAATTTATGAAATAAATAATATAAAAATTCCTATATATTCAAACCAATCCTTTGCTTTATGATTTGAGCAAATTGTTTAGGGAAATTGTAAATAACCCTTATAAACTTTGACTTAGGTGTGGATGTACCAACAATCCCTTGAGCTTTAACAAATTGGTAAGATAAAGACACTTGATCATTTTAGTTTAATAAAAATACACTAAAATCAAAATTTATGGGAATGTTAAAGTATATTTAATAAGTTTGAGGGGTGTTTTTGTGTCAAAGTTAAGGTTTAGAAATGTTATTTTCAACTTTTGGGTTACTATTCCAATTTATTAAGGATGATTTGCAATATTTAAAAGTTTAAGTGGTGTATCTGTATTTAAGTCAAAGTTTAAGAGTTTATTTGTATTTCTTCCAATAAATTTATACTTTAAGCGTATTATTTAAATTATTTATATTTGTGTAGTTAGAAGACTTAATGTTACTGTAATTTCCCTAAAGATAAAATCGATAAAAATCAAGTCCGAAATGGCGAATGCAACTATTAATTAATTGATTGATTAATTAACCCTCACTTTCTAAAACAGAAACAGACCAGCATCCATGCTCCCACTTGCTCTTGGCGTCGAAACACAAATACCATAACCATGGGCTAGGACTGTACAAAAAAAACCGATCGAAGTGAACTGCATGACTGAACCAAACCAAAATTTAGGTTCTTTTTCTAAACAATTCAGTTCGGTAAAGAGCAAACAGTTCGTGGTTCAATTTGAGACCCTGAACCGAACCAAACCGTTTTCATATATATATTTAAATTAAATATATTATTTTTACTCTTAATTGTTTCATTAAAAATTAATTGTTTTAAAATTTGTGACTTAAATATGTATCATTCATGAGAATAAAATTAGATTTATCATATTATGTTTTAAGTGTTATGTTATTTACAAATAAAATAGACTTTAGATTTTAGTATATAGTATTCTAACTTACGAAAATTTTTTCCCTTTGTGTTACTAATTCTATTATTTAGTTACTTATTGATTTATATAATTGATAATATGTTAATTAAAAGTATATAAAAAATTAAATTTTGTGTCTTATATTGAGATAAAGTCTAATATACCATTATAGTTCAAAATAAAAAAAAAAAGAGACTAGTCACAATTATAATTTTATAATGAATAAAATATCTTCCTTCCTATAAGTTTTACATGTTTATTTGGTAAATGATTAATTTTAAATATTGTTGTTTATATTTGCATCAGTAATAAGAAATATATAATTTAAGTTTTTTGATAGAATATATTTTTTATTTTATGAATAAAAATGATTAAAACCGCAAACTGAACTTTTTTTTTTTATTTTCAGTTCGAAAAAATTACGAACCAAACCGTATGGTTAGATTTGAATTTAAAAGAAAAACCAAATCGTAAAATATGATGCGGTTCGATTTGATGTGCAAACCGAACCGAACCGTATCATGCACACCCCTATCATTGGCATCTCTCTCTTTCTCACTCATTTGGTTCGGAATTAATTACCACCAATCTATGGTAAATCTCCTATTCTTCAATTTACGTCCCTATTAATCAATTCAGAAAATTGATAAAACTAAGACCGATCTTTCATCTAATATCAATGAAATGGGATCGAACGCACTGGTATGGTAAAGGTCACAAACTTTCAATGGTCTTAACCAAAAAATATATTACGCTAATATCAATATACTAATAAATTTTGTTGTTGATTAAATTGAAGTTTGACATAAGGACATTACAATACTTGTTAATTGGACTTCATGAACATAATATCACTTTTTTGAGGTTTAGTTTGACTGGAAAATGGCGAGCTCAATTTTGAGGGGAAGAAAGTTTGGAAAAAAAAATTTAAAAGGTTAAGGAAAAATGGCCAACCACAAGTCCCTTTACGGATTTGGTTTGATAGTTTTCTAAAATTGGTTGACCAAGTTTGTTTTTAGCGAACTTTTATAATCTAATTTGAGTTTGGAACAATTTTGAATAAAAGAATAGGTAATATTCTTAGGAATTGAGACCTTTGAGTTTATTTTAGCATCAATCTCCTACTTTTGAATTTAATTATAAGAGTTTGGTTTTGTTTTTATTATTTGCAGAGACCTGTGTGCAAATCCTTGTTACTAGTTACTATTAGTTATTATTTGTGTATGTAGGTTTGATGCAGCACGAAAGCGTTTATAAACAGAGAACACTCAACGAGTGAATCTCAAAATGTGAACTTAATCACATAATTGCTAAATAATTGCAAATTCAGAGAAAATCTTCTCAATTCAATATCAAATATGTCAAAATGTCATATTTCAAAAGTTTTATCTTTTTACAAAACCCTAAAGACTATTTATAGTATTACAAAGAAAACCCAAAAGACAGAATCCTAAAAGACAAAATAATAAATACAAATAATGACTAAAGGAAACCAAAAGATAGAATCCTAAATATTAAAATCCTAATAAATGCAAAATTGACTAAATAATAAATACAAGATATTGTTTAAAGAAAAGAGGAAATAAAGCAACAAACTAATAAAGGCCGACAGCTTTTAAATTAATGCCGGCGACTTGGGGTTGACTCACATCTCTTCACTTTATTTTTCCTTTCTTTGAATCATTTTGATTTATCTCATTTATTTCGTCGTTTGATCGTGATTCACACCGCATCATTCTCTCTTACCCACAAAGAACTCAACCTTGAGTTCTCATCTGGATATAGAGGTGTATCGTCGGGGTTGAAAGGAAATATATCATATGATTCTTTCGACTGCTCGAACCCTACATCCTCAGCACCTAAATTCTTCTCTTCCACTTCTACTTTCACCTTGTTTCTAGTCTCAACCTGTTTACTTTCAGGCTCCTTTGCTTCTTTTTCAACCACTTCATCTATTTTCTTTTCTTTATCTTCAACTTCGTCAGTCAGCTTGTCTTCTAGCTCAATAACAGTTGATTCATTTGCTTTCTCCTCCTGAATCAGTGTTCCCATAGTTACTTTCAACAACTTGAGGAGTCTCAATATGTTTCGTGGCAATTTCAGACAGTATATTAGGAGTGATGGCTTCTGAAATTTCTGATAGGGTCTCTTGAGGAGTCTCTTCAACGTGTCCTTTCCCACTTTCCTTTGGAGTAGGAACATCTTCTACTTCCTTCCAATTATTACTTTCCACCGACTTCTCGAACTCTACAAGATAATCCAGAGGGAGAAACTTATCTTTCATTAATAACTTCATTCTAAACCATGTTCTAATAAGCTGCTTCCCTTCTCGATACATCCTATTCTGTAACCTCTCCCACCAAACAGAAGCATAGCTTTTTAATTTCCAAGCCATCAATTTCACTTTTTTTTTTCTTCTAGAATTTTTACATATTTAAAGATTCTCTCAATCTCATCAATCTAATCAATAAATTCCTTATTCCCTAAGTCCCCTCTAAAATATGGAATATCTATATGTAATTTGAAATCATTCCTTTCATATTTATACCTACATTCATAATAATCATCAAAATTACATCTTTCATATGCCTTACCTCTTGCAGATCTGCCACCACCATCACCGCCTCTTCTGTGAGGTTGTCTATCATAAAACAAAATCTCATCTTCATCATCAGTATCATAAGTAATGGAACTAATCCTTGGATCGCCTTCCGGTTGTCTCCAATAATCCTGCATGCTATTGTTGATATTGGATCTATAAATCAGGTCATCAAAGCGTTGTTCCATACGCCGAAATTTTTTATCCATGTTTTCCTCTATCGCCCTTCATATTGGTCGCCTGTAATGTAGGACTTCCGTACCTCGAACACTGTTAGGAATATGACCGTCTCCTATTTTGCAGTCTATTGACATCTTCACAAGATTTTACCAGCTTTGATACCAATCTGACGTAGCACAAAGCGTTGATAAACAGAGAACACTCAACAAGTGAATCTCAAAATGTAAACTTAATCATGCAATTGCTAAACAATTGAAAATCTAGAGAAAATATTCTCAATTCAATATCAAAGATGTCAAAATATCATATTTCAAAAGTCTTATCTTTTTACAAAAGCCTTAAAGACTATTTATAGCATTACAAAGGAAACCCAAAAGACAGAATCCTAAAAGACAAAATAATAAATACAAATAATGACTAAAGGAAACCTAAAAGATAGAATCATAAATGTTAAAATCCTAATAAATGAAAAATTGATTAAATAATAAATACAAGATACCTTATAAAGAAAATAGGAAACAAAGCAACAAACTAATAAAGGTTGTGGCTTTTAAATTAACGCCGGCGGCTTTGGGGCCGACTCACATCTCTTCACTTCGTTTTTCCTTTCTTTGAATCATCTTGATTTATCCCATTTATCTTGTTGTTTGATTGTGATTCGCACCACATCAAGGTTAGAAGTTGAATTGAACCTAAACTAATATTCGTTTGTCAAATCTCTACGCAAAGATGAGAGAAGCAATAAATTTCATAAGTAAAAATTCAATTAAATATGATATTGATTAACTTCAAATTGTTGGTGTCAAATTTGACAAATAAAGGGACATTTAGTAGCTTTCCAACTTCAAGGCTTATTGTGGTCACCACTATTAGAAATAGGTGTTTTATCAAATCAATTATTATGAATCATTTAGAAGTTAGCACGTGTGTTTTGACCAATATTAACAACAAGGGATGGGTGGCTTAGGATGTTTAAGGTATAGAGTCTTATCTGTAGCCAACCTATAAGGTACATGGTATGAAATTTTTTATTCAAAACCAACCCTGCAGTATTTTATACTTATGTTGTACCTTATAAAATTCACAAGATACATGATACCTCATGAAACTTATAATTTTTTTTCTTTTCTAAATTTCAGGTTTATTATAATATATGTCATTAAAAAAATATGTGATACTCTCTTACTTTTAGATATTCATTATATATAGCCTATCAAAAGAAATTAAAAAATGATTTATCAACATCATAAGTTTTACAATATGCAGAATTTGTTTATGCTAAAAGTTAAATTGTAACACATACTTGAAGAATCTAATTACATGATATCAACTAAATTATTAAATATTTAGCGAATTCTAAAATAAAAAAATTTGATGTCACTTTTGTATTGATTAGCTTTGGAAGATAAGTAACAATTCTATATAACTTAGATGTTAAAGTACATACAATCAAAGTTATTTCATAATAAAATGACGAGTACGTTCGCAATAAAATAGTATAAGTTTTTTCTAAATAAAAATTATGAAAAAGTAGTCTATAAATAATTATCATAAACATAAGTGATAGCAAAATGAAAATTGGGATATTATTGTTTATTTCTTATTTATTAATATTATTTTATAATTTTTAAATCGAGTACAGGTTGCGGAATTTGTACCTTCACAAACCTATACCATTTGTATAATATAGCACATGTTTCAAGATAGATACATGATACGAAAACCTCATATTTATACCTTACCTTGTGATAGCTAATCCCATATTAATTATTCCTATACTCTATCATGCAACCCTTAATACCTAATCGGGCCCTTTTTGGTCGAATAAGGTATGACCTTGTTAACAACAGTTACAAAATATAGGTCATACACACACACACATGTCTTGAGATAAATCTTAATAACTTTCGTTTTAAGTTATTTATGACTAAAGGCATCAATTTTTGTGTGTGAAAAAAAATAGTTTAATAATAATGTGGTTAGATTAGACAACAATTATTAAACATAAGCTGAATGACAATAAATATGAGGATCAGATATCATTTATGCCACAATTATAGTTGGAGAGATAAAACCAGATAGTCAATTACTTACCATGCATTAAAAGTGGATTAAAAAAAATTATGTAACATGTATTTTTAAAGTCCAATGAATCTTATTCTCTTAAAATAGTAATAGATTTACAAATATATGTAAATAACATAGGAAAGGCAAAATATATAATAGAATAAACATGATTATGTTCTGTTTAAAAGAACCTAAGATTTAACTATAACATAATTTTTAATTCTTACAAATTGAGCAATTTTGACTCTTCTCCAATCTTTTTTATCCATTGCTGTATTTTCAAATTTAACATAAAAGAAAGATGTTCAACATATTACATAGGAATAATGAGATAATGTTAGAATTCACATCTTTTCGTCCTTTTTTTTTTAATTTGAAATAATGGTAAAATTACTACAGGATAAATTACACCAGAAAATATCAACATTTTAAGTAGTTGAAAAGATGTATAAACATTTAATAAAGTGTATCAAATAAGATATCAACATTTTATAAAATGCATTGGAGGTATTGACTTTGGATTAATTTTTAATTAAATCTTCTTAATTTTTTCATCAATGGTCAATTATTGATATATTCTTTTAATCATTTAAAATGTTGATACTTTAAATGAATTTAGCCCTCAATGTTGATACTTTTTTTAACCACTGAAAACTTTAATATCTTAAATGAACCTAGCTCCAACTGACATCTTTTAATGTAATTAACCCAATTGCTATATGAACTTCACACGTTTTCCAATTTTACATGTACAATTTGAAATTACTAAATATCTAATCAAACTTTTTAAATTTCACAATTAAAATTTTGAATTATTAAATATCATATCTAATTAAACTTTTATTTGTTGAATCTGGTACCTCTATCATCTTTTAAAAATGATGTGACACTAATAATCATTGGTGGAAGAGTGCAAATATGGGTAAAATATTAAATTTGACAATAAAAATATTGATTGGGTATGATATCTAATAATTTTAAGCTTTGGACATAAAAAAATGATTTAAAAAAAAATCAAAATTTAAGTAGTGGTCTTGATACCTCACCTTTCAAATTAATGCTTTTATTTAAATTGTTAAATATCATTCAATTGAACTTATACTAGTGACTTTGGCCGAAAAAGAACTTATACTAGTCACATTCACATAAAATTATCTAAATATGAGCATATAATTTTAATTACTAGAATGCCAACATAAAATTGTATTTAATGATGCAATTTAGTATGATAAAAGTTATGTGATTTTTACAAAATCACATGAAAGACATGTCGCATTTATAGAAAAGATAAAATCACACTTTATACATACAATTTTACCTCAATATTTTGATAATTAATTTTGTATAATTAGTATTTGTATACATAATTTTCCAACATACTGGTAAACCGACAATTAATTTCCAATATCTCATGTCAAATCCTTAAACTTATCTTTTTTTTTTTTCTTCTATTATATGCATTAAACTTTCATCTTACAGATTTACTAGCTTTCGTATGGGCGTTGACCAATAGGTTGAGGTGGCTAGACCATATATATTTTATTATATTGTTAATATTTGATATATTCGTTATTATATTATACATAAAACTATACTCAATATCATTAATTTGTTAAATTAATTATTGAGGACTAATTTAAATCTAACATGTGTTGCATATAATAGATTTAATGAGAGTTTGGTAAAGTTGAGAACTCAAATTAAAAAAAAAAAAAGCGTTAAAAAATTAAAGTACATATTTTTCCTTATCCTAATGAAACGTAAAAAATAGAATTTTCATGGAAATAAAGCAACCAAAAAATTTAAGTATTAAAATCGAACCCTGTGAAGAACTTGAATTTTTATGTGATTTTGTTTAATCTCTATTATATATTTTTAGTAGACTATATCAATGAAAGATATTTTTGGATTTTATCACGTGGTCTATTAGCAAATTGGTCTCAACATATTAAAGTGAAAAAGAATTGGAAAAAAAACCATACTTTTACCTTGCAAAATTTTTTTAATAATTCAGATTCTGTTTACAAACAAATATGTACAATAGTGGAGTATATTACAAGAGGACGCTAAAAGTACCCCCTAATGCTGAATTGGGCCATAGAAGAACTTTCTTCAGGCCCATCTTACAAGACTCTTTGCATATGGACTGTATATTCAACTTTAAATCCTTTCCTTTTCAACCTGGGTTGTGTTGTGTCCGGCTCAACTACTTAATGTAGACTAAAGTAGTGCAATATGAATGCTTTCCTCGTATTGGTTCATATTTTATCAATTTTGCTTTGATGCAAAGGAAGAGATGAAAAATGTCAACTCCTAATAATACACTGATGCGACAAGTCCATTGTAATATAATTTATGAATAGACATTAGATGACTTTATAAACATTTATATGGTTTGAGGTTTAAAACCCAATGATAAAAGTGTGGTTTAACTCAATTTAACTAGCACTACGAAAACGACTTATGTATAAAAAAAAAATCCAGTATTTCTAGGGCACCACACGTTCCATGTTTAAGAGATTTTTGAAATGAGTCAATTGTTTTTAAATTATCAACCTAGCATGATGCAGTGTGTATTTAAATGTGGCTAATCACATCAATTAGTCCCATGTTATAATTGTGCAATTGAGTTTAAGCAGTTAAATTGATGAAGTGCATTTAAAGTAATCTATTAGATTATTTATATGAGCCTCATGTGTAAAAGTCTAGATATTTCATTTCATTTATAATGATTTGTTATAATTAAATAGCATGCAAAGAAGATTGAGGTCACTTCCCTTAAATAATAGGTTTTCATTCATTTTTTCTCTCCCTTTGTTACTGTGGGAAAAAAAAAAAAGAATAGTCACTCTAAAGGATAGAAACTTAACCTCTTAAGAATCACTTCTCCATAGAATCAATTTTGTTTCTTGGCTCTCTAAGCTTCCTTGTTGTATGACATTACGATCTATTGGTGTTAATTTAACATAAGATTTGTTGGATTTATACTTTTACTTATAATTAGAATTAGAGTCAATCATCTTAGACCATCAAGAAATTTGATATGTTCAATCTCATCTTAGTTAATTAGGCACATTATTTACATAATATGATATGATTGCAAGCAGATCAAAGAGAGTTAATAGGAGGCCAAAGTACTTAGAGTATTACATTATGTCTTGAAACAACAATAACATGATGTTTGTAACTACATTAACAAAAATATAAAAGCAACTAAGTTTAGCTTAACTATTCAATTAACAACTATATCATAAAAGATATGATTATAAAAGGAAGAAGGAGCTTTAGAAAGGGATCATGCTTGTTCTTGAACATAGCCTTAAGTCATAGGAGTATATATTGGTACTCAAAGATCGGTAAGTGTCCATCATCACCCTCGCAAAAATAAACACTTATATTAGCTTAGTTGATTAGCTGAAATACATTGACAGTATAAATCTTAATTGAGTTCTACTTTCTTTTGTATTGATCGGAGTTTAAGATTGAAATTAACAATTTGATTGTAAGGATTTTACATACCTATATTCGTTGAGTAGCTAACTGATTTGCTTCTAAAGTTAAAGCAAGAAACTAAGGTTTCATTTCCTGAAGTTTTCTCTAGAGTAAAAAGGTTTCGTGTGCTGTTTTCGAGTAGGAGACAATGGTTGTATTAGGACATTTGATTTGTGTATGTGTATTGTGGTATGTTTCCTTAACAATATTAGGTCGAAATAATTGTTAGTAGGCTTATTGTTGTCTTTTAGAGTCTGATGGGCTTGTATCTTACTTGGTTTACTTTAGTCAACCTCATAATTTGATTCTCTATTGTTGAGTTTTGCATTTGGAATTGCTAAAGGCACTAAAGGTGTGCTTAGGTTGAATGAAGAAGTCTCCTGCCATACTAAACAAATAGAGGAGCTAACTAATAAGGCTAGTAATATACATATAAGTGAAAACACAATAAGAATACTCAAGAGAGGGGGGAGGGTGTGGAGGTAGGGGTTGTGAATTGACTATTTCCACTAAAAGCTCAAACAATTAATTTTAAAGGGTAAATAAAAAATTAAATTTAAAAACATCAGATATACATTAACAGATACGAGATAAATTTTTAAAAGAAATAGGGATAGAGAAAATCAATCTATATATAATATGGAGTTCGACCTACTTTCTACTCTCCACAATCTACCAATGCTTCAATTGAGGACTTCACCACTACTGTATTGATTTTACAAGACATCCTTAAGATGAGCGTAGTACATAGGAAATAAAATATTTCATTTCTCTCTCTATATGCTCTCTAATAAATTGTAAATAAAAGAACAAAGGACTAGAAATATTTTTCTCTCTCCTTTTTTTATATATAAATTAATGAAGGAAAGAATAGAAATAATTACTTGTTTGTTTGCAAGTAATTGCACTTGACATCTATTGAATCTCCCAAGGACAGCATATATATAGCCTTCAAAAAAATAAATATACGTTATAGAGAATGTCTTTAAGTTACCAAGCATTTAATACGCTTCAATGGTTCTTTCCTGCCACATCGACTCTAATATTTAAACCATCGCCTTGAAGACTCATCGCACCTCAAAGTGTCACGCCTCAAATTTGCACTCGACAAGTCTTTACTCTATCGAGACTTAAATTCAAACTGTCGCGCTCTAAACTTTAACAGGTTGATCCTTTGATGTGACCCTGGACCATAGTTTTGTAACTTTGAACTTCTATCAAGTCTTAGTCTTGAGTTGTCATGCCCTAATCTTTGAACTCGTCGAGCCTTCGACAATCCCCTTGAGCAAGGTACATAGCTTTGTCAAGTATTGATTTAAACTCGCCATGCCTTGAAGATTGAAGTTGTCTAGCTCTTAACTGATATTGTTCCTACTAAAAACCTATAGAAACTCCACAAAGACATACAACAAACAAACATATATATTTGACCAATTAAGTATAGTTTACAATAATTAAATATTTTATTGTGAATTATATTGTCTCATCAAAATCCATATTGAACATACAAACTCAACCATCTCTCCTTTTTTTATGAGGACAATTTTGCATGATTAACTCATTTTCAATTAGTATTCTCGTCAATTAAGCATCTCGTTTCAAAGAAATTTTTCTCAAGTCAATTCAGAGATTTGATGCTTAATTTAGGAAACAAGCTACATTTAATACATCATTTTGCTTCCCCTTTGTATTTGCCAAAACAGACTTCATGCAAGCTTGTTAATTGTGCATTCTACACTTCTCCTCCTTTGTAGTTATCAAAAAAAATTGATAGACACATGATTTGCAAGTAAGAGAGATACACAATAACATACAAAATCCAGCAATAAAATAATTGCCTCACAAAGAGGACTTCACACAATTACCAACAACAAAGGACTTCACTTTGCCTCAACAGAGGACTTCACATGATGCCTACACATACGAAGGGCTTCACACATGTGCCTCAACACATGAGGACTTCAACTTGTCTCATCACAGGAGGACTTCACATAACTACCTACACACATATAGGACTTCACACACTTGCCTCAACACAACTATCTACATACTTATAGGACTTCACATACTTGCCTCAACACATAAAGACTTCACACAACTGCTTGCACATATGTAGGACTTCACACACTTGCCACAACACATGAGGACTTCACCAAAATGTTCAAATAAAACATGTGAACAATGCCTTTCAGAAATAGATCACAACAACTCACGAATGACACTATTCACTCAACAAATGCAAACATAATAGATTATAAGCATCACAAAGCACATATGAACATCTAATAGTTTCTTTTGTCCTTACATCAAGTTCTTGATTATCTTGTTTCCATGATATTTTAATACCCATCTTACTTAATCATTTCCAATTCTCTTCGCAAAGTGTAAAAAAATCTTCACTCAAGGGTTTTATAAAAATCAGCAATCTGATTGCTATATCAACAAATTCTAAGCTGATATCTCTATTTAGAACATGACCTCTATAAAATGATGTTTAATTTCGATATGCTTAGTCCTTGAGTATTGAATCGATTTTTCGAATTTATAGCACTGATGTTATCACAACGAATTGGAACATTTTCAAATCTTAAACCATAATGAAGCAAGGTTTATCTATGCGCAATAGCTGCTGATAGCTATATGCTCAACTTTAGCAGTTAAAAGTGTAACTGAATTTTTCTTCTTTGAGTACCAAGATATTAGGAAATTTCCAAGAAAGTGGCATGTACCGCTTGTGCTTTTCTAATCTTCTTTGCACCCAGTAAAATCAGCATTGAAGTATCCAATTAAATCAAAAGAGGTAAACTTTGGATATCATAAGCAAATTTCAATTATGCCTGCAAGATATTTGAACATGTGTTTTATTGCACTCAAGTGTGTCTTTTGTATAAGATTAAAATCGTACACATACACATACTAAAACATGATATTAAGTCTAGAAGCTGTTGAATATAACAAACTGCTTATCATGTCTCTATAAAGCTTTTCACATGCATTTTTTCCATATTCATCTTTATCAAGTTTTATGCTTATACTCATAGATGTAGGTCTAGTTTTGCAATTTTCTATTTTAAATCTTTTTAACATAGTTCTTGTATATTTTGATTGATTGGTAAAGCTTCTATTTTCAAATTGTTTTATTTAAAGACCAATTCTTGAGTTCTCTCATGATATTCATTTTAAACTCTTTCCTTATGGACTCAACAAATTCATTTGTAAAATTTATATTAGTAACTCCAAACACAATGTCATCTACATAGATTTGCATAATCATTGTATTTGACTCGTGATATTTGATAAACAAAGTTGTATCAATTTTTCCTTTAGAAAATCCATTATATTAAAGAAAGCTACTAAGTCTTTCATACCAAGCTTTAGGAGCTTTCTTTAGACCATAAAGAGCTTTATTTAGTTTAAAAACATGATCAAGAAATTCATTATCTTCAAAACTTGGTTTCTCTGCATAGACTTTTTCTTTTATAAAACCACTTAAGAAAGTACTTTTGACATCCATTTGACAAAGAGCTAAATTATTAAATGCAAAAAATGCCAAAAGCATTATTATAGATTCTAGTCTAGCAACTAGGGTAAAGGTCTCATCAAAATTTATTCCTTCTTCTTGATATAACCTTTAGCAACTAATCTAACATGTTTGTTGTTATTATACCAGATTCATCAAGCTTGTTTTTATATACCATTTGGTTCCGATAACTAGGTCTATGAACCAGTTTTCAAACATCATTTCTTGTGAACTTGTTTAATTCTTTTTGCATAGCATTTATCCAAAATTCATCTTTTAATGCTTCTTCAACATTTTAATGTTCGGTTTGAGATAGAAAAACAAGATTAACCATGTTCTTTAAAGATGATCTTGTTTGTACTCTATTAGAAAGTTCACCAATATTAATCTTTTGAATGTGCTTTTGCATATTTCCATTCTTTAGGTAGATCATGATTAATAGATTCATGCACATCATCCATGTTATGTTCATCATCATTTTATTATTATTCTCAAGAGAAATCTATTAAATAAGCACAAATACTCAACATCATCATTGAGCACAAATTAGGTAAGGAATCATTAAAAGCAGCATGTATAGATTCTTCAATAACTAATGTTCTTTTATTACCACTTTACATGCCTTACTTGTTAAAGAATAACCTAAAAAGATCCTTCATCACTTTTAGCATCAAATTTAGCCAATTGTTATTTTCCATTATTTAGAATGTAACATTTAGTGCCAAATGGATGAAAAAGATATGTTAGATCTCTTTCCTTCCAAAGATCATAGCTTTTCTTAAGATTGTTTTTATAAAAACTCTATTTTAGATATAGCAAGCAGTATTTATGGCTTCAGCCAAAAAATATTTTGGTAAATTGTTTTTACACAACATGGTTTAGCTATTTCAATTAAAGTTTTGTTTTTCTTTGGCTATACCATTTTGTTGTAGAGTTCTAGGTGCTGAAAAAGTTGTTTAATGCCATAATTACTGCAAAAAATTTTCATTTCATGCTTTTCAAATTCTCTCACATGATGACTTCAAATAGATATAATATTAAGACCTTTTTCATTTTGGTCTTTCTTGCAATATCTAAAAAAAAACATGATTTGATTCATTTAGATGCAAGGGAAAAGTCCATGCATATCTAAGAAGTCATCAACAATAACCAAAGTATATTTTTAACATCCCAAACTTAGAGTTTGAGTAGGACTAAATAAGTCATATGTAATAGTTCTAATAGCCTAGTAGTGAAAACAACATCCTTATACTTAAAAGAAGTCTTAGTTTGCTTTCTTTGTTGATATGATTGACAAATCTCATCCTTTTGAAAATTTTTCCTTAGTAAACCTTTGATAAGATTCTTTTTTGACAAGTTTGGGAATAACATCCATACTAGCATGTCTTAATTTTCTATGTCATAGTCAACTATTGTCATTTTGAGAGTATAGACAAGTTTCATTTGAAGATTTAAAAATATAAATTGATTTTGTAAATGTTTCTTTTTATCCTTCAAAATGAGCTTGGTTAGTGTCGATTCTTTCAATAGAACATCCATTGCAAGAAATGTTAATTATGTTTCAGATCATCAACAAGTAAAACATTTTTAATAATTAAATCTTTGTTTATGAGAATATTACATTCACCAAGAACTATTGATTTTCGATTGTCTCTAAAGGTAACACTCCCTTGATTTTTCAAGTCTAGTGATGTGAACTTGGATGTGTCTCTAGCCATGTGCCCAGAGTAGCTGCTGTCCAAGTATCATTTGTTGTTCCTACTTAAGGATCCCTATAAAACATATTACTATTTCTTTAGAACCCATTTTAGTTTGGTCTTTTTTGTTAGGTAGAATAAGATCCTTTCTCTTTAGAACCCAAAACCAGCTTGCTTCGATGATTTAAATGCATTGTTTTCCTTATTGCACAGTTATGTGTAATATGACTAGTTTTCCCATAGTAGTCGTATGTCCTATGGGTGGCTTTTACAATCTAATTTTTGAGGACTTGCAACTATTTTATCTATAGCCAATTCTATATTTATTTGAATCACACCTTTAATTCCCAAAGAGTGTGTTCAAAATTTTGGCTATAGTGGCATTTAAATCATCAAGGCTAGCTTTTAATATTATATTTTCATTTTTAAATTTTTCCACATCTTTTAAGATTTCATCACTACTACTATTAGCACATGCAACATTATCATTTTTATTTAATGTTTTAACTTCAATGTACATCAAATCATTTCCAGTTGTTAGTTTCTCATTAATTTCTTTCAACTCATTATTTTTGCTTTTTAAATTTTTACATTTATTATTCATCTTTTCATTTTCTAATTTTAGGATATTTATCTCATCATGAATCTGTTCATTTTTTGATTTTATTTCTTCATGTTTGGTTAGGAAAGTTTCTTACTCTTCTTCTACTTTTGTCATTAAAGATTTTAGCATGTTGTTCTTTTCCTATGTTATAGCTAGCTTACAACATACATTTTCATACCTTTCATATAAATCATCATATGAAGGAGAAGAGGGGGAAGTTACCTTAGTGTCTAGAGACATGAAGCACACATTTTCATCATCCGAGTTGGATGAGTCTTCATCGCTCCATGTTGCTATACATCTTTGATCTCTTCTTGAGCAGTGGATAGTATTGCTAGATGTGTCATGGCTTGTGGCATTTTGTAACATTTGATCATATCCTCCTTTTTTGTTTTTAGATGAGCTACTGTCATTGTCTACTCTTTTTGACTTGAAACTATGCCTCATGAACTTCTTGAGCTTTTTGGCCATCAAGACAAGTTCCTCATTTTCATCTTCATCATCGTCATTGGAATCTTAACTTGTAACTTTTAAGGCAATCACCTTCTTGTTGGATTCCTCTGCTTGCTTTTTTATGAGCTCATGGGTTTTGAGTGCTCTAAAGTTCTTTCCTTCTCATAGCATTCAAGTCTCGAGTTTCTTCTATTGTTGTTCTCTTTGTTTCCCAATCCTTGGGTAGTGACTTGAGAAGTTTAGATTTATTTCCAAGTTAGAAAAGTTCTTCAAAAGTGTATTTAAGGGGTTTATGATATTGATGAATCTGTTATGCATTTCATCTATTGATTCATTGGGAAGCATTTTGAAATTTTCAAATTGACCACACAAAAGACATATTTCTGTATTTCGAACTCTAGTGGTTCCTTCATAAGTCTTTTCTAGTTCATCCCAAATTTCTTTAGCAGTATTACATGTAAATATTTTATTAAAATCACTTTCATTCAAACCACAATAAAAATATTCATGGCAATTTCATTTAAATCTAATTTCTTCCAATCCTCTTCATTATAATCCCTTTCTTCTTTTCCTTCTATTTCGAGAGGCCATTTTCTATGACATTCCAAATTAATTTATTTTCAGCTTTAAAAAAAAAAAAAATTACACTTCCAAATAGTGGTAGTTATCCCTACTTAGAAGCGATAGCTTATTGATAGTTTGCCCCTCTAGAAACCTTAGTGTATTAGATGTCATGATCTTTACTTTATTATGTGGTTAAGAAAAAAATAAGATAGAGACTGGCTCTGATACCAAATGAAAACGCACTAAGAATACTTAAGAGGGGGGGTGAATTGATTATTTTCACTAAAAGCTCAAACAATTAATTTTAAGGGGCAAATAAAAAATTAACTTTAAAAACAGTGGATATACAACAATAGATACAAGATAAAATTTTAAAAGAGATAGGAATAGAGAAAATTAATCCAAGTATAACGTGGAGTTCGGCCTATTTTCTACTCTCCACAATCTACCAAATGCCTCAATCGAGAACTTTACTACCACTGTATTGATTTCACAAAACACGCTCAAGATGAGCAATACACGGTTTTTGCAGCACACTTAAAAAATAAAATATTTATGTTTTCTCTCTAGATACTCTTTGATAAATTGCAAATAAAAGAACAAAGCACTAGAATTATTTTTCTCTCTCCTTTTTTGATATACAAATTAATGAATAAAAGAACAGAAATAATTTATTTGTCTGTTTGCATATAATCACACTTCTCGCACTTCACATCTATTGAATCTCCCAAGGACAGCATATATATAGGCTTTAAAAAATTCAAATATCCGTTAGGGAGAACGTCTTTAAGTCACCATGTATTCAATGTACTTCAACGGCTCTTTCCTACCACATCAGCTTTCAATATTTAAACCATTGCGTCTTAAAGACTCGTTGCACCTCAAAGTGTCGTGGCTCAAATTTGCCCTTGACAAGTCTTTCGTCAATAGATCCTTAAATTCAAACTATCGCACCCTAAGCTTTAACAGGTCGAACCCTCGACATGATCCTTGCCAGAGCTTTGCAACTTTAAACTTTTTCAAGTCTTAGTGTTGAGCTTGTCGCGCCCTAACCTTTGGACTCAACAATCCCTTTAACCAAGGCTATACATTTTTAAGCTTTGTCGAGTCTTCGTTTAAACTTGTCGCACCTTAAAGATTGAAGTTGTTTAGCTCTCGACTGATATTGTTCCTAATAAAGACCTGCGGAAACTCCACAACGACACACAGCATATGCATATATATATTTGACTAATTAAGTAAAGTTTACAATAATTGAATAGTTAATTATGTATTATATTGTCTCATCAAAATCCACATTGAACATACAAGTTCAACAATAAGATTGAATGCTATTGATGATAGACTTAATACTGTGGATGATAAATTTGAAGTTTGTAATGCAATATGTGCAAAAACAAATGGAGAAAGAACAACAATCAAGCTAAAATAGATTTGCATGGTAATACGCCTATTTCATAATTTTCTCATATAGCTGTTAAGAAGTCACATTCATATTTGAAAGGGAAAAAATTAGAATTGCTTAAGTTTTGAGGTCAAGATTCAACTACATGGATTTTCAAGGGAAATCATTTTTTTATTTTCATCAAGTTCCAGTAATTGATAGAGTTCGCTTAGGCCCACTTGCTTTGGAGGGAGGTACCTTAGAGTGGTTTTATGGATGACTAGAAATGATCCCAATTCTATTTGGCAATCATTCTCATCAACTATGGAAATTAGATTTGGACATTCAATATTTATAGATTTCGAAGGGAATTCCAAATTGGTTTAGACATGAAGTGTAAATAATTATTGATTTCAATTTGAGAAGCTTGCAATAGGATTATGGGTCATCAGAAAACCTTTTTATCAATTGTTTAATTTCTGGTTTAAAACCAATATTGTAGGAGGAGGTAATGTCTTTTAAACAATCTACTTTGTTAGAAGTTATTAGTATTGCTAAGTTACAAGAACATAAGCTACAATTTCTATTGAATGTTTCTCACAGGATTAATTCTATTACTAAATCCTCACATTCATTTAATAATAGTACTATGAATCAATTTTTGAATCATGCTATTCAAACTCAATTTGTGAATTAGAGTGCATTGATTTCTTTTGATGCTGAATCATCTAAGAAGACATTACCGGTTAAGAAATAATCATAGGCAGAATTAGCATTGCGTTGTGAGAAAGAATTATACTATAATTGTGATGGTCATGGTTGTCAAACTCGCGACTCTACTCGTACGTTTCTACAAGTTTATGAGTTGATAATGATATTTCGATTCAACTCGCATACAAAATTATTTTTTGAGTAAACTTGTAAGTAGAATCATGAGTAGAATCATAGTAGAATCGTAAGTAGAATCGTAGTAAAATCATAAAGTTGTAATTTTACACCTTTTTTTCTATTTGAACTTTAAAAATGCAATCAATTTAATATATTTAAATTTAGAGTTTTTGGGGTTGGTTCTTGATATTTATCTTAATCTAACTTAATTTTAGTTTTTTTCATATTTTTTTTTCCTTTTATTTATATTTTTCAAAGAGTTATTTTCTTTTAGGTTATATACTATGATATATTTTGAACATTTTGAATGAAAATTAAACTAATATATAGTGCTATATTTTTTCCTTTGTTAATAATTTTCTATCTATAAATTTATTTTCCATAGATATAATGAATTTTTATGTAATGATTTTTTGTGCAAATATATAGTGAACATGAAAATATTCATTACTGCACAAAACTAGCTACTCACACATGATAATTTAAATGATTTGCAATACATCTTAATAATTATAGATTATGAATCATCATTAAATAAAAATAATTATTTTAATTATAAAATTGCACTAAATATATTAATGACAGTATGTGAATTATGATTGGTAAAACTTAAATTTTAGTTGTACATAACTAATTTAATACTAAATTCTTTATTTTCATAATTTATTTAAAGTTTTATTAGTTTAGCAAGTACATTAATAGTTTTTGTAAGCAAATTTACATTAGTTGTAAAATCTTACGATTCTACGTTTCGATTTTACGTTCCGATTCTACGGACCCCTTAGTGATTCTAGGTAAAAACTCGAGTTTGACAACCATGGTGATGGCAAATATCATATAGGTCATGTTTGTAAATCTAAGCTTCTATTGATGACATATCCCGATGAAGAGGAAGAATAGATCCATGATTGTGATACTCAAGTTCTTAGTTCTAGAGACACTTCATTAGTAGCATTAGAGATAGAAGATGCTGAAATTAGTTATTATGCTTTATCAGGGGAAATAGTTACCAAAACATTACATTTACAAGGATTGGTGAAAGGAAATAGTGTGAATGTACTAGTTGATTTAGGAAGCACACACAATTTCATTCAAGAGTGTAACTAGATGCTTTAAAATTCCTATTGAAGTCATTCCTTAATTTTCTATTTTAATTGGGAATTGTGACAAGTTGATTTGTAAAGGTTGATGTCGTAACATTGCTTTATTGTTAGAAAGAGTTAATTTCTTTATGGATTTTTTTTGTCTTACTTATACAAGGAGCAAATTGGTCTCGACAATTCAATGGTTAACAATGTTAGGACCAATGGTAATGGACTAGTCTCAACTTACTATGTAGTTTCAGTGGAATAATAATGTGGTGTGTTTTACATGGATCTATAGATGTGGATTATAAATAGGTTTCATAGAAGCAATTGAAGAATATGGTCAAATCTGACGTAGTGGCATATTTTTTAATATTGTGGCTCAGGTGGATGATTCATCGATTAGTACTACCAACAATGATGCATTAGAAGCATTATTGGCAGATTCAATGATGTTTTCATGACTTTATGATCATTGTTGCCACTAGGAAATGTGTAATACCATATTCCCTTAAAGATTGAAGGACAGGTAATTAACGTGAAACCTTACTTGTACGCTTATTTTCAAAAGATAGAAATAGAGAAACTTGTGCAAGAGATGTTGGATATAGGTGTGATTAGGCCAAGTGCAAGCCCCTTTTCATCCCTGGTTCTTTTAATAATGAAAAAGGATGGATTTTGGTGTTTTTACGTAGATTATAGATAATTAATTCAATCCACAATACAATATAATTTTTAGATTCCAACAATTGATGAGCCTCTAGATGAACTTAAGGGAGCCACATTTTTTTCTAAGATGGATATGAGGGTAAGATATCATCAAATTAGGATGTATCCTGATGATATTCCAAAGACAACCTTTAGGATTCACAAAGGCCATTATAAGTTTATCGTTATGTTAATTAGATTATCCAATGCTCCATCCACTTTTCAGTCTATAATGAACTTTGTATTTCAACCTTTTTTGAGAACGTTCATTATTGTTTTTTTCTTAATGATATTTTGATTTGCAACAAGAATATGGAGGAGCATTTGAGTCATTTAGAGAAAGCTTTGGAATGTTTAAGGCAACACACTTTCTTCTTAAAGAAAGCTAAATGTTCTTTTGGCTAAAATATGATTGATTATTTAGGCCATGTAGTGTCGGTTGGGAATGTTATCCTTGACCAAAAGAAGATAAGGGTAATTCAAGATTGGCTACAGCCTATTAACGTTAAGTAACTAAGGGGTTTTTTAAAGGCATTATTGGGTATTATCAATGTTTTGTTAATAATTATGCCAAAATTCTTTTCCCTTTACTGATTTGCTAAAGAAAGATTATTTTTTATGGGACTCAAAAGCAGAACAAGCATTTCAGCAACTTAAATAGGCATTAACATCAACGCTCTTATTGGCATTACTAGACTCTTCTATAACTTTTGTTATTGAGTCGGACACATAAAGAATAGGAATGGAAGCTGTCTTACATCGAGATGCTTACCCCATTGCATACTTTAGTAAAAAGTTTAGTTTGCAACTTTAGAAAGCCAGCACTTATGTCAAGGAATTAGTAGTAATTGTGGAGGCAGTTCATATATGGCACCAATATTTATTAGGACGCCATTTTATTATTCTAATAGATCAAAAGAGCTTTAAGGAGTTGTTAACTCAGGTGATTCAAACCCCTAAGTAGCAAAAGTTTTTTATCAAGCTCTTAAGCTACGATTATGAAATACAGTATATGCCAAGGGTAGAAAATAGGTGGCTAATTCTTTGTCACGAATGTTTTTAGATGAATCTTTGTTTTTAGCACTTACATTACCATGTTTTGATTTTATTACATCTTTAAAGCATGAATTAGGTAAAGATAAGTAGTGGACTGCTTTAATAGAGAAGATGTAGAGAGGGAGACATTAGAGCAATCATTGATGTATAAGGATGGATTGTTGTTTTTGGGTACTCACATATGTTTACCAATTAAGTCCTTAGTAATTCTTTTGATTTTGTTAGAATTTCATTGTACACAAATGGGTGGACATTTGGGAGTTTTAAAAACTTATAAGCGAATCTCGCTTTCTTTCTTTCTTTCTTTCTTTCTTTTTTTTTTTCTGGGGAATGGTATCAAAGTTGATATTATGGATTTTATAAAGAAATGTCATTAACATCATTCCAGTGGGTCTACTTCAACCCTTACTTGTTCCTCAAAAAGTTTTTGAGGATATTTATATGGATTTTATTATGGGTTTGCCATTGTCTCATGGATATTTAGTCATTTTAGTGGTATTAAATCGGTTGATCAAATATTGTCATCTTGGTCCTTTGATTGCAAATTATATAATTATTTCAGTATTAGGGTTATTTGTGGATATTATGGTAAAACATCATGGAATTTCGAGGTCTATTGTGTTTAACATAGACCATGTTAGTAAATTTTAGAATGAATTGTTCAAGTTTAGTAGAACAAAATTGCGAATGAGCTTAGCTTACCATCCTCAAATGGATGGTCAATCTGAAGTATTGAATAGATGCTTAGAACACTATTTGCATTAGTTTGTGATGGATATACCCACAATTTGGCTTAAATATCTTGCTTGGACAAAATTTTCATTTGACAATACTTTTCATATCAATACATATTTTACACTGTTTCATGCATTGTATGGAAGAGAACCACCGACTAAACCTGATTATATCAAAGGTCTGAGTGCAGAGGAAGCTACTGATAGTGAACTTACTTCTTGAGATGAAGTTCTTAAGCTATTAAAGGGAAATCTTTTGAAAGCTTAACAAAGAATGAAGATTGTTGCAGATCAGAAATGAGTGGATAAGGAGTTGACTATTGGGGATTTTTCATATGTTGAGTTGCAACCATATAGACAATCTTCTTTAGCTAATAGGCTTTCTCACAAGTTAGCTGGAAGATATTATGGTCCTTTAAATGTTTTAGAGCAAGTTGGTCAAGTAGCTTATAAATTCAAATTACCAGAAAGATCTCGAATTCATTCGATATTCCATATATTTGTACTTAAGAAGGTAGAAGGACCTTATGATGTTTCTGCGAGTTTATATGATGATGCTATTGGGAACTTTCCTATTGCTAACCCTTTGCTATTTTAGCTATTTAGCGGAATGGGGTGATGGTTCCACAAGTGTTGGTTCGATGGGAATTTTATTTACCTAAGGATGCTATATGGATGGATGCATCATATTTTCAAAAGAATTATCTTCATTTTGACCTTGAGGACAAGGTCAATGCTTTAAAGGAGGGTGAATCTAATATGATTGCAGGCAGATAAAAGAGAGTTAATAGCAAGCCAAAGTACTTAGATGATTACATTATGTCTTGAAAGTAATATCAATATGATAGTTGTAATTACATTAACAGAAACATGACAGAGCAACTGAGTTCGGCTCAACTATTCAATTAACAACTATGCCATAACAGATACGAATATAAAAGGAAAAAGGAGCTTTAGAAGGGAATCACGCTTTTTCTTAAACTCAGTCTTAACTCATAGAAGTATATTAACACTCGACGCCAATATGTGTCCATCAACAACCTCGCAAAAATAAACACTTAGATTAGCTTAGTTAATTAGCTTAAATACATTGACAAGTATTAAATCCTAATCAAGTTCTACTTTCATTTGCAGATATCTAAGTTCAAGATTGAAATTAACAATTTGATTGTGAGCATTTTACATACATGATATTTGTTGAGTAGCTGATTGATTTGCTTCAAAGTTAGAGCAAGAAACTGAGGTTTCGTTTCTTGAAGTTTTCTCCAAAGCAATAAGGTTTCATGTGGTGTTTTCGAGTAGGAGCATAGTGGCTATATTGGGGCATTTGATTTGTGTATGTGTACTATGATATGTTCCCTTAATAGTGTTAGGTTGAAGTAATTGTTAGTGGACCTGTTGTTGTCTTTTAGAGTATCTTGGGCTTATATCTTACTTGGTTTACTTCAGTGAAACTATTATAGTAATTGTTGGAATTGGGTTACAGATTGATCCATAGATTCAATGACATGTTAGGTTAACAGATCTAGATTTGTATAATGTTGTATTAAATAGGTTTGATTATCTATGTTGTTATATTTTAATGAACCTGATAAGATATGACTAAACCTACTCTTGGAGTGTACTAAAATTTGGTCACTCATATTTTAGTACTATTAAATTTATTTGTATTTGGTAGCTTCAATAGATCGTTAGTCTTAGTTGCTGTATACACTTTCAGTTGTCTTTCTTTCATTTACCCATACTCTTCTCTTAAAACTCGTATAGCTAAAGTTGTCCTCAACCACAATATTGAGGTTAGCAACCTTCAAATAATGAAAATTCCTAACATAATTGAGAATACAACTTACTATTCTATTAGAAGTTAACCATTAATTTTCCCAGTTTATCATTGAATTGACAAATGCGTTTGGAGTCCAATGAAAATAACGATAATAGAAAGCCCCTCTTCTAAATTTTTATTGCAAGCATAGAGCCTATTTTTTTCCCTCGTAAAAAACGGCCATAGGTTCCTATTTAATTCTTAATATGAAGTTACTTAGAATTTTTTTTTTCAATGTGATGTATCTCAACTACATAAACGAGAACAACTTTTATTAAGTATCATCTCCTTTCATATCATTGTTAATATTCACATTGTTTGACCCTTTATTCTCATTTTCTAGAAAATTAATATAATCATCATGTGCCAACATAGGTATTGAAAATTGGAAAATGATCCCTCATTGCCATGTCATTCATCCTTTTTTTTTTTTGGGTGAGGTAGGTCTTCTTGTTCTTGCATGGTGTGTGATGAGATCAAATAATGTGTTACAAGCAACAGCAAATTATGATGTGGTATGTCAATCACAGCAATTTCAGATGATCGAAAAGTCAAGTGTTCATACCTTCATCGACACCTTCCTTATTAAAATTAAACAGAGGCTCTTGGAGAATCCGATCTACTACTTCTTTAATTGAATTTTCATTCAGATGACAATCTATGCAAGACTATATCTTTAGGACGGTACTTGAAGTTTCTAGACATGGATTCATTGGCTATAAAAATAATCAATTCATTTATTTTGGGGCTATATGATTGGATCGGCCAGTGCCCACGCCCATGCCATTTACTCTTTAGCTTACGCGGAGGTCAATTGTCTCAGATATTGGAATAGGTGCAAATCTTAGTTGCCTCCCGATTCCAGTTGTGATATAAGGATATAAAACTTCCACCACATGTACAAAACCTCATTTGGGTAAAAATAAGTGTTCTTATTATTATTTTTTTTCCTTCTTAATTTTCCGCATTTTATAAATCAATAATAGATAAAATTATTTATAAAATTTGATCAATGATTCAGAATCTGTAGTTATTAAAATTACAAGTCAAATATTTAATTAAAATACATGAAAAAATTTTAGGTGCAGAATTTAAATAAAATTATGATTGAATTTAGGTGTATATTCATACATGGTTATGATTTTACCGATTTTGTATGATTTATATAATTCTATCAATTCTAACAAATAGTAAAAACATGATTTTGATAACTATATAATATCATTAATTTTTATAGTTTCATCTATTCTATAAAATAGTATTTTAAGAGAATAAATTATGAAAAATTGAGACAACTTAAATTCAAATAATTCAAACTTCCATTTCGGGATGTTAAGTATATGTTTAGACGAGTTAAAAGCAACAGATTTACCAAGTAAAACTCTTTTTAACCTAGGTCCTAGAATCGAATTTTTATGACTGTCCTAACATTGAGATGGGTCTCCCAACCACTGAGAGAGACAAGCCATGACCGATTCAAACGAGACTCGAAAATTCCATAATTTCCTCTACCACAACTACGTGTAAGTCTCCAAACGTGTACAGAAGCTATCTATCTCCCACGCATTTATTGCAGTCATGACAACTAATCAAGCGCTCCCACTTCCCTCCAGCCACTGCCAAGTTGACATCCCAAATTAATTTCCACACTTTCCCCCTTGACCGAACTCTCCCTCCCCAAAATTTTGGTACCTAGTTCCTCTCTTCCTACACACTTTTTTTCTGTCTCAAAATATTGATGCCTTTAAAGATCATGGAGGCTCATAATACCAAGAGTGAGAATCCTACTACGGATGGATTAAATATTGAGAGTAACATGAAACTGGATAAGGACAAGAAATTGGGAATTTGGGAGTTGGTTTTAAGGTTGATTGCTTTAGGACTCACTGTGGCAGCAGCTATAATCCTAGGATTGGATAAGCAGACCAAGGTTGTGCCTATTCAAGTGATGCCAACTCTTCCACCTCTACTTGTCCCTGCCACTGCCAAATGGCATTACTTATCTGCTTTTGTGTAAGTATCTAAAAATTATCACTACTTCTAATATACTTGCATTTCTTAACTAGTATGTTATCTAAAAAAAATTTCACACCACACCCAGGATACATCTTAAATAATGGTGCTTTATATTAGATATGTTTCATTTACTGATTGGATTTCATGTGGAGTAAACAAAGGATATTATATGATGAACATAAGATTTCGTCTTTTTGCTTCACATTCTTACGTAGTAATAAACTATTCTTAGAAACCTTGTTTGATGAATTGGCTTTATTAGGTTTAGCGTATTCAAATGATAATATCTTGTATATTCTTTGGATTTCATTCGCTCACGCTTTTCCTATTACATATGTTACTAATGCCATGTAAAATTGGCACATACATAAAAGTTTGGATGAATAAATATTTTGAAAATGTCTTGTGGTGTTTGATAACTTGTGATGTGATTATGACTCGATATGCACGGGAGGTACTTTAAAATATAAAAGGAAAAAAAATGTGTGACAATAGATCAATGAAGGAACTCAGTAAAGAGTATAAACTTCTGGTCAAAATATAGCGTTAGGGAATATTTATAAGATACGATAATACAAACATATCAACATACTCATATAAGGTTTGATTCATCGAAATGGAATAAGTCTGAAAAGAAATAATAATATTTTTAATTTTATCATTAGGGGTATTTTTTTATTAAAAAAAAAATTCTATAAAGAATAATAATTCTTCTTGTAATAGAAAGAAATAGAGATTTTCTATCTATTCTGCGTTACTCTGAATAGATATTATTTATGTTATAATTTCTTACAAATTAAATAAAAGAATAGTTACTCTATGGTAATAAAGACAAAATATAAATTCCATTCATGTCAACCAAATGCATCGTTATAGAAATAATATATACTTTGTCTTTCCATTACAGAGGAACTAGACCAAGCCAATTTTTTTAGAACTCTAGCTCAGCTCGTTTAACAAATTAATGAGTTCAAGTCGAGCCAGATTTCTAACAAGCTTGAAATATATTAGTTCGAACTTGAGCTTGTCAAGAATTCGTTAGCTTGAGCTCTGCTCATTAATCTTGTTTAGCTAAACGAGCCTGAGTTCAGGCTCATTTACATAAATAATTATATATAATTATATTTACAATATTATGTTAATATATATTTATATATAACATTATTATATTAATGTAAATAATTATATAAATAATGATATTATAAAAAAAAATGTTTCGTGAGCTTGTTTGCAAGTCTACTCATAAGCATAGCTTGTGAACTCTTAACAAGCATGTTTACGAACCAGCTCACGAGCTTGAATAAAAGCTCAGGCTCTGCTCATTTAATTAAACAAGTTAAATTTTAGCTCGACTTGAGCTTGGTCTAAAATGAGTTGAGCTTGAATAACTTATAAGTAGCTTAGCTCATTCACAATCTTATTGTTCCTTCCTCGTTGAGATATTGATATAAATGCCACTAAGGTTATTCATTAAAAACATACTAATACTATGTGTTAAGTTGATTTGATGAGATCTTATTATAAATATATACACACATATATGTATATATTTGCCTTCTATACTTTCGTATTGTTTTTTACTTCCAATTTTCCATGTAAAATCCCAGTACTTGAAATTGAAAACGAAAATGTTAAACAAGGAATGCTTTTTTCTTTCCATGAAAAAAAAAAAACTAATTTCAATGATAGATTCAGTCGAGGACAATATTGAAAACAATAACAAAAGAGATGGGGTTATATATTGACCAAAACTAAATTATCACATCTCTCAAATTAAAAACTAGTATTAACAAGCCTTTGAGATTAAAAAAAAAAAAAAAGTTATAGTAAGACCATCTTTATCCAGTTTATTTAGTATGGGACTAAAGTTAATCAATTCCTTGATGAGTTGTTTAACCAATAAGGGGTTACTTAGCTTTGGTGAGTTACTTGCCAAGCAAACTTTAAAGGGCTTTTTTTTTTTTTTTTCCTTGTCCTTTTGATGTTAAGTTTGAATACTTTATGTAACATAAAGCCCGTAAAAATCTTTAAAAAATTGTTAAAGTACTTTGTAGAACAAACTTAAGGATAAAATAAGGAGTACTTTAATAGTGAGAGTCTCTTAATATATCAATATGTCATGTTAAGTAATTTCCTAAGTGATTTATTAATAAAGATGGTCTAAGAAAATGGAGAATTAATGCTCTGATTAGAAAAGACACCTTAGGAGTAGTAACTTAAACTAGAAAAAGAAGCGGGTGCTAAGAAAGATAATGATCACAAATAGTCAGTTCTCTTATAAAAACACCAACAAACTTATCAAGGGGTGTAGATTGGGATGGATTAAATATAGAGAATCAATAAGATTGAAGGTAGATAAAAGAGGATTTTATTAATAATTTAAAATTTAGATTTATCAAGAAGGGGATAAGTAGGTATAGTATGGGGTGGAGGCAGGAGGGATTAGGGTATATGTCTAAAGGCAGCTAGCCAAGAAAATGCAATTTTGAACTTTTCTTATTGTTAAGGAGAGAAAAGAAAGAGGAAAGAAAATCATCTTAAGACTTGAATTATCTTTGTAATAATAATAATAATATAGTTGGGGGTTACAGATCATGAACCTCTTTTTGCCAAAAATAAATGGGTAAGTTTTATTTATGGTATCTAAACTTTTTAGTTTGTAAAGCATTAATACTTAAAAAAAATTGTGTACCTTGATGGTACCTAAACTTTTCAAATGTTTCATGCATGGCACATTCGTTGAATTCCTTCCATTTTTAGGTAAATTGTGTAGTCTAACCAAAGCTCAATTTTTAAAAAATGATTTCTCCCTCCTGGTCAGCATTCTTATTTTTTTTTCCTTTTAACTAACCTACCCCAAACCCAAAAAAAAAAAAAAAACCATAACAACTCATTAAAATAATAACAATAATAAATTCCATTAAAAAAAGAACACCTATGATGATGTTTCATTGGATTAATCTTCTTTTTATTTTTCTTCACAAAATCCCCATAAAAAAATTAATCAATCAAATCATCTCTCTCTCTCTCTCTCTCTCTCTCTCTCTCTCTCTCTCACATATAAAAGATTAATCAAACAAATCCAAACCCACATGTGGGTCTAACCCATACTCTCGAACTAAAACTTTAAGACTCTGTAGAATTGTTGCTGCTCCCAACCTCTATTGGCAATTCATCGAATCAAATCAATACCAAACAAAAGATTCGATCTTTCTTCATTAGAGACCGCTATTGCAAAACCAATAGACCAAGACCTACGATAAGATTACAACACTATTGATGAACGAATAGAAGGGAAAAAATGTTTTATTACTAATATTTCATTTTCTTTAATTGTCGGATTTTTTTTTTTTGGTTTTTTGGATTTGTGTGTTTTTTTTATGACTTTTTTTTTAATGGGTATTTATGGGATTGTGTAAAAAAGAAAAAGAGGAGGAAGCGCAGAGGAGAGAGAAATTTTTTTCTATTTAATATATGATTTTTATTGAAATTTTGGTTTTTTTTTTTTTTTTTTTTTTTGGTTGGGTTGTGTGTGTGGGTTGGGGGTTGTGTGTGTGGTGGTTTGTGGGAAGAAGGAGAAGAAGCAATAGGAGAGAGAGAGAGGTGAGAGCGAGGTTGATTTTTTTATTTAATGTCTGTGTTTTTTAAGAAATTATTTTTTAATTGAGTTCCGGCTACACATTAGCAATTCACCTGAAAAATGGATAGTGAAATGTGTATTGTGCGTGAACTTTTAAAATGTTTGAATGCCATCGTGCTATAAATTTTTTTAGGTATTATTCCTTATAAACTAATAAAAAATTCAGTTACCATCAAGGTGGGTGGGGGGTGGGTAGGGTGGGGATGCACCCTACAATTGTCTTCAATATCTTTGAGTTGCTCTCAACGTATGGAGGTCCCGTGATGCCGTCCAACTAATAGATAAAGACGGCTATGGCATGGAAGTGGATCCTGAGATCTAAATTCTTAAACCTTGTCTTATGGTCCTATGGGCAATGGCTGAAAGTTAAATGAAAATCCTTATTTGCTTGGGGAATGAAAATCTTGTAACATAATGTTGACGTTCATTTTTCATTTTTAATAAACTCAACTATTAATTACACAAGATAGTATTTAAGATGGTAGATTATAAAACAAAAAAATTCAAATAATGGAGATCTAAATCTAGTGTGAACTCATTTATTATTGGCACTCATAGAAAACAACATTATATGCTTTAGTTATAGTTTATTTAGATATTTATGGGGTTTTGCCGAATTAAATCGATATGATAATGAAAATATAAGGTCTATACAAATCTTTGAGTATTTTTTTTCCCAATCTATATATATATATATATATATAATGAATATACCATGTGTATTTTACTTTTATTTGTTTTTTCATACACCATTACATATGATTAAAAAAATTATATGAACAAAAATACCTTCAAGATGTAGAAACTCCATTCCTACAAATGGTCTATTTGGATGGTCTATTTTTTATTTGTATCTATATTTATATATAATATGTATCCAATGTATATCTAGTCTATAATCATTAATGAGTAAAATTATCTATTTTTTTACCTGTATTTGTTTCTTAGCAAACAATCTATTTGAAAAAGTCTGTGTGCCATCTGCGTACAAATGAAAGAAACGATCTAAATAAAAGACAAATTTCAAGGTGTAACATTCAAGACTATTCACCAAGAACCGAATTCTCATGAAACCATAAAAGTCCAATCTTTTCAATATGGTTCAATGTTATTCTATTATGATTGTTTTAGCATCTTATTTCTATCTTTTTTAAGTAGATTGTTTGTCAAAAAACAAATACAGATGAAAAATAAGTATTTTTACTCATAGACAGATCAAACAAACTAGATATAGATCAAATACAGATAATATATAAATAACATAAAGATAGAAATAAAAATGAGACAACCCAAATCCCCCCAACTAACCACAAAACTTTATATTGCCCATCCTTATATTATAGTTCTAAATATATTATTTTAAATCTTTTAAATTTTGTGCATACATCCATATTGATGAGGTTTATGCTGATATGTACGACAAGTTTGAAATCTTTCTTCAATCCATATCGACCCATATCGTTCTTAATGAGGTTTAAAAGCCAAGTAGGCATGTAGCCAAAAATGTCTTCATCTACATCTGTTTGCTGTGATCAAGTGGCTAGTGAGTAGGTTAACTTGCTCGGTGCCATAAATAATTGATCCGTATATTACTCTCTTGACGTTGACATGGCCATTGACACATGTTTACCAATTATATATATAAAAAAAATTTATTTATATATAAATCATATAATTTTAATTACTAAAATAACAACACAAAATCACATTTAAGACATACTATTTTGATTAATTTTAACCCAAAAAAAATCAGATTTTTAACATGCAACTTTAAAATTTTAGTACATTACAAAATTGTATATTTAAGATGCAATTTATTATAAATGGAAAGTTTTATTGTATTTATAAAAATTACAAAAATCATATATAAGATATGAAATATTCATAGAAAAAGTAAAATCACATCTTATACATAGGATTTTACATCAATTTTTAAATAATTATTTTTATATAATTAGTATTTATGTGAATAATTTTTTAATGAATCGATAAATCAATAATTTTCTCCGCTTACATGTTCGCAACTTTTTTTTAAGCCGACCTATGCCTTACATGTCAATTGGATTCTGCTGGGTTGGGGAAAAAAAAAAAAAAAATCTCACGGTTTATTTGTCAAGTCCAGATACTTCTAATTTTGCCGACTTCTATGATTTTATAAAGTGGAAGAGCTCCATCCACTTGCTTGTTTATGATACACAAATGCATATATAATGCTCTCTTAAAACGGTTAATGGTTTGGTAAAAGAGCAAATAACTTTTACATAATACACATCATCTTCTTAATTTTGATAATGAATTGGCTATATAAATGATATTTACTTTTTTAGTTAATAAATTACTATGGAGATAAAATTTAGTGAATGTTAAAATATACTTTGATAATTGTACGAGGTGCACATAATATTTACATAAGAAAAAGTTTAGAGGATTTTTTTATTTTCAAAATTTTTTATATTTTCAATAATATATGGATTATTATATATTCAACAAATTCTACAGGTTTTTTGTGGTGGCCAACGCCATAGCATGCGCCTATGCGGCCATTTCTTTGCTCCTGTTGTTTCTCATGAAAGGCGGGCGACTGAGTGCATTGAGGCCAACCATAATCATCACCCATGATCGCTGCGGCTTTGCTCTTCTCAGCGGATGGAGCCGCCATAGCAATCGGTTTAATAGGGTATGAGGGCAATTCTCACTTGATGTGGAACAAGGCTTGCAACGTTTTCGGGACATTCTGCGACAAAGTTGTTGCATCGTTGGCCGTTTCACTTGTTGGATCTTTAGCCTTTCTTTTGCTTGCTGCTTTTGCTGTTGTCGGGTTACATAAAATAAGGGCCAAATAGAGAGAAATTTGGTTTTAAGTTGAGCTTGTGAATTTGCTTATTAGTTTGTCTACTTATTGATGTGAATTTAATGTATGCGAATCAATCATCACGTAAACAATTAATAATCCGTGCAAATTAAACTGAATTTGTATGTTCTTTAGTTTTATTTTTACTTATTGGTTACGGATCATGCAATAATTTGTGTTCCTCCAAATTAATTGAGTCATTTATGTCTATGCTCCATCATTTATATCTTCTACATTGTAAATACACACACACACAAGCAGGGTTGTTCTGACCAACGAATTTCACTTTGTTATAAGCAGATTTTTTTTCAGTTTTCTTTTGTACAGTGGATTAAAGCCTATTTGGATTATATAATTTTCATCTGTATTTGTATTTTATTTTTATCTGGTTTGTTCGATTTCTTTATGGATAAAACTATTTATTTTTTATTTATATTTATTTTTTGCTATATAAAACATATCGAAATGACAATGTGCCATGATATACTAACAACCAAATGGAGCCTAAATCAATTTTGAGCTAAAGTCATTTGTAGAAGGATTCAAGTTTGGAGGTCCTCAAGCACTAAATGAGTCTTTTAACTTCTACAGTCTCCTTGCTGCAGGACCTGGTCACTTATTTTATTTTATTTTATTTTTATTTTTATTTTCCTATTTATTACAATGTCTGATATTCTCGTACTTTTCATGTGAAGGGACGTTTCTGAATTTCTTCACAGCAAGTTCGGTTGCCTTTTGAATCTTTTTAAGGTCAGCTTGTGAGCGATTAAAAAAAAAGTTAAAAAAATCTTAAGAAGCCTTTTCTAGCGATCTCAAGATAAAGCAGTAAGGCACTCAAAATTTATTAGACCAACTTTTTAAAATAAATTTTGTAAAAAGCATCAACGTTGAGGAGTTAGTTTATTTAAGTTACTATTATTTGGAGTGATTAGAAATAGATAGTAACATTACATTACTTAACGGCTAACATGGTAATTAAATATCATGTGATGATTATGTGGCACTTAAATAATAATAAAAAATAAAGATAAAATAAAGAAAATAGGAAAAGGAAATTAAAAAAAAAAACTAGGAAAATTAAAAAAAAAAAAAATCTTAAAAATGAAGAAATAGTTCCTTCACGAATCACTTTCTCTCTCAAATAGAAATCCACCGCTATCATTCAAATCCACCATTAACGACCGCAACAACACTACCGAGTCAACTAGAAGCCACCACCAAAACACCGAGTCATCAAACATCGACTCTTCAAAAGCCAACATTGAGACCATCTCCCTCCCATTGAACTTCCTCTCAAGGACACACCTCTCTCTCTCTACAATCCTTCACCAGGCTCTTTCTCTTTCTAATCAAAATTCACCACCGTCATCTAAACACATCACCAACGATCTCAACAACACTACCGAGTCAATCAGAAGCTGCCACCAAACATCGAGTCATCGAACATCGACTCACCGAAAGCCTACCATGAACTCACTCTCCACCTCCATCACCAACCAAACCCATGACATAACCATCACCTAGCTAGCCGAGTTGACTTGGGCCCTTCCTTTGCCAAACCCATAAATTTTTTAATACTTTCACTGAATCAAAGGTAACAAATCAAAGGAAGGATAGTCATCTTATTCTTCAAGAAGGACTCTCCTTTTACGTTCAAATTGATCCTTTAATGAGTCATATCGCGAGCTCAATGAGTCAACTCATCTCCTTCTCTCTCTAACCTACTTTCTCTCTTAGCTCATTTTCCCCACCACCACTGCTTTAAGGAACCCTACCACTGGCCTTTACTCCATCTCCACCCAAAGCCGACCAACAACAACTCATCCTTAGTAGAACCAAATATGAAACCACCGCAATGTGCCGATAGACCTTCACAAGCCAAACTTATCTTCTTCTTTTTCTTGAATTTTTCTTTTTCTTTTCTTTTTTAGTTTTCCTAAATTTTTTAATTTCCTCTTCCAATTTTCTTTATTTTATCTTTACTTTTTATTATTTTTTAAGTGCCACATAAATGTCATGTCGTAGATAATTGCCACATTAGCAATCCACTAGCGACATTTGTAAGGGCCCATCCTACCTAATACCACTATTAGGCATGCCAAATCCTCCCAACCACGTATAATATTTAAGTATTATAAAATACTTAAGTATTATTATTAAGGTTGTCCATAAAGAAGATGATTGTATTGATTGTTTGTTTAAAACTGTGATAACATCGTGTAACTTTAACATAATACTATTCAATATGTGAGTAGGTTAACTTTGCAACCTTAGAATAACTTTAGTGCCAAACCAATGACACTACAAAAGATACAAAACTTGTTTATAATTAAAGCAAAAGGAATAGACTTAAAATCTTATTTTACACACTAAGGTTTTTGCAACAAACCTATAATAAAATACATTTCTTCCTCAAAGTATTTTAGATAATTTAAACAAAACATCTTGGCTTGCATCAAAAGGTTTCCTAATCGTCCCACTCATACAAAAAGGCTTCTCAATCGGTCTTGTAGCCCATATCATCATAGCAATCATCATCAATATCACCTATAAGGTAGTATCATGAGCCAAAGGCCCAGTATGCAATAATATAAACAAATATGAAATGCCAAGCACACGTAGGCTAAATATAATGCAACAAACAATAATTTGATTATCTTTGATTAAATAAGTCAATCATCATTGGATTACTGAAACTCCGATTACAATCTTAGGAGTTCGGGCGTCCTAAGTAAGAGCAGCTACTCATGGGGTTATTATAGGTTGTCCGAAGACCTATAACTCCTACCTATAAATTCAGAGTAATAATGTCACTCAAGGTTAATAGCCGTGACACAACTTTACTTAATTCATAATATCATCTAGTTCAACTAGTCTCATAAACATGAACTAAATTATATTATTTTCTTTTAAGAGTAAGCAAATGTTGCATAATATTATTCACCCTATCGATTACCTACTTAGCCACTTATAAATCACCATTACATCATGGTGTATCATTGCATCATGGTAAAAGAAAAGTCATTGCATCATGACAATGTGGTCTAAGCGCCTAACTACCATGTCATTGTATCATGACAAGGATGTCGCTCCCGGACTAAATTCAATGACGAAAAGCAGAACCAATTTCAAACCATTTTAACTTATCTTTGATTGAGTCCATTTAGAGTATGCCTAATCAATAATAATCAAACAAACTATTACGTACATGGATAATATGATCTATCAGACAATAGACCTGAGCTCAAACCCAACTATGTGTGCGAGTCTATCAAGAAAACCATTTCATATAAAACTTATTATTCATGACAACATATTAGCTCCATAAATAATCATTACACCTAAATAAGATTCTAATTATCTCATATTTTATTCATTTAAACACAAATACACGTTTCATATTTTATTAATTATCTATCTATTATCAACAAGAATTTATTTATTTATTTTTTTTTAAGAATAGTAATAGGGAATCTGTTATGCCTGTGACCTAGGCTGTGATAAGGATTACGAGCATCATTACTCCTGTAAGCTTAGGCTGCAATTCGCATAATTAGCATTGATACGCCCGTATTAGGAGACCATGCCCCTTATTATGGCCGTGATATAGACTGTGATATCTATTATACCCGTATTAACTTTAAAAGAATCTTTTTAAAAAGAATCTGAGAAGATAATGGGCCTTATTACAACCGCAATCAAGTTTTTTAAAACACTTAAAGGAGATCATCGGTTTTGTAATGGCCATGATCAACCTTTGAAATTTCACCCGATAAGATAACGGCCTCAATAACGGCCGTGATCAACATAGAAATTTAACTCCGAGAGAATAACAGCCTCGATTACGCGTGTGACGAACAAGGCACTATCCTTTGGTACTTGTTTCGAAAATTTTGAAGTTCTATATCATCTAATTCTTTACCAAACTCCTATATGCTTCTAAAGACACACTAAACTAAGCTATAAACATATATCAAGCATCATCAAACTCATTTGTTCACACAAATTCATTCCTCATACCAAAAACCACAACAAACTTAACGTAAGTACATAATCTCATCACTTAAGCTTGTTGATTTCTATTATTACTCTAATCATCCAATTTCTACTTACTTATCACTAATAACATCCATACATACATTATATCATCATAACTCCATATTTCTTTTCATCACACCTAGGATACATACACCTATTTGCACACCTAGTTTAACATACACAATAACATGCCTTTAATTCATATAAAACATCAAAATTCTACTCCGATCTAACATTTACACCAATCGAAATCATGAATAAACAAAAGAAACAAGAAAAAAACTTTTACTTACTTTAGAGATATCTCTAGAAATCAAGTTGTTTTTCCCCTACTTCCTTAGCTTGATTCTCACTTCTCTTACTCTTGTATTTTACTTCCTAGCCTTAGATCTAATTTGTGATGGCCTAGAAAAAATTATAATGGAGAAAATTTAGGTTTGTTTGGCTTGAGAGATAGAAGAAAGAGAGAGATACGATGGAGAGAGAGGGTCTGTTTTTGGTTTGTGATATTTTGGCTACTTTGTTGACTTTTAGGCATTATGGAACTCTTTAGAAGGTGCTTTATTCATGGGCTTGCGTTTTGCATGTGTAGGCTTGGTTTAATTATCAATTAAGCTTGGGCTTAGGATTTGGGCTACAAAAAAAAAAAAAATCTATCATTCCATGTATCAAAACACACATACACCTAATTTAATGAAATTCTACAACATGCATATTACTAAAATTTCTTACTAACACACATATACTTCAATTACTAGAATTTGTCATATAATCAAATTGGATGACACTAACTTAACTACAACAACTACAACTAATCATATAAAAGCAAATTAATTTAGTATTTTAGATTTTTTTTTGTTATTTCAACATTAATTTTTTTTTCTATCAACTAAGTTGATAATGTCTTATTTGACTCACTTTATGTAATATTCCTATCTCTTTTTAATAACCTAATCATTAATACGTTGCAGTGTAATTTATCCCAACTTTTTATCATAGACCCTTGACTTAAGGACCGAGGAAAAGGGCCTCCACATGGTGTTTCTTAGGAGTAAATGAAATTTCTTGCTTAAATATAGTTGTTTTGAAAGAGACATAACTTTAACTTTTTTTTTTTCATTTATTTTTCTAACATTGTTATAGTCCAGTAGAAGGTGTAATAGCAATTTGATGTCCCTTTTTCATTTACTTTACTAATAATAAATTAAACATAAAAATAAACATATATTTTTATCTTTTCATAATGTTGAGTAATGTGATTTTACAAAAACTTATACAAAACACTGAGAAATTTTATGGATAAAATGGAAAATTACTTAAGTACAAAGTTGCCTGATGTGTTGACGTGTATATTCTAAGAACCTCAATAAGTTATTTGAGGATAAAGTTGATCTTAGAATGTTGATTCCACACTCTAAACCCTCCAATTAAAATTATAAAGACAAAAAAAAATTATTTTTCTATTTTTGTTATTTGACTTTCTTATCCTTTTTATTCCCTTTTTCTTTTTAATGGTAACAAAGAATTCCAATACTAAAACTAGAAGCTATAAACAAATCCATATAAAACAAAACTACCAGTTATATGCCCTAAATTACATATTGAGAAATTTAGCTTAACTAAGTTTTTATAGAAAGTGGGCACTTCAGGAATATGTTTTTTATTGTTTCACCCACTAACTTGCACATCAACTCCTAATGTTGATTCGCGGCAAACATCAGGCATCTATGAGGATTTAGAGGTTTCTAAATCAAATCATAGTTTTTCCCATATAACCTCGATGGTATCTTAGTTCTAGGTGCTTTGTTGGCACGTTTTATGATGACTTCCGTATTCTGGTTCCAATTATAAATAAATTAATCTCCTCTGTGGAGTCTTAACATATATTGATGTTACTAAACGACTTTTTAATTTCCTTATCTAAAGGGAAATTTATTATATCTTTCTTTCAAGAGTCCATATCCTCCTATGCTTTATCTAGAGAGCAACGTGTTCCATATCCCTATTCAGTGATCGGCAAATCAAATGTCTTTAACTTCTTGTTATTGTCTAGGTAAAAACCAAAAGCAGATCCCTTCCCGAGGATGACGATTATGGAATTTTTACAAATCTATGAATCTAAATTGCAAGTTTCATCCACCAATTCATACGATTTTTGGGGGAAGTTAAAGAAGTTTTCAATCTATATAGTTGTCATTAATTTTTCCCAAAGAGATTATTTTTTGGCTTTTAGGCTATTTTGTTTAAATTAGACTTGTTTCGATATCTTAAGTGGAGCAATCCTAGAACCTCACAGTTAGTAGTGGGTCATCATGGTTATGACAACAGTGATAATGTACTACTAATGGTAAAAATGGAAGAGATAGAGGTGGTAATGTGATATTTCAATGAAGAGAGAATATGTTATCTATGTTAGGAAATGGAACTACGACAGTGGTGTAAATGGATTTAAGATGCTAATAAAGAAATTACACCAAAGAATCCTAACAAATAGTAATTAAGACAAGATTCAATATTTTTGAACCAAAAAATGCTCGGTTTCCATTTTGGTTGTAATATTATCTATCGATTCTACTCGGTACACATTTTCTATTTATTTTCATTTTTAATTACATTCTATCAACGATAGAGTAATGGGAGATGTAGTCTTTAGCACACTACATTCAATTCGATGACCAAGCAAATAAGTTTGCAATTATGGTTACGTACGATTTTGGCAAAATGGGAATCCATGGAACTTATTTGTGAGTTGGTGCAATATATATGAGATTAGCATTTTATGATCTCCAAACAATCACTTTTCCCTCTCCGATTAAGCCAAGTGCTTATGCTCTTGTTGGGAATCCAATCCCTAAAAGATTTTATTAGTAAATGGCGATTTGTTAAAGTTTAATCCTTGCGAGATTGTCAATATTATACCAAGGATATTTTTCAAGTTACCAAATTACTATAGTTATCATTCTTCTGATAGCAATGCAATTTCAATTAGAATTGAAATAAAGTATTATATAATTCTTTTTTTTGTTTGTTTTGGATCTACTTCATTATAGCTTGATTGAAACATTGCTCTTGAAAATAACTAACATTCAATTATGCGTGCCACAGTTGTGTCAATAGTTGTGAGCTGTACATGGGACCTTTAGACCAAAACAAACATCTCCAAGGTTAGGTCCAAATCATGACTTGATTTGGCCACATTGGGTTTTCTTTTGGACCTACCCTAGTGGGCTAGGTCCGACAAGGCATGTGGACCTGCCATGGTCCATGGGTCATGGTCAGGTCTAGACCCGTGGACCCAATAGATCTAATTGGGCCCACTTTTAAAAAAAATAAAACAAAAAAAATATTATTATGTCTTGCCAATAAAATAAATATAGAATTCAAAATGACGAAAACTAAAAAAAGTAAAAAAAAAATTAATGTTTAAACTATTTTCTCTGTGAAAATAAACTATTAACTATCTATCAATAATATTTAATATGTTGTAGGTAACAACACATGTGATAAATACAATTCAAAATCATCCCCATGTTTTATATAAATTTTTACTAAGAGAAGAATCTTACATCTAAATAATGTGGCACTTCTTTTTTCTTTTGTAAACTCTACTTTTTTAGTGTGTTATTTTAGTTCCATATTGCTAATATTTCAACACAATAAGGATGTGCTTATGCATAAATAATTATACATCCATGATAGTATTACTTGAATATAGATTAAAAAGTAATATACTCTTAGGCCCATTAATATTTAAAGTTTGAAATTATATTTTAATAAAACAATTTTTTTCCTATAAAAAGAATCTAGAGATCCCAATAAAAAAATTTAATAAGATGAGGTAAAATGTAAAAACTAGATCTTTTTTTTTTTTTTATCTTTTGTAAGATTCAAATGATTTTTAAAGAATATTATAATATTTTGAGAGGTTGCTATTCTTTTATATCTACCATCTTGATTTTTATATTTTCTCACTAAGACTACTTGTAAAAAATAACCTTATCGTTACTTCTCATGAAAAATAATCAAATTAGATCAAGAGAATAATGGTAGAAAGTAACACCATTCACCCAAAAAAAAAAAAAACTTTAAAAATATGAATTTGGCTTAATCAGACGTTCCATAATGTGTTATTGATGACACTGAATTTAAAACCAATGCTCTCATCGGAAAAATAAAATAAATAAATATTATGAACAAAATTAAGTTCTTATTGCATTTATTTCTTTTACCGAAGTGTGATGTTCCTTATTATCTTTAGCTAAATAAGAAATAAAAATAAATATATTAATTATTATTAAAATAAGAAATAAAAAATATATGGAATAAAAAATAGTAGGAAAGTTAAAAAAAAAAGTAAATAACATTTAATGTTTATATTATTTTCCATGTGAATAAAAATCATGAATTATCTATTCACACTATTTAACGTGTTATTGGAAATAACACGTGTGATAAGTACAATTTAAAACCATGTCTTATACTTTATATAGAGTTCTACTAAAAGAAGAATTACACATTTAAACAATATGAGACTTCATTTTTTTTTCTCTAAACTCTACTCTTTTAGAGTTACTTTAGTTCCACATTGTTGATATTTCAAATCAACAAGGATATACTTGTGTATAAATTATTGCACATATTAAATGAATATGGGCTAAAGAGTAATGTATTATCAAGCCCATTTTATATATTTAAAGTTTAACATTTTATTATTTTAATATGAGAAATTTTTTCTTTAGGTTTTTTTTTTTTTAAAAAAATGGGGGGACAGCTAAGAACTGTCCTGACCCGCACTAGGATCCAATGGGTTAGACCTGTCCCGCCACTTACACAAGGTGGTTACATGGGGACTAGGATTCGGCAAGTCTAAGCCAAGTCTTGACCCAACTCGGCTCGAGGAAATGTCTAGAGCAAAAAGAGTTACTCAAAACTATACTTAGGGCCTTTACCAAAGGTACATGACTACACTAAAAGAGCATATTAATTCATTTTGTTTGACTTGCCTATGTAAAGCATATAAGCAACTTTCCTAACTAAGCAAGATCAAACTTTCACTATGATTGGGATTGCAATGATGGTAGTCTCAAACCCATAAAGAGGTTGTTGACCGACAGCCTTTATTTAGGAAAGTTTTCTATTATTGTATAATAGTTATTAGCATTTATTAGGAACATTTATTAGGAGATCTTGTTTCCTAAAATAAATCGTGTTTTATATATATATTCCACTTACATATGAATGAAAAGATAATAAGAAAATCATTTTACAAATTGTCATTTTGTCATGGTATTAGAGCCCTTGGCGGTTGTTTTTTCTAGGTTTCAATTGTTTCTCTAGCCTTCAATGCCATTATTATTCTTATCTGGCCTTCATCGCCATTGTTATTTTTTTGTGATCCTCATCATTATTATTGTTCTTGTTCTTATCTCTTTGGCCTTATTGCCATTTCTTTTTTCAGTTATTTCTCTATGAAATAGTGAGAATCATGTTTGAAATCAAAGCTAACCATCCTTTCCAAGCAATTAAACCGATTGGAGAGACTAATCCCATCCAATTAAACTAAGCCGAGATAGAGAAGCTTCGGAAATTGTTTGGGTCTTTTGAAAAGCCTAGTGACTCTTGTTCATTAGCACTCTCCGGTAAGTCCCTTTCTTATGGATTATATGCCTTGGATCAATTTATACAAGACGATTGAATTGTAGACTCAGAAGCCACAAACCACATGACACCTTCATCAGTCCACTTTACAACCTATTCATCTTGTCTTAGCAATAGGAGAATTTTTGTTGCTAATGGCCCGGTCACCACAATAGCTAGTGTTGGACATGTTCAATTGAGTTCAACCTTGTTACTGAAGGATGTACTTCATGTTATGAAACTGTCTACTAGTCTCCTGTATATTCATAAATTAACCCATGATTTAAATTATCATGTCTTTTTTTATGCCTCTCACTGTGAATTTGAAGATTAGATTTTGGGAAGAGGGTTAGAGTTGCTAAGGAAAAAGGTGGTCTCTACTATCTTAATGCATCAATCAAACACACACTAACTGTCAAGCATGTCTCCTTAAAGTCTTGTTTTTCTGCTTCAAATAATGATGTCATTTGGTGTCAACATTTTCGTTCTAGTCATCCTTCGTTTACTGTTTTAAAGACAATGTTCCCTTTTTGTTTAAGAATATTAATGTCCAAGACTTTCATTGTGATGTATGTGAATTTGCCAAACATAAAAAGGGTCTCTTTTCCAGTAAATAATAATAGAAGTTCTTTGCCTCTTTATTTAATTCACTCTAATATATGGGGACCATCTAGAGTTCCCAATGTTACATGAACTTAGTGGTTTGTGTCTTTCATAGACGATTATACTAGAGTCTCATGGATTTTTCTTCTCAAACATAAATCCGATTCAACTGCTATATTTCAAACTTCATTGCCATGATACATAATTAATTTGGTGTCAAAAAAAATGTTTAAGTCCGATAATGCCAAGGATTATTTTAACCAAGTCCTCTCACCATATTTCCTGCAAGAAGGGATAATTTATGAGTCATCCTGTGTAGATACTCTCCAACAAAATGGGGTAGCTGAGAGGAAGAATGGTCACTTACTCACCATAACACGTTCTTTGCTCTTCCAAAATCATACTAGGGGGAAGTCGTTCTTACTGCAACATACATTATAAATTGCCTACCTTCCAGAACCTTAGGGAATAAAACATTGTTACAACTTCTCTCTTAGTTTTATCTTAATGTCTGAATCATAAATAATCTCAGTCCTTAGGTTTTTCTGTCTAGCCTTTGTTCATGTATCCAGTCACGATAGAAGTAAACCTGATCCACGAGTAATCAAGTGTGTTATTGTCGGGTATTCTCCAACACAGAAGGGCTACAAGTGTTATCACCCATCCACGCGGAATTTTTATGTCTCTATGGATATCACTTTTGAGGAGAGTCAATCTTTTTTTTCTCAGCCTTATCTTCAAGGGGAGTCTGGCTCTACTGGGGAAGATAAGGTAGAAGATCCTTTTTTTCTTAAACTACCCATCTCATAACCTCTTTTGTCTAAATTTAGGTCACCTCTATAGGACGAAATACCCCTATAGCCCGAACCTGAATTCTTTGAATTGTCCCTCCAAGAACCAAATTCTAAAATAGTCGAAAAAACTAGAATCTTTATAAATAACAAGCTTAACATTGAGAGGTATGGATAGGTGTACTCAAGAAGAGGAGATCTGTAATCAAACCTTGTGCAAGTCCAAAACTCAAACTCCACTCCTGAAAATGAGGTTAGCATAAATTCAATTCCCTTACCTGTTCCATCTAATTTTGACTTACCTTTTACCTTGTGATAAGGGACATGAAAGTATATTAAACACTCAAGATATCATTTGGCCAAATCAGTGTCTTTTCACAGGTTTTCTTCATCACAAAGGAGTTTCTTAGTCAACTTAAATGCCATCCCGATTCCTAGTACCTTATCCGAAGCTTTATCTAATGAGAAGCAGAGAGAGTCTATGAGAATAGAAATGGAGGCACTTAAGAAGAATAGAACTTGGGAAATTGTAGAGCTACCAAAAAACAAAATAGCAGTAGGATGCAAGTGGATGTTTACGATGAAGTACAAATCGGATAGATCTCTAAAGAGATATAAAGTAAAGTTGGTTGCTAAGGGCTACACACAAACCTCTAGTGTGGACTATTAGGAGCCTTTCGTACCAGTGGCGAAGATGAATATGGTGAGTATTCTATTGTCATTGGCCGTAAATTTCAATTGGGAATTACAACAATTTGATGTAAAAACCATCTTTCTTCATAGTGACTTAGAGGTAGAGATATACATGGAGATTCCACCAGGCTTTGGAAGACAAATTAAAGTGAACAAGGTTTGTAAACTAAAAAAAGCATTATATGGACTCCAGTAGTCTCCAAAGGCTTAGTTTGGTAAGTTTACTTAAATAATGCTCAATACCGGGTATAAGCAAAGTTAGTGTGATCATATACTATTCATCAAGCATACAACTTTAAAGGGAGTCACGGCTCTTTTGGTGTATGTAGATGACATAATTGTTATCGAGAATGATGAGAAAGAGAAGGAGACCCTAAAAATCGATTGGAAAAGGAGTTTGAGATCAAAATCTTGGTGAAGTTGAAATGCTTTCTTGGGATAAAAGTAGCTAAATCTTAAAAAGGTATCTTCTTTTATAACAGAAGTACGTAGTTGTCTTGATGTGCCTAAAACCTTAAACATAGTGATCTCAAACGGGCACGCACTAGATATCACAAATTGAATGATGAGACAAAATAAAAAAAATGCTATTTTTATATGGTTTTTGTGTTTAGAATACAAGAAATTAAAAGATATAATCAACGTTGATAAGGATATGATGCACCAAATCAGCTCGAAATACGCTAACCCTAGGTCGATATGACTCACGAAATAAGGATCACGGTTTGTTTGCCATAATTTGTAAATAAATTGATAAGAACGGGTTGTTCATCACAATCGCAAGGATCGATAAGAACGGGATCTTGCCAAAATCAAACAATTAATTGATAAGAGAAAATAGAGAGAAAATTCTCTCTAGGTTTCAATAACATCCAAAACTTAAAGAGTCTATTACATAAAAAGGTATTTATAGTAAAACCCTTAAACAAGGAAAAAACTATTAAAAACTAGTGAAAATAATAAAAGATAGTTCGGCCAAATACATAAGTTATTGGCCTAGAAAGTAAGTAGTGGCCTATAATTCAAAGATGGCGGCCTACATGCCATGACGCTCCAGTCTTCATCTGCTTGTCCTTCTAAAGCACCGACACGTGTAGTTCATTGAAGTCATAATATATGGATGGAACATCAATGAAATTAGCTTCTTCTAAGTCCAAATTGTCTGTCAGAACTCGCATGGTAAGACTCTATAATCCTCGAGCTCGGCCTGTAGTGATCGGTCCTGTAACTTGATTGACTTGATTCCCATCATCTTCCCCAGCTTGGTGAAGATTTGTCCTCAAATCTTGATGAGAAATAAATCCACCAGGATCAAAGATAAACCTGCAAAGCTCAAAAGTGGTTAAATAAAATTTCACACCCTCACTTGGTTCATGAATGGGTTCCACATATCCTCTCTAAATCAGCATCTCCCAAAGCATCTGCTCATCTTCACAAGGTACCCTTGATCATCCACAATCAACCTCTATGTCCATGACTAAAGACTTCCACAATGACTCATGTCACTCATTATGTACTCGATCAATCCAAAAATCATGAACACTATAACAAGCATTCAACAAACACATCTTTGATGGCCTTAACGTTAGTCGTTTTAGACACTTTCCATCATGCAACTCATCAGTAAATGAACCCAACAGCATCGGTTTGAAATCAGGAAAACAAGATGGAGCAGAACTATCCAGTAAAGCATTAACATCTTTTTCTCCTTTAGGTAATTCACAAATAGGTCGCGCATATGGTTTTTGATGCACTACTAAGCCACCACACCAAAATCTAATACTCCTCTAATAGATATAACCATCAAATAAGCTCCAGTGAATGTCAACAAATATGATCTTATAGGAACAATGACATCATAATAATCCACAATCCTTAGCAAACCCATTAACACATCAAAATAAATTGGATGAACTGTAGGAAAATCAATATGAAAATACATAGACGTCTCAATGGCTACTGATGTGAGTGGCTCTAAATTAGGTACACATATATCAAGATAAGATTCTGGGTCAACATCACAATCCATATTACAAATGACTTTCGCTTACATCTCATGATCTTCTTCTGAACTGCCTACAATAACATTAATGCTACCTACCTCAACCAAATGATCTTGCTTGGAATGGTTTTCCAATGAATCAATTATCATCGGGGCCTACATTAGTTCCATCTGCTTTGCTATTTCAGAAGTCAAGATCGAGATTTTTCTCATTAAAGCTACCCAAGTGGCTTCCTGCAATGTTTGGAAACGCTGGTAACCAATAGCCTTGGCAATTTCATCGTGTAGGCCATTCACAAATCTATTGATGGTGAATGCAATAGGTTCATATATGTCACTGTATCTCAATAAAACCTCATATCTGCAAGCATATTCCTCAACACATATCCCACTTTGCTTCAAGGCCAAAAACTCTCGATATTGTTCATCATAATAAGATGATGGAACGAATCTTCTTCTCGTCAATCTTCTCATACGTTCCCAGGTTATATCTTCATAATATACATTCATACTCCTCTATAATACATTAACTTGCCACCATTCCCTTGCAAGCCCTGTAAATTTCCTAGCAATTGCATACCCTAAATTACAATTAAGGTGCGAAAATTCTTCATCAACCTGCGTCACTTGAAACTCCTAATCCAAATACTCTCTAGGGGTGCCAAAACCATCAAACTCATGTAGATGCGTTTTTATCACATTCAATATCCCAGAGCTAGGGTAAATCTCACGACGGTATCTATAATCCATTACTCCAATTTAGTCTCACATGCTTTCATATCACAGATGTCATAATCACACCACAAACCCTAATTCAATTCTTCACACAAAAATAGCACAAACCCTAAGAACATAAAAATCAAATCTTGTGCTTACCAATGGTCTCATCACCGCAACTATGCTCTGATACCAAATTATGATGTGCCTAAAACATTAGACACAGTGATCTCAAACGAGCACGCAACAGATATCACAAATTGAATGATGAGACAAAATAAAAAAAATGTTATTTTTATATGGTTTTTGTGTTTAGAATACAAGAAATTAAAAGATATGATCGACACTGATAAGGATATGACGCACCAAATCAACTCGAAATATGCTAACCCTAGGTCGATATGACTCATGAAATAGGGATCACTGTTTGTTTCGCCACAATCTGTAAATAGATTGATAAGAACGTGTTGTTCACCATGATCGCAAGGATCGATAAGAACAGGATCTCGCTACAATCAAACAATTGATTGAGAAGAGAAAATTCTCACTAAAGTTCCAATCATCCAAAAACTTAAAGAGTCTATTACATAAAAGGGTATTTATAATAAAACCCTTAAACAAGGCAAAAACTATTAAAAATTAGTGAAAATAATAAAGGATAGTTCGGCCAAATACATAAGTTGTCGGCCTAGAAAGTAAGATGGCGGCCTATAATTCAAAGATGGTGGCCTAAGTGGCGGCCTACATGCCATGACGCTCTAGTCTTCATATGCTTATCCTTCTGAAGCACCGACACGTGTAGTTTATTGAAGTCATAATATATGGATGGAACATCAACCAAATTAGCTTCTTTTGACTCCAAATTGTCTAATAGAACTCGCATGGTAAGATTCTATAATCCTTGAGCTCGGCCTTTAGTGATTGGTCCTGTAACTTGATTGACCTGATTCCCATCATGTCCTCCTGAAGGAAATAGGCAAATTAGCTTGCAAACTTGCTTTAACTCTAATTCATCCCAATCATAAACTTGAAGAGGCAAAGGATGATAAGGCCATGGATAAGGAAAAGTTCAAGAAATTGGTTGGGAAGTTAATATACTTGACACACACTCGTCCAGACATTGCCTATGTTGTGAGCATAGTAAGTCAATCCATGCACAACCCTAAGGAAGTTCATCTACAAGCTATAGACCGGATACTCCACTACCTAAAAGCTAATCCAAGAAAGGGAATCTTATTCAAGAAAGGTGAAAGGCTAATTCTTAAAGCATACATGGATGCAGCGTATGCGGGATCTCCAGTTGATTGACGTTCTACAACAGGTTATTACACTTTCTTAGGAGGTAATCTAGTCATGTGGAGGAGTAAGAAACAAGATGTGATAGCTCGGTCAAGTGCAGAAGTGGAGTTCAAGGCTATGGCTCAAGACGTTTGTGAGATATTGCGATTAAAGATCATCCTTGAAGATCTTAAGATAAAGTGGGAGGAACCTATGAGGCTGTACCGCAACAATAAGTTGGCTATCAGCATTGCCCTTAACCCAGTATAGCATGACAAGACAAAGCATGTCGAGATCGATAGATACTTTATAAAGGAGAAGTTAGAAAACAAGTTGATCTGTACTCCATATGTATCTAAAAAGGTTCAACTGGTAGATATATTCACAAAAGGACTGAATGCTCATGACTTCTCAATGATTATATCCTAGTTAGGAATGGATGATATCTATTCACCAGCTTTGTTTTAGGAATGTTGATCGACAGCCTTTGTTTTAAGAAAGTTTTCTATTATTGTACAATATTTATTAGCATTTATTAAGATTTATTAAGAACATTTATTAGAAGATCTTGTTTCCTAAAATAACTCAATGAGTCTTGTATATATATTCCACTTACATATGAATGAAAAGATAATAAGAAAATCATCTTAAAAATTTTGTCATTTTGTCAAAGGTTCTTCTATCCTTTATAGAAAGATAATGGCAAACCAAATGACCAAGACATTTGGCAATAGGAGGTAGGATTCTAGTTAAATGATATTACTGATTTTATATCCTAGAGATGATCCATATAATACACTTTAATGAGATGATTTTTCTTACCATTGAAATCAAACAAAATGATAGGATGCTCATTCCTATATAATAGAATTCTTTAAACCAAACAAACTTGGTGCCACATATGTGATCACCAAGCACTAGACATACCATTTGTAGCTTGTATCCGTGTTTGTAAGCATTATTCATACAAGTTTTCCTAGAAACAAGCTACAGTAAGTGCCTTTAATGGGGGCTTCAATGTGGGTAATTAAGCATAGGGAGGTGACAATTGTAGTGATGGCAATAAAAATTTGCCATGCTAGTGCAAAATTGGTCATGGTACAACCGTTAGGGCTGAGTGCATAGGGAGGTGAACGTTATCATGAATCCTCAAGGTTGGAATATACTCCCAAACTCAAAATTCTGAATATCAAAATGTGCCAATAAAAACATATGATTATTCCTATATGAGAGCTTTTTGTAAAATGTCACATGCATCCTAATATATTTTAATTGTTAATGAATATCTCACGTTGTTAACTCTATAAGGTCACGGTTGGTACCAAATAACTTCACTTAATAAGGAGACCGTACAAAACAATTTGTACACATTTTCATTTCATTAGCATGGTTGCTTAAGCCCTAAATTCAGACCATCAAGAACAATGAAAGGAGTTGAAGACTAGGCTCTCAGAGCCTACATAACACTCCACAGCCAAAGGATTCTCATTGATTTCCTCTATATAACATGGAAGAGATCTACTCCCCTAGGCTGCTAGAAACGTCATGTTTTACAAATTCAGATGTTCACAAAAAATAGCTTGAGAAATGTTTCTCAGGAGCATATACATGTCTTTATATGGTTTCATATAAAAATAAAGTGGTATGGAGGAATTTAAGAAGCTTGAATTCAATCAATGGTGGACATGCTATAAAAAATGGTTCTTGTCATTATACGCTCAGGATGCAAAGCTTGTGCTTAAGACTGCACGGCTCGTGAATTTTCAGGACTTTATTGAAGAAGAACTGGGCGAGCAATTTCACGGGCATCATAGGACTTGCAGTGGCTGCATTTCTTCTCGGCTATGTTTAAGTATTCAGTAGTATTATTGTAGTCATTGCACAAAATCCACACCGGCAAATTTCTCTTGCTTTTAGTACAATATGTTTTCTGTAGCCGATAAAAGAGTGGCTAAAACTCTACCTAAGACATTTGCATTATACTAGTCAGCAAAGTAGCCAAGAATGTTATACTTGAAGATGTTTGGGATTCATTATGGAAGACATTTATAGCTTGAAGTTCAAGGAAGTGTTGAGATCAGTACAGCAGAGAGATCACTTTATCGTAAAATCCCAGATGAATGACCCCGTACAGAATTAGATGGCAAATTACTTTCTCATAACGATAATCCTCAGGCATAACAGTTTCTTCAATCTGCCAACAATCAAGACAATAAGCGTAAGCATAAACAAATGCCCTAAGAAAAGCTCTCAATTGGACTGGACAATTCCATAACAAGTTTAGATACATAGAAGAAAATAAACATGATCTGAAATGAGCTGCATGAAAATGAGTATGCAAGTCTTACCCCCTCATCCATTCTCTTCGAGGTTCTAGACATATCAATAACCGATTTGGAACAAATTGGACAACAATATCTGGCTTCAGCAAACTAAAGTCAAAGACAATCAATGCATTTTGAAACAGCAAGTTGTAAGAAACGATGCAAACCACAAGAAACTTGAAATGTCATGACCATATTGCTTACTTGTCATGCTTCAACATCTCAGTGCAACATTCACTATGCATTGTGTGCCCACATCTCATCACTGTAGTATCCTTCAGCAAATCAAAAAGGTACTGGAAAATTACAACAAATCAAGTTAAGAGAGAGAGACAGCAGAATCAAGGCAAACTTCTTGTAGACACTAGAAAAGGAAATTGCAAAAATACCTCATAACATATTGGGCAATGATGACACGTGGAATTTTCCACGCACAGATGGTTCTTGTGCAGACTAATTGCATAGCAAGAACCTGAATTAGCACAAAAAGTTAAAATCTCCAGCCAAATCTACTTTCTTCTCTCAATTGTAATATGATTTATCCATTCAGAGCAATCAAGAAAACTCAAGTGTTGGAACTAAGAGAAATATAAATACTCACTCATTGTCTTTCCATGGCACAAAAAGTAAGTTGGTAATAAGTAGAGAAAAGTCCATATCAAGTTTGAAGAGCACCGCCCAAACAATTTGAAAAAAACACCACATGCAATTGTTCATAGGCTATGAAATGGATCTGTCAGAAATGCATAAATCTCTTTGAATAGCTTCTTGAGCAAATTATAAACCAGCCAAATGGGAAAATACTAAATTTCAGAATGGAATTATACATCATATGACATCAGCGAGAACGATGATATAGAAGCTTTTGCACACAGCAGGCAACTTTTTGAAGAGAAAGGAATGACAAAAGACTAGACATCAGAATGTCCGACAGCAAATAATTTCACTGACCTACATATTCCACAGTCATTGCAATGAAACTGCTCCTTCATTCATTCCAAAAAAAAATGAAACTGCTCCCTCTCAGTCTGAAGAAGGTCCGGCAGCAAATGATATCAGCTATGGCATTGCAATAAGAAGGAAAGCTAAAAGGAAGTTGTAGGTCGAACCATCCAAATAAAATAAAATGAAAGGGACTCCAACTCTATAAGAAGTTATGTAAATCGTCAGAAAAAAATTTACAGATCTTACATAAGTACTCGCACATTCTGACTCCAAATTAGACCAAACTTGAGCAATCTGAAAAGAAAGACAAAATCCATTCACCTACTAAACAAACTATACAAACAAAAAGAGATAGAAAGAGATGTTAAACACAACTCTCAAGCTTTTACTCACCGGCTGCTGTGTCGCATATTGAACTTACAACCTAAAATTCAATGAATAGAAATCTTCAGAAGAGAACACATATATGAATGTGATAAAAAACCAAAAAAGAGTGAAAAAGGGAAATTATACTTGTTTAACATTTTTCCGAACAAGCTCATGTCGGTCATAAGGACCGCCAGCATGCTCTGTCACATGAAAAGATGTACAGTCAGAACAAAGATCAAACTAGTAACAAGTTTCATTAAAGGCAGATTTAAAACAAAAAATGGCTAGGATACATTAGGTCAACAACAATGACACCCTGTAATTACTCAAGATTTTTAATTTATAAGAAAACTTCAAGCAATTATGGAAAGCTTAATACATCATGCTAAGCGCTCCATAAAATAGCATAAAACAAAATAAGGATCTAATGTAAATGTTATATGATACGATACCAATGTTTAATGTTCATGTTTTGCATGCCATCGAAGTTAAGTATAATTACTGCTCTTCATATGGCATGCATGAGTCATATGTGCAAATCGTTTGGAATTTAATAATATCTTCCAAAAGATTTACAACTAGTATAATGCAAACAGTGAGTCATATGGCATGTGAGTCATATGTGCAAATAGTTGGAATCTGAGTGACATGTAAATAAATGCAAGCACAGGTCAACTAAAAGAAGTTGCGAACACATAAACTTGAAGAGAATAATGTACAGGGATGAATTATTGCCACTTATGCAGAGCTATAGATGATGAAATTTTTTATTTTACCTACTTGGCTTCTGAAATCTATTAAGAATGATATGGGTCGATATGGGTTGAAGAAGGACATCAAACGTATTGTAGATATGAGCATAAATCTCATTACTAGATCTTGCTAACCAATTTGTCTTTTATTTAATTGTAGGGATGGAGTTTCTACATCTTGAAGGTATTTTTATTGGTATTTCAATGTTACCATGTTTTAAAAAAAAAAAGGATAAAATTAAACTACACATGGCATATTCATTATATATATACAATATACAATTGAAAAAAAATACTACTCAAAGATTTGGAGACATATTTCATATGAAACTTCTATTTTCATTATTATATCGATTAAACCAAACCCTAAAATTCAACTAAACTAATTAAAATATGTAGTATTGTTTTCAATGATTGCCAAATAAAATATTTGTAAAGTACTGTCATTCCCTTGATGCAGTTTGCAATGGAATCCTTGTTAAGGGGGACCTATATAATCAGCACCAAGAACTGTTCCAAACTGAAACATGAATGATTATTACCAACATACATCAGTAATAGTAGAAATAATAGTAAAAAATTCTTGCAAGAGGTACAGATGCGTTCACACCTATTCATAACATTTTAATTCCTCAAAACTCAGAGGCAAGACGCAAGACAACAATTGTCTTTAATTGGGTCAGTCAATCCATCTAACATTGGATAAATTTCTTCTGCACGGGCATTGGATGTATCATCAACTGAAACAGACAAAAATCCATTGCCTACATCAATCCAAGCACATCCGGGATCCTTTCTTATACCTGTGTCGCTCATATAAGTCCTCACCATCGCAAGCTCATTGCAGCAACTACTAGCAGCATACATATTAGCTGCTAGCACATAATAACCTGCATTTTCAGGCTTCATTTTCCCAGCTGCCCACTCAACTTAATTCATATTGTGGTTGACTCTACAGGCTACTAAAAGAGTAGCCCACATGGCAGGAGTTGGTGGACAATTCATCCCAGTGATTATATTCATTGATTTATATAACAAACCGGCCCTGCCAAACAAGGAGATATGCCAAAATCACTCTACATCTTTTTAAATAATTTTTTACCCTCGCATACAAGACCCAAATGGCTACATGCTGTTAGGACTGCAATCATTGTCACATGGTCAGGTTTGATCTGAAGGCTAAGCATCTCTTCAAAAAGACTCAGAGCAGTTGTGCCCACTCCTTGTAGCCCATATCCAGCAATTAAGGAAGTATAGTCACTTCATCCCTCTTTTCCATGATGTCAAACACTTTTCTATCTTGCAATAACTTGCCTGACCGTGCATACATTTTAATTAAGAAAAAACCTATAAAATCATAAACTCGTAGGAATGTATATTTGACTTGTGATTGTAACTATGCAGACATATCCACTAGAGCACTCCACATAGCCAAATGAACCCAAAGATATTGGCATCTCATAATATATCCACTAGAGCATCCCTACCATGTTGTAGATTTGCCACATGTGCACAAAGAGGAAGAATGCTAGTGACCGTCACATGATTTGGCTCAATGCCAGAAACCATCATTTCTCTAAATAAAAAAGAAGCCTCCTCAAATAGGCCCATAAGGCAGTAACCAGAAATCATTGAATTTCAATGACTACCCTCTAGCCTTCAGTTGAATGGAACAAAATATATGCACGTCTAATGTCCTTACATCTGGAATACATTGCAATTATTGCATTGGTCAACTTATTTAACCCATGATAATATCTACATATTGCAAAAACATGAATCTCTTTACCTAACTTAAAGGCCCCGAGATGGTAACACGCGCCTGTGCTAATCAGCGTTGCCATTGAATCTAAAGGTATCCCAGAGTTACTCATTTGAGATATCAAATGGAGTGCTTCCACATGGTTACCGACCTGTAAGCACCCTCCAGCGATAGTGTTCCGAGTTATTATGTTTGACTCAACACGCATGCTCTCAAACAGTTGAATGCGTGCTTCCACACACCCTTGGAGGCATAGGCAGAAATCATTGAATTCCAAGAAACAGCATCCCTTTCAGCCATTTTGTCAAATATGCAACGGGCAACACTGACTTCCCCCAAATTTCCCATACATTGAAAGCAATGCATTTTGCACAACTAAGTTCCTTGCATGGATTGCATCAATTGATCTATGCACCTCTTTTCCAAAATCCATTTCCATATTTTCACCACAGGCTTTAAGAACAGAAAGGCAAGTAAAATTGTCTGGTGTAATCCCTTTACCCAACATTTCTTCATAGGCGAAAGAGCATTCTCACGCAATCCATCTCTCACATATGCAGAAATAAGTAGATTCCAAGGCAATGGATGCAAAATGTTTGAATTACTAGACTTTGTGCATCAATAAGAAGATCAAAGGCTGAATAAAAAGCAACAAGCCTACAAACCAAAACAGGCTGTCGCTCAACACCAAACATAATAATGTGAGCATGAAGCTGTTGCCCCCCTTGGATAGCCTTAAGGTTTGTACAAGGCAATAAAAGTGAGGAGATAGAGTGCAGAATATAATCAGAAAATCCAGAATGGAATACATGAAGTTGAACCAGGGACAAGGTTCTAAATACTTCTCCTAAGTTTCCTTGTTTGACAAAATTTTTAAGTGATACAAGAAAACAATCTATCATAGATTCGTCGGCATTGGGGTGAGTTCATATGAGACAATTGTTGGAATAGCATGGATGATTGCGTTGATGATCTAGCTGTCTCCCATTTTGTTTCCATTTCCAAGGTATGAATTTATGGGTTCTATGAAATGCATGACCTCTTTGAAGAAATTGAGATGAAGTAGGCATAAAATACAAAAGGCTTACTTTTTACAAGCTGCATGGCTATGCCTGTAGTTGCGACTTATACAGCTTAGGTGTCAAGCAACCATGTGAAAAAGAAATAAAAAGTATATTTTTCGATATATTCTCAATAAAATATTTACACAGTACATATATATTTATATACATACAAGAGGTATAACTCTATCAACTCTACCTACTTAACATACAACTCTACACTCCTCCTCAAGCTGGAGCATACAAATTATATGCACCAAGCTTGTTACAAATATATTCAATACGAGAACCTCTTAAAAATTTAGTCAATATATTTACAAACTGATTATTTGAATTAACATGACTAGTGAAGATGCAACCAAATAAGATCTTTTCTCGAATGAAGTGACAATCAATCTCTATGTGCTTAGTTCTCTCATGAAAGACTGGATTGGAAGCTATATGTAATGCAGCTTGGTTATCACAAATTAGCTCCATTTGTGAAGTTTTACAAAATTTTAACTCCTCAAGCAATTGTTTTAACCAAATCAATTCACAAGTTGCCAAAGACATGGCACGATATTCTGCTTCTGCACTTGATCTAGCAATAACATCTTGTTTCTTACTTTTCCAAGATACCAGGTAGCCTCCAACAAGAATACAATACCCAGATGTAGATAGTCTATCAGATGGAGAACCTGCCCAATCAGCATCAGAATATCCAACCACTTTAGAGTGACCATGATCCTCATATAGTAAACCTTTACCAGGAGCATTTTTCACATATCTAAGAATTCTGATCACTGCATTCCAATGACTAGTGCAAGGAGATTGAAGAAACTGGCTGACAACACTAACTGCAAAAGATATATCAGGTCGAGTAATAGTAAGATAATTGAGTCTTCCAACCAAACGACGATATCTCCCTGGATCTTCAAAAGGCTCCCCTTGTCCTGGTAACAACTTCACATTGGGATCCATAAGAGAATCCACAGGCTTGCAATTAAGCATTCCTGTTTCTTCCAGTATATCTAAAACATATTTTCTTTTAGAGAGTCCTATACTAGAATTAGATTGAGCAACTTCTATGCCAAGGAAGTATCTCAACAAGCCAAGATCCTTAGTTTGAAAATGTTTGAAAAGATATACCTTCAATTGAGTAATACCATCCTGATTATTACCAGTTATGATAATATCATCTACATACACTATTAAGTATATGCATTTTCCTTCATATGTGTGCTTATAGAAAACTGAGTGATCAAATGTACTACGAATCATTCCAAACTCCATTACAACAGTAATGAACCAACTAAACCAGGCACGTGAAGATTGTTTCAAACCATAAAGTGAACGACGAAGTTTACATACTAGATTAGACTCCCCATGAGCAATAAAGCCAGGCAGTTGCTCCATATAAATCTTCTCCTGGAGTTCACCATGAAGAAAAGCATTCTTAATATCCAATTGGTACAAGGGCCAATGGCGCATAGCTGCAATGGAGATAAACAAACGAACAAAGGACATCTTAGCCACTGGAAAGAATGTGTCACCATAGTCCAAACCATACACTTGAGTATAACACTTGGCAACGAACCGAGCTTTGAGCCAATCAACTTTACCATCAGGACAGACCTTAATAGCATAAACCCATCGACATCAAGTACCATTGGCATGTAAAGCAGTCATCTCATCCACCATTGCTTGTGTCCACCCTGAATCTAAAAGAGCCTCACTCACATTCTTAGGAACAGAAATGGAAGATAGAGATGAAACAACGGTACAATAAGATGGAGATAACTGATGATAGCTAAGACAATTATAAAGTGGGTGAGGATTACGAGTAGTACGGTTACCTTTTCTGATGGCAAGAGGAAGATCGTTGTCCGGTAGGTCCTCAGTAGGTGGAGACGTTGGAATAGAAGATGAGTCAACAGGAGCCTCTGAAACAGGTGGGATATCTGATGTAGGAGGTCGGAGAGCGTCGATGGTAAACCTGAAATGGTGGAGGGGAAGGAATAGACTCAGAGACAACGGGAATAGACTCAGGAAGAACTAACTGAGAGGGAATAGGTAAAACCTCCGACAAAGGAGTCTCAGATGAAGAGGTGGAATAAAAAGAAGATGATTCAAAAAATGTTACATCAGGGGACAAATAATAACGACGAGTAGTGGGTGAATAACACTTGTAACCTTTTTGATGTTTGGAGTAACCAAGGAAAACAGCCTTAATAGAACGCGCTGATAACTTATCCTGACCAGGAGCCATATTGTGAACAAAACATGTACAACCAAAAACACGTAGAGGAAGCACATACAAAGGTTGATCTGGAAATAAGATCGTGTGAGGAATTTTGTGCTGAAGAACAGATGAGGGCATTCTATTAATGAGATAACAAGCAGTGAGAACAGCATCAGCCCAAAAACGAGTAGGCACATGGTGATGTAAAAGAAGTGTGCGAGCAGTTTCAATGAGATGCCTATTTTTACGCTCAGCAACTCCATTCTGTTGAGGTGTGTAAGCACAAGAGGACTGATGTAAAATGCCATGAGAAGATAGAAACTCAGTAAATTGAGCAGAAAAGTATTCAGGAGCATTATCACTGCGCAAAATTTGTATAGAAGCATTGAATTGTGTTTTAAGTTCAGCACAAAATGATTCAAAAATTGAAAATATCTCAGAACGACTTTTCATTAAATATAACCAAGTACAGCGCGAATAGTCATCAATAAAAGTACAAAGTATTGATGACCCAAAACAGACACGACTCGACTAGGACCCCAAATATCAGAATGAACTACAGCAAAAGGAGAGGTAGCCCGATTATTGACCCTCTTAGGAAACGAAGTTCTAGACTGTTTCCCAAGTTGACAAGACTCACAATCCAAAGAAGACAATTGAGAAAAATGAGGAACCATCTTCTGAAATTTTGAGAGACTGGGATGACCCAAACGATTGTGGAGAAGAGTTGGAGAGACTGTAGCAGAACATGCCAGATGAGAAGCCGAAGGGTTGGTGAGGTAGTAAAGCCCCTGTGACTCACATCCTGTGCCAATCGTCTGTCCCGTACTGAGATCCTGAAAAACAACAGAATGAGGATCAAATTTAATAGAGCAGTTTAGAGCACGGGTGACTTTACTAACAGAGATAAGATTAAACGGACAATGTGGAATGTAAAGAACATGTTTCAAAGGCACAGATGGTAAGGGTTGTGCACTTCCCACAGCTTCAGGTACTGCATGTGAACCATTTGCTACAGTAACAGAAGATAATGGTGTAGACTTTAAGAAATGAGAAAACAAATGAGGATTACCAGAAATGTGTTCAGAAGCACCAGAATCAATCACCCATGGACCTAAAGTAGAAGACTGAGTGAGACATGCAACAGAATTACCAGTGTGAGCAAAGGAAGCAGGAGAAGATGAAGACTGCTGTGAAGCCTGATACTGTAAATAATTCTCAAGATCAGCTCCAGTGAGAAGTAGAGATTCAGGATGTTGTGCAGTCGAAGAGGCAGGATTGGTCTGAATGATATTAGCTCGTGGAGGACGTCCATGCAATTTGAAACATTTTTCCCTGGTATGACCCCAACGATGGCAGTAGGTACACCTAGGACGAGTTCCCTTAACACTCCCACGATCTTCACCTGGTCCTTCTCTGTTAGTCATGTGATTTTGAGAAGTACTTTGAGAAACTAGAGCTGAATTATCCAGGAAGAAAAACCAGGTACAGGTGCATTAGGAATTGATGAGGTACGAAGAAGTCGAGAGAAAACTTCATCCATAGATGGAATCGTAGGACTAGCCAATATCTGATCACGAATGGAAGTAAGATCAGGACCAAGTGTAGCAAGGATGCAAATCATGAAAAATTTGTCTCTCTGAGCTAAATCATCTTGGAGAGACTGACCGGGAGGAAGTAAAGAATTGTGCTCAGCTTTTAGAGATGCCCATCTGCCAAGAAAATCAGTAATTGACATACCTGTTTGTCTCAGATTAAGCAGATTAGATATAACTGAGTACAAACGCTGAATATCATTTGTATAAAGTCTCTTTGCCTAAGTCCAAACATCATAGCAAGTTGAATAATGGTTGTAAATTGGATGAAGAGATAGATCGATGGACTGCCACAAAAGACTCAGTCCATTGATTATTATCCTTCTTCGGATCCTTCATTACATCATCCAATGTAGTGGTCAAATGGTATTGTAAATCTTAACCGATGCACCATAAGTTCACATCCTTAGACCAAGATATGTAATTTAAATTTCCCATCAATTTCTCAGTTGCAATGGCAGGAGATGGAGATAAGACACTTGAAAAAGGACTAGTTTTCAAGAGAGAAGAATCAGCAGCCATTGAGAATAACTTGGAGAAAGGATAAACCAACAGCAAACGGCGGCAGACTGTGGTGAATAGTGACGGGGGTGGTTGATGGCAGCTAAAAACAAATCGGAGTCGAAGGCTAGGGCGGTCAGATCGAGGGAAACAGGCGCGTGACACCATAAATAGGTCGAAAAAAGACACGACAAAGGCAGCGCATGGCGGCGTTTCCGATGGCGAGCTTCCTGGGTTTGGTCGTCGGAGAAGAGAGGAACACGACAACGGAATCAGATGTGAAATCCAACACCGGAAAGAAAAGATCAAAACGCGAACAGCCGCGAAAATTAGGGTTTTTTTAAAAAAAAAAATTATGAAAATTAGGGTTTATATTTAAGGTTTGTGTTTAGGCTCTAATACCATGTGAAAAAGGAATAAAAAGTATATTTTTGATATATTCTTAATAAAATATTTACACAGTACATATGTATTTATATATGTACAAGAGGTATAACTCTACCAACTCTACCTACCAACTCTACCTACTTAACATACAACTCTACAAACCCTTTTGTAGAAAATCCTGCAAACATGATAATGAGGCAGTATTATTTTGATGTATAAGTAAATTTAATTGAATGGAACAACAGAGAAAAAAAACAAGGCAATGTAAGGACAATGTGATACCAATAGATCAAAAAGTTCAATAAGCATCTTAGTAAGCTTAAAAAAGAGCATGTTTAGGGATGACTCTTATGCTCTCATTTCAATTATCCTTTTCCGGCCAAATCAACCCATAACAAGATGATAGTATCCACTAGGCATTGACGATTACACAAGATTGTTGTAATATTAGCCTTAAAGCCATCTCCCAAAAATTAAGCCCCAGGAACTCGGTACAAAACAAGGGTATTCAATTGAAAATGAAACTTTGGACGCCACCAAATGGGTCGAGAAGTTTAACCCCAAAAGCAGACTAAAGACTGTGTTTTGATATCCTCAAACTTATAATGTTCAGCACCTTAACTAAATGTGTAAATGATAGGAACATGCGTAAGGGGGTTTGGTGGCGTCAGGCTTGAGTTGGAAGGGAGTTTGGAGGTGGTACAGGTGGCTCCGTGGTTGTCGTCTGGGTTGAGGCTACAAAAGCAGCGGTCCTTAGTTCGGGTTTGGGAGTTCGTAATAATGATAGCGGCTTGGGTTTGGTATCGATTGAGGTGTTACTGAGTGAGAGATGGTGGTTGCTATTGCTGGCTGAGGAGTAAGGAGGAGGGAGGTGGTAGAGGCGGGCCTGGCTGAACTGTAACAGAGTAATTTACCTACCCTACCTACCACCTTTTATATCTAACGTGTACAATTTTCATGCATAACCTACCAAGTCTATTATATTTTCTAATATACTATTCCTATTGCCTTTTAAACCTGCAACTCTATATAAAATCTAATAATAAATTTTACATGTTCTTTGTAAATTTTCCGTATAAAACTTAACCTAAGTTTTTTCATGAAGGAGGCTCAAGGATGTTAGGTTGTTTTTCAATTTCTGCTTTTTTCAAAACATTTGTGCATGACACACCCGTATTGTATATGTAGAAAATGTAGCAGGGACGCAGGAGATGGTGAACAATGTAGTAGAAGAATCGAAGAAAGAAGAGACAGAAAGGGAAAACAGTGAGAATAAGAAGAAGGAACTAGGGTTCATGGACGAAAGATAAGATAAAGTACAAGAAGAGTAACATGCATCTAAAGAACTGTTAGATAGATACGTTGATGAAGATACAGATTCAAATAAGTTGGCTTTGAAGTCATGGGCTGTGAGCCTTGAAGTCATGGGTTGTGAGCCTTAAAGTCATGGGCTGTGGCCCATCTAGAAGTGGACCGGTTATGCTAAGCTTAAGTATCTCTTGGCTAAGGATATTTTTATTTCGTTATTTAGTAATTAGTCAATATATGTAATATTAAACAGAGTCTATTAGCACCCACGTGGGTGACAATCATTACTTTATGCTATACACACAATTTGTTACGATTACAAATTAGTGTGTAATTTGTCATGATTACAAAGATTATATATATAGGCATATTGTAATATAAGGAAGGATCAGAAAATATATGATAAACAGTTTTTCCTAAGTTCATATTCGAACTCTCCACGCTGCATTCGGCTTGGATTACTCTGTTCCTTATTGTCTGAGTGAATTCGTTTCTTTTTTATCCCTCTGCTCCATCTTTAATAGCTTCCGTATTGCATTTGGTATCAGAGCCATTTGCAGCCATGGAAACCCGTGAACATAAACGTATAGAGGAGGCTATGAAGGCTGTTCTTAAGGAACAAGCTGATCGCCATGAGATAGCCATGAAAGAACAATATGATCGTCAAGACAACTGGGTCAAGATGTTTTTCGAAACTCTAAAAACACAACAGGCAATACTTGAGAAACAAAATCAAACAATTGAGTCATTGAAACAACATCTCACTAGTAAGACAACCATTATGGAACAAACAGCATTAACACCAGGAAGTGGTAAAAGTTCGGGTGCAACCATGCTGGGTACTAACAGTAATACCCGCAATGCTACTACATACCAGGTACCAACTAGATATACTCGAATTGAATTTCCTATTTTTTATGGTGAAGGCTTTAAGACTTGGGTAGCTAGGGCTGAGCAATTCTTCATCTTAGACAAAACTCCAGAAGATCTTAAGGTGAAAATTGCAACCATGCATTTAGATGATAAGCCTTATGAGTGGTATAATGCTTTTGTGAAAGGTAGAATGGATATTAATCCTTTGACATGGGAAGAGTTTACCAAAATCTTAAATGCACGATTTAATGACAAGGGATTTGAAGATCCTATGTCAGAACTTAAGCTAAGCTTAAGTATCTCTTGGCTAAAGATATTTTTATTTCGTTATTTAGTAATTAGTCAATATATATAATATTAAACAGAGTCTGTTAGCACCCACGTGGGTAACAATCATTACTTTATGATGTACACACAATTTGTTACGATTACAAATTAGTGTGTAATTTGTCATGATTACAAAGATATATATATAGGCATATTGTAATACAAGGAAGGGTCAGAAAATATATGATAAACAATTTTTCCTAAGTTCGTATTCGAACTCTCCATGCTGCATTCAGCTTGGATTACTCTGTTCCTTATTGTCTGAGTGAATTCATTTCTTTTTTAACCCTCTGCTCCATCTTTAATAGCTTCCGTATTGCAGAAAAAAATAAAAATAATTATTTTATAAAAATAAAAATATCAAAAGAAAAAGTAAAAAAGAGAGAAAAAAATAATTATCATACTTTAAAATATATTTTTTAACATCAATAATCAGTTTTGCTTTAATAGTAATGGATATTCTAATTTTTTAAACATATCCCAAAAAATACTCCACCGTTAACATATTTAGTAAATATGTTTCAAATATTACACTAACATACACATACTAAATGCATTCAATTTTAATTTTCTTTTATTAAAAAATTATTTGGATGCACTTTAATTTTTTTATAAAAAAAATTATTTGAATTCATCCACTCAAACATTCGTTTGTGTATGGTGTGTGTGTGTGTGTTTTTTTTTTTTTTGACGAGCGCATTTTTTTCAATTTATCCAACGCATTCTAATAGCTCGACGAGTAGTTTCCCTCCATCTCCTCAAACGCCTAAACTTCCACCCCACCTTCTTCGCGATCCATTACTTACATGGCTACATGCCTCGTCCTGGTGACGGAGCACCACGCGCCGTGACCTTAATCCCTGGAGATGGTATCGGGCCCCTGGTATCATCCGCCGTGGAGCAAGTCATGTCGTCGATGCTTGCTTACCGTAAATTCCCAAACACCACTTCTATCATCAACTCCTTTTTCAGTTCTTATCGCAAGGTAAAAAAATAAAAGTGTCGTCACGGACGCATTGACTGGATGCATCCAGATAAGTTTAAAAAAAAAAGAAATTGTAATCGACACAAATGCATTCAGTAAGTACGTTTTTAATATGATATTTAATTTTTAAGCATTCCTTCTTTGCTCGAAAATTTTAGGATTAAACCCAGAAATAGGCAATTTGATCTCGTCTCTTGAATAGACAAGATCATTAGTAATCGACCTCGTCTCTTCAAGAGACGAGATCAGTGTATTTTGCACTAACCTAGTCTCTTAAAGAGAGGAGGTTGAAAATGACAGATTCAACATCGTCTCTTCAAGAGACGAGGTTAACTTGCCTATTTTTGGGATTATTTTATCTTAATGGTATTTTTGTAATTATTTTAAAAAAAGTTAATATTTTTTTCCTTTCCCCAAAATTTTAGGTATTCATCGAATGCCTTTCTAGTAGAGTATTTCTAGAATATTTATATTAAAAAAAAAAGTAATTTCGAATTAAATTTTAAAAATAGCATTACCTTTGTACAAAACCAAGAGGTTTAAAACTAAATAACTAATACAGATCAAGAAAATAATATGAAAGGTATGAAAGATTTTATTTTATTATGATAGTAGTTATTATATTTTATTACATTACATTTAATTTTATTAGGATTTTAGTTGGATTGATATCATATTTGTAGATATCAATTTTTTTTAGTTTTCTAAAATATTAGATTTTATTTTATCCTAAATAAATAGATACTGCTAATAATAAACATGATGATGCTGAGTTACTGTGATTTTTAGTAAAAGCATTTCTTTTCAAATGTGTGATGCCTTTTCTTTTCATTGATGATGTGAGGCCATATATATAATTCAACGGTGATGTGAGACCATCAAATCAATATTTTCACTAGTAGTGTAAGGCTTCCAAACTAAACATTGAGTTTAGTCATTTGACTTGGACATTTTTTTTTAAATTAAAAGTAAAAATTTATTTTATTATTAAATTATCTATCTATCTATTACTATTAAGCAAATATATTATATTGTATGAAAAAACATAAAACTGAAGTTTAATGGTTATTTGTATTTGTCTTATTAGACAATTACTCTTCTCTCTTGTTTTTTGTAACAAAAATCATTCTTACTCTTTTTTTTTTATTACACAACAAATCACACACAATGGGTGTGTCGTTTGCTAGTTATTACCAAGTAAATGTCTTGGTTCATGTAAAAAAAAAAGAAGTCTATAATATGATATTAGGGAAAAATGTACCCACATTGCGTATATAAAAATAAAAAGAAAAGAGAATGAGGATGGTTCGTTATAAAAAGAAAGAGAGAAGAAAAGAGATAGTAATAACTGTTCTACATGATAAAATAACTGTGATACTATAAAAATAGATTTTTTGACACCAATCAATAGGATTAACTTAATAATAATAGATAATGATTACTCTATTCTCTCTTTCTCCTGTCTCTTTACTCTTTTATCTCTCTCCCCCTCTCTCTTCTCTATTTATTATTTTTTTTTTGTGGATTTAAGAACTTCAAAGCGGAAAAAAAAAAAACAAATTAACCAAGATCAAAAGGACGAACATCCGCCAAAACAGACAAAGTGGTTGGGCAAGGGCTAGCAATTTAGACCAAGCCTTGCACTGCTGGGTATAGATTTTGGAAAACTGGTGCTAGTGTAGTGGCATCAAAGGGTATTTTATGCCATTTTTCTCTTTATTTTATTTGTTGTACAAATAAGATTTTTTTTTTCTATTTTCAACATGCAATATTGGTGTGTTGTCTACCAGTATTATTATTAAGTGAATCTATTAATTTGTGTAAAAAATTTAAAACTTATGGTAGTTCATTTATTTTGTTGGATGATTCTTTTTCACTCTCTTCTTTTATAAGAAACCATCATCAACTATTCCACTTTCTCAAAGGCAAAAAAAAAAAAAAAAAAAAAAAGAAACTACTCATCTTTCTTTCTTCACCTTCTTTACTCTCTGTATCAGAAAAAACTTCCCACTTTTTTTTTCCTTTCCACACACAGAGCATGTTGACTCATCAGCTAGTTTAAAATCAACCAGTTTTCTTTTAAAATCTGTAGTTTTTATTTTAAATTATATTTAATTTAGTGATCGAGATTGATGATCCCTAATTTTTTCAATTTGTCTACTTATTGATACGAATTTATGTTTGCAAACCAATCATCACATAACAATTAATAAGTTGTGCAAATTAAATTGTATTTGTATGTTCTGTTATTTTATTTTCCCTTTTTGGTTACAAATCATGCAATAATTTGTGTTCTTTCAAATTGGGGACATTTTTTAATTTCTTTGCATCAATTTTGGTTGCTTTTTCTTTTTTTTAATCTTTTTAAGGTGAATTTGTGTATAAGTAAAAAAAATTTTTAAGAAGGCGTTTTCGAGAGATCTCAAGCAAAGCATAAGGTTTACAAAAAACATTATTACACCAGCCTTTTATCATTGGTCCTCCATCATTAACATAAGGATTGAGGAAAAGGACCTAGGAAATGAAATTGCTTGCTTAAATATCGTTGCAATGCAAAGGAACAAAGTTTACTTTAACTTTTATTTACGTTTTTTTGATATTATTAGATTTATTAGTGTTGCAAAGAGGTACAATGGCAATTTGTTGTCCTTTATTTTATATAGTTTATTAATAATGAATTTAAAATAAAAAGATGTTTACATGGTTTTATTTTTTGTAATGTTAAGTAATTTAATCTCACAAAAAATTTAATAAAATAGTAAGAAATTTTACAACGTAAGAGGAAAGTTGCTTAGAGGTTTAACATGGTATATCATAAAAACCTTAAGAATTTACTTGGGGATGAAGAAGGCTTTAGAATGTTGATTAGAGTAATTTAATGTCCTAGGCCCTTTAATTAAAATTACAAAGATGTACCCAAAAAAATTTCTTTTTTACTTGGATCCTACAGGTGTTTACTAACTTTTTAAAAAGAAATTACATAAATACAAACTTCATAAAAACGATTACCAATATACTAATGCAAAATCGCATATAGGACATGCAATTCACATCTGTCTACATGAATCAGTTGTATAAGATGCAATTTAGCAAAAGTGCTACAGTGCTAAATTGAATCTAATAACTGCGATTCACATTAAATATCAATGAACTGCATTTTCTATTGGTGACTCACATGTGTCCAACTTTGATTGTTGCTCTTTTCATTCTTTTCTTTTCTTTTCTATTGCTTTGGTCCTTTTATTTTCTCTTCTTTTACACTCCCGATATACACAGTGCACTCAATGTCTTGTCTTCTTCTTACTGTTGCTTTTGTTGGGCCTTACCTTTTTGTTGCAAAAGTGAAAAAATTGCGCTCATCTCTCAATATATTTACTATGTGGAGATGTTATATGTCAAAGCAAATGTGGGTTGATGTCTTATGTCTTAATATAAATATATAAGTTGCCCTTTGCACATGCAACTGTTGTATAAATATTATGATCGCATCTACTAAAAGACACAATTTTGCGTTGGTATTTTGGTAATTAATTTTATATAGTTTGTCTTTGTGTATTTTTTATTTAGAGTGTTTAATTAATTTTATGTAGTTTGTAGTTGTACAATTTTTATTTAGAGTGTTTGTAATCATACAATTTCTTCTATTTGACTTTCTAACCCTTTTTATCTTCTTTTTTTTTTCATGATAACAAAATTTCTAACGCTAAAACTAGAAATTACAGACAAATCTAATATAAAACAAACCTAGTAGTTATATGCCTAAGTAATACACATGAATGTGCATAACAAGGGGTACTTTATATGGCTCTTAAAATTCCTACTTCTATGAATTTACTAATTGAAAGAAACTTGAAAATACCATCGATAGCCTATTGAGAAATTTTGCTTAGCTAAGATTTTATAAAAAATGGGGAACTTCAGGATTATTTATTTGATTGTCTCATCCACTAACTTGCACATAAACTCCTAATGTTGATTCTGAAATACCCCAAACCTTCATCTTAAATTTGAAAATGAGTTTAGATAGATTAAATGAATTATATGATAATTAGACAAGTTGATATAATTATAATAGTAATAAATTAAGTTGAAATTTGAGATTTCAATTCCTAAACCCCTAAACATATTATTAAAATGTTTAGAGGATTCATAAATCCTTAATTCATAGTTTAAATTCCAATTCCTAAATCCTTGTAAAATTTGAGTTCATTTACTTTTATAGAAATATCAGTTCTTAAACCCGAACTCAAATTAAATAGTATTTTATCTAAAATAAATTCCTAACTTAATTTCTTATTTTAAATTCTTAATTTCTAACCTATTAGTTCAGAAATCATCTTATAAATACTTTTGGAACTATAGATATTGATCTGATAGTTCTAAACCTATACCTAAATCCTAAAATATCCTAAGTTTTATAATAATCCTTTCCTTTTTATTTCTTCACCTACCTATTCTTTTTCTTCTTCTCTCTCTTTCTCATATATCTCCTCCTCCTCCTCCTCCTTCTTCTTCTTTCTCTCTCAAAATTCAATACATGAATCTCAAATGCAAAAAGTAAAAAGAGAAATCAAAGTTAAAAAAGAAGATTGGAGAAGGAAATCAAGCTAGAAGTGTAAAGAAAACTCAACTATGCATGTGTTCTTAGATAGTTAAGTTTTCTATTTCAATTCATCTTTTACTTTAATTGTTCTTTATATGTTTATATGATGTATGGATGTTATAAATGAGTTGGAAGTTATGTTATATATGTATATGTTGGATTAAACGTCGATGGAAGTTAGTTTGAGGAAGAAGATGATGAATAGCGAATTAGGATGGTTGGGTTGTGTTTGATGTTGTTGGATGAAGTTGAAGTGTTATAAGTTGTTATAAGTGTTTATTTGATGTTAGAATTAGTGTAAGAGTTGTATAAGTAGATGAAAATGTATAAAAATGAGTTTTTAAAACAAAGGAAATTCGTAATAAGTGATAGGTAAGCAATCACGGGCGTGATAAAGGGAGTGATACGCTCTGATCATGCATTTTTCAAACATCGTGGGCATGATAAGGGGTGTGATATGCTCTGATTATGCATTTTTCTCAAATCACAGGCGAGATCATAGGCGTGATAAGGTCCCCTACAGCTTGACATGTTTTTATAATTTGATCATAACTTTTTTCATACGATATCGGATTGAGGTGATTCAAATTGTGTTGGAAAGCTTAAAAAGAGATATACAACTTTCATGTTTTGAGTTTTTGCAAATTCGAAAATTGTCAAAGTCGAAATTATCTTCTTTCCAACTGCTATAATTTTATAAACAAAGTTTAAAACTTGTTTTTGTTTGTTAAATGTGTGTATGCTTAGGAAATAGATCTTTTTGACCTAAAATGAGATAGATATATGATAATTGATGTGCTATGTTAATTGAGTGATATAATTAAGCATGAAGTAAGTGAAATTATAGATTTAATAAATAATTGGATTGAATATGAAAGTTAGTTATAAAATGAACTTAGCTAACAAACTTAAGTTCAACTTGATTAAATAGACTTGAATGAGTTAAAATGAATTAGATTGAGTTAGTTTAACCATCTTTAACTTAGTTTTTGAATTAAATGATTAAGATTAATTAATTTGGCTAAGTTTAAGTTAATATAAGCTTAAATTGACAAGGATCCTAGATGTATAATGAATTAATAATGAATATAAGTACAACATGACTTAACGAGCTTCACTAAGCTAAAAAGGGTTAGATTGTTTAAGTTTAATTAACTTGACTCAGTAAATGAATTAAATGAGTAACTCTAATCAATTTGGCTACGATTAAGCTAGAATGAACTTAGCAGTTAATAATTGGATTAGAATGATATGTTGGGATGACCTTAGATTAATATAGTAAATATGTTGTTTCAAATGTTTATTTGCTTAAGAATTTTGTGTTTTTAGAATATGAATATTTTGTTGATGTTTTTGTAATAAAATACTATAAACAAAGTGAAAGAAAAAATACTTTGATAGATAAAGAAGAACTATCCATATTTTCATGGGGCAATCTTCGCAGCCATAGTGTGATTCCAAATTAATGTCTGATCATATAGGGTTATAATAAAAGTTTGAGATGAGTCAATAATTGATATACGTTCTTATATGAGTTTGATAGTAGATTATTGGTTTAAGTTCTTATATGAATTTAATTCTTGAAAAGATATGGATATTTGGTATATCCTTTGCGATGGCTTCTGTTTTAACTTTTGAGACCCTGTTTGGATTTCATATGAGAGGTACGTAGTAACTTGCGTGTTGTGATGGACATCTAAAATGGATTAAGAACTTAAAGACAACTTAATTAATTTATGAGTGTTGGTTGTATTTTCCGCCATTGAAATCAGATTCTTGCCTTGAAGTGGAAGATCGGTATCCAGTCAAGGAGGGGCACACCTGTCATGATACAATGACATGTTAGAACAGGCACTTAAACCACTTGTCATGATGCAATGACTTCCATGTAGTGGCTCAACGGATGATCGATAGGGAATGTGGTAACTGTGTAACATTTACTTATTCTTAAGAGGAAATAATATGATTTAATTTAATGTTTATGGGGGCATGTGAATTAATTTATATTATGAATTAAGTTAAGTAAAGTTGAGTAACGACTATAAACCCTAAATGAGATTACTTTTTCATTGTAAAGCTATTTAGGAGATATAGGGATTCAGACTACCTATATCACCTCCTGAGCAGCTGCTATTACTCAGGACCCCAGTTTCCATTGGCTTGTCTTAGAGTATGAGTGGTCCGGTGCTGATTTGTTTACTTGTAATTGAAGATAATTAACTTACTGTATGTGCATTGCATTTAGCTAGGCTTGTGTGCTATTTAGTGTGTGCCTATGTTACTGGGTATTGAGCTTCAGCTCATCATTGTTACTGTTGTTCTTTTTCCAGGTATTGATTTGATGATGGCGATGATTATTGTTGTTGATAATGATAATGTTGATGATGAAAATGTTGATGATTTGATGATCATGTTGATGATGGAGTTATTGTTGATGATGATTGATGTGATGATGCTTGGCTCGGGTTTTAGGCGATGTTTGATGAGTGATGCGGGGTAGGGCTGTGGATATCATTTGTATTTGTTTTTATTTATATTTTAAGAGCTGGATTTACTTTTTGAAACCTGTAATATTCTTTAAGGGGCCTTTAGAACCTAAATGTTTTGAAATCGTATATCTACCTTTAAGGGTAGATTATACAATGTTTTTATAAAGTTTTGCTTCTTAGAAAATTTGTTTACTCTAATGAGAGAAGAGATTTTTAAAATGTGTTTAATAAAGTTTAGTACATCGCTGCTAAATTCAATTATTTGAAAATCTCACTAAACGATTTCATAATCTAAAATGGACTAGCGATGTTCAACATAAATAAAATCTTTTAAAAGAAGCCTAAGCATGTAATACTTTAGAGTATTATACGTGGCGGTAGCCTTAATTGATTCAATGTTTGATACAATAGTTGGGGCATTACAGATACCATACAAACATCTAATATCTAAGAGGAGTTAGAGGTTTCTGGATCAAATCATAGTTTTTTTTTCCATGTAACCTCGATGATGTCTTAGTTCTGAGTGCTTTATTGGAAAGTTTTATAGTGACTTCCCTTTTCGGGCAAATTCTAATGAACTCAGAGTCTTCACACATTTATATGTTACTAAGCAAATTTTTTTTTTAATTTCCTTATTTAAATGGAAAGTTATTATATCTTCCTTCCAAGAGCCCATATCCTCATGTGCTTTATCTAGAGTGTAACGTGTTCCATGTTCCTATTTAGCAATCCCAAAATCAAATGTCTTCGACTTCTAGCTATTGTTTGGTTAAAAACCACAAGCAAATCCTTTCCCTATAGACGGCAATTGTGGAATTTTTACAAATCCATGAATCTAAATTGCAAATTTCATTCACCAATTTATACCATTTTAAGGGGAAATTATGTAAATTTTCTACCTGTACAACTATCATTAGTTTGTCCCAAAGAGGTATGATTTTTTGGCCTCTAGTCTATTTTGGTCAAATTAACCTTGTTTCTGTTACTTAAATCCTAAATCAACTTACATGTAGTAGTGGTATGGTGGTATAATAATGGTTGTGACAATAGTGATAGTCTACTAGTGATAATGGTGGAACGGGTAAAGGTGGTAATGTGATATATCAATGAAGAGAGACTGTGTTACTTAAGTCAGGAAATGGATGGAACTTTGACAACGACATATATGGATTTAGATGCCAATAAAGAACTTATGCTAAAAAATCATAAAAAATAATGATTAAGACGAGATTCAATATATTTAAGCCATAAAATGCTCAGTTTCCATTTTGGTTTTAAGACCATCTATGGATTCTTTACCTACTACACATTTTCCATTTATATTCATTTTTAATTGCATCCTATGATGGATAGAGTAATGGGAGATGCAGTCTTTAGCCCACTACACTTAATCCAATGATCAAACAAATAAGTTTGCAATTAAGGTTTATGTAGGACTTTGGCAAAAGAGGAATCCATGGAACTTCTTTGCGACTAGACAGATTATATACCAAATTAGCATTTTATGATTTGACCATATAAAGCTTTTCTTCGACCTGTCTCTAAACAATTACCTTTCCCTCTTTGATATAGTTGAGTGCTTATGCTCTTTTTGGGAGTCAAGTCCTTAAAAAATGTTATTAGCAAATAGGGATTTGTTAAAGTTTAGTCCTTGTGAGATCACTAATATTGTATCAAGGATATTTTTCAAGTATACCAGCTGTGCAATTTCAATTAGTATTTAAATAAAGTAATTGATAATTCTTTTATTCTTGTTTTTTCTAGATCCACTTCATCATAGCTTGATTGAAAAATTATTCTTGAAAACAACTACATTCAATCATGAGTGTCAGGGCAAAAAAAAAAAAGAGTCATGAGTGCCATAGCCAAATCAATAGTTGTGAGCTCCATATGGGACCTTTAGACCAAAAGGAGTTACTCAAAACTATAGTTAGGGAGATAAGTGATCGTTATGCTACCATCTCATCATTTAGAGAGCATATTAATTCACTTCTTTTGATTTTCCTATGTAAAACATATAGCTAGCATTCCTAAGTAACAAAGATTAAACTTTCACTATGATTGGGATTGCAATGATAGTAGTCTTAAACACATAGAGAGGTTATTCTATCCTTTATAGATACATAATGATGGACCAAAATGATTGAGACATTTGGCAAAGGGAGGTAGGATTCTAGTTAACCAATATCTAATGAATCGTCACAAGAATTCATATCTTACTTAGAGGGAAAGCCATAATATATCTGGAGTTTCTTTTTTTTATACCCTAAAGATGATCCTTTTGTTTGGATGGTTTGTTTTTCATCTGTATCTGTATCGAAATAATATATGTAAAATATGTCTAATTTGCATCTACATTTCATTTATGTTTGATTTTTTAATGAGAACTGTCAACTATTTTTTATCCATATCTATTTCTTGATAAACAATTTGCTAGAAAAAAGTTTGAAAAAAGTGTCTGTATGTGTAATCTGCCAACAAACAAACAGATCCATAATACACCTTTAATGAGATGATTTTTTTTTACCATTGAAATCAAACAAAATGATACGATGCTCATTCCTATATAATAGAATTCTCTTACAAACCGAACAGACTTGGTGCTACATATGTAATCACCAAGCACAAAAGAAACCAATCGTAACATGTATCCAGTGTTTGCAAGCATTATCGATACAAGTATTTTCCAAAAGCAAGCCACAGTAAGTATCTTTAATAGAGGCTTCAATATGGATAATTAAGCATAGGGAGGTGACAATTGTGGTGATGGCAATGAAGATTTGCCATACCAATGCAAAAATGGTCATGGTACAACTGTTGGGGCTGAGTGCATGAGAAGGTGAACTTTATCATGAATCCTCAAGGTTGGAATATACTCCTAAACTCAAAATTTTGAATATCAAAATACGCCACTAAAAACATATGATTATTCCTATATGAGAGCTTTATTGTAAAATGTTTCATGCATCCTAATATATTTTTATAAGGACACAGGTGGTGCCAAATAACTTCACTTTATAAGGTGATAGTCGGTACAAAACAACTTGTACTATTCACATTTCATTCGTATGGCTGCCAAAGCCCAAAATTCAGATCACCAAGAACAATGAAAGAAGATGAAGAATAGTTGCTCAGAGCCTATATAACACACCATAACATAAGGATTCTCATTTCTCTCCTCTATCCATCATAGAAGAGATCTACTCCCCTAGGTTGCTAATAACATAGTGTTTTACAAATCCAGATTTTCCAGAAGAATAGCCTGAGAAATGTTTCTCAGGAGCATATACATATCTTTATATGGTTTCATATAACAATAAAGTGGTTTGGAGGAATTTAAGAAGGTTAAATTCAATCAATGGTGGACATGTTACAAAGAGTGGTTGTTGTCATTTAGCCTGCCTGGCTCGTGAATTTTCAGTATGGAAGGATGTTATTGAGGAAGAACTGGAGGAGCGATTTCACGTGTATTATAGGACTTGCAGTGGCCGCATTTCTTCCCAATGATGTTGAAGTAGACTTCAGTAGTATCATTGCAGTCATTGCACAAAATCCACACCTACAAATTTCTCTTGCTTTTAGTACAATATGCTTTCTGTAGGCGACAGAAGAGTGGCTAAAACTCTACCTAAGACATTGCATTATACTAATCAACAAAGTAGCCAAGAATGTGATACTTAAAGATGTTTAGGATTCAGTAATTATAGAAGACATTTATTGCTTAAAAATCATGCAAGTGTTGAGATCAGTACAGCAAAGAGATCACTTTACTGTAAAATCCCAAATGAATGATCCTGTACTGAAAGGTACGATTTCAATCATAAAATAATAAATAACGAATTAGATAGCAAGTTGCCTTCATATAACGATAATCTTCTGGCATCACAGTTTCTTCAATCTGCCAACAACCAAGACAACAAGCATAAGCATAAACAAATGCCCTAAAAATGGCTCTCAATTGGACTGGACAAAACCATAATAAGTTTAGAAACATAGAAGAAAATAAACACAAACTAAATTGAACTGCACGAAAATGAGTTCGCAAGTCTCACCTCCTCATCCATTCTCTTCCAGGTTCTAGACATATCAATAACTGATTTGGAACAAATTGGACAACAATATCTGGATTCAGAAAACTTAAGTCAGAGACCATCAGTACATTTTGAAACAGAAGTTGCAAAATATGATGCAAATACACTGGAGAACTCGATATGTCATGTTCATACTGCTTACTTGTCATGCTTGAACATCTCAGTGCAACATTCACTATGCATCGTGTGCCCACATTTCATCACTGTAGTATCCTTCAATGAATCAAAAAGGTACTGGAATACAACAAATCAAGTTAAGAGACAGACATGGCAAAATCAAGGCAAACTTCTTGCATGCATTGTGGTGGGGGGATAAAAAAAACAAGCAGACCTCATAACATATTGGGCAATGATGACGCATGGAATTTTCCACACACAGATGGTTGTTGTGCAGACTAATTGCATAGCAAGAACCTGAATTAGCACAAAAAGTTAATAACCCCAGCCAAATCTATTTTCTTCTTTCAATTGCAATATGATTTATCCATTTAGAGCAATCGAGAAAAGTAAGTGGTGGGACTAAGAGAAATATAAATAGAAAAAATATTCAATGGGTAATACTCATCACGTGCATTACCCATTGTCTTTCCATGGCACAAAAAGTAAGTGGTAATAAGTAGAGAAAAGTCCACGTCAAGTTTGAAGGGCACTGCCCAAACGGTATGGAAAATACACCACAAGCAATCATTTATAGGCTACGAAATGGATCTGTCTAAATTGCACATATCATCTTGGTTCTTGAGCAAATTATAAACCAACCAAATGGGAAAATACTATATTTTAGAATGACCTTTGGAGAGAAAGCAATGAGAAAAAAATAGACATCAGCTCCAAAACAGCTGATGAAGTAACAAGGATGATTTTTGTTATTTTTTTTAGTAATGAATAGGACTCATGCTTTGTAATGCTAAGATCTCAATCTTAGCACCCTTTTGGAATTTTCAGTTATGAATTTAACTGTCCATCTTACACAATTGGTGTACTACATCATTCTGGGGTCATTATCAAGTTTTCTTTGTCTTAAAATCCCAGCAAGAGTGAAGACTTCATATCAACAACCCAAAATTAGAAGGTACATTCTTCAGAAGTCAATGAAAAGGAAATTGAAACCTTTAGTTTGAAAGTGGAGATACAGGAAGTTTGTCAAATCCTACAACGTAGAAATGGCAACTCCTTCCACAGAATGAAGAATTACCCAAAGGAAAACTAAGAACAAATAATTAACCACGCGACACATACCACATTTCTTGCAATGAAAGAAATTCTCACGACCTCCAACTCTGCCATTGATAGTAAAAGTAAGATTTCATTCAAACTGCCATGCTTAAGCAATGAATCAATTCAGATAATGTCACTGACCTACATATTCCACAGTCATTGCAATGAAAGTGTCCCTTCTCATTCTGCAGAAGGTCCGACAGCAAATGATATGAGCTATGACATTGTAATAAGAAGGAAAGCTAAAAGGAAAGTAGTAGGTTGAACCATCCAAATACAATTAAAAGGAAAGAGATAATGGCTCTATAAGAGGTTATGTACATCGTCATCAAAAAATTTGCAGATCTCACAGAAGTACTCGCCCATTCTGACTCCACAATTAGTACAAACTTGATTAACCTGAAAAAAAAAGAAGAACAAAATCCATTCACCTACTAAAACAAACTAGACAAACAATAACAGATAAAAAGAAATGTTAAACACAACTTATCCAGCTTCTACTTACCGGCTGCTCTGTGTCGCATACTGAACATACAACCTAAAATTCAATGAATAGAAAATTTTAGAAGAGAACAGATATATGAGTGTGGTAAAAAACCACAAAGAGTGAAAAAAGGAAATTATACTTGTTTCACAGTTTGCCGAACAAGCTCGTGACGGTCAAAAGGACTGCTCAGCATGCTCTGTTCACATGAAAAGATGTAAAGTCAGAACAAATATCAACCTAGCAATTATTAAAGACAGCTTTAAAAGGAAAAATGGATAGGAAACATTAGGTCAACAAACGTTAACACCCTGTAATTACTCAAGATTTGTAATTTACAAGATAACTTCAAGCATTTACGGACAGCTAGATACATCATGCTTTAGTGTTCAAGATAATAACATAAAACAAAACAAAGATCTAATATAAATATAAGCTATATTATATTTGTCCAATGTTCAGTTTTGCATGACATTTTACCAAGTTTAGTATGATTTCTGCTTTCTTATGGCATGCGGTGAGTCATATGTGCAAATGGTTTGAAGTTTAATGATATCTTCCAAAAGATATTCGACAGAATTAAGGATTGACAGAAATGGTTTTGAGATCTTACTTTGCAAGTTTCAAAAAAACACAGTTAGAATAAGACAAAGAATTGCTATGGCATACATACCGTTGCTTCATTGTGACAATGCCTACAGGAGAATATCTCATTGCAACAAGGTGCTCTAATCTTGCATCTCCTTCTATAATGCTTGCATCTATCAAATACCCAGAAAATATTCATCAAAAATACGGATTTGGTCCACAAATCAATAAACATATTGCATTTCAATGAAACAGAAACCCCCTTACGTTTTCATTACCCAAAATAACAGAGAATAGTATCTTCTTTTGATCTATTCTCAATGCAGTAGAACCACCACATGAAACATGCTTACTGGTACTAAAGTGAAAAACTATAGGGTCAAAACTAGAGTATATCTCCGATCAAATCCAAAAAGAGCACAAACCCAACAAACAGGTATGTTTGTTTTGTCATTTTTCTGTCTTTTGCTTCGTCTTTTTATTGTTTTTAATAAAGATATGATACTGATACCGAAACAAATACCGATTGAAAAACATGCAATCCAAACAGACCCTAAAAGCCTATCCTCCATCAATTTTCATTTATAAAGAATGCACCCCACAAAAGACAACCAGCATAGCTAACTCCAGAACCTTAAGTAACGCGACAGATCGATTTTTTCTTGTTTAAAGTGCAACTCATCCGTGTTTACTTCAAGCATATATTATTGCACATGGCAATAACATACTTCTGTTCAACGTACCCAAAGATCAAAACTTTATCCTCAAGTTAATGCAACAACACAATGACTCATCAAGTATAAAGCATCTAGGTTAGCAACTTTTTTAATTATAGACAATGCATCCAAGATAAAGAACACCAGCAGTTGCATCATACTTTAATAAATGCTTTTAACATGCTTTTTCTGTACTGAAAGTCCAAAACTTTGGTGAGAAAATGAAAAAAAAAAAAAAGATGGGAATGTAAACCAAACAGAACATGCAACATATATAGAAAGTGGAACATGGGGGTTTGTTAAGAAGTAATACCCATAACCCATCTTCCCAAAATCAAGACGTTCATTAGACAATGCTTCCATGAGTTTTGAAGAAGATGGAGAAAAGCAAATGCTTATTTTCAGGAGATGAAGAAGAGAGAGAGAGAGAGAGATCAGATGGATGTGGTTTGTTTTAGTTGTTTCTGTTTTTGGTTCAATCACTCATCACATGGGGACTTGGGGTTGGCTTCATTTAGCCATAAAGAGTAAGAGCCGTACCATACCTACCAAGTATATATAATAATAATAATATATTCATGTAAGGTGGCTATTCTATACTCTAGAATTCCAATGAAACTGTAGCACCTACCCTTCCTTGATCATCATCATCATCATCGTTTTTAATGTTTCTAATTTCTATAGTCGAATCATATTGTCTCTGTTTGGATTTTATTTATGTGAAGCACATCTAATTAAAGTTTAATTTATATCTGATTGTCCTATCATTTCATAGTAACTCCTCGAGTTTGATTGCATGAATATTCTATATCCTAATTTCTGTCATGTTTAAATGATAGCTAAATTAGAGTAAAATTCTTTCACATCTTATTTCGATTATATATATCAAAATTAATTTTTACTACTACATTTACTGTGGAACTTTGAGCTATATATTTGGATCTTGCAAGCTCGTTAGATAATAAAGGAAATCATCTTTATACCAAAAATAAATTGTAGATAATTTATTCACATATTTCTTAAATTCGGTGACCAAGGTACAAGTAATCACTGTAATGTCTAGATTTACACTTGGAATATGAATATATTGAGATCCTTATGATAAAATAAATATTGATGTAAGACCAGCTTTGTATTAAAAACGGACAAATTGAGTTATGATTGGAAACACATAGGCCATGGCCCGCTATTTCAATAGGAGCTTCTAGCATTAAGTTGTAATCCATTACTTTATTACTAACTTACCACAGCCTGTCATTTTTTTTGACCTATCACTTTAAAACTAACCACAATTTTATACGTAAGATTTAACATATGAATTTTGAGACTTCCCTATAAGTTGTCGTTAACAACTTGAGCCAATTATTTTTCCATTTTAGCATGGTAATTCAACATGTAATATTATAATAATTAATGAAGGTAAACAATAAAAAGTGTAGAGGAGGAGAAAGAGAAGTTTGCAATTATAAAAAAAAAATAGAAATTTTGCAATAAAAACTAGTAAGAAGGTTATATTTCTATAGATAAAATCAATGGTGGTAATTTTACCAATTAAAAATTACATTGAAAAACAAAATTTTAATTTAAATCTTAATTTTCTTATAATGATATATTTGTTTTTCGATGACATGTTTATATAGTTATTAGGAAACTAAAAGTTTCTGTTTTACATGAAATATCGGTTTCTCTTAGGACTTAATCAAATTCATTAATCTGTATCCATAAGGATCCATGATTGCCCATTTTATTATAAAGGTGGTTTAATGACTTTTTTTTTTTTTTCTTATTCCCTTTTATCTATATTGTGAATCTATACAATTATCTATGCTTTGTCCTTATTTGTATCTTATTATTATCTTCTTTTATGGTGTTTGAGTTTTTATTTATCCCGTTAAAAGTGACATTTGGTTATGCACGATAATCATTTTAATATTGACTGCTTAGGTTTTTTATTTTTTTTTTTTCAGTTTTATTGTATGAATCTTAAACTATTTATATTTGAAGAGGTACCATTAAGGGATGTCTGAAGCATATTTTAAAATTATGTATTAGGAGAACTTGTAAGTTTTGGAGCACTTATTACATATTATTTTGTCAAAAAAAAAACAAAAAGGAAAGAAATCCATCTCTCTTTACTATTAAAATTATTTTAGTGCACCCATTAGTATACTACTTCATTTTTTTGGATTCGAGCATTAGTATATTACTTTGAATTATATTAGAAAATAAGAAAGATAAAGAAAACTCAAAAAGTATAAGACACCAATCATTATGCATTTCTAGTGTCTTCCCACTTTTATGAAACGTGCTATTGATCTTGTACACGTTTATATTTTTCCTACAAACAAGTACATACATTGGCCAAGAAAAAAAAAGAAAGTACAAATCAATTGAAATGAAAGGGCTGGATGAGATATCTATTTGTAATATATACTTTCAGAAGCTTTCCTCCTATTGTGTTTTTGTTTAGTTAATATTTCAATATTATACATATTGTATTGTAATATATCATTGTGAAAGTTTTCATCGTGTCGTTTCAATTTTATTAATTTTTTTTCAGTCATATGTCTTTTCAATTTCACTTTGTTGCATTTATTTTCATTTTTTAATATTTCATTTGTTTTGTTTCATTTTTATAATCATATTGCAGAATTAATATCTGTGCATTGGGCACGCCTGTGACTAGTTGATAAATGTTTGGGAAATGAAAAGGGTCAAGGTTTGGAAGAGTTAGATCCGGTCTAGTTTGAATTAGAAAAATAAAGTAATATAATATAACTTTTTTTTTTTGCCAGAATTTTATATTTTATTCATAAAATAATAAATGTATTTTCTTTCATGATAATTTGAAAATTGAGAAAAAAAAATTTTTATACTTTATTTTCCTTCCTTCTAGCCTTCTAGGTTTACATGATTAAATAAATTAATATATCTAATTTTGGAAAAGAAAAATATAGTGCACATCAACCTGAATAACCTAATAAAAAGTGTGACATCGATTTTACCATATCAATAAAGGTATATTTGGATGGTTTTATTTCTTCTATATCTATACGTTATCTGTATTATTAATTATATTATTTATATGTGTATTTAATTTATATTTATTTTATTTGATATTTTTATAAGTAAATTTTGTTTTCATGCAAGCGAAATAAACAGGCCTGAACAGATCGGATCGGTTAGTCAATCCAGATTCGAAAACACCATTATTGATTACGCAGAAGGTCAGAGAAGAGCATGGGCATGTGCCCACTTGGAGGAGAGAGGAGAGGGGAAGCGTAGATAAGGTAGAGAGAGAAAGCGACATAAGCCGCAATGTGGACGAATAAGGCATGGGTTGGGAGGGACTTGAAAGGGCGAGAAAGCTGCAATTCCATTCATGTCGTGTAGGCGTTTCCTAACTGGTTATAGTATAGCATTGACCGGGCACCGATTATTCCACCTGCCGTCTGCATTTTGCTTCTTTGGTGGGTAAGCATAACTGGTTAAACGAATAGTCAAGGAAAGGAAACTAGTTACGTAGCCATTTTATATCTATATCTATATATATAAAAACACATATATAAGTCATTCTTTTTATTTAAATGAAAAATAAATATTTTGTTCTGATCGTTCCACGCCACTTTCCTAGTTTGGGGTATAATAGATAATACCTATTTGTTACTTTTTTAAAAATACAATTACCATATACCTTATAAAAATTTAATTACCATTTTACGATTATAAAATTACATTTAAAACATGCAATTTATAATAATACACAAAATCTGCATGTGAAATATACAATTTGCTAAGACTTGCAAATTACAATTGTGGTTATTGTGTATTTAAGTGCTGACCGCAGATATTTGGATTGCAAGTTGCATATATGGTAATTAATTTCTTCAAGTGTATCTATTTGTTTTCTGGAAAATTATTTTTTTTCTTCTATTTTAATGTCTCCCTCCTAGATGTTGATAAATTAAGCCTTTTTGTAACATCATTAAGTGTTTTACTAGTGTATAACATATGGCACATTGAGATTCATCGGCGTAATTATATTAGACAAATAGTATAATATAAAATAAAAAAATAATACTATAAAATTTTTTAAAAAAATGAGAAAGATAGAAAAAATTTAAAAAGAAGAAAAAGAAGAATCGTAGATGCTGAACTCTCTCTTTCGCCGAAAAAGAAAAAAGACGCCGTACAATCCCACTAAGCAATAACGCAAATCCAAGAGGATCCATATTCTTTTATAATGGACCCATCAAAAGCAACCAGAAACCCAAGAAATTATGAATAATGTGGAATGGTGGCAGAAAAAGTACTTTTGCTTTTATTTTTTGGAAATGTAATATCAAATCTTTAAATTTTTAATAAATTAATATTTATACTTTTAAAATATATATGATTTAATGTTTGTGTTAAGCAATAGTTTAATAAATGTTTATTTTGATGATAGATAATGATAGATCAAGTGCTAATACTATCAATTTTTGATAATTTAGTACAGTATCTTTAGGTTTTGAAAATTATAGCAAAAAATAAAAAATATAAACACTCTTTTTACTATTATCTTGTTTTTAAATAAATGTCCATCAAATTATTATTCGGCGAAGACAAAGAATCATAGGTACTTTGAATGCATAAGTATTAATTTGTTAAAATTTAAAATTGTGACACCAAATTGCTAAAAGTTAAAAGTATAACGGAAATTAGCTTGAAAAGAAATATATAATCAGGCAACGAAATCAACTTAATATACTTAATTGGAAAAAAAAAATCAAATGCATTTAAAGTTACGAACTTTAAAATTAAGATTTAGTGTTGAGAGCATAGATCCTAGATTTCACTTGCTCAAGTTCAATCCTCAAAGGAAGGAAACATATCAGGACTGCCAGATTCAACATCAACTGACTCATCCGCCATAATAAACTTCAAACCAAGAGTATGAGAAAAAAGAAACGGTGACAGAATGGTGAATAAAAGACACAGAAGGAAAGAGTGCTTTGGCCTAACACAAAGAAGAAGATGTGGTTTATTTTGTTTTCATTAATAATTAAAAAGGAGGATTTGAATAGGCAACAATTCATCTAAAATTTCTTCATTTTTATTTCTCTCCTCTTTTTCTTTTTCTTTTTCCTTTTTTTATAATATTATTCATATTTTATATTTTATTGTGTCATTTATTTAATATAATTATATAGACTATTGATATGATTGTATGAACAAATCAAAATATGCCCACGTTTTATATTGATGAAAAAATTAACAACGTTAGAACATTTTCTGTTACAGGCTGCTTAACACGGGTTTTTTATACTAAGCAACTCTTCAGCAATAAACTAAGTTCCTCCCCCTCCCTCAAATTTTTCCCCTTATCTTTTAATTTTTTTAATATAATTAAACAAGGCCAAATAGATTATTGAAATAAGCCATTCATTTGTCCTTTGCTTTTCAATCTTCATATAGCATAATGCCATTGGGTATGTTCTTGTTGTGCAACAACAGAAAATAATGTCTTTTCTTTTCTTCACTTATATATATATATATATAATGTATATGAGAATTTATCAATTTTTTTTAACATTTAACTTTACTTACAAATTCCCATCATTGTAAAAATCTCTTGAGTTTACAATTTGTTCTTGCTCACGGATTGCAATAACTTTCAAAATTTACTACACTTTCATCATTCACCAAACCCACAAAATTCTTCACCAATTTCATAATCCGGTTATTACTTTCTATTCAATACAATTTTTATAATAGTAATTAAGAAACCGCTATCATTATATATAAAATAGAAATTGTATTATTAATTTTTAATGCTTTTTAAATTTATTTTTATAGATATTTGAAAAAGAAAATATAAATAGTGTCTTAAAGTAATCATAGCATGACATCCGTGCGAATACTAAAAAATAGTTGAGCAACTCTTTAGAAGTAACTCAGAAATAAAATTGAGAATTATTTAGTAGAGAGAGTTGCTTATGATGAATGATGAAGATGTGACACCTTAAGCAACTATCCAAGCATCCTGTCCTTATTTGTTATTGTTAATAATGCATTATTTCACATATAAAATAGTTGGACTCACTTGCAATTAAAATGGTTTATTTTTTAATTTACTAATGGACATGTTTTCATGATGTATGCAAAATTAAGTACATCAATATAGTAAAACGTAAACTATTAAATAATTATTAATTTAAATAAACACATGATCAATGATAAATGTATAAATCGTATTAAAATGCTTAAAGAGAAAAATAAATATACAAGTACGTAGTGCATTACCTTAAAGTATATTATATTTGTTTGATCAAAGAAATCACCATATACATACCAAAACAATGTATATGATTAATCATTTAATTTTTATATAACTACAACCAATGTGAAACTTTCACATATAACCAATGTTGTTTACATGCATTGTGACCATTGTAATATCACAAAAATGATTTTTTTTTTTTTTTTTTGGTTGCATTACAATAGCAACATAAAGGGGGATTTGAACTTGGTTCATCTCAATTGGAAGGCTAATGTTAATGGGACTAGGCTACAAGATAAGAAGCAATAGCCATCTAACCTATAATGTTATCATTAAATTGATTATAAAATATTAATGTAAAAAGAATATTGAGGATTCCATCACTACTAGAAAACTACCTTTTATAGACAATTTTATTTTTCACTCTAACATGACCTAAGTAAGCCGTAAGTACATAAAGGTACAACGGAGTAAACACTTGAAGAAGGAAGCAACTTGGGAGTGGGAAGACAAGATGAGACAAGTACCCATACCTCTTTGCTGAAAAGGGTGTGATATCACAAAAATATGTATGTATATAAATAAATAAATAATAACGAAATAATAATAATAAATCGATGATGATGATGATAGTCCCAAATATAAGTAATGGAAAAAGCTTTCAAAATAATAATAAAATATAAAAATACGATAAATATTTTCTTATTAACATATTGATATCAATATCAAAAGACTAGAATGAAAGGAAAGTTAGAAGCACTACGTTATGAGGCTTGAACTAAAAACAAGCTATAAATAAATATTAGCTTATGTGTGTGTGTGTGTGTCCCATAGGATATGGTTGAGTGGGCACAGAATGGGTGGAATATAAAGCATTACTCATACCCTATCCATTACCCTTATAAGAGATAGGATATTGAATTTCGTACGTGGAATTTACTGTGTGGCTTATTATACCCACCCTGTACTTTGTATCCTATAAAATTAGTAAGGTACTAGGTACCCCGTAGAACCTATAAATTTTTTTTTTTATTTTATGAAATCTCTAATTTTTTCTTTCTTTTTAAAACATCAAGTTTTATAATCTTTGATATGTTTTCATGTAATATGTAAAACTATCTTGTTTTCATACATTCAATATAAATTACATGCGAAAATAAATTTAAAAATAATTTTTTAATATCACAAGTTCTATAATATATAGAATCTATTCATGTGTGAAAGTTGAAACCTAAAACAAATACTTGTAGAGTCTATTTATGTGATATTAAACAAAATTATAAAATTGTACAAAATTCCAAAATTAAAATTTTGGAATTGCTTCTATATACTAATTAGTGTTACAATATAAACATCTTTATATAGTTTGGGAGTTCAAGTAAATACATACAACCATCGTTCTTTTAAAATAAAATAACAAGTCATTTTAAAATAAAATAGTATAGATCCTTCTATAATAAAACTTTATAAAATGTAGTCTATCAATAATTAGCTTAAACATAAGTTGTTGAAAAATAAAATACGAAATATCATTATTTATTATATATTAATATTATTACATAATATTTAACAGAATGGATGCATGATACCCTAAAAACTATATCTTTTATAGTATAGTATAGATTCTAAGGTAGGTATAGGGTTTAAAGACCTCATACTCATACCCTACCATGTGAGAGCAGGTTTTGAAAAATTGATACTCATATCTTATCTTGTGGCCCTTAATTCTCACTCGGACTTTACCCGATTGAGTAAGATCCATATAGGTACCCTGTACAATAGGGTTATCCACTTACCCCTAAATAGCTCTATTCATAAAATTTCATTGAAAAAATACTACTATACACGAACACTTTACACTACCAAACAACACAACAACAACAACAACTAATATGAGAAGGACTAAACTTGTGGTAGTAGTCCACAATTTAGTCGAATGGACTAAAGGTAGTAAAATGTCTCATGACGTCACAACACTGAAATACTACACATATCCCACTCTTCTTTCTAATGGACTATAACATTTCTTCCATCTTCAATTTATTTCCTATATCTTGCTTCAACACAGACACACATAAACCACGACTTCTTCTCCTCCCTCTTTTCAAGTTTATCTTACTTCATTTTCCCTTACATTTTCTCTCCAAAACTGAGCTAAAACTATAACCATGTAGCTTGTAAGCCCATTTTAGCCACATCTTCTAGCAGTTTTAGTACTCATTTTTTGACGCCATATTGTCTTGCTAAGGGTAACTCAAAACTCACTACTTCTGGTAAGTGTCCATTCCATCGAATTTCTTACTCATAAACAAACCAATATACTTAATATAAATAGCAAAAAAATTTCATTTTAGTTCACGCCTTGCAAACCATCGACTCCAATATACTCTCAACACCATCTACTCTAAGCGATGCAACCCCAAACATTGAGATTTAAAGCTATAGTAAGATGTTTGTTGTTTTTGCTCACAAATTTAAAATCTCTACTGCTTTTTCATAATGTAATCACCAAAATGACCATCATCTTAAGTTAATATAAGACGAATCACTGGCATGGATATGAGATTTAGAGATGAATTTAATCACCTCAGTAGGTTGAAAAATAGCATGAATGGAAGGCTGATCTTGATGATGACCAAGGTGCGAAGCTCGATGCATGGGGATGCCCCTGCTACTATCCGAAGGTGCCAGTAGTGTCGTGCTTTCTAGTAGGGTGCTGGGTTAGTATGCCATGTTGATTAACTAACTAGCTAGACATCTCCGCTGCCCATAATACGGTTGTGGGGGTGGAGCTATGGGTGTGAAACCTGCGAATCTTTAGCTCGGGTAACCTAAGTTGAGCCCACCAATAGAGCCACTCATGTGGGGTGCAGGCTGAGAGTATGATGTGTATTGCTCATCCTCATCTAAGTTCACAAGAGTCTTGTCCCGAGGTTGTTCAAAGTAAGAATGCCTCTCCTAAGGGATTAGAGCACTGTATCCCATGCTTTAGTGATAGCTAGACCTGTGGCCAAGACCTCTATGATAGCAACATCGCTCATAAGGTTCTTGCCTGTCACAACAGCAATGGCATCTTCTTGGGCTCTACACTCCTCCATCAATGTCTAATTTGGAAACAATGAATGGCAATTATGTCAATAGTATGAAGATAGCAGAAAAATATATTATTGTATTAGTAAATGTTGCATAGACTTACGAAATTAGCGGCGGCTTCCAATGACTACCACTTAGACATGGGCATCCATTCTTCTTCTTAATGTAGGTCCATGAGTTATTCTTTATAGGCGTAAAGTTCTGAAATATAAAACAAAATGCAAGTGAAAAAACACATGCGTGACTTAAGATCATATAATATGTTGTTATGTTGAAATGAAGTTTGTAGTGGACATTATCGACTGACGTTGGTAAGCATATGGAACATCATGGAGTTAGTCTCTCTTGTGTAGAAGACCTTTTGCTACTTTTGGTTCCCCGTATTAACCTCGGATCAATTTTGCAAAAAATAAAGAAATGATTAAATATTTTGTTGGATTGATTGGGAATGGATGCATATAATCTATTGTTTGCAAAACGTAACTACCATGTAATCCTTCCATTCATCCGCCCTCTGCTCATATCCCTCTAGAGGGTTACTCATAACTGCCTCTCCTTCACCCTTTTTGATTATATACTGCTTAAGCAAATATCAATTTTGATTGTATGATTTACTAGCTGAATAATTCAGGGCTTCCCACCAATTCGTTATGCTCCTCAAATTTAGTGGTACCGTGAACTTTTGCTGCACATTGATGAAAATAGACTACGCTAATTGATAGATGGAATAATACATAATTAACGAAAATGTGTACCATATATAAAATGAACTTACTTTGACTCTTCGAATAATACCATGTCTATATGACTTTGGGAATGCTGACCATGCTTTGCCACCGAAACCTTCTAGAATAGCTTCGTTGAAGCTCCGTAGTAGAGTAGAAATCTATCCTGAGCATCCATAAGGCTTGCACATGATGCCCTAGTACCCGTTTGGCATGCTAAGTACTGGCCTTTGGCCATACTTCCTATATGCTCCTCTGCTTCTTCCCTTTGTACATATCGCGTTTACTTCGAGGTGTCCTAAGATCAGCCTCCTAATGAGCGACATATCAGGTTATCTCCTCCTACTTGACTACGATGGCATGTGGGTCCTCAAGTCTAACACAATTCGAGGTAGGAATCACGTCATACTGTACATCATCTCCTATTGATGTATTGTCTATACCCTAATCTGTGTAGGTTGGCCCTCTGGTGCACTGGTGTCGAAATTGGAATCATCCCCTCCTGATCTGCATCCACAAGTGGTATGTGAATGATCCACCTACATAAATAAGTACTTTTATTAATATGTCAATCATATAAGTACATAATAAGGTAAATGGATAAGTGCAACATTATAAGTGTACTACTCAGGTTGTTCATCATATCCTACATGATCGCCTCAAGAAAGCTAGGATCCTTCATATTCATCCTACATAAACAAAATTTATATGTTATAAATATAATATATCCAAATTACTACAAATTTAACAAAATCTACAGCACCAAAATTAAAAACGCTACATTTTTTTATTCATCGTTATTATTGTGTGAGAGGCAGTCAACTTTTTGGTTGCCACACACACTATTAGTGCCATTGCTAGGGTTAAATAAACGTGTCAGGTTTCCCAAATCAATGAAAATTCGATCAATTGGTATTGTCCAAGGCCTTGAAACTATCTATTGGAGAGGTTCATTGTGTCATGTTGCCTTTCAGATCACCTTCATCGGCAGGTTTAGTTTGGAAAAGTCCTTGATTGAATATATGATGGTGGTGTACTTTTTGGACAACCTTCTAGGCCTAGAACGTTTGCTTAGGTCATTAATATAAAATGCTTGTTGTGCATGATCTAGAAGAATGTACGAATCATTGTTGTACCGTGATTTTCACGTGTTGATTGAGATGAGGTCTCCATCAATTATCTAAGTTTTGTCCGATTGGTATCAGACCACGTGCACTTGAACAAGAACATGTCTAGACTCCATGTAATTTAACTAGATAGCTTTAGTGATAATGCCATAGAAAGTCATCCTTTCCCAGTTATGTGCACCGACCACACACACAACACTATTTTGTGATCTCAAGAGCATTTCTCTACACTTGGTGTTATAGTGGATTCCATTAATAACACAAGCTTTGAAATTATATCGGTCAACATCCGAGCCTTATGCCAGTGCTTCTAAATCTTCTAGCACTTGTGTCGCATTACCAGTCCTAAGTTGCATAATCTACAAAAAGATTGAAAGGAGCGGTTAGTGAGTTTCCACCATTTGAGCTCATTTGTTAGTAATTGGTTGAAAAACAAGCATAGACCTAAACTACTTAGTGAAATGCTTGCTCACAAGTGCTCCTACATTCTATGCTCTACGTACATTCAGTTCTTACTTAAACTCTTTGCATAGAAATTAATTAGCAACAAATATAACAACTAAACTAATATGTTGTGGTGCACCAATTTATGTAAGTGAGGCACCGTAGCCAACATGTGCTTGATTTCCTTACAATTGTTCAACACAATCTAATGCATTTTGTTAGCTCCAACGTTTGACACCATTAGGGTTGTTGCGCCTAATGATCGTATGAGCTATGTAAATATGTTAAAAATGAGACAAAACCTTCGACTAACGGTTTAGCCTACAGCCAATTAGGTCTATTTATCATGATTTGATATTCTCGAAGTATAGTGAACAAAATTGAATGCCCTCTCACACAATGTATGATTCAGTAATAGAAACCTCTGGTCTTGCCTTATTCTAAACATTTCCCTTAAGTTCTAGGTACCTCTCCATAATACATCTAACGATACTGAACCGGTCCACACATTTGTGCTTCCTTTAACAAATGTATAGCTAGGAGGATCATGATGTCGAAGAATGCTGTGGGAATGTCATCTCCAACTTACACAGTGTTAGAATTATTGTTTTCTCTAATGATTCTAACAAATTCACCCGAATTCCTTAGTAGTTAATTCCTTGAAAAACTATAACATCATAAACTACGTCGTAAATTTGGCTATTGAGAAAACTACAAATGATGACAAGCAAAATACGTTGAAGCAAGACATGACTGTCGTGGCTCTTTTAACCCCTTAAACTTGCTTTGTCCACACCTAGATAAGATGCTATATTCGAAGCATATCCGTTTGGCAGTTTCACACCTTTGATCACATTGCATACCTCCCTCATCTACCGAGATGATAGTATATATGTAGTGGTAGCTTAAACGTTTGGCTACCCCAGTATTGCAAATGCAACTTAAGGCAAACACCCATTACTTAGAAGGTTAGTCTTCCCTTTTCTATGTCTTTTGACTTACCCTTCAGGCTGAAGATATTTCGATTAGATTGTCACATATGTTCTTCTTGATGTGCATCATATTGAGATTGTGGTCGATATGAAGTTCTTGCTAATATGGCAATCTAAACAACATTTTTCTTACACCAATTTTGCTGTCTTTGTTTTGCTACCGACCAAGCCTCCCTACTTAGTCCCAAGTTCAATGTACTCGTATTGACTCAACTGCAACATAATTTCATTGCCGTGAAATCCCTCGATGAAGGCCTTGTCTTCACAATACCATCAAAGTTTGTACTGTTGCAGTGCCAACAGTACCTTAATGGCAAAAACCGTTCATGGCCTACATAATGGAACTTACTGTTTGCATGTTCACCTATGCAATCTAAATTGCATATGGGGCATGCCTTATACTCTTTGGTCGTCTAGTCGGAAATATGACCATATGCGAGGAATCATTTATTGTCTAAGCAATCAGCATGCAGTCAAAATGTTCGACCGTCCATGACGTCTAATTTTCTCATACCTTTTATTCACAATTCTTCCAACTCATCCATAAGAGGTTGCAAGTAAACATCAACATCTTTACTAGGTGATCTAGGTCCTGGTATTAAAAGTGACATCATCAAATATGCATCCTTCATACACCTCTAGGGTGGAACATTATATACAAATAAAATAACTGGCTATACATTATATGTTGTGCTCATGTTAACGTAAAGCTTAAACACATCAGTAGTAAGCCCCAATCTCACACTTCAAGGATCTACATTGAACCGTGGATATTTAGCATCCAGTCCCTTCCACTTATCAAAATCTACGTGGTGCCTTAGCATGCCTTCCTAGCTGACATACTTTTTCTTGTGCCATCTCATCTTCAACGCCTTCTGCCTACACATGAATAACCATTGCAACCTCGGCATTAGTGGAAAATGACAGACAACCTTAACTAGTACGGTCTTATTTTTCTTAGAATGAGATTTCCATATCCCTTGACTACAAACCAGGTAGCTATCGAGGTTTTAAAACTCTTTTCGGAATAGTACGCTGTCATTAATATGAGCATGGATTATGTTTGCATTTATACTTAATTATCTAAGTATTTTCCACACTTCGTAGTATGATGACGGTAACGTATTGCCTTCTAGTAACAAACTCTTTACAAAGGTGAGCCAATTGTTCAAAGATTTCATGGATTGTTTGCCATCGACTTTCATATTCATCATCTTAAGTACTGTAGACAATATTAAAAACTTAGAAAAGCTCGGATACACCGGCCTCTTTGCACTTTCAAACATCCTCATCCATTGGTTATCATCATCACCACTACCTTCATCCCTACCACTTGTGTTATCCCCCTCAAAATCGCTTACATTAGCGACCAATTCCTCTAAAAACCGGTGATCAACTGGATCTTTGAATAATTGATACTCATTGGGAATGCTCCTTTTTGCCACCGTCCACATCATCATGCAACTCATCTTCATCGTCCATTCCAATAGACTCCTTATCGTCATAAACCTACCTCAAGTATGACCAAGCCATTCCTCTTGACATGAGATGATATTCAACGATATAAATAGAGTGCCACAATCCATTGAGACAATCCCTACACGAGCATCTTACGGGTCCATCTACCCTTTCATGGTTGACACTGTTTGTAAAAAACTTACTAACCCATTTCTATATTTCTCCGTTCTTAGATCGCACGTTATGTGCCAATTTTGTTTAGACATCTTATCCTAAAATTTAAAAAATGACATCCTTATTTTGTAAGTTATTTTGAAATATTTCCTATTCATCTATGTTTTCAGTTTTTATGACAATGCAAACATGTCTTAAATATATCCATTCGACACATTAAGTTTAAGTACTAGTTTTGCATAATAAATTTATTTTTTTTACACATGCAACTTTTATAAGATATATACATACGTTTACATATAAAAATAATGTCATTTACAACGTACTAAAGCTAACACAATCATGATATATATTTAATCGTATATATAACATATTAATTTATTAATACCTAAATAAATAATTTATTAAGCTATTAACAAAAATAATAACATAAATATAATTTTAACAAACATTTGAAAAATATACTTCATAATATATTTACTTATATATATATATATATATAACATATGATAATTATTAATACTTAAGTAAATATTTTACTAAACTATTAACTACCATAGTAATATAAATATATCATTTCAACAAACATTTAAAATATATACTAATATTTTATAAAAATCTATATAATAAGATAAAATTTAAAATATTAAAATGAATAACTATTTTGATAAAGATGATTCCACGTTTTAACTTCTTCTTCTTCTTCTTTTTTGCCTCTTACACTTTAACTTCAAATATCTACAAAAATAAATAAATAAAAAATAATTAGACATTTAGGAAAAAAATGAAAAGAGTGCAAGAAGGGAGATGCAGACGACGTACCCGCGATGAATGAGACTAGAGCGAGAGAGAAGTGAGATTAGTAGCAAGTACATATAGTAGGAGCTTGAGACGTGAATCGCCTCAATTGATGTTATACCACGGGTCTGTTTTTTTTTTTTTTTTTTGTCCTACCATATGTATATCAGGTCTGATATACATATACATCAGTTTTCTTTTAGTTGTTTGCTATATACGTGGGCCCCACTTGCATGCTAGAGACGATTTTAATCTCAATGTGCCATTCTTGAGGTGATCTTCACCTCAATTTTTTTCAAGAAGTGACGATCGTCTCCTCCCCTCGCTGTGTATCAGAAATTTTTACTAGTGAATTAACACGAAGTTAATAAAAAAAAAATATATATATATATATAACTAATAATGAAACTGGTAACTGAGTTAATATATATAAAAAAAAAAGGCTAGAAAGTTGGATTAGTTCATAATAATATAAGATACTTAGAAACTACTTCTTATACTTAATGCGTATGGCCCTATAGGTTTCTCCAACGATCCTAAGCTACCACTACAGTATTTTGATTAGCTATTGCTTGATCAAGGTGAGTGGGTTTTGTATTAAATATACCGAGCTACCTATTTTAAATCAAGTTATTAATGAATTTTAAATCAAGTATTATATTATATTTATGCTTCGGTTACTTGGAAAGATAAAAATATTCTTGTACAAATAATTTAAAATATTTAATTAATATGGATTAAAAAAGTTAATATTTACAAAAAAAAAAGTTAATGGTAAAAATGATACGTATGTATTATATGAAAATAAAAAAAAAAGAAAGAGAAAAAAAATCTTCAAATGAAGTTATTAAATACATTCATAATATTATAATATATTATGCTTTTATTGCCCGGAGAGAAAACAATATTCTTGTATAAGCCTCCTAAATCTAATATGGATTATCCCCAAAAAAAAAACTAATAATCCTCAATTAATTAATAAATAACGTAAGAAGCACGAAACAAGCTTTAATATGCTTCGCTATTAAATCTTGAGATAATTCGCAAGCCTCAAGTTTACATGTTTCACATCAACAACTTTACGAAATTGGGACAAATTGACAAAAGCTAACCATATCCATTACCGCTAAGGGAAAAAAAATTAAAGCTACCCATACTCGGTACCCCTCACTTAGTGGTGGTTGCTTACACCTCCATATAGGGTATTCTATCTTTCAGGTACCATCATCTACATCACGGCTAGAAGACTTACTTGGGTAAGACTTGCTCCTTTTGGTTGGGATGGGTAAAGAGAAAAAATGGATGACATAAGAGACCCACCCTCTTAAGTTATGTTTTTGTAGTAGGATGACTTTTGTTTTAGTTATTTTGAAGACTCTTTCAGATTAAGCACCTTCAAACTAAATGTTGTAAACTTTTTAACTTATTTAAACTTTTGACATCCAAGTACTACCGTTTGAATTTACTATTGTAGTATATCTTCGACTCTTCATAAGTTTTCAACAAGAATTAAGACATCTAAGAGTGAGACCTCTTTCCTCAAGTGAGTTTATGGTGGGTTGTCACAATTAAGGTACTTGGTAAGGTGTGACAAGTACTCCTTAAGTGTCTTAGGCTAGATACCACCCAGTCTAGTTTCTTCTTCTTCTTTTTGTTGTCAAGTAGTCGAGAAAAGTAGTATAATAAGTCTATTGACAAGTAGTAGAATAGTGCCCATTAAGAAGTAGTACTAAGCTTAAAAAAGCTCTAGCCTATTTCAACATCATCAACTGCTATACAGGAGCTTTATTGCTATAGACAAGATGACTTTAAAAAAGGGCCTCATAAATCTAAAGAGGTCAAAAGACATCGCCATTAAAATCTTTTTGCATTATTGCCACTTAGTGAAGGCATTATCTCTTAAATGCATAGAGGATTTAATTTTGTATCTAAGTGCATAGAGACTTTAATAGTCCCTTAGACATGACAGTTTAATGAACCCCATATCTAAGAAACAGGATATGAACAAGAAAAGTTGGAAAAAAAAAAAATTTCTTCATTGATCAATTTTGTTTGATTACAACACTATTAATAGAACAACGTAAAACATATAATAATGTTGACCAATAAACTATTTCAAGGGTGAAATTTGAGCCTCTCTCTATATATATTGTAGCTCCCTAAATTTAAGGTTCTTTACAACCCATCACATATCTAGATCATATATGGACATGCAAAGGCTTAGAAATCTACTGTAACTGTAATAAATACATTAAATACTCCAAAGTCACTCATGTATCGATGACTCAAAAACTCATAGGTCCACTTACTTGTAACCATAATTAGTCACAAAAGTATCTACTTATATTCTTTAAGAATTTAACTAAATTTTCTATACTATATAAGTTATTATTACAAAATATTTTTTTCAATAAACACTAAGCATCTACTCAGACTAACTACTTTAATTTTTCCACAATCTCTAATTATTTGGAGGGTTTTCATTACTAGCGATATTCCTACCCGCTATTCGTAAAACACCTTGTGATATAATGGTTTACACGCCCATCACCTATGCTTGAAAAAGAAAAAAGTGGGCTGGAGCCTAATATGGTATATCACAAACATATGCACATGATTTACACATGCACATTCATGTACAAACCTAATACGAATGCAACAACCAATGTTTTATTGTCTTTGATTTAAGCCTAGCAAACAACATACAGATAACTCAATATCTTGCCACACGTAAATATAATAATATACATATATGCGATGTGGGGTAATCCCGAGCATCTAAGAGTCCAAACACATGGATATTGAGTACTTCCCAGTATTCTTGAAACAAAACACCTAGATCTACTCAAATCATTTTCATGTGTAACTCCACTTTTGAATAATGCCACACATGGATCATGGGGTTGTTGCGATATTAACGTGAATACTCTTTACCTATTATCAACAGCCACGCATAAGCAATAAATACGTTTATTTAACCGAATAGTTAATTAATTCATTTAACATTCTATTTTACACAAGCACAAGCATAAGTAACAAGTAAGATATATACATACCTGAAAGTCGTTCCATTTTGAAACAATATATACTACCTGAGTTACATATACATAAGTTGTTTAGAAACTTTTATATGTCTAATTTAACTCTATTATATTCCTATCACTGTCGTTCCTACTCCATTACTACATACGTTCTTAAGACCTTAAAGTATACTTAAATCATAAAGAAAATAGTTTAATGAACCCTAATCACCTTTAGACAAGGAAATGATGAACTTGAAGGTGTTATAATGTGCAAAAACTAATGTGTAAGTGGTTATATGGTTGGGTATCACTTAGACAAAGAAAATAGGTCATAAAAAGGTCTATGGGGGTGTACATGAGTAAAACACAGAGGGTACATAGGGAAACACGACCTTATGTTTCTCCTTGTGTTCTCTTCCAGATAAAGTTTCATAAAGTTACAGAGAGGAACATAGGCAAGAACATGGGACCATGTATATGCCGTGTTCTTTGATAGTCTCCTATCGTGAAAATTACAGAGATAAATATGGCTTAACACATGTAGTCATGTACTAGCCATGTTTTCTAGAAAAACACGAATTTTACACTCAAAGAGGTATACAATTAACTACATGATGGTGTATCAAGCTGTGTACTTCTGTAAATCCTCTTTTTTGTGAAAATTTTCATATTTGTAAACTTAACATCACTCTAAACATTTCCTTAACCACATTCTCAACCCCAAAATCATTTTAACACTCACGATACTCTTCCGAACATATCCAACACTTATAAATAAAATAAACCAACAAAATTACATTATCTTTTGATTTCCTTCTATGATCTTCACAAATTCTCAATGCTTAATTTGTAACAACCTTTTCTTCTTGTAGTTCTTCTAACACATTCCTTCATAGTTTTTCATTTCTATTGTATGGTTAGTCTATCTACATTACCTTCCTAGTATCATCCAATCTTTTGTTCCTCCAAAACTTTAGTTTTTATTACTTAATGATTTTTCCCAAAATCTCTCTCCTAAAACATTGTGTGTTCGTTGTAAGGGATTGATATCAACACAAAATCTCAAGAGTTAGACTATTCAAATTGTTATCTTGTTGGTTGCGGTAAGGAATATAGTGTAGTATTAATTTACTACCATCATTGTTTTGGAAAAACTTCAAAATTGGTAGCCATTGAGAGGAAGGAAGGAGGTTTTCTATAGGGATTGGATGAGGAATAAAAGAGTTTTTGAGAACAGTTAAAAAAATTATCTGATGAACCAACATATTTTATAAAATTTTGGGTATTTCGTGTATATATATTATGACACAAAAAGAGAAGCAACGATCAAGAGAAATGTAAAAAACAACACAAAATTAAAAAAAAAAAAAAAAAAGAGGAGGCAAGTAGTGGGTTATCACATTAGAGAACATTATTCCATACATGTAGACAATTTCAAAAAACCTAAGAGGTAGATTCATGCTTTTTAAGTTAAAAAGGGGTTATTCATACATTTGACCAATATTATTAGAGTTGCTAGCATAATCGAGAAAAGGAAATTAATTCATATATATTTTTAATAAAATTACAAAAATGTTATTGGGATGAAAATAATTCTAGAATTAGGCAAGTTAACCTCGTCTCTTGAAAAGACGAGGTCACAAGTGATTGACTTCGTCTCTTCAAGAGAAAAGGTTATTGTATTTTGCAAGAGACGAGGTTCATTATATCTTTACTTCTTTAAAAGATGGGGTTGATGTAAACACAATAATCTCGTCTCTTCAAAAGGTAAGGTTAACAACTTACAACTTTATCTCTTTAACAAACGGGATTAAGTTGCTTAATTTTAGAATTTTTCTTACTTTGTGAGATTTGTATATATATATATATATATATATTTTTTTTTAAAATGACCAATTTTTTTCCTTAATCCAGCATAATCATCAAGATGTAGACAACTCATTTTACTCACTCGTGAAGGTATTTCACAGGTTGCTTAAAGAAATAAGTTATTCCACCAGGCAACTCTCCTCTCTCTAAAATTTATTGGCCAAATGTATGATGTCGTTAGACAATGTTTATTTTATGGTTGTCCATTGCTTGTTTAAGAACTAAACTGGCCCCACTATGACTTGATGCGGACGTTACTTCGTTTCTATAAATTTTTATTAAATTTTAATGTACTATAATTTATTTTCATATTTAAATAATTTTGAAATAAAAATATTAAAAAATAATTTAAAGATAATAATAACATGAAACTCGCAAAAATTTTAAAATTTTATTACAAAACTTTCATGAAGAAACTTATCCATGAATTAGATAGTTTAGAAAGAGCAACATGATCATGATGACATGGCATATAGGTAATTTCTTAAACACTTTATGGATAAAGTTGCTTAATACATTCTTAATAGTGATTGTGCAGAAGGGTGCAATGAATTGAAATACGTGTAATAGAAATTTAAAAGCAAGCAAATGCAGATCATAGCCAACACAAATATGAATGAATTTCATATTTATCGGAATAGGATCAACTATATGTACATGTGATAGATGATTATCAATATGCTTTAATACAAGATCGAAGAAGGAAGTAGTTTTTAAAATAATTATAATTGATCACATGTTAAAAAATCATTAATAACTACTCATCAATGGTATATTATTTGTATTATATAATATCCATTGAATCCTTTTTTATGGGAGGTGGTGCCACTTTTATTCTCTCACCCATAATCTTCAAATCAAGTTATTAAATACACTCATAATATTATAATCATATATTGGCTTCTGTTGTCCGGAGAGAAAAATATTCTCGTACAAGCTAACGTAATATATTTATCTAATATAGATTATCCCCCCAAAAAATAATTAATTAATAATGTAAGAAGTATGAAACAAGCTTTAACATGCTTCGCCACTAAATCGTGTGAGAATTCGCGGGGCCTCAAGTTTAGATGTCCGACGGCAACAAATTTAAGAAATTTAGACAAAGTGACAAAAGCTAACCATATCCATTACTGTTAAAGGATAAAGCTACCTATATTCACCAGCGGTGGTGAATATACACCTCCAAAGGACATTCCATCCTTCAGGTACTATCATCCAGAGCGCAGCTAGAAGACTTGCTCGGTAGGATTCGCTCCTTTTGACTGGGATGGGTAAAGAGAAAAAATTGGATGGCATAGGAGAGCCTTCCCTTTTAAATTATATATGCTTCTGCAGCACGATGACTTTTATTTTAGTTACTTTGGAGACTCCTTCAGTTTAAGTGCCTCCAAACCAAGCGTTGTGGACCTTGTTTAATTTATTTTAAACTTTTGACATTCAATACTTCCTCTTGAGTTTACTAGTGTAGAGTATCTCAGACTCTTCATAAGTTTTCGACAAGAATTGGAACATCTACGAGTGAGAGCCTTTTTCCCAAAAGAACTTGTAGCAGTTGTTACATTTAAGACACCTGATAGGGCGTGACAAGTACTCCTAAAGTATGTTAGGCTATATACTATCCCTGCCTAGTTGCTTCTCCTTCTTCTATTGACAAGTAGTAGGAAACAAACCCATTAACAAGTATTACTAAGCTTAAGGACACTCTAACACATTTCAACATCATTAACTGCTTTATAAAAGCTTTATTACTATACGAGATGACTTTAAAAAGGAGCCTCGTATATCAAGGAGGTCAAAATGATATCATTAGAAGAATCTTTTAGCATTGTTGCTACTTAGAGCATCCACATCCATGAGATCCTTCACAAAGTTCTTAAAGTATTACATCAACATATAAAGAAACTTTTCTTTCAAAAGATCTTATCATTTCATCCGTATGGTCCTTTATATGAGTTTATTCATTTCTTTTTATACTTTTATGGGTCCTAATTTTGCACAATACCTTATTTTTATAAAATAATAATAAAATATTTCAAAAAAACTTACTTTTTTGGGATCCTTTCATAGATAGCCTCAAAAAGTTGAAGGAATCCTCTATATTTATGACGGTCTTAAAAAGTGAGGTCCTTCCCCTGGGACCTTGGTGCCAAGGACTTTAGATGTGGATGCTCTTAGTGAAAACATTATCTCCTAAGAGCATATACATCTGATGGGTCATTCATAAGGTCTTTAAGATGTCGCATCATCATTTTAAGGAACTTTATTCTTGAAAGAACTCATCACTTTATTTGTAGGGTTTTTCATTTGGGTTCTTTTACATGTTTTTATACTTTTGTAAGTTCTATTTATTTTATACAATACCTTATTTTTATAAAATAATAGTAACATATTAGGAAGGAACCCACTGTTTGAAGTCATTCGCAAAGAATCCCAAAATGTTAAAAGAACTTCCTATATCCATAAGAAACTCAAAAATTAAGGTATTTGATACGGAGAATTATATCAAAAACCTAGGATGTGAATGCTCTAAGTGTGTAGAGGCTATGATAGCCCCTTAAACTATCGACAATCTAACTAACCCCATACTGTGCAACAAAATATGGACAAGAAAAATTGAAAAAACAAAAAATTTCTTCATCAATCCCTTTTGTTTTATTACCGCACACTTTTAATAGAACAACGTAAAATAGATAATGGTAACCAGTAAATTATGTCAAGGGTAAAATTCTGAGTGTGATATATATATAATATGGCATAAATGGAGAATCAGTGATCAAGAGAAACGTAAAAAACAACACAAAATTACAAAAGAAAAAAAAAAAAAAGAAAAGAGGAGGCAGATAGAGCACATGAGTTGTCACATTAGAGAACATTATTCCATACATGTATACAAATTCAGGAAAAAAAAAAAGAGGTAGATTCATTCTTTATAATTTAAAAGGGTTTATTCATATAATATAGCAACTTTATCAGAATTGCTAGCATAAGCATGAAGACAAAAGAAACTCATTTCACCAATACATGGAGTTGTTTCACAGATTGCTTAAGCAGATAAAGTTGTTCTGACAAACAACTCTTCTCCCTCTGACATTTATTGGCTAAATATTTGATATTGTCACACAATGTTTATTTTATGGCTGTCCATTGCTTTTTGAAAAATGGCCCTACTGTGATTGATGTGGATGTTACTTCTTTTATTTTCATTTTTTTCCTTATAATTTTTTTTAATTTTAATGTATTTTAATTTATTTCCATATTCAAATAATTTTAAAATAAAAATATTAAAAAAAATTTTAAAAGATCATAATAATATGAAACTTGCAAAAGTTTTAAAAAATTATAAAGAAACTTTCCTTTAGAAACTTATGCATCAATAAGATAATTTTTAAAAGAAGTAACATGATGATGACGCACGTGAAACAACTACTTAAATAGTTTAAGATAAACTTGCTCTCGATTGAAAGACGTGATAGAAATTTAAAAGCTGAAGGCACAGCTCTCAGGGGACTCGTGTTTCGTGATAAGCCTAATACTTGTGATTATTAGTCTGTTGTGAGAACCGGCGGACCAAAAAATTAAAAAAGGTTTTCTTGTCCTGATTCGTCCATTGTTCTCATGTGAAATATTGAAAAAAGGAAAAAAAAATAATTACTTAAGCTCGAGTAAAAAAAAAAAAAATTGATTAAAAAATATTGAAAAAAATTTGTTGTTAATAATCTGACACCTTTAAATTTTATGTAATTAATTAAAAAATAGATGAAATTTTAAATACTAAAGGGAGCATTTATTCATATTATTATTTTCTTTTTCATGATGTTACTAAAAAGTACATACGGTATAGTGTATAGCTGAGGTGTAAACCACATCTACTTCTTGTAAAAACAAAAACAAGTCATTAAAGAATTATCTACGTACGTAGGGCTCTAGGTTCAGTTCATGCATTCAACCTTAAACCCATTCGTTGATTACTGTGTTAGAAAATATTAAATTACACCATCCAATAGCACAAAAAAGTATCATTTTATAGACTTGTTTAGTTGGTAATTAAGCTTTCTGTAGGGTCAACAAGAAATTCCTAAAGAAAGACTTTGGAATATTAAAGTTACTTATTGAATTTGCAGTGGACAGGTAAATCGAGAGCATGCATTACATTAATTTATTCCATATTAGCGTTCCCACATGCTCAACAATTTCACTTACCTAGTGTTTTTTTCGGTATATATATGTAACCACTTTTCCCACATTCGATCAAAATATGTGGCCATAATAAGTATTTAGGTTAAAAGAGAAGGTGCTGCTGGACCTCCGGACTTCGAGAGTTCCCTAGTAAGGTTGTGTCATATGCATGCTGGTAATTTTGATGAATTATGTTTTCCTGTAATATTAGGTTGTCTGGTATTATTTCTTTTACTATTCAACAACAATTGCTGAAATTAAATTCTTTTTCCCCCGAAATTTTTGTTTTTCAGAATCAGAGCACACATTTAGGGAAAGAACATGTCAGCTAACAATGTCGGCAAGACAGAGCACGCCGTGGAGTTAGTTTTCTTGATCCTTCACAAATTTTAAGTTACTCATCATGTTTTTCAAGTTTCCCTGGTTTACATTTTCTTTCTCTCTTTCTTTCTTTTCTTTTTCTTCTTTTTTTTTTTCTTTTTAAACAACTGTTTATAGTTAGTTTCTTGTGATACCAATCCATGAGATTTCAATATTAATTAGGTCCAGTTAGTAATGATATAAGGAAGGGGCGAGAGTCGGTACTAAAATGCACGAACGAAATCGAGTACAACTGATAGGGTTTCACAAACGGAATTAAGACATAGAAATAATTTGCACTAACAGGATTAGTCCTTACTGGGATGTGGATCCGACTAGGTGTGTTGAGATGTTCCGGAGGGCTTGGAATGAGTGGATTGGGGTGAAAAAGTTGATACCTTTGCCTAGGGTTTGTTCTAAACCTGTAGCTGAACAAAAGTGGAAGCCTCCTTTGAATGGAATGTTGAAGATAAACGTGGATGGAGCTTGGTCAAAGGATGATTGTTCGGGTGGACTTGGGGGTGTTGATCGAAATGGGTTGGGCCAGGTGTTATGTGGATTTGCTCAAAAGGCTCATGGGCTTAATGCTGAGAATTTAGAGTATTCGGCAATTAAAAAAGGCTTGGAGTTGGCCCGATCACATGGATGGAGGAATTTTTCTGTGGAATCTGGTGCTTCTAATGTTGTAAAGGCAATTAATTCGGACGTGTTTGTAGTAGATTGGAGCAATAGAGGCTTAGTGGAAGAGATAAAACAGGAGCTGTCTTCTTTGGATTCTCTTTCTATCGTAAATATTAGTCGAAAGACAAATAGAATTGCTCATTGGGTAACCCTTTTTTCACAAGAGGGATTTGTTCTGTGGATTGATGGTTAAACGCTCCATCCGCTCTCCTTAGACTGCTTAGGAAGGAGGGTTGCTTTGTTCTTTGTCCTGTTTTTGAGTCTTTTGCTTGTTTTCCGTTTGGTTAATGTTAATGAATATTTGCTTTGGCCAGAAAAATAAAAAATAATGATTAGTCCTTATTCCTGAGTTATATGATATTTACAGTGAAATTAGACAATGAAAGCAAGATGTATGGATAAGGTGTATAAGTTGTGTACAGGAAATGTATGTGGATGGTTTTGTGTAGGTATATGTATGGATATGGATTGCTAACTCAAAGTATATAGGTAAGTATGTGGGTATGCATGTAGGTGGAGCTGGTAATGGATTAGCAGTTTATGTTAGTGTTTCTATATCGTTTCAAATTTATGTTAATATTAAAAATACATGAAATTGAATGAAGATTATAAATAAATAATTTATAATATAATTGTATTTCTATCTCTGTGTCATGTTGAATTTTGTTTTTTCCCCCACCCCCCCCCCCCCCCCCCCCCCCCCCCCCCCCCCCCCCCCCCCCCCCCCTCATGCTTTCAGCCACCACTTCTTCGCAAGACTTGTTTTAACCTAGTGAGATTAACAGTAGTAACATGACATCATAGATTCTAATTATAAATTTTAAAAGTTTATTATTATGGCGGGGTACATTTTATGAACATCCACCGACTTTAGAACGTATTAGAATGCTATCTTATGCATCTTATATGTTTTAAGCTCTAGTAAACCTCATGATTTCTCAATTTATACACGAACCTCACTCTAGGTCTAGTTATTTCATTGATCATTTTGATATCACATTTTTATTATTTTTAAATAGATGTTTGTCAAGAATAATATACCGATAAAAAACTGATAATTTTACTTATAAATTGATTAAACAAATACAATACATATGTGATGCGGATAAATTGTAGATGCAGATCTGATACAGATATGATACGAATAAAAATCCAACAATCCAAACAAATCCTAAATTGACAAATATAATGGAAATTTAAGAATTATTCGTCGTAATTTTTGTTTCAAAGTGATATTAACTTATAGTTTCAATGACTCATGCTTTTAGACATGAGTCATTGGCAATATCTATACTCAAACGAACTGGAAAAAATTCATAGGTTCCATAAAGTATCCACAACATAAATTAGTCATATGGTAATATCTAATCTAAAATATTTCTAGCCCTTTACCTACATAGTAAAATATAAGGTATGAATTGATGTAAATATCCTACTAAAAGATTTCATGGATTTATTCAGTTGGATTCAAGGATCGATAAGATTGAACACATTTGGAATAGTTAAGTTCTATTCCTCATTGAGCTAAACCATTGAATTGAAATGCATCAATATAGGGTCTTAAATCAAACCACTTCAAATGTGGCTCAATTTGGTTTGGTTCAGCTCTATGCGCTTTTAAAATTACCTTATTTTATTTGATAATATTAGTATATTATTAAGAGTTTTCAAATTAAGAAAAATTATGCAATAATCAAAGCCATATAATATTATATCAAGATTACATTACAACCTTAGTTGATAATAATGGTGCATGAATATGTAAGAGAGATTTGTGGAGGCTAAGAATAAGATGAAAGTACTTAAATGAAAAGTTAAATGGGAGGGAGTAGAATGAAAAGTAATGGGATTTAAAACTAAACAATGACCCTATATTTTTATCTTTCAATAGAAAGCAATTTAGATCAATTTCAAGTTGTTCCTTTAGTTCAACTATTGAATTGGATCATAAACTATTTGAACCCTCTTATAACCAAACTATAAGCCAAACCCAAATATGAAAGAACTCTATATTATGGTTTTAGATCGATTTGGTTCAACTTTTAGTTAGTTTCATGGAAAGGTTTATATACTATGAGTCAACAATCAAGAGATAAAAAAAAGTTAAGATGCAGTCAAATAAGTGTATAAAGGACTCAGAAGTGAGTAGCATTGATAAGACAAATCATCAGACCAAACTAGGGTCAACGCCCAGTATCAAGTAGCTCTTTATGGCTGAGAAACCTTCCATTTCCCATGTTACGTTACTTCAGTTTTTTCTCATTTAGAGTCTTTTAGTTATCTTAGGCCTTTTTATATTTTCTTGTGTTTCTTTTATATTTTTGCTTTCATTTTTTTTTCTTTAATTATTTTAGCCTCTGTCTTAATTAGCTTATATTCTTTGTCTTTTAGCCATCTAGGGTTTTATGGGGAAAGCTGAGTTATTTTGACTCTCGTGCCTCATCTTAGTAAACTATTTAACAATTTTTATTTGAATTAATATGTCATATTGGATTCTCTATACATCAATAATTGTATATATGTGTATATAATTTTTTAAGTGAAAACCTTTATTTATTCAAGACTTATATTAATTATTACTTATAATAGTTGGAATTGCAGATATCTAAACTTTTTACTTTATTAAGGTGAAAATTATTGTACTACTAGGCTAATTCAAGTGACAATTATACAAATGGCTACACTACCAAAAGTGTGACACCTAAGGCAATGGTTTGTATAAATTGTTGCATTTTATTAAAAAAGTTATCGTCATATTTGTTGCTTTCTTGTTGCATTAAGTTCGTTATAGCAACATTCTTTTTAGTATTGCTTAAAAGTGTTACATTTAATCAAATTTTTAAGCAACATTCAAAATTTTAATTTGCAATTGTATTGTATAGGCAACATGTATTTAAGGTGTTGCAAAATTGGTGTTGCCTTAGGCTCTTTTTGGTATAGTGGGATAACATAATTGCTTTTAATGATAATGGATCATTTGACTGTAGAACTAGGATTATAAACTTTCTGAAAAAAAAAATAATGATATTATTAGAACTTACATCATTTCACTTCTTAGCAAGTTCTTTCAAGACACCAATTAACTTTTTGCTTCTAGTAACTGAAATATCAAATATAAAGTAAAAAAATGAAATAGGATTCCGTAGAACTTATAATTTATGTTTTTTTTTTTAATTATAATTTTTGTTGTCAAGGTTGCAATCATGCTGCAAAGGAATTGTAATCTTATTCTTAACAAATTGAATATGTCCTTAATGTCTAATTTCTTATTAACTAGTGATAGCACATTCTTTAACCATAAAGACCTATCATTAACCAATGTTTTTCTTTGGGTGTTGATTATGTTTTATGCAGTATCGAGGTTCAGCATTTTAAATATAGGGAGAAGTTCTCTGTCCGTCAATTCTTCAAAATGCATCCTAGGATTGAAAGGAATCTGCCCGTTTCGTTGATTTTAGTGTCTATTTCACTGGATCCGTTGTTCTTTTATATTTCTGTCGTGAATAATAATTTGAACTGCCTCGGGTATGACAATAATTTGAGAATAGTCCTCGTCGTCTTGCGCTCATTTGTCGATGGAGTTATCTTATTATGGTTTCATAAGGTGGCTTCTCTTTATAAAAGACGATTTCGAAGAATATTTTCTTGGGCGATTGCCATTCTTGCAGTTCTGCCACTGCCTCAGGTATGTGAATTTTACATTGTAGCTAGTCAAATTAACTCACTCCAATCAATATACTTTCACCTAGATTTATGTTAAACCATGCGGAGCACTACTGTGCTAGCACAATACTATAAACAAAGTTTAATCACCAAAAAAAAAAAAAAAAGAAAAAATTGTAGCAAAGGATAAAAATAAAAGTTACAAGTCAGCTCGCAAGTTTTAGGTGAAGATCACTTTTCAGCTTAAAATTCTTATGAAAAGCTTGTTAGTATTGTATCTTCACGATTTTTTAAAACCTAAAGTATTTATAATCTATTTTTTCAACGGTAATAATAATATAAATCCCAATCTTGTCTTGAACATTGGAAACTTCCTGATATTGTGCTCGGTTTTGCTTGAGTTTATCTTCAATTTAACTTGAAAAATCAAATTTTGACTTGGTAATCTTCTCTTTCACTTGTCTTGCTAGAGTTTGATGGTTTCTTAATATTTTCCACCAAAGCTTATCAAGAAAAATAGTGATGAAATCTGATCAATTTGCTTGGACATGGTAACTGATGTATCCTTTATATTTAGGAAAATATCTTCCACTCAAATGTTGATTAAGTTTTTCAGCTTTTCTCTTGTGATAACCTTTACAAATATGATCAAAATATCTAGAATATCTCCAAATTTTGTATGAAAAAAATCCTTAATCTCGAACATAAACTAAATCAAATAAACAAATTTGCAATAAGATAACTAAAAGAAACAAAATTAAACAAGCTGCAACTTGAATAAATCATGTGATCCCCCTGGATATTTGTCCAATTTTTAGTAAAACATGATGAATATATTACCAAATATATTTGTCCTTGGAGTTGGGCCTTCAATGAATCGGAAAAAACTTCGTTTGAATCGATTTTCATGCATTTTGTACATTTTTGTATCACTCTAGACTTATGCAGCTTATCGCGATGAGGTTTGCTTTAGTTTTCACTCTGCTTAAAGTTCTTTTAGACAAGGTTCTGAGGATCACTCTAAGGTGTGCTCTACTATTCGCAGCTTTATAAAAACTCTCAATTTGACCTCTTATATTTAGTCTATCTTTGCTTCAATCTTTTCTAAAATCATCTTAAACCAACCATATTATTCTAAATTCACTTCACACTCAATTTGCATACTCATAGACAATATTAGTAATCACTAATACATATTTTGTTAACATCAAAATCAAACTAGGAGATTTAACACTTACAAGTTCTAACATTTAGCATGTGACTTGATATCCCACTTGTATAACTTTCAGGTTATAGTTTTTGTTGTATCATGGCGGCTGCTCACAGTGAAATTACTCAAGTTCATCGTCCTTATCCAATTTGTTCCAAGGGTCCACCTCATCATACCATTTTATCAATATGCAAGAAAACGTTCCTATAAAACCATAAATTTGTGGGCTGCAGCTGCATTTTATCTTTTCATGTTTGTACTTGCCAGTAATGTAAGTCATACTCATAAAACTTCTAATCAATTTATATAATTATTACTGCCATTGTGAGTTTCCTTTGAAAATATAAAGCAATAGCTTGCAATATCCCTAATACATTACTGATTTATGTAAACTTAATCGAAGGTTCTTGGAGCATTTTGGTATCTACGTGCGATAGAGAGAAATATGGATTGTTGGAAAAAAGCTTGCAAAACCCGTGGTTTATGTGGTGTTTCTTCATTATATTGTGTTGATAGTTCGAGTAAGAATGGATATTTGGAGGAATTTTGCTCAACACCACCTGCTACAAATTCAACATTCTTTGATCATGGCATCTATCTTGATGCGTTTCAAAGAGATATCATGGGTAGCCACACCAACTTTATTGATAAGCTATTCTATTGTATCTGGTGGGGCTTGCAAAGCTTAAGGTCAGTAGATATATTTTTGAATTTTGATATGCATCAATGTCTTATATCTTGTCATGTAGGACCAACTAATTTTAATGCATTGATGTGTGATGCTTGTGTAAGTTATAGTTTTTATAAAAAATGCTACTAAAAGACATCTTAGTTAGACATCCTCAATAAGAGGTGAAGCTAATGCTATATTTACTAATCCAAAGTAATATGAAACATGGTATGTATGTCAACACTAAGGGTAAATTACATAGAAATGTATTAATATTTGGAGGCAAGTTCATTTGAGGTATCAATATTTAGACTGGTTAAAATAAGGAATCAACGATTCGAAAAGTGAATCAAATAAAGTATCAATGTTTTAATGTTTATTTGAGTTATTAACTTTTGGATTAGTTTTCAATTAACTTCTATAATTTTCCTCAATAGTCAATTATGAATATATTATTTCACTTATTTTATGAAATGTTTTTTAATCACTTGAAATGTTGATATATTAAATAAATTTATTAATAGCTTAAATGAACTTATCATAAAATGTTGATACCTATTGATGCAATTTACCTCCTATGAATAAGATCAAATATTATACTGTGGGTTGGAATCTCATAGAATAGTTTACCTTAATATTTTCCATCAAAACACCGTATCTAAATTTGTCCTATTGTGTAAAAGTTTATGAAAATATAGCTACAACATAGATATGTGATTCCTACCTTAAAAGGTTTATTTGGTAATTGGGCTTGATTCACTTAATTTCATGAATTGATTCCTTAGGCTACTTATGGGACTAGGAAATTGAACTAATTTATTTAGAATGTCTTAGAGAGATTTGGTTTTGTAGGCATTTAACAAAGGTTGTCAAACTAGCTTAACTGCTCTTAGCCCATCTTATTTGGCTTGCACACTTAAAAGGCATATTAGTAAACCTACTCATAGGCTTAAGCCATAAGAATTCCATTAAAGGATCCAACACTAAAGCCTAAATAAAGAATTAGAAACGAATTAATCAATGGTTCATCACATCAATTAATTATCAAAATGATCCAACAAATTTAGCAAATATCATGGAAGGGCCTTTTCATCCATTAATCCCTAGAATCACCTAAGGATTGAGGATGAGCCCCAAAATTTATGAATAGTTGTTTACTCATCCTTAATTGACATTTAGAAGATTAAGACACATGTGATCATGCTGTTATAATCTTCCTCCTAAAGATCAAACTAATGATTGAATGAGATATGATTAAGAACACTATAAAATATTGATCTATCATTTGCGCCAATAAGCGACATAAATTGTCTGCTTTTTTGTCCATGCCTCTCTCTATTTACACCATTCAACAAGTCATTAGAATAAGGTTTCTCTAAGATCATTTGAAGCATGGCATCACGTAGCATGCATGAAAAGCTCGGATAAGAAGGATACTTAGCTTGACAACATTGAGCAAGTTACTCAAGCAATTGTGCACCTGTGGCAATGGATGATAATCCTCTTAAAGATCAAACCTACAATCTACAAAGCTAACGATTTGACAAAGAATGATAAAAAAAGCTTAAGAACATTAATTTATCACATACAATGATTAATTAATGAGATTACCTAGTCCATCTCTCGTGTCTCTTTAATAATACTCCTCTAAGTGTGATGAAATTAAAGTTCATCTATAGTCATATGATTCATAACATCATAAAATGTGGACACGATGGACTATGAACAACAAACACCCCTTCCCCAATAGTAAAATGGAATTGATTTGATGATACCTACACAAAAAGGATGGATAGTGCAAGAGGAAGAGATTTAACATGATATTGTTGAGCAAGTGCCTTAAGTAACCATTGATAACGTTCCACCATTACCAATATATGATATTCCTTTTGAAGTCTTGTTCAAGTTGTGGACTATGCAATAGAATACTTGCCTCCTCTATCAATTCTTTAATACTTGCTCACAATTTCTATCAAGAATGGCTGCAACTACCATGTTGCCATTGTGTAACCTAAAATTGCTTTACTAACACCTAACTGGTTGGCATTTAGGTTCGCATTGTGACTATTGCAATGGATGTGTTTATTAAAATTAGACTATCTAGTACTTATAGAAGGTAAATGTACATTGTTAGATGTTGTTGAGCAAGACTATTGGCCCTAATTAAATTGACACCATGTGTTAAAGAAACGATGACCTACCTTAAAAGGTTTTTCATCTTCTCACTATAATTTACAAACATTAGTGGCTAGCAAGAGTGCACTGCATAACACTTTCACTACTCTTTAAATAAGGGCTAGTGCCACATTTGCTAGATCATTATATGTGACAAGGAAAAACTTGAAAGAATTTCTAAAGTAAGCACAAGCGATAACTTTAACTAGTGCTTGGAAACTCAAGCTCTCCTACCAATAAAGAGTAATGAAGAAACCATATTTCAAGGACTGCACAAATCCTAAATATATGAGTTCAAAGGAAAACAAGGGAGTGTTAAAGAATACATCTTCAAGTCCATTGAAACACTTAAAGTGCATAGGTTCAATGATGGCTTAAACTGAGCAAATCTCAAAGTCACTCATAGAGAAGACATAATATGGTATGTCGTATATTCTTAGAAAAATTCTTTTCACCTCGAGATTGGATGGCTATTATGAATATGTGATAGATCAAGCAATGCCTAAAAAAAATTAATGTGTTAGACAAAGCCATTAGCCTTGAGCCGGCCTTGACTATGATGTGTCGTTTTTACACAACCGGCCTTTGTGCCGGCTTATGCATATATATGTGTGTGTGTGTGTGCTGTTCTTTAGGGTTTATGTGATTAGTGATTATTTGGGACCCTTGAATACACATCCTCTATGCTCCTTCTCCAACATTAGTGAATTCCTCTCCTCAACCTGTGGTTTTTGCTTACAAGGGTCTCCACGTAAACCTTGTATGTGCTATACTTTGAAAATTTTTTTTTGCAATTATTTTCATATCTATTTCTATCAAACTAGTATTAAAGAAAAAGGTTTGGTTTTGTTTTCTCTACAATGGCAACCATGAAATATGATATTCCGCTGTTGGATTACAACACAAGATTTCCCTATAACAGGTGAAGATGCGAGCGAAAAAATAACGTAACGATCGAAAAGCCCTTTCTCAAATTTATCTTCATTTATCAAATGAAATTTTGCAGGATGTGTTGAAGGAGAAGACAACTACTGCGTTATATTTGAAATTGGAGCAGTTGTGTATGACAAAAAGTTTGACCAGTAAATTGCTTTTGAAATAGCGACTGTATTCACACCATTTGATAGAAGGTAGGTCTCTAGAAGATCATTTAACCACTTTCAAGGAAATTGTTTCTAATGTGGGAACTTTGGAGTTCAAGTATGCTGAAGCGGATTTAGCTTTAATTTTATTGTGTTCGCTACATTCTTCTTATTCGACTTTTAGAGACACTATTTTATATAGTCATGATTATCTTACCATTAATGAAGTCTACAAAGCTTTAGGTTCTTTTGAGAGGATGAAGCATCTTGTAATTATACTTAAGCTTCAGGCAGAGGGGCTTATTACTTGTGATAGGAGTCAAGATCGCAATTTTGGTGGTAATTCAAGAGAAAGATCAAAATCAGCAAATAGGGATAGAATCGCAAGTATTGGAAGAAAAAATGACAAATCAAATCTGAATGTTATAAATTGCAAAATAAGAATAAGAAAGCTACTGAAAATCTAAAGGAAAAAAAATCAACGGAAGCTAATGTAACTGAAGACTATAGTGGTGGAGAACTTCTTGTTGTTTCTAATGATGATCGTCAAACTAGTGAGGATTGGATTCTTGATTTTGGCTATACTTTTCATTTGTCCCAATTGGAATTAGTTTTCAACATATGAAAAGGTATCCAAGGGTGTTATCCTATTAGGTAATAATGCTTCTTGAAGGGTTGCAGATATTGGCACCATCAAAATTAAAATGTTTGATGATGTTGTGAGACATGTCCCTGAGTTAAAAGAAATTTGATTTTTTTGAGTACTCTTTATACAAAAAGGTATAAATATACTGATGAAGGTGGAGTTCTGAAGATTAGTAAGGGATCTCTTGTGGTGATGAAGGGACATAAAAAGAATGCTAACTTATATGTTTTGTAGGGTTATGTGGTTGTAGGTGATGCCGTCATCACTTCTTCTTGTTTGTCAAATAAAGATACTACAAAACTTTGACATATGAGTATATGAGTGAAGTCGGTATGGTTGAATTGAGTAGAAGATGGCTTCTTGATGGGCAAGACATTAGCAAATTAAAATTTTGTAGACACTACATCTTTAGGAAGCAAAAGAGAGTCAGATTCACCATAAGTACTCATAATACAAAGGGTGCCTTGACTACATCCATTTTGATCTTTGGGGTCGTCCAAAGTGACATTTAGTGGAGGTGTTATCTATATGCTGATCATCATTGATGATTTCTCTAGAAGTTTGGGTATTTTTCTTGAAACAAAAGAGTGATGTTTTATCCACATTTAAAGGGTGGAAGACGATGATTGTGAAACAGATAGGGAAACATGTAAAGCATCTTTGCACTGATAATGGTTTGGAGTTATGTTCTAGTGAGTTTAATTATGCAAGTTAGAGGGAATTGTGAGGTATTTAACAGTTCCTGATACACCTCAACAAAATGGGGTAGTAGAACGGATGAATAGAACTATTATGAAGAAAGTCATATGCATGCTTTCTAATGCTCAATTACCAAAGTCATTTTGGGTTAGAGCAGCTTCTACAACATGTTATTTGATTAACAGCTCTCCATCAACTGCAATTGAGAAGAAGATTTCACAAGAGGTATGGTCTAGTATTCGTACTAATTATTTTGGATTGAAGATTTTTGATTGTCGTGCATATGCTCATGTAGATAATGATAAACTTGAGCTTGGATCTTTGAAATGTATATTTCTTGGTTTTAAACTTGGTGTCAAGGTATATAAGTTGTGATGTCTTGAATTGAAGAAAGTCGTTTTCAGTAGAGATGTTATTTTTTATGAATAGCCATGTTACATGACTTGTCTTCCAACACTTTATTTGATAAAGTTTAGTAGAAATCAAGCATGTAGGTGGAGTTTGAGATTGATTCAGTATCTACACCAAAGCCTACTTGTCAACCTATTTTCTACACCACTACAGCTACAATATTCTAAGGCTAAAGAGAAACCTAGGAGAGAAGTTAGGCCTCTTTAAAGATATGTTGAGGCAAATCTTGTTGCCTAGGTACTTAATGTAGTAGAAGACATTGATTCTAATCTAGAGCCATCGATTTACTCAAAAATTATTCGTTGTGATGATTTGGTAAGTAGATTGCTATGCTGGAAGAGATGGAATCCCTTCAAAAGAATAGTACATGAAATTTAGTGTAGTTTCCTAAAGAGAAGAAGACTGTTCGGTGTAAATAGGTATTCAAGAAGAAATAAGGAACACTGGGAGTTGAAGAACTTAGATACAAAGCAAGACTTGTTATAAAAGGCTACAGTTAGGTACTAGGTATTGATTTCACTGAAGTGTTCTCTCCTATTATAAAACACAGCTCGATTCGAGCATTATTTGGTATTGTAGCTATGGAAGATCTTGAGATTAAATAGTTAAATGTAAAGACAACTTTCTTATATGGAGAGCTTGATGAAGATATTTACATACAATAGCTAGAGGGCTTTGTGGTTTCAGGAAAGAAGGACCATGTTTGCATGTTTAAAGAAGTTTCTTTATGGCTTGAAGTGGTCACCCACGCAATGGTACAAGAGGTTTGACTCATTTATGACTTCTCATAATTTCAAGAGAAGCAATTTTAATAGCTGTGTCTATTTCAAGTAATGTAATGATGGGCCATTTATCTACTTATTCTTATATGTTGATGACATGTTGATGGTAGCCAAGGATAGAGAAGTGATTAAAAAGGTTAAAATTTAATTGAGTAGGGAGTTTTAGATGAAAGACATGAGAACAGCAAAAAAGATACTTAGGATGGAAATTTTAAGAGACAGAAAAACATGTATGTTACATCTAAGTGAAAAGAGGTATATTGAGAAAATCTTTTGCAGGTTTAATATGATTAATGTTAAGCTTGTTAGTACTCCTTTAGTAGCTCATTTCAAACTTTCATATGTTTTGTCTCCAAAATCATATGATGAGATTGACTATATGTCAAAGGTTTCATATTCTAGTGTTGTAGGATCTCTTATATATGATATGGTTTGTTATTGCCTAATTTGTCATATGCTATGAGTGTTTTCAACAAACATATGACAAATCCTGGTGAGGATCACCGAAGAGTAATTTAGTGGATTTTTAGATACTTAAGAGATACTATTAATGTTTGTCTACAATTTGGTAAAATTAGAGATGGAATTGTTAGGTTTGTTGATTCTGATTTTGCTGCAGACTTGGATAAAAAAAGATCTCTCACAGAGTATATTTTTACACTTGGTGGTTATGCTATCAATTGGAAAGCCACATTACAAGCTATAGTTGCTCTATCCACTATTGAAGCAGAATATATGGCTATTATAGAGGCTTTTAAAGAAGCTATTTGGTTATAGGGATTATTGGTGAACTCAGTGATGACTTGAAGACTACTACAGTCTATCGTGAAAGTCAGAGTGCTATCTACCTCACAAAGGATCAGATGTATCATGGGAGGACAAAGCATTGATGTCAAGTATCACTTTGTTTGCAATATTATTACTAATGGTGATAATGCTGTAAGTAAGGTCAGTATTTAGGATAACCCTATTGATATGATGACTAAAACACTTCCTATAGCCACGTCTAAACACTATCTTGACTTGGTAGATGTTGGTTGCTGATTGATCCCCTTTAGAGGTTTGTGGAAGAAGAGGAGAATGTTTTGTTTTTATGTTGAAGATTGGGAGTTTGTGTTGATTTTGCTCCTAAATTCGTGTCAAGGGAGAGATTATTGGATGTATAACCTGAATCCATATAAGCTACCAGTTTTAGAGTCAAGGCCACTAGCTTATATGTATTCACTACTAGCTTTAGAGAAAGCTTTGAAATTATTTTCGAGAGCAGGGATTTGGCAAGGTTAGCATCAAAGCCGCCGACCTATACCCTGTATGTTGCTAGCTTTCAAGACAAAGCTACTGGCCTTAAGCTGGCCTTGAACTTCGACATCTAATTTTTACATAGCTGGCCTTTGTACCGGTTTACACAGACACACACACACACACACACACACACACACACATATATATATGTGTGCGTGTGTGTGTGTGTGCGTGCTATTTTTTAGGGTTTATGTGATGTGTGATCATTTGGATCTCTTATATACACATCTTCTGTACACCTTCTTCAACATTAGTAAATTCCTCTCCTTTGCCTGTGGTTTTTCTCGCAAGTGTTTATACATAAATCTTGTGTGTGCTTTACTTTGAATTTTTGTTTTTTTTGCCATTGTTTGTTAGATTCGTTTCTAACACTAACTGTGATGGGAAAAAATGGCAAAACTTTAAAAGGAACAAGCATGGGCATCTTAAACAATGGATTCAAAATGGTGAACTACTACCATCACCTTGTTAGAGAAAGACTCAACATCTAACATTCTTATAAGCTAGAGCTTGTGAAGAATAGTTTTACCATCTTAAACTTGTAGTTAACTTACTCCATGAATGATGGTTGCATGCAAGAAATGAGCAACTTGATTTTTTTTTTTCTAAAAAGAAATATGCATGGCTTAAGCTTCAATATAAAGATGTGTTTTGTCTTGTGTAAAAAATAATGGAGTAAAGCACCTCATCTATATGATTGGGGGCTAACACGAATTCAAAAGAAGATTACATTACTCTTAATTCATTTGAATACCAACTTCTAGTAGTGAAGCAAGAATAAACTCATCATGCAAGATAATGAAGTTACCAATGAGCTATCAACTTTAATTGCAGCTAAGTCAATTTTTAATGAAATCCAACCATGCTAAAAGAATAAAAACTTTAAGGAGCATCATCAAGTATTTAATAAATAAGTTTTTCTTTGAAACTTCAAGTATTTACCAACTGTTAAGGAAATTTATTTTTTCTAGCAAACACATGAAAATAAGATGGTTGAAAAACTCAATATTACCATGCCTTTTCTATCACTACTAGCAAACACATGAAAATAAGATGGTTGAAAAATTCAATATTACCATGCCTTTTCTATCACTACCTCATGGGCAAAAAGATCAATGCAAGAAATAAGGTAACAAGCAACATGAGGCAAACACTATATTATTGACACATTTTTAGTACGATATAGAATTATTGTAATACAGTTTATCAACAAGTAGAGATACTAACTATATGAACATGATAGATGATGAAGTGACAATTCAATAACTTGTATAAGTCAGACAGTGACTTGAAGAGCTAACATATTTAACATGTTCTTAAAACCCTTAGACTTCTTTAAAGAAGCATTTGGTTAGGAAAGCAAACTATAGAGGGTAGTTGTGCTTGGCCCAAATTGATGTGAAGGACTCACCTTTTAGTTTAGTGTTAAGCTCTAAGGAGTTAGACCCATTTATTTAAGGATGTCTTTGAGAGACTTGCTTTAAGGTCTATTTGGATGGTTTTTTTTTCATCTATATCTTATCGGTAAATGATATATATGGTCTATTTATGAGTAAAAATATCTATTTTTTTATCTTTATTTATTTATGAGACTTGCTTTAAGGTTTGTTTGGATTATTGGTTTGTTTCTCATTTGTATCTGTATTTAAACTTTATGTATAAAGGTGTCTAATTCGCAGTTATATTTTAGCTGTATTTAGTTTATTTGATGTTTTCATGAGAACTGCCATATGTTTTTCATCTATATGTATTTCTTTATAGACAATTTGTTAGAAAAAGTTTGAAAAAAGTATCTATCATTTGCCGGATGCTAAACAAATCCTGAAATAGATATGAGATAGATGTCAAACCGATATCAAACTAACAAACCCAAAGCACTTTTATTGGGTTTGAGATAAGGATCTTTAGATTGACCAATCACTCATGACCTTTCTTAGTTAACTTATGCACTTTTCGTAATCCTATTTATAGGCTTGCACCATAAGAAGCCCAAAAAGTGACCGAGCATTAAGGATTTACAAATTAACTAATGATGTATGCAGCTTAAACATTCATTATCAAAACGTTCCAATAGAAGTCATAGAAGCCTCATCTCATCCATTAATCTCTAGAGTCATCTTACAGTTGATGATTAGCTTTGAAATCTATGTATATATCCTACCCCCTCATTTGATGTTGAGAAGATATAAGAGAATTGCTGCCTTGGTGCTGAAATATTCCTTTTAGAGATGAAACCAACGATTTGACAAGGAATGATAAAAGACGCATAAGAATATTCATCTGCATGATTGCTAACGAGTTACTGAGATCGTTTGTTCTCTTTCCTACCATTGTTTGTACTCACACCCCTTCATATGCCATCAAATTAGGTCATGATTTGCAGCATCACCCAACTTGCAAGTGATCAAGCAGCTACTATACTATCCCCACACACTTGCAAAAAAGAAAAAAAAAAAAACAATAAATCAATAAATACATAAAAGAAAACTGAAAAAAGACATCGTTATCATATTATGTCTGAGACTGAGATAACTAATTATTCCAACAATTTGATTGGTCTCAGCTTCATCAAAAATGAAAGTTGCTTTACTATATATTTTCTATATTTATCATGTGACACCGTATATCCAATTACTTTTGCAGTTCCTTTGGACAAAACCTCGAACCGGGTACCTATATATGGGACAACTTCTTTGCCATATTCATTGTAATCTCCGGTTTGATTTTATTTGCTTTACTCATCGGAAACATGCAGGTTAGTATTACTTGCTCATTAGCATCGATTTATCTGCCAAACACGATCCTAGTCATGTTTTTTTTACATATACTTGGAAACAGTTGTTCTTTATCGAAGATGATAGGATGATATTAATGGTTGAAGTGGCTTTCGATCAGGTGTACTTACAGAAGAAAACAACTTCTGAGTTGGACAGAGATCGCATGATGTTGAAAAATAGAAAGTCACAGATCGCTATAGAATTAAAATGTTGGCCTCCATTCTATAAAGTTCCCCGGCGTCTAAGAGAAGAAGTCATATTGTGCGAGGACGACAAGTGGCTAGGAACAGCTGAGATTGATTTGGTGAGTTTGCTGAAGAATACTCCGCTCAGGCTTCGGAAAGACCTAAAGCTACATTTATGCAAAGATGTCTTCTCAAAAGTGAGTTACATTGACACCCTTTTTATTTTTCTGTTCTTTTTTTTTTTTAACCCCCTTTGTTTGTGTGTGTTTGTGTTTTCAACCAATGACTAACAATCACGACATAGATAAGAACATCATTCGCAAAATTAATAAATACAATGTAGTGCTTTTTTTTTTTTTTCTCAAGATCGAGTTACATTGCTATACCTTGAAAAAAAAAAAAGAAAGAAAGGAAGAGTTTACATATCCACAAATAGTGTCTCTATCCATATTATTTCCAATGACAAGTACATTCAAATTTACTATACTTGGGAATATTAAAATATGGAAAAAATGAAATTCATTAACGATTACCACTCGGATTTGAATATACCATATTTACTTTTTCTTTATTTTTCTCTAACTTATAAATTAACCTATTACATCTGTTTGGATGGTCTGTTTTTTATTTGTATCTTTATCTTTTTAAAAATGATATGTGTAAATTATATTCGATTTATATTTATATATTAGCTATATTTAATCTATTTGATCTTTAATGAGAACTGTCAACTTTTTTTTATTTGTATCTAATTCTTTATAAATAAGTTGTTAGAAAAAAATTTTAAAAAAAGTATTTGTATTTATAATCTGCCAATAAATAAATAGACTCTAAAAAGCATTTTTTCACTGTGCATTTAGACTCTAGCATTATATGAGGTTATTCAATTTTTCACTATAGTCTATAGTGGCTTCAGGAACAACAATTAGTAAGTCATATAAAAAAGGTTTGGAAGATAAATGCAAACTTCTGTTTTAGTATTTAGGGGGGGCTTTTATATATTTCAATAAATTAACAAATTACAATAAACTTGTCGTAATCCTTTCTCAGATAATTTTCTAGCGCCCAATCTCTATCATGCTACTTCAATATCTAGTTTGTTCGCATTTTCTTTTACTTTTTCTCTGTTTACTTAAGATTCTAGGAAACAATAGGAAAAGAAGAAGATTCATGGTTGCATAATTTAACCGCAAAATGCTTATGTATGTATGTATGTATGTATGTATGTATATATAATGGAAAAAGAAAATGGGGCATTGCATTATCTCTTCAATAACGTGCACGGATGACAGCTTTTCATTGAAATAGGTCCTCTAGAGTTACATTTTCTAATTTTTTCTAAAATTCGTTCTTAGGATGCTAGGACATGTAAGATAAAAATTATGCTATAATGATGCTATGAAATATTTTCAAAAAGGATTAATATTGCGAATGGTTGTTGAACTTTGACAAAAGATACAATTAGGTATATGAGCTTTAAAATTAGTCAACCTAAAGTACTTTTCGTATACGTCAAAAGTACCTCTGTTAAATTAGTAGACACCATCATTTTATGTGATGTTTTTAACTAATATGATGGAAGTATTATTGACATACACGAAACATTCTTTTAGGTACTAAATTGATTATCAATTATGAAGTTCAGATACTTAATTTCATATTATTTTTAACGTTTAAATACCTATTTTTATATTTTATTAAAGTTCATGTATTGTGAATTTGCCTTTAATTTGAAATTTTGAAAAAATTTAGAGTAGGTAATTTTGGTGATCCGAACCTTCTTCTTCTTCGTGCTTTCCATCTAGTCGGGTAATAGCATAATTTGAACAAATTTAAAAGTGCATTAATGGCCATGGGCAGCTATTTATATGATGGAAAAATTAACTTTCGGTGCTTTGCTGAAAAGTTTACTTTTTCTTGGGTTATGTCAAGGTCGAAAAGTTTGAGGAGTTGCATCCGGTAGTGAAGAGAAAATTACGAGATCGGGCCAAGGCAGTAGTATTTCAACCAAAAGCCATCATCCATAACGAGGGATATCCGATTCACGAAATGATACATATAATACGAGGCAAAGTTTTAGCCTTTAAGAAAGACAGTTTTAAGATGGGAGGGCTGCAACTCCATGCACATAACCTTATGAAAGATGACTCTTTTGGGAAAGAGCTGATGGATAAGGCCTTTCAGTCCTCATTGTCGAATCTTCCTCTCGCAACAGAAACCGTTCAGTCCCTAACAAAGGTTGAAGGATTTGCTCTTTCATATGATGACATCGTTGATATGCTTAATAGACATGGCTACCTATCAAGGTCTAATCGAGAAGAATGGGCTGCAAATGTTATCGTAAACGCTATCAGAAGGAGGGCTGCTTTTAGGAAGTGGATGACAGCTTATCATGGGAATTGAAATTTCAAAAGTTCATGTAACTTTCAGTTACTTCATTGTGCAAATTTGAGTGATTTTACGAAAAATTTTGAGTAGGTTTGCGAACAACGAATAAACTTTCAAATTACTGTAATTCCTTATGAGCATATTATGAGGTTTTATGAAATTTTTAGTGGATTTACAAACTTTAATTAACATTATGAATTTAAGTAATTTTATAAACTTTTACTTTGTTTGAACATTCAATTTAATATTTAAATTTTAAAATGTTAATTTAATACTCAATCAAATCTTCTGTATCTATTTTCACCATTTCTTTAACATCATATATTCTATCTGCAAACTAGAAGAAATGCAAACTAGAAGAAACAGCATATGATTGAATTTTTACTAATATCTTCAATACTATTTAGCATTCATAGTACATTGGGCCTTTGATCTGACCATGAGTGGTTTAGGTGAAACAATTGGCCTTTGGGAAAATTTTAAGCCATTTTTTATTGGCCCAAGCCTATCAATCCTTGTTTTGATCTGACTTTGAGTGATTTATTCATATTCATCCACGTATGGGGGACTAGAGAAGCTGAGGTCAATCATTCTACACTCGCTCAAGCAGTCCTAATACCTTTGTGATCTGTATTGACTAAAAGCCCCCCTCCCCATTTCTTGGATGCAACAACAACCTCATTAAAGTCACCAATACTTGACCAGGGTCCAAACAAAATGTCAGTAGCTTTTTCAAAAATTTCCCACAGCAAACAGCGTTCATTAAATCTAGGATTAGCATAAATAACAAATACATGGAAGGATAAGTTAAAGGATGGTACCTAGACACGAAGATGCATCTCTTTGCTGGACAAAAACAGAATCTAAATCAGGAATCCCTTATCACTCCACAAAGTTATTATTCCCCCTCCATACCCTACAGCTTCAACATAAAGTTTTTTATTGAAATTCAATATGCACCTAAGCACCTTCGCATTCTCCTCCTTCATTCGTGTTTCTAAGAGCACTAAAACATCCAATGCATAAAGGTCCATCAAAATGTTTATGCATGTCATCCTTCGATTTAGAGGAGAACCTCTTGTATTCCAAGCAAGAACTTTGAATGGTATCTCCAAAATACTCTCTAAGTTAGTAATATCTAAGTCTATCATTGAGAAATTCATCATTGACACCAGGATCTGATAAACAAGAAGGACGCTCAGATTCAATTGATTAGGGCTGGAGAATCTCTAGTCTTATCATACACGGTCGAAATTCTATTGTTAGGAGCAGTGACATGACCTCCTCTGGGGCAAACATCCATTGCTGGGTATTCTCTTGTGTCAGTAGAGTCATTATTGGCTAGATACTTAGTCCTTTTGGAACAATCCCCCATAAAGCGAAGAGTATCAGAAGGTTTTCTCTTACATTCCTATCTTGTTCTTGTGCTGACATGATCACCATTGAAAACTCCCTTGTTGTTTGTACTCTGTATACTAGATTGTTGGCCAGCATTCTCACTTGTGGGAATATTACCTTCAGTAAAATTCTGGGCATTTAATGCTGGTGACGTCGGGAGTTCACTGATCGAATGCTTGAGATGTCCATGTGTATTCTCGTTAAGTTGCCGGGAGAGAATATTTGCCACGTTACTGAGTTTGCGCCCATCAATAGCGTCGACGAGTCTCGATGAAGAACTCGTACTGTTAAGGTGAGTTGAGTGCACATGGGCATTTTTCTGGTTGAGTTCTTGATCTTTGTTAATCTCTCAGTTGGTGTGGCTAATTTTCTACTCTTATAAGAAGATGAATAATTCTTCTTTTTAGAGGTATTAACAGCACTGACCGGCCAATGCATTATTTTTTTAGCCTTCTCAAGTGGTTTGTTAAATTTTGCTTTGTTTTTGGTTGTTTGGTCTTTAGTCTGTGTGTTGCTATCCTTTTTTGAGGTCGCTTGTGTCCCTCTGAATTCCCTCTCCTTCTTTTATTTGTCTTTTTACCTCCTTGTCAGATTGTCTTTTCATCTTCTCTTTTTTGTTTTTTCATTCCACATGGATCCAATCACCATAGGATCCATTTTCATCTGGTTTTTGTTCCTTAGATACACTACCCAAATTGTCGGTACTTTCTGGTTTAGGGGATGTAGATGGGCAATTATCCTTACTAGATGGATCTTTGTTTCTAATAACAAGGCACTCTAGGTTGACCTGATTTGGGCAAATCGCTTTGACATGCCGTCTACAACAATAGTGTGCACCAGTGGTATAGTATAACTAACTTGTACACAAATCCTCGCAAATCTACTTCTTTCCGTGGGAAAAAAATTTGCTATCCTCGGATTGCTGTTTCCATTGTGTCTCCACAAATAAATATTTAACACATGTTAAGAAGTGATTCATTTATTTTAGGAATATTTATATTTTTTTAATTTATTAGACACGTATCAGATATCTATTGGTGGGAACATAAAAAAGACCCATGTTGGGAACAGCAAACACCTTTCCCTTTTCGTGCATTTTGTATGTGTCGAATCTTAAAACTTTCCCAAGCATATCTGTAATTTTCTTTAGCGTCTAAGATTGGTAATACTCTAGAGGGAGTCCATAATCCTTGCCCAAACCACAATCGAATCAAACTTCTTTTCCAGGGTAAGAACTTAGGGTCTATTGGCGAATAGCCAGATATCGACCATTCATAGCCCATGATCCATCTCTTATTACGGACTCTTATCTTCCATACATTGGAATTCTATTATGTAATAACCCATACCCGCACTAATAAGCCGAAACAACCCTCTATCCTTCCAGAAAGCTTTCAATTTTTCTTGAAGTTTGACATATCCAAGAAAATATCCCATGAATTTTACTATAATGGCCTTGGACCATCATTCATGAATTCTTTTTTGTTCGCTGTTAGCAAAAGTTATTCGGCCCACCCCACTCTCTACTTCACCAGCCTCCGAGCCTTCATTGTAGGTCGAAATCGTATCTTCAACATCTGCCATGAAAGCCTCCACATCTTCACCATTATCCTCGTAACTAGCTAAATGAGTCCAGTTAATAACTACTTCCTTAAAACTCGGAGATGTCAGGTACAATGATTGCTTGCCATCCACATGATGTGTGTCCATAACTTCTGCCGGTGGGGAATCCTTTTCGAAGAATCTAAATCTTGTCCTTTTTCCAATGCTATTCCTTCGTGTCCTTTGAGTTCTAGCTATTTGAACTTGTGGGCAAATATATTTTCTAACATCTTAATTCACTTTGTGTAACTTCAAACATAAATCCTTTTCATTTTGACAGCAATTGTACGCACTCTACCTCTGCATTGATTATGCACGATTTAAGTTGTATAACAAAAAGAAAGTTAAATTTTTCAAAATTGAGGCAAACTAAGCAGTTACCTAACATATTTTCATAATTCCATGGTTATGAGTAATTTTGCCTTGCCATTAAAAATAACTACTCTTTTTCTTTAAGCCCAATAAAAAAAAAAAAAAAAAAGAAACGTTAAATTGAAATAGTACAATAGTGACAAAAAAAATCGAAATTGTATTCAATGTAATAATCTAAATCCACCAATAATTTCCATCCAAATAAAGTATACTTGATTAATTTTATCTTCATGTCAATTTTGAGCATAATTTAAAGTATGTTAAAAATAAAGAAAAAATAAAAAGAGACTATCATAGTCTCAACTATCAATAATCGCACAACACTAGGAACCTCAGAAGAATACATTTATTTTGTATTTCATCCTGCATATACATATGATCTTGGCCTCTTTTTAGCAGCTTCTCAGCAAGCAACAGTGTGTCATCATCGACCTAAAAACAGGGCAAGAAAGGAAGAAGATGCACATCAAATCGATCTCGGTGATACTAAACTCGACTTGTAATTAATGAGAGAAGTAAATCTTCTATGCACGCCAGGAATGCCAAGTGTCTCGCAACGACAAGTTTCGGGATCAAACTTTGTGAAGTAGACCCTCTCATCTTTACCATAAACAGTCACTTGCAGCAAAAAGCCACCCCCATTCAATTTTCCAACAACCTTGTACTGGTAATTCTTTTCCACCTTTATACGTGTGTCATGTCTGCATTCTGAGATGAGAAAGTATTCTCCAATCTTTTCCCCTGTCACCTTCCATAGCGTAATCGCTGAGTCAACATATTCTACCAAAGCCAAATACTCCCCCATGTGGAGCAGGCTCAATTCATAGAAACAATACGAGTGGCGGCGATCGGGAAAAGCAATAACTTGAAACGTTTTGGCATGAAGATCAAATGCCATAAGGCAGCAATTGCTATGATTCCTAGGGGCTATCGTCCAATATATGGTCCCATTCCAGTGTGTAGAGTGGTAAGTGAAATGGCTCGGCACACCTGGAGGTGGGGATAGTCTTTTCCATGCATCTGCTCTGCCAACACTAACCATGTAATAGTGTCTTTGGAAGTGACAATCTTCAAAGGTCCGAACAACTTTGTATGTTTTAGAGATAGCGTCGAAACCTAGTGTAAGCCTGTGATTGAAGATGGGATGCGATGCTTGCTGCTTGAAGGGAGGCAAGGTGATACTCTCACCAGTTATGGGGTTATATATCAGGACGGGATCACTAAGCTTCTTGTGAGAAAGGCAAACTAAGCCATTGCAACTGTTTTTCACTTTGAAATCTGTTAACTTTAGATATTTAAGTGGAACAATGCGTCGTATTTCCTTATCACCGATATTCAACATCAAAAAAGTAACAACATTTGGCTTCAGATTTTCATGAACAAGAAGTTGTTGTTGTTGTTGATGTCTGCTACCTTCCTCATTCACAAGCTCCTGTAAAAGGAAGGGATTATGTGTCCATGAATACCATGACTTGCAAACACATCTACAGCGCATAATCGATTCTGAAGGGAGCCTTAGAAATATCGCGATCATTATATCTTCTGACAAGTTAGCAAAGCTCCTGTGCTGCTCATTGCTACGTACAATTTTGCTGCTCTCCATTTGAGCAATTATTGAATCTTTCCATGCAAAATATCAACCATATAAGTGGAAAGAAACAAAAAGGGAGAAGGTATTCATAGTTATACAAATCACAAATCGCGCAATACAATCACATCAAAAACAGATTTGAAATAGCATAGAGTATAGGCATAAACAAAACTCTGTTTCTTGACAAAACCCTCTCCTTCTTTAAAGCAAACCAAACAGTCGATCTTCTTACCCTATCAAATGTGTCTACTTTTCTGGCCAAATTTTTGCGTGAGGTGTGTAGCATTCCTGTATTAGCGTGGAATATTGTACTTTACAGAGATGAAACAAAAAGAGGAAGAAGAAGAATTATGATTCATGCAGCATTAGCCATTTCCACGTGCCTCGACAGACATGAGAAAATCGAAGATAGAACAAGAAAAACCCTGCATAATAAGTGTGGTTCAAAGAGCCAGGTAATACGTGGATGGATTTATTAATATATGTGTTTATATGAATAATAAATCTGGTTTTTACTTGATTAACTCACATTACGTATAACCACTCTTTATATCATGAAAAGCAAGATTAATAAAACTTTAATGAAAGGTGAAAGAAGGAAGGAAAAGGAAAAGAAGAACAATACAATAATGATATTTATACAAGTATCGTAGAAACAAATTATACAATAAAAAAGAAAGGTAACTAACAAGAAAAGGAAGGCGGATTATATTGTATAAAATAAAGAATTCTAATCTTGATCACACAAGAGTAATGATGATGATCTCTGCGTTCCAGTGATGATGCTGGTTAAATGTTATATTTCAGTGACTTTTACTCTTTGAAAAGATAGTTTTTGGGTTTGGGGGAGAGAGAGATATTAGATATATCATTGATATGTTTAGGATATGATAAGTTATAATTTTTAAGTTAGATAATATGAATTTATTTAAACATAAAGTGATATTTTTTAAACATAAAAATAAACTGAAAAAACAAAAACAATCAAGTTTAAATTTATTTACTATAAATAAGATTCTGTAGGTACTCAAATCTAAATGATAAAATCAGTTTCCATAACTATCAGTAAAGTAATATATTATAATATGGACTAAAAGAAAAGGAAATTAACAAGTGTCATAAATTTAGAATTTGATAAAAGGAAAAATAAAAAACTCAATATAAATATGAACAAAGATGTCACCAATAAAGAAAAAGAAGAAGCCTAACGAAAAATCTGAATTATTCGGATGTTACCAATAAAACCTCGAGGAATATGTATATAAAATTAAATGACTCAAAAAAGGTGGGGAAAAAAAAAGCAAGTTAAATAAACCAATAACGAATACCTTATTTTTTTATAAATCACTATTTATAATTAATGCATAAGGATATTGCCAAATATTGCAACGTGTTTCTGATGTAGAATGGGAAAAAAATGGAATCTTGGACTGCAAGTTGTTTCGTTCAGATTGGGCTGTGACATCGCCCGTAAGCAGTTAGCGACGCTTCAAGTTTTGGGGAGAATTTCTTTTGAGCTTGAGGCCCAGGGCCTCTATGGCGCCTCCATCCCCTTAGGCCCGTCCCTCTTGATCACTATATAGAATATTATAATATGAGAATACACCATCACAGTGAAGAGTTCCATTATTATACATTTAATTATATGAAAGTTACGGTTTTTTCCAAAAATATAATTTTACATATAAAAGTTGTGTTACAGATAACGAAAATTTATAGATGATAAATATAGCAAAAAACATTTGTCAATGAAATGATAACAATCATAAAAACATTAAAAAAAAAAACAATTCAGAAGTCTAAAAAAGTTGCAAAATGCACAAGTCAGGTTTTATACAGATTATAAGTTATTAAAAGATAGCATTTTGTGTGTGTATGTGTATGTGTGTACACATAGTGTTGGCTTTCTATAAAAGGATGTGAAAAGGTAATATGAAAAGGAACAACAAGAGGCTATAGGAATGGGTCTAGGTTAAGCCAATATGAGCCCGACCCGACCCTCTACTCTGAAAAAAGTTAATCTTATGAGTTTATTTGAAATATACGTACATAATATAAGTATATTCAAATGAGTAAATACATTGTCTCCTTCACAAATGACAATAATTATATGACTTTATATATATATAACTATATATATTGGAGTCAATATTATAAAAATAAATGTGGATTATTCAACAGTTAACCTATTCAAATATATTTTTTGATATATTTTTGCTCAAAATAAATCTTTTAGAGACATCATGTATTAAATTTTAATTTTAACATATAATTAATTTTCATATAATATATATAATATTTTATGAAATGCACCAAATACCCTTATTTGTTTCTTAAAAGAATGTTTCAAAAAATATCATGGTGAAATCTCTAATGAAATTTTCATATATCTATATCTATATATATATATATATTATTAAAGTCAAAGCATGTACTTTAATGTCTTTAGACTTTATTTATTAAATCTTATTTCATTAAACATATTGCAGGTAATTGATACCATAACTTCTTTTTAAATTAAAAACGACTCCCTCCATAAAACCCAAAACACTATATATATATATATATATATATATATTTTAAAAAAATAATTGCTCCCTCTTTTTTATCACATTAACCTCTTTTATCAAGATTTTTTTTCTTATCTGATTTAATTCTACAATTTTTTTAGGCATTCGTTTAACTGTGCATAGTTCGGCATACAATGTAACTGTAATAATGAATAGATATATACAAATAACTCTAATGTTAAGTTAATTGAAATCTGGCCTCTAAATTATAGAAATCCAAACTCCAGCTCATACAATTCTACATTCATCTCTATATAAGTGCTAGGTAATAAATAAGTTTTGTTTTTTTTTTTTTTTTAGGGTAAATTACATAAAAAAGTATCAACGTTTGAAATGGATCAAAAGAGGAGTCAACGTTTAGGCGTAATTTTATTTAAGGTATCAACGTTTCAAGTGGTTAAAAAGATATATCAACGTTTTGCAAAATGAGTTAAATAAAATATTAATAATTGACCATTAACGATATCTTAGGAAACTTAATTGAAAATATTTGAAATGTTGATATCTTAAATGGGTTTTGCAAAATTTTATAAAACTTTGGTACTTCTTTTTTAACAATTTAAAACGTTAATACATTAAATAAACTTATCTACAAACATTGATACCATCTAGAGTAATTCGCCCTTTTATTTTTCTTTGAATCCTAAAGCTATCGTTTAATTATTTACCAATTCCGGATTTTTTTATATTTTAAGGTCTAGTTTGTTTCTCACTTTCAGGTTATTTTTTGTATCTTATTTTTATCGTTTTCAAGCATACTTTTTGTCAAAAACAAATACATATAAAAATATATATTTTTACTTATAAATAAATCAAATATACCAAATACATATAAGATATAAAACTAGATCAAATATAAATAAAACTCGGACAATCCATTCAGAGATTACATCCTGATTGTTTCCTACTTGAGCGCACGCGTACTTCCTTTCCATTGTCATAATCCACAATTTAGTTTGTATAACAAAAAGGCAGTTATTTTCAAAAGATAGTAAACAACCACCCACCAAATTTTCATAATTCCACGCTTGGAAGTTGTTTTGGCTTGTCATAAAAATAACAATTCCTTTTTAATAATTTTTAATCCTCACATAGTTATATAGTTATATACTTACCATTTTTTTTTTTTTTTTTTAATGTAGAAGGCGGTCTAAACTAGGCAAAACTGCCTCCAAAAGCCAGCAAAGATTGCAACCCAATTTGCCATTTCGCAATAATATATGACCCATCTTGAGCTGCCAAGACACACAAACAAACCATAACTTGCCAACCGAAAAAACAGATTTAGCAATACTCATAGCCTAGCCAAAACAAACCAAGCGCCATTACTTTAACAATTAAGGCACATCAAACAACATTAAAATCTGCCAAAAACACAAACAAAGGAAAAGAGTAAACAGAAGAAAAACGAAAAAAAAAACAAAAAAAGAGAATGGGGTGTGGCAAATCTAAACACGATGTTGCCACCGGAAACACCATTTCCCATAGCAAGAGATCAAGTCGCGAAGCAGGAACCGAGACGGACAGCGTAAAAGAGAAGGCATCAGCTGTTGATAATACAAGCTCTGTTTCTGATGAAAAACAAGAGAAGGATTTGAAGAAAGGAGAGGAGAAAGGTGTAGACAATAAGGAAAATAAGCCGGCCGAAGCACCGGTTTCAAAGGAACCAAAGGAAGTAAGCAAGGATCAAGGGGAAGAGAAAGTTGCAGACAAGAAGGAAAATGATACTGCCGAGGCACCTGTTTCTAAGGAATCAAAAGAAGCAAGCAAGGATCAACAGGAAGAGAAAGGTGTAGGCAATAAGGAAAATGAGATGGCTGAGGTACCGCTTTCTAAGGAATTAGAAGAAGCAGGCAAGGATCAAGGAGAAGAGAAAGGTGTGGATAAGAAGGAAAATGAGCCAACCGAAGCACCGCTTTCTCAGGAATCAGAAAAGGTAAGCAAGGATCAAGGAGAAGCGAAAGTTGAGGAAAAGGAGGAAAATGAGGCAGCTGAAGCACCGCTTTCTCAGGAATCAAAAGATGTAAGCAAGGATGAATCAGGGGATGTTGCCAAGCCAGAAAACGCAGCCGAAGAAAAGAAGACCGAAAACGAGAATGGTTTGTCTTCAATTAATTCTAGGAAATGTTGATGTTTCATCGATTCAAGGCTATGATAATAATTCTCTCATTTATGAACAACAGGAGTGGCAGAAAAATCAGCTGATGAAACAAAACCTGCGGAATCAACTCCCCAGGAAGAAAATCCTGAGCCTGCCAAGGTAACTGATTCCCATTATCAGTCCTAGAATTACCAAACCATTAGTTCTCCATATACAATCAAATTTCACATTGTTTCCAAGTATATAATCTAGGAAACGGATCCTGTCAATATACTTTCTTTCAATATACCATCACGTATGATTAATGATTGAGATTATAGAAAAAACAAGATGGCATCATCCCCAAAGAATCTCAACAATCTCAATTATTGATTTGTAAGATGAGTGAAAGAAAATTGAGTGGATCAATACCAATGATTTCTTGTTCATAATTTTTTTTTTTAAATTAATGTGAATACAAACTGAAAAGAGGATTTTTAATGAGCAGGAAGCCGAGGCAGTTCCAGAAGCTAGTGAACAGAAGACCAACTGAAAGACATAATTAGGTTACTGTTAAAATCTGTCTTTCCGTCTACACCCTTATAGCTACATTCTCTTATGTTTAATACTTTGTTGTGATGTTTCTTCCATGACTTTAGTGTGAAAAACAGATATAGTCATAAGTCTGATATAATGTGTTGTGGTGTCTTTCCCTGGTTCGTGTTGTTCGATTTATATACTGAAATCTGAAGAGTGACTTGTGTCCAGTGCAGATTAGTAGGGTCTTCGGGTTAATTATCATAATGATCCCTCAATTTTATGTGTCAATTGCTACTTTTGTTATGTTTGATTCTTAAGTTCATCAAAGCATGGGTTTGAATTTAGTTTGTTATATATGCCAAAGTAGTTGTGATAAGGGAATTACCTATTATTGATTACTACATTTTATATCTTGATTTGTCTTAGTCAACACATGTGTTACGATCCCACATCAGTTCTACGAGAAATTACAGAATGATACTTAAACTTAAAGGATTCTTCCACCTAATAGGCTAGTCTTTTCTTTTGGGTTTGCTCTCCCTTTAGACTTAATACCTAATATTTGGTGCTCTCTCGAGCCCAACCAAAAATACTAACCTATTATATGGAAGAACCCTTTAAGCTTAAGTACCATTATATAATTTTTTGTAGAACCGATGTGAGATCATGACAACATGCTACCATTTAAGAATAATGTTTTGATGTAAGCACTACTTTGTACTTCTTTTTCCTATGTTGCAATGCATGATCCGAAAAGATGTGGATAGGACTTGTCTAGCAAATATTGCTACATATCTTTTGAAGATCAAACTTATCTCTCTATAAATTAAAATTTGATATTGGTTGGTTATTTATTATGAACGAAATGTTTACACTGTATACCTCAGTTTTCGTTCAAAGTTTTCCGAGAACCAGGTCCTCTCCAATGGAAAAGAACATCCTGACAAGTAGTTCCGGAAATACTCAGGTGGTGTGATATTACCCTCGGAGATTATCGCACTACAGGTATCTAAAGGTTCGCTAACGATTTTATGACGGAATAAAATATATTATAATTTATGTAAACCGTTAAGAATGAAGACAGCTATGCCAAGTGAAAATGTTGAAAATACATACATGTAAAATGTAATTTATAACCTAAACTTCATTATTAAAGGAACAAAAAGAACTTGTCTTTTCGGGTATTCACAACTTGTACAAAAGTCATATTTGCATCAAAACTGATCATAGTGCAGCATATAGAATTGGGTCTCCCGAAACCAAGCCAGTCCCAATCTGATCATTTCCTCGTATCTATCTTGTAGGCTTGAAGCCTACTCAAGTCTAAGTCAAAAACAATCTAAGTACAAGCTCAAGTATGAACTACTAAAATAGTCTATGATGTTCGGGTCTCAAGCATAATCAAGCTCTAACCGTATAGAGTTTTGTCTATTTTGAGTTTTGGTATATATTTTAATTACATGAATTACCTAGAATATCGAGTTAAACAAATTTGGTCACTCAAGTCATACTTGCTTTTGAGCTACCCTCAGACTCAATCCTGACTAAATCAACCCTACCCTTATTTGCTACAGAAATAATTAGTCAAGAACTTGTGATGTACAAAATTATATATATATATATATATATATTTTTACTAAAACAAGACAAAATTATGTGAAATATCTAAGCTATAAAAGCATATATTAATATAGATCAAACGGGAAAGAAATTTTTATCTTGACATCATCTACATCCACCATTACCCAAGAATAAGATATAAAGGATTGGAAACTTAATCTCACTCTATATAATGAGGCTTTGTAACTAACGCTATAATGCATTGTGTAATAAGTCGATGGAATATATTCAATCATATCTTTTAACAATCTCAGACTTGGTCCAGGAGTTTAACCTATATATGTTGGAGGATCAATGGTTAATGGGTGAAATCATACTAAACTAGTGCTCAATTGTTGTAAAATTGAATCGGTCCTAAGATTGAGTCATGTTCAATTGGATTGAACTAGATGGATCGATTAAATCTAACGATACTTATTTTTAAATTAAAATATGTTTTCCATTTTGTTATATCAAAGATGGATGTCCTTGCAATGGTTAGTAATGACTTATGATAATTGAGAGGACAATACATGGATCATATGCATGGGATAATAATTCAGAAAATATTACGAAATGAATAAAAAATAAAGAACAATGTTTTGGTGAGAAAAAAAAGTTTAATTTTAGGAAAAGCTTTAAATAGAAACAAGCAAACAATGCAATCATGATACGCATGCAAATAAAATAGTAACTTTTAGAATATTGATTAATTTGATTTAGAACCTATATAAAGAGTAGTAAATAGTTAGTAGTCATTCTGATGCAATACATGTATATTCAGCAATGTTCTCAATATATGAAAATGTAACATAATATGTTAGTAATAAAAATACTTTCAAGACAACAATTTTTTTATCTACAATATTCCTTGTGAATATCCCACACACCTTAGGCAGATTTCCTTTTTTACCAAAACTTTTGCTGATGCAATCGATACTCTTCGTGATAATGCTACATAGAGTTGATTTCTTGTGGTGATTGTCCTTCAAGCAATTTACTTTGAATCTCAGACCAGCATCATATATTTGGGAACATTATTAATTTTATCCAGAAGAAACGTAGTTGAACATCGTTAAATATGGTATCAAAGCTTTATATCGGTATATAAAGATACATGCTTAAGCTAAAAAAAGAAAAAAAAAACTATGTCTATTCAACCCCTATTTAATTCTATTCAAACCCTATTTAATTTCATGATTTCAGGGATACCTTTACTCTCATATGCCAAAAAAGGAAAAGACTATGTTTATTCAACTCCTATTTAATTCAATTCAAACCCTATTTAATTTTATGATTTCAGGGATACAAAAAATATTTTACACTCATATGCCAAAAAAGAAAAAGACTATATCTATTTAAACCCTATTTAACTCTATTCAAACCCTATTTAATTTCATGATTTTGGGGGTACCAAAAATATTTTACACCCATATGCTAAAAATATTATATTAAAAACATATACATCGGTATATAAAGATACATGCTTACACTAAAAATGAAAAAGACTATGTCTATTCAACCCCTATTTAAGTCTATTCAAACACTATTTAATTTTATGATTTTAGGAATACCAAAGATATTTTACATCCATATGTTAAAAAGAAAAAGACTATGTCTATTCAACTCTTATTTAATTTCATGATTTCGATGATACTAAAAATATTTACACTAAAAACACCAAAAGGGATGGCTTTGTTTTAATAGTATAGATAAGAGACGACAATTTTGATTTATATGAGATTGCTATCTCATCTCACATTCTATTTATAGAGAGAAAAAAAAAAAAAAAAACATCGAAGCATTGATTTTTTGACAATGCTAAATTAAGGGATGAAAATATACAATGAATCTCTCATTAGTATCAGTTATGGAAGATTGAATATTATTTGATATTCAATTAGTAGTATATAAAAATGGTTAATGGCAAACGTACTAACAAAAATTAATCTCAAATGTTAATACCACTGTATAGAAAAGTAATGGATGAAAAAATAACATATAAAAACTTAAAAGGTAATATCATATTTTATAATAGATTTATAGAGCTGTAGCCCAATAAATCTCCGGAAATGTGTATGGATGGTACTTCTTTCCATGTAGTTTGACAATCATCGATATAATAATAATTTTTCTCATTTTCTTCCTTTGTGACACAGATTTGGTACTGCCAATTAAAATCTAATACTTCCTATTGAATTAGATTTAATTAATACGACATCCTGCACTGCTTCACGCTGCTACATTCCTATTTTCGTGAATAATCATCTATCGTGTGATAAAGTGATAATTATTATTTGTTTTGTTTTATTTTTTTAATTTGTTTGATATATAATAAAAAGCATTTTGGGAACAACAAGTTATGCATAAGCAATAGGTGTACCTTTCATCGAGTGAGGAAAGGTTCGAATCTTTTACGTCTTGTTTTTACTTCCTCTAAACGCTGTAGGACATCACGTTAGGGTCTAGAGTTTGATTTTACCGTCTGCCCATGTTCATGTAAATCCTCCTTTTACTTTGCCGATGAAACCTCTCTGTACGTCAATGAGTGAAAATTCAAACTGACCAATCTAAAATTAATTACTAAAATAAACTACTAAATACACATCTTAGAAATGTGAGTTATAGTGTCTCACATTGGAACATGTGAATTTTATACAAAAAATAATTCTAACATGCGAATTGAGTCTCACATTGAGAACATGCCAATTTTATATAAAAAATAATAAGCATTTAAGACATGCGAATTAGATCCCGCAAACTTGCAAATTTTATGCAACAAGTGATACGCATTTAAAACATGCAAATTAGGTGAGTCATTTTAGTAATTGATTTCAATTAAAGTCTACTTTGGTAAATAATTTTAAAAAAACGTTATAAATTGAAAAAAGAAAAGCCCCTTCCATAACTTTGGGGTTACTTTTAAAAATATTTATTTTTTATTTTTCTCCATTTATTATTTATATGTTTCATTATCTTATAATATAACATTAAGTATACTTTTTTCTATGTGTTCTACCAGGTGCATGTAAATCTTCTTTTCACTTTGCCAATGAAACATGCCTTTAAGATGGGCGATGGAACCGTATCTTTCAAGTGTCCTAATTTTTGGATTATTCTTAAAGAGTTTTTTTCTCTTTTTGTTTATATGTTTTGTTATATTTTAACATAATATAACATCGAGTGTATATTTTTATATCTTTCCTAAGTTGTAGTATTGATCTGAATTTGGATCATTTCATAATATTAGTAAAGGTGGTTTTTCTTTTTTATTTTATAGCAGAACTTCGAATACCTTCATCCTTGAGTTGCTTAAGGAAGACACATATAGGTCAGTTCCAAACCAAAAACTAGATCGGAACCAAATTTTGCCACCTGATTCTGGAACGGGGTAGAACCTATGATTCCAGGCCGATTCCGGTAAAAAAAAAAACAAAAAAAATTAATAGTAACACCTATTGGATGCATGTAGCGAGCGGCAAATCAAAGGAAAAGGAAAGGAACAAAAAATTCAAAGGCTACATGTGTAGCCTAAGTTCCAAAGGAAAAAAAAAATGAAAAATAAAACCCGTTGGACGTATGCAGCGAGCAGCAAATCAAAGGAAAAGGAAGAAAAAATTCAAAGACTGCATGCGCAGCCTAATTTTCGAAGGGGGAAAAAAAAAAAACAAAACTTATCTAGTAAAGGAGAGAGAAAGAGGGGTGAGACAAAGGAGGAAGGGAGCGAGGAGAGAGAAAGTGAGAGAAAACAAGGAAAATTCAAAAGATTAAAGACATGTCAGACACAATATATGTAGTTGGATGAAGGAATTAAAATTTTAAAGTTCTAGACTATGGAGCGATTGTGTTAAGGATGCAAAAGTAGTAGTAATGAAAGGTAAGCACGATTGAAATATTGGAATTTGAAACGTTATGCAACTGACGAAATCAGCTTATAAATTTAGCCAATTGCGGACATTCATCTTTGCACTCTCAATTTCTTGTTCATAAATTTGCTTGTTGTTGTTAACATGTACAATTTGCCTATTTTTTTACTCTTTACATTACAATATCTCACAAAAAAATTTAGAATGGCATTGTTCGTTTGAGGAGCATCAAGTAAGTGAAAGAAATCAAAAAACCAAATAGGTAAGGGAAAAGGTAAGAAAGCCATAGGCGAGCGATACGTGGACAAGCAGTATGATTATTATGGCTTTAATGAGTTACGAACTGGTGACTTGCTTTTGGAGGAAGCCTTTCCAATTCCTCCTTCATTAGGTTTCAAGCACGTAACACCTATGTGTGACACAAATGCATAACCAGACTTACAAAACCCAGAAGTGTGGGAAATTCAACAATCAAAAATGGAAGAGGAAGGTAAAAGCGACAGCAATTCCCGATGTGGTGGTGGAAACAATCAAAGTAAGCCTTCATACTGTTAAAATCAAAATTTTTTCTAAACATTTTCGTAAAGGCACGGGACATATGGAAAGGGACGGGCATATTGCAATTATTGTGCGGAAGTTATGCTTAGAAGAACAAAGATAGGTACGAGACTTCGGTGAAACATATGTGGTTATGCTATCCATCTGAATATGGTGTGGACTTGTCACAGCAACAAATTGCTTGGTCATCAACTAGCAATCGTGCTATCCTGTTCTGCTTTACAAATGAGTAATGCAAGAAAGGCCTAGTCCAAATGATTGTAGATATGCACTTATCTTTTACAGCAGCTAAACATCTTGACCTTAATTATGTAGCTCAAGAATGCCTTAATTTGAATGCACGTAAGTATAGTATCAAAATGATGCACCGTGAAACATTAAAGTTATATCACAAAGGTAAGCGGGAGCTCACCTATAAGTTTCACTCTGTTGATATATGTGTGTCAATATGCTTAACATTTGATTAAATAATTGGCAGGAACACTCATACATGGGAGTAACATATCATTGGATAGATTAGTAATGGGTTATGCATAAATGATTAATTGCACTATGAAAAATGGATGGACGGCATATTGCACAAAATATCTATATAATTATAAGTACTATCTTAGGGGAATATAAGTTGATAAAAAAAAATCTTTTCAATTGGATTTGACAAAGAATCGGCAAATAGAGTAAGCGTACCTAAACTATAGGAATTATATTAACCAGTAGCGGCACATTTTTCCACATTAGATATGCATGTCATATCTTAAATTTGTGTGTGAACAAAGGAATTGGCATCCTAGATATTAAATACTTACCAATCAAACAGGTAATCGACTACATGACAAACCACCCCCACGTACACAAAGCTTGGCATAATTTCTATAGAGACAATGGAATAAAACCGAGGAAATTTAAAAAAGATGTCTAGCACAGGTAGAATTCCACATACAAACTTCTAAATAGCACACTTGACTATAAATATGCATCGTGTAATTTTGTGATGATACACATACCAAATATTCCATTGCATCCTAGTGATTGGAATATATGCAGTAAGTTATTGTAGGTCGTCAAAATTTTTTTTCCAACTACACGAAAACTTTCTTGCAAGTGTACCATCTAAATGTGCATTTATTTTTTATTGAGGCAGTTAACATCGTTAGCACTTTGCATGGAGTTATATATGATCTATTCTTACAAACTTGTGTAAGTGACATGTGCAAAAAGTGGTTAGATTACTATTGAAAAATTCCAAAGATTTATCTTATTGCTATGTTGCTTGATCCTCATTGTAAGAGCGATGGAGTTGCTAGTTATTTAAATTTGTATTATGAATATGTGGATAAACTATCAAACACTTAGAATGCATTTACTATGATTCCGACTCAAATCACCTAGGAGGTAAGTAACATTCTTTCGAAGTTATATTTGCAATTTTCATTTATTTATGGGGGCTAAGTCCTTGTGAGTCCATCTCCCATGTCGACATCCAATCAATCATCAATAAGCAGTCCACCTCCTATTCTATCATTCATGAACAAACTTACAAAAAAGCACAAAGGAGTTGGTGGGTTGGGTACTGGTTTAAAAATTGACAAGTATATAACAACCTTATTCGACTTGGCGACAATACAGAGGTGCGATAATTCGACATATTGGAATGATGGAAGGGGCATTCAAAGACATATCATATGCTTTCTAGAATTATGAGACAAGTTTTAGCGGCACTAGCTTCAACAATTGTGGTAGAACAAGCTTGTAGCACTGTTAGCCTTATATTGGATGAGCGTAGGTCAAGACTAACTCTAGTTGTCATAGAAACCCTTACTTGCAATGATGATTGGAAAGAGCAGAAAGGCGGCTAAAAGATATGATATACACAATTAGTAAAAAAGATGAATACTTTGGTGACTACAATCTACGACACATCTAGTGAAGTACAATAAGCTATACACTAGAGCGGACTCTAGATGTACCTAAAAAATATCTGTAATAAGTAAACATTAACTTGACTTTTGTTTATTTTTTTCTTAATTGCTAATGAGCTTGCAATATTTCCTCTTCTTGAATGTAATTTATCATACCTTAATGTAGCAAACTCATGTGTGGAGGTCTATTTTTTGTTGTTTCACTTTTTTTTACTCCACTTGTTCTTTTTTGCCAATTTTTTTCATCTCCAATGACCTTGGACTTTGTCAAAAAAAAAAAAAATCTGAAAAAATTATCTGGTTCCCCAATTCCATATTTTTCGAGATCAGAATCGGCAATTCCGGTTCCAATCCAGGCTAGTTTCAAACCGTTGCTGGCTATTTCTGAACCGTTGCCAGCTATTAGCTTAAGGAGTTGTTTAAAGTGTTATATCAACATTTGAGGCAACTCTTCCTATTAAGAAATTATTTACTTTATATCCGATTACTTTAACAAAGTTACTTATCTACTTATTTTAAATTTATGGGTCCCATTTTATTTTATTACCTTAAAATAATATTAATATATATATATTTATAAAGATTAAATAAGTGTGAAATGACAAATGCGAGGAGTGAAAGGATTGTTTTTTGTAACAATTAAATAAGTGTGGAAGGATTAATAGAAGGAAGAGTGAGAGTGTTACTTGCCTAAGCAACTTTAGTTGCTACGGAACCTACTTCATTACACAAACAACTATCACATCATCTTGTATCCGTTGCAATTTTCATCTGTATCCCTTGAAATTTCCACAAAGTAGCTAGAGATAGAATAGTCTTATAAATAAAAAAAGGGTTAATTACAAAAACATGATTTATGTTTTGGTCAATTTACAAACACATGACATGTGATTTTTTTTTTTTTTTTACAATTAAGCTACTCGAGTTTTATACAAAAATGTTAATATTATTAAATTACTATTAGAGAGATATGTATTAGTATCTTATTAGTCTAAAAATTAATTTAATAAAATATATTAATAAATAAAATTAAATAAAAAATATTTTTAAATTATTTTTTAAAAATAAGAAAATTGAAAAAATGTAAAATTAATTTTTATGACAAATAAAATACTAACATGTGTTAGTATTAAATTATTAAATAATATTAATATTTTATATGAAACTCAGGTTATCTAATTATAAAAAAAAAATATCATAGGTCACGTGTTTGCTAATTGAGGTATATCCCTTGCTACGAAACAAATTCAACGAAGGCAATACTAAAAATTATTGAAGCAAGATAAATGGCAAGTGCCCTTACTTTTTTATTCCCACTGGTCTCATTTATTTTCAGTGAGTCGAATGGCTACTCCTCAAATAAATAGAACCTTTACTACACTATTTAAAGGCTCACCACATTCGCACGGGGCTACATATTTAACTAACTAATATATAGATTGTGTTTTTGTAATTAACCCTTAAAAATAGATCATATCATAGCAATATAATATTACATGTACTATTAAAGGACTATACACCGACACACACAAACACTTGGAAAATAACCATATATAGACACGCGTGCACATGCTTTTGGAAACATAACCATGCATAGACACACACACACATTGGAAACATAACCAATGGTTGAAAATATGATAGAATAAAAACTAGTTGGTATTTTATTTTATTTTTTTTAATTTATTTGATTCATGTCAAATTTTTATAGCAAATTCTCATCCTTTTTAATGGATGAAAAATTGTCATAGGTGATGAAACGGTATGAAACGGTAATCATTACTTGCTTTAGTATAAAATATTTTTTACCTTTTTAATTTATTTGACAAGTGTCAAATTTTTATTTACTAGGATATGAATAAGGGAATTCACATCCCTTTCTAAACAATAACCCAAATTCAAATTGCCCAAGGAAAGATGTGGGAAAGAAGAAAGTTATAGGATGTGTGGTAACAAGATGAAGTTTGCTATCTCTATGATGTTGTCTCATTCGTGTCATAATGAATGAGTATTTGAAACGTATTTTGAAGTGATAACAAGATGAAGTTTGCTATCTCTATAATTTGTATTATTTTTAGATTTTTTTTTAACTTTTTACGCATATCAAATACTTATTTGTTGAGACATCGATAAGATAATATCATAGGGATAGCAAATTCCCATCCAGTAGTAACAATATGTTTTGGAATGTCTAGTGTCAACTACAAATCCATATTTGTCGCATAAAATCAGATATAGTTGTTGAGATGTGAACTCTCTTTTTTACTCACATTTTAATAACTCGGATCTATTTCAACCAAAATTTTTGGCATTAGATGACCTTTACAGGCTTCCCCTCTTTTTTGATGGCTCATATTTCGGCCATTAAAAGGTCCTGACCAAGTATTTTTCCCGCATTCCCACTAGGAAACTCGGAATTTTCGGAATATTACACTCTCATACCACTTTACTAAATGAGTTTCCTATAATATTCTGTTACTACATCCCGAGTTTCGGCTGCCATTTTATTGTCGTGTTAGATCCAATTTGGTTTTTAATTCTTGATTCTAACTCGAACAATTGTCAATATATTTCTAAGAATCCTAAATTTCATTCTGATTCCTAGTTTCAGTTTCATTAATGGAAGACAGGACTGTATTGTCTCCAAATAGGCCTCAAGGACCTAATTTTCCTAAACAGGAATCTATATGCAATCTCACTTTCCCTGATTTTCAAACACAAATAGGAAATATAAGCAAACCCCTGATGAATAATATGAATTTCCATGAACTAGCTAATGCAAAATCCATCGAGCAAGATCATCAAGTGCACAATCCATCCCCACCAGGTCCATTCTTTCTTGAGAATTTTACTAACAACGATGTCACCATGAGCAAGAAAATGGCAGGTGATGTCTGGAAGGAATTTGTTAACCAGGAACGGGTTAGTCCCGCAAACAACGAGTTGGTCCAGCAACAAATGGCTGTTGGAGACTCAACATTGGAGCAATTCCTAGTACATGCCGGTTTTATGAACACAAACATCCAGGATAATCCCATTAGTTCCCAGAACAGTATGACATTGGATCATGGGGTTGGTGTACCAAGGCAGACAGATTGGATGCAGCTTCAAATGGCTTCTGTTCAACAGCAACATCCACTGGCTATAATGAATTCGAATTTCAGTGTTCCGAAACCAGGGTATGATAATGAAGGTATGGAAGCTAGTTATTCGGACCAGCAACTGAACTTTGCCCCAAATTCAGTACCGGCATTGTCAGTTGCATCTTTGGACTCCACAGAAACTGCGGAGAAGAAGCGAGGGTACTCTGATGAGATCACGAATAAAACTATAGAGAGAAGACAGAAGAGGATGATTAAGAACCGCGAGTCGGCTGCAAGATCAAGGGCAAGAAAACAGGTAAATACCGAAATTGAAAATTTTTAAGGCTGGTTCTGTGTCATAGGGATGATCTCTTAGATGCATATGCCATAGTTCTTATATAGCAGTTTTCCTTTCCTTTTTGGGTTGAAGGCCTACACGAATCAATTGGAAAATGAAGTTATTCGCTTGAGGAAAATCAACAATTTGCTGAAGAAGCAGAAGGTACGCGACCGCTCATCTCATGATGGTATTAACATTTCTTTTTTAGAAGTCTAGTCATCATTGCTTTTGTAATTCTAAAGCTCGAAATTTGGCTACTGTTTCTGTAGTAAGAATGCATTTCTTTTGTCAATTGTTATCGATATGCACGACTCACGTGTAAACCCTAATTAAGAGAATGAAAATTTTATTAATATAAAATGGTTTACAAAGTGTAAATCGTCAATATTTGAATTATGTTTTATATTAAGAATGATTTAGATTGGAGTAGGAGGTAAAATGACGATTGGAATCATATAATTAGGAATGTGGCATCTACAAAATGATGATATGATCTTTAACAATTTGCTTGGTTTGAAGGTACTTATAATGAAACAAAATAAGTATAAATTCATATTTGTAACTAACCTTGAGTTATTAAAGTTGTGTAGATATGATATTATTAATGCAACTACTATATAAATTAAACATGATATAGATAATACAAAAAATGATCTCATATTAGTCATTATCGTAATAAATCTAATATAAATATATATACAAATATATATATATGTATCTCGTAATATTATTAATCATGCATACGACATCTAGTACATAAAAACATGATATATGTTTTGTATCATAAAATTAAATATGTCTTAATATATGATATTACTTTGCATTGTACGAATGACATTTGATTTCAGTTATCATACATATATATTATATGAAATAATATTTTTCATGTTATTTTTAAAACAACTATGCATGTATATATTGATATAATATATACTAGATAATATAATATATTATAGTAAAAAGACATGTATATTATTTATATACTATATTATAGTATCTAATATGTACATACATTTTTTTCCATCTACTGTGCATATTACAATTGTCACAAAGGAATAAATCAAACTTTATATATCTGGTTGTAAACTACAACCACCTTGGCTAATATGTATGCATATATTTACTATATGATATATTAGATTTAGTTGTAATGAATACAAACTATCAATAGTATAAAAAATAGTATATTAGGTATTAAGTCCAAAGGGAGAATCTAATCCAAAAGACTAGCCTATTAGGTGGCAGAATCCTTTATGCTTAAGTACTATTCTACAATTTCTTGTAGAACCGATGTGGAATTGTAACATTGCCCACCCTTTGAGAATTCGATGCCCTCGGCGGCCTATTTTAGGTGGCCCACTCTGGATGGCTTTCACTCTAGGTGGCTACACTCTAGCTCTCTTTTTAGGTAGCCCTTTTCCACGTCGTCCCTTCCGCTAGCATCGGTCTCTCAACGAGAGCACCAAATGTTAGGTATTAAGTCCAAATGAAGAGTCCAACCCAAAAGACTAGCCTATAAGGTGGAAGAACCCTTTACGCTTAAGTAGGGGTGGGCACGGATCGGTTTGGTTCGGTTTTTTCTAAAACCAAACCAAACCATAATTTACAGTTTGGTTTTTTTCCATCCCAAACCAAACCATTAAATAACGGTTTGGTTCGGATTATAGATTTTTAAACCATTAAATAACGGTTTGGTTCGGTTTGGATTACGGTTTAAATCAAAATTCTAACTAAAAATCTAGTTTTTTTATGTTTGTGTAGATTCTTAAATATTTATATCATTTTACAAAGTTGATATTATAAACCATGACAAAATACTTTATAAATTTATCATACTTTTAATCTATAGTTCTCTATAAAATCAATTATCCACGAATAAAATACATTCACTAACAATTATATAGTAAGTCATAATTTATTATTTTTAATATAACCATCATTGTCAATTATCTACCAATAATTTAGCTAAAATAAAAAATCATCTATAAACCAAATTCATCAATGAATAAAATGATCAGCTGAAAAAATATATTAAACAACTAATACATAATGAAAGTTTATAACTGAATAAATAAATTTCATACTTTACAAAGTTAAAAGCTATTAAAAAACAATAGTTCATCATCAATAAAAAATTACATAATGAGCTTAAAAAAAATTAAAAAAAGGACAAGTTGATTTTAATTAATATTCATCAAATAATAAATATAAAATAAAATCATATAAACATATAGTAAAATATTATTATATTTTTCTAAAACGGTTTGGTTCGGTTTACGGATTGTTTGGTTTACCTTCCAAACCAAACCATAAATTTACGGATTGGTTCGGATTTGAAAATTTTCAAACCAAACCATGAAAAAAACCAATTTCGGTTTGGATTGGTTCGGTTACGGATTGGTTTGGTTCGGTCGGTTTTTTTGCCCACCCCTACGCTTAAGTACCATTTTACAATTTCTCGTAGAACCGATGTGGGATCGTAAAATAATACTTAACAATAGATAAACTTCAAAAGTTTATTGTACAATTGGTTTCACACATAAGTATATAATATTTATATTGATATTTGCATAGTGCATATATAACATATATTAATTATTAAACATATTATGTGTGACACGCAAACCAATACTATCAAATATATATCATATGATACTATTTAATATGCAAATTACACCAGCCATATAATTATAAATGTAACATAGGATATATAATTACCATAAAATATGTCTTAATATAAGATATATAGATCCATTATATGATCTATTTTATTTATAATATATTATGTTATATATACTATATAAAATAATATATTGATTTTAATTTAAATTAGCATATATACATATATTGAATGATCATATATTATATAATACATTTGATTTAATTTTATCATAAGCATAATATATTTAGTGTAAACATAGCATAAAACATATATTCGTGCTATTTAATTTATTGGTTATAAATCATCTATAGTGTAGAAAATAATACATAGAAATTTTTTGTATAAATGTTTTAAAACATAAATGTAGAGTATTATGCCATATTACATTCTCAGATAGTGACATACAACATACAATATATCATATAATAAAAGAAAATACACAAAAAGTAATTTCACCAAAACATACCACATCAGTATGTAATAGATACATATGTTCTTATTATATTTAGATCTATCTCTTTTTTATTTTCTTTAACCATTTAGAATATTGAACTCTTATTTAATCCAGTGAAATTTTCCCCTAGAATCATCTTTTTTGGCTGACATCATTATTTGCAAAAATTTCATTTATATACATATGTTCTTACCATATTTAGATTCTCTCTGTTTCTATTTCCTCAAATTCCACTTGTTGTTGTATTGGAGTCCCTGTTTTTGTTTCTAATACACAGTGTTTTATTACTACCTCTCAGTATAGTGAAATGACCTATGCCAGCTTCTAATTAGTTCGAAAAAAAAAATGTAAATGTCATTAAATATATTCAATTGAACGATATGATGAAGGATGATTAAAAACTATAAGAAAAAATTAAAAACAAAGATTTAGCTATAAAAGAAAATGGTAGTTATCCCTTCTTGCTACCGTCAAAATAGATACTGTAGAACCGTATCTTGCGCTTGGTTTGGATAACGACGGGAATGAAGAATACTTGGATAACGAATCTCATCGAAAAGAAAGCAAGGGCGATGGATAAAGAATATTTTCCTTTTTTTTCAAATGGATAGAAAGGAAATGATGATGAGAAAGATAATACAACCGATATTATACAATTAATTATTTGTAATTTCAAAAGATGATCAAAATGGAATTTGGTCATTAGAAAAAAAAAAAATTCATGTGATTTTCTTAAATAGGAGTGAACACATCTCATCGGAAAATTGAGCAACTTTTCCTTCTTCCTTGACCCCTCTATAATTTTCTTTTAGGATTTTATAAATAAATGCCTTACACACACTTGTTCCTTAGCAAAAGTTAGATTCTTGCAAACCATCCATCTTTATAATAGGTTTGGATTAGATCAAATCAAAAGAAATGGAAAGAAAATAATGGAAATTTAATATTATAAAATTCTAATGAAAATGCAATTATCAAATTTAATAACTGAATTTTATCTATTTTTATAATTAATTTCTTGAAAATTAAAATTATAAATCTCATATCTAAGTTTTGCCTATCATTAGAATTAAATATTTGAATATTACCAAATTTTGCAATTAGCTATCTAAACTTTATCTATTTTTACAATTAACTACCTTACTAAGTATAAAAAAATAACTTCGACAAGTTTCTAAATAGTAGATTGACATTTTTAAACTTTACATACTTAATTATGTGAATGCGCAAACTTTAGATATGAAATATATATGTTATTTACCCAAAAAAAGGGTGAATTTAATTATATTGTTCATAATTGGCATAAATATTTTCACTTTTTAGTTCAATTGACTTCTCTTGAATTCTCAAATGATGAAAATGAGTTTAAAGTAATGAAAATACCCCTAAAAGTACTATCAAAAGAAATAGCAAAGATATTTATCTTTATATATCTAAGCGTGAACCACAATACACTCACTTCTACTTTTTTCCATACATTCTTAGTATTCCTTCCTTAGTAGTTAAGCAAAACCTTTTAATTTTTCTTTTTTTAATAACGTTTTCATTTCATATTTTACAAATTTTTCCCTAGATAAAATAACTCGAAGATACTACATTAGAAAAAGAAAAACATAAAATCTAGAAAAATGATCAAAATAACCTCTAGTTTACAATTTTTTTTTTTAACGAATTTGTTCACTTGATTGTGTATTTTTATGATTAGAGGAGAATGTTAAACAATAAATTTTCCTTGTTTTTGGCAGGAAATGCAGCTACTGTTGCCTTCCAACCAAAGGACCATGCCCAAACCCAAATACCAATTGAGACGAACCAGCTCCGCTACATTCTAGCTAGTGCCCGACAGCATGTATATTACAATATCCTATTCCTTTATTTATGGAGGCCAATAAAAAGTTGAGTTTTTTTTACTTTTCTTTTCTTTTTATTTTTTATTTTTACTTTTTTGAAAGTTTTAGTTATCCGAGAATGTACAAGAATATATTCTTGTCCACCCGGCAGTTTTTTGCAAAATTCGAGGAGATAGAGAACAATATTTCTTGGATCCATACTTCAGCATTTTTGATAGAAAATATTGGAACCGTATAAACGTTTTGCTATTTATTAAAGAGAGATAATTTTTGTGTGGTTTTAATTTTTGTGTGGTTTCTCTTTTTGTCATATATCACATATATATTATATTGGTTAATTACAAAAATCTTGCATGTGTTGTAACAAATTTGTAAATACATTACTCGTATTAATTTTCTTAACAAAGTAATCGAGACTCTTACAAAAATGTCAATATATAAATATATACATACACAATAATGGAACGAATAGAAAATTTTTACTTACTCGTATGATATAATGCAAACTACTGCATATCGTATCTTAAATTAGGTCCAAACAACAAAATATAAGATTACATTCTCTAACTTGTAATTTAACTCTATAAAATTGGTTGTAATGGATAATCTATTTCTTAGCCATTCCAATTCTAGTTTCTAGTGCAGTTCCTTTGTATTTTAAATGACATGCTGATAAATTCTTCATCAACCTTTCTTGATTATTAACATTTAGGAAACGTTTATATGTGAATAACAAATATAAATGTTTAAAGTTTCTTTTTGTTTTTTCATTATCATACATAAATTTATGGGACAAAACTTCCTATACAATTCGGTATCCTTTTCCGTATTTTACCAATCATATATCGCTGTGTCATTAAGAAAAATGGAGTAAAAGCGCGTCTTCATTGTCATTATCCATGATCACATGTTATTGGTAGATCCAGACAAAGACGCCAATGAAAACGGGAAAGTTTTGTCCATGGATTTGCTTACATGGTGAACACAAATTTCCCTGAATCTAAAACAGTCGGAAATAAACAAATGAACTATTTATAGATTATTTAAGAGTGTTTTTCTTGTAATTGCTTTAAAATAAATTTGCAAAACAGTCAGTGATTCATTCATTTCAAGTAAAAATATGATTTTGGTAGTAGGATGTTACCTTATTTTACTACATCACTAGTTTCAAATTTCAAAATTAAAATAAAAATATATATTATTGTTATTAATTGAGCGCACTGCAAATGTTATATTACTTAAATGAAAATGAGATAAAATAAATATTTCTTGATGGATAAATCTTGTATCTAAATGAATTATCTTGATGTAGTCCGCATATGTGGATATTAATTACTCCTAGCAAAAGTTCTAAGGAAAAATTGTCTTTTGCAAATTTTATTCATTTCGTAAACACACTATGATGAAATGAAGTGATTGAATATGAACATGGTTACGTATGAATTCTCCGATTATAAGATCTAACAACTGTAACTTAGGGGAGGGAAAGAAAATCTCATTATTCTAGCAATCATTTCTTATTTTCCTTTCCTCACTCTTTATTTAGGATAATGAAGTATTTTGATTCCTGGTAATTATTATCTATTCATGTTCATATGGAGTCTGCCAAAACCATAGTTTTAGCTCGAAATTCATTGAACTTGAGCTTCTGAATGCTCTATCTTAAACAAGCTGTATCGGTATGAAGTTAGAGACTTGACGCCATAAAAGTCGAGTTTTAAATACAGGAACATAACCTTTGAAAATAAGCCATAACATATATACTTAATGAATATCACTCACTAAGTTCCACTTTGAAATGAGTTCATATTAAAAAATATAAGGCGAGCACACAATGATCTCAAAAATTTGACTCAACCAGAGTCTTATCAAACAGTATCGATTCGGCATCAGTGTCGGTTCATTATCAGTTTGGTTTGGTCAATTTTTGAGTATTATTAGTATCATATTTGTATCGGTTTAGTATCGATTTAGTTTGAAAATGATACCACAACGACAATCCATATTTAGTTCTTTTTCATAGGCATCTTATCTATATTTGATATGCATCTATTATATTATATTATATTATATATATATATATATATGTAAATTTAAAGTTTAGTGTTTGAAAAACTATCTTATCTAATAAGCAAAAATTATTACATAAGAATTTAATGCAAAAATTCAGATATGTTTAAGAAAAGAAGATGTCTGAAAATATACTTTACAAATTAAAAAGGAAAGATCTTGTAAAAATGAATAAACTAAAGGGAAAATATCCAACCACATAGAAATTTACTAGGTATATAACTTTAAGAGCATCTACACACATAAAACCTTTAAGGGATTTGTAAAATATCAGTATTTTAAAGGACCTCTTTTTTTAAAAAGCCTTACTACTTATCCCTAAGGTTCTTTTTAAGCTTTACAGGCCTATATACACTTATATAATACACTTAACAAAATAAATAAATAACCATAAAAACCTTCCCCTATCCCATAGAATCTAAAAGTGAAATCTTTGGTATAACTTCCTTTATCAAAAACCCTAGATGGAGATGTCCTAAGAAAAGCCTATAGACGTACTTTTGTCCCCATTTTTCCTACTTTGGATTCTTGACAAACACTTCAACTTTAGTGGGAGCCAAAAGAATTACCGAACGGGCAAAAATTAAGACAAATTAAACCAACACCATCCTAAATCTCTACTGTCGAGTTTTTGCTGTTGCTTAATTGTTGTCCTCATCCTGTTCGTCCTCTCAAGCAACTCATTCCCCTAAATGCCTGCACTTCCCACCCTCCTTTTTGTCTAATCGCTGAAGTGGACTCCTGGCTCCTGCATGCAAAATTTTATTTTTAAGTAAGTTCTAAAAACCTAGCCACAATGGTATGACACATGGCGATGCCATGCGTGCCATGTACTGATTAGTTTATGGTCGAAACAACGATCCACATGCTAGAGATCATTAGTGCTTCCCAGTTCCCAGCTGTACGCACAAGCTCAATCGTCGGAAAAATTATTAGCGCAAATTTTTATCTATTAAATCAAACAAATAGGTTTGGCTCATCCAAAGATTAATTCATCTGATCAACCAACAATCTGGCGCTGAATCCTGAGCAGGCGCAGGCCTCGTGCACAGTACGAATTTAGGTGAATGGCAGGTGGTCAACCGTCTATGGTAGGGACTTGCCAAAGAACAACTATATGTTTAACTATTTGCACTTTACAAGAACGGCAATCGAGGAATCAGATACCATGGACACTAAGACTTCGGTTAAAATGTAAAGTTCCGCCAAAGTATAAATTTCTTAATACATCAACCTCTTTCATTGATAAGAATAATATATACAGCTAAATGCTACTTATATACACAATTTGCATAAAGAATGACAAATCTCCGTATGGAATTAACTCATTCATTAGCCCTCCCCATCATATGAGACAACCTCATCAGAAAACAAGGTCCTAAAGGGTATCACTTCTGCCATCCGATACTGCACGTGGTCTCAGAACTGAAGAAATGCGGTCTTTGGACAAGACTATATTCCCTTCCTGATCCGTTTTCCCATACTTCATTATATGAGGATTACTCACAATTTTGCAAGAATTCCATGTCTCTGCCATTAACGCAACACCATAATAAACTAAATGGTCTGTGATGCTGAACCCAGTTACTGACCTGCATAATGAGCACAAGTTTGTAGAGGTTTGATTCAAAAGAAGCTCAAAGATTGGCAAGGAATTCATATCCAAAGAAACGTTATAGACAAAGAACACAATAAAAACACTCCAGGCACAACTACTGAAGCTGGAAAGCATACCAATAAAAGCAGCAAACAAACCGTGACATTAATGTCCAGAAGGTAAAATACAGAACAAAGAATGATCATCATGCATGAATAATTACCTGCTACAGGATGGATCCTCTCCAGTGCCATCACAAACTTTCTCAGCCACATAGACCAGGCTTTCCATTTCAACATTATATAGCCAGACCTGCCAACACATGGATCATTCTTAAAGTATACCCAAAATATTCAGGGAAAATTAATTTGAGAACTGCATAATGTCTTATATTTATGATATGCAGTTGGCCTGGCCCTTTGGCCATAAGTCAGCCATGATTCATATAGCAGAAAATGGCCGCTCTGTCAATGCAGCCTTGTGCATGCGTTGAAAACAGTGCGTAAAAAGCGAACACTCTCTCAAACGCAAGTGCTGAAGCACAAGAAACATTTTATCCAATTTAAAAGTGCTAAAGCTCCGTGATCAACAAATAAAAATTCTATACACCTGCTTAATCATGCTTAACCAGCATTCCCTGTCAGATTAAAATTTCAAAACCAAAAAAAATAATATAAAATGAATTGCCACATTTAGGAAAACAATAAATTCAACCAAAAACCAAGTAAATAAAATCAAACTGGAAAATCAAGGTCTCATTAGATGTTCAAAACAGAACTGCAATTTTCTGCAAATCCTAAAACAGTAATGGACAAAAGGAGGGGGGAAAAAATAATGGTAGAATTATGGCTTTTGATATGTCAGATATTTTAGAATGGTTTCTAGCATGAAGAGCATTAGCCAGTCTTGCACAACCAACCAAATCAAACAGCTTTACTATTGCATGGTAGTCAAGCAATTTTGTCAGTGAATGCAAAATCTTACCTCCCTTGGGAAGTGATGGTAGGTCTTTTGGGAAAAATGGGAAAAGTACGGAGGGAGATGGGGCACAATGTCATGCGAATGGGTAACTCGAATTGTATCAGGGACAAGATGACCATAGCAGGATGCAAAAGCTGCATTGCCAATGCGAGGTTGTCCAAATGTCATTACCTGAACATTCTTTGCTTCATGATTAACCTACAGTCAAGCAATTCTTAAATGTCATACTGAAACTGAACAACCATGTAAATATAATTATATACCCACCAATAGAACATGAAAATACAAATCAATCAGACAGAGAAACTGAGTCTGATGAAGACATCGTTTGCCTAAAGATTGGGAGAAATTTTAGATGTAGAAAGATATTTTTAGAATACCAAAGGTAGTCCATTCATCATATATAAGGTCAATTATAAAGAAAACTACCTTTTATAAAAATAATTTTGTTATGATGTTACTAGCTATTCTTCAACATGCAGATTATTCAAGCTATCAAACTTCACTCCCCACAGTAAAGCGGATTGATGCAATTTCAATGTCCAGAGGTTTCCCAGGACAACTAAAAGAGAGACATAACCACTTACTACTAGATCAAGTCCAGAAAAAGCTGCCATAGCCCCTCCCATCGAATGCCCTGTTACGATGACATTGATGTCTCCATACAACTCCTTGGCTCTTCGGAGTGCATTTAGAACACCCGGTCGTATTGTTGTGTTGTGGTAAGCAAAATAAAACCCATGATGCACCTAAAAGGTGTATGAAAATGAATAACATATCCTACCAACATATGAATAAAACTAAAAATTTTATCCAAGAGACAAGGAATAGTAAACAGCACCATAGCTCCAGGCATGCCAGGATATTTTATGTCAAGCTGCTTCCAGTAAAGGTCTTCAATCCAATTTTGTATGCTGGAACAATAAAGTAGCTGATTCATACTAATGTAAATGACATAATCTGGTGTAGGCATTATTGAGAATCCAGTTGTATGCACCCACTTGTACAACTACTTAAATTAAAGGGAAAAAAATATTTGACGATTTCTCAAGTTCAGGGAGGAGAATTGGAAGTCTTTAAGTCGTTATATAAAATATAAAAATATGTACAGTTTCTTATATCATCATCATTATCATTACCATCTTATGTAGCACAATGGTTATCAAATTACATACTTAGACGACAATTTATTACACAAAGAAATCAACAGGATTTGCCCATTGAACTATATTCTAAGTTCATTCCATAAAGATTCACAAATACAATAAATAAAATAGAACTATGTGTTCCAAAAGGCATTGTCAACAAAAACGTATGGAGTAAAATGATGTCTTCAAGAGCAAACAAGAAGTTTATGAGTGAGGCAACTGAAAGGCATAAAATGTAAAAAATAAACGATAAAAAATAAAAAAGAAAGAGAGAAAGAAAGGAAAAAAATAGCGAATTTTAATTAGATTGATCCAGTTAAAAGAACCTGTGTTCTTGAGTGCCTCTAAATGCAATTACAATAGCATTGAGATCCTCTGCTACCCCAACAAAAGCCTGCAGCATTTATATGCATCAACAACATGCAAAAAATCAAACTTATTAATGATAAATGATTCGAGAGCATGCCATGCATACTGGCTTACTTGTAAGCAGTGCTGCACATCCACAATCAGCTCAATGACTTCAAATCCCTAAATTTTCCAATCACACAGCAGTCAGTGATACAGAAATCAAACCATATGAATATAGATGCAGAAATTTAATCCGATCATCAATATGATAATCATAATACAATTATTATGAGCAAAACAAGGAATTTCAATACTTCCGAGAGATTGTTTCACTACCTTGACCTTGTCATCACATCTTTCACATGTCCAAGTGAACAGTTCCATCAAATCTGACACATATACCTACAAGGTGAAAATGTAGTAAATAGCTCCTAAATGCTGAAAAAATGAATATAAACATCTTCAAGCATGAATTAGAGAAAACTTCTCATCAAAATACTTCATCGAGCTATAAATTCAGAGTTTAGAAGCAGAATTTAATTCAAGTATCTCTCTTTCGCAGTGTTCCTATCACTATTATTTCTTTTTTAATCTATTAACCCATATATGTGAAGCTACTGCACACTAATTCATCAAACTTGTGTTCTTCCAAATTTTGAGGCATGCAGATGTCTTATCCCCCACTTGCATTTTTCCACTCCTACCAGCTACTAAGAGCATATCTTCATACTCCACAAAGCATGCCTGACTTGTTTCCTAAGGTAGTTGCACAGCACACCAGGTCAGATCAGGACTATCCTCATATTAATTCATTAGCAATTTGAAACAAACCCTAAATTAAAGATTTTATCTTCTATTGACCACCCAAACAAAATGTTATCTTCTTCAAACCTGCATGCAAAATGCTAGAGGAATTCATCTAAAGACACTTGTAAAATATTTGTAAATTCTAATACATAGACCAATGATTTCCACAGGAAATTTACCTTTCCCCATGGTGTGTAGGATGAGATACTAGAAGAGGAAATAACAATTTCAGAAAAAGGAAGAAAAAGAAAAAGTAAAAGAAAAATGAGGAACTTACAGCAGATGCATATTCTACTAATATTGTAGCAAGAGTATGATTGTACACTGGATGATGATAGTCGTGCTTCACCTTAAGTTCTGCACAACAGCAAAGGACTTAAGTAAAAAGCCATGTCCCCATAATAAATTGAATATCCACCACAAAATCAATAACTGCTTAGTATATCACTCAAACACAAAGATAAAATCTCCACCACGCTAGCCATAAAATTTCAAGGCATCTCAACTTCCCATTTAGAGCTGAATTACCCCCCTTCCCTCCTTCCTCAGGTTAAAAAGAAGCTAACTCTCCATGCATATGCATCCTATTAACAACCAAAACCTCATCCCCATTCTAACCTGATAGAAAAGAAGATCCTCCAGGTAACACAATTGACTCTAATGATCATCACAATTAGCTGCTGATCATGAAAAACGGTGCTGCAATTCATCAAACAAGATGGCCATACAATGCCCACCTTGCCAATCAAATATACATATCCAAACGCAGAATTCAAGGAGGAAATCCTTCAAAGACAAATACTTTAGGAAGCTAAAGCGGGATGGCATGCTCCACTATGATATAAGACTGCCTAAGTTGTTCCATCAATACAATAAAACAAAAACATCAGGATTATACCCAAAACAACTTCTTAGTTATCTATACCTTCACAAACCCCTCTCTTAAGCATTCCTACTAACTTCCAGAGCTCCAAAACTTCAACTTGAACACCTTAATCGGAAAACTCGGATAAGAATTTCCTCCCCACAATTTGTGTCCCTCTGCCCCCTACCAATCATGTATTGACATTTAAGATCATTTCCCAATTTTTTTTCCTTAATTTTTTTCTTACTAATACAGACAAAATAATATACGATTAGCGGGTGGATGGATGTAACAAGAAACTTCTTTTAGAATCCTTCACTACAGCCAAGTGCAATGCCCTAACCACTATTATCCCATAGCTTGCATTAAACAACACTTGAATCAATACACAAACAAACAAAACTCAAAACCCTAAAAATCAACAAGTAAACAAAATGACAAACAAACAAAAAAAATTAACTTCATTTAATTACCTCTGGACCCACAAGCAACGAGAAAACATAATACAAGTATCAATCTCAACCAATCCGCATCATGGCGTTCCATATATCTGCATTACCAAGTATAATTTCAATTCCATAAATTAAAAAAGAACAAAAAAAAAGAGAGAGAGAGAGAGAGGGAGAAACCTAAAACTACATCAACTAATATTTCGACTGAAGCATTAAACAATCCGAAAAGGAAATCAAACTATTAGAGAGAGAGAGAATTACGCTGTTGCGTTGAAGAGTTGATCGGAAACGGATCGAAGAAGTCGGTTCCGGTAATTGGTCAGTGTGAATTTTCTGGTTTCGTGGAGGTCTGGTTTTTCGGTTATTTGGGGATGATCGATGACATTTTAACAAGGAGATAGATACATGATTTTTTTCATCCCTTAAATTCCAGAATTACCATATTGGTTGAAGGAACTCTTCTATCGTCGTTGGTGTAATTTTGTGTTTCATTGTGGGCATTATGGACATTCTGCTCATGACCATTTAATTAAGATATGCCTCTGACGAAAAATATTTGGTTAAGCTGCTTACCAAGCATGTACGGCACTTGTAGGCAAGTGGCGATGACCGATGAGATAACCCGATAAAAGATGATTTATTATATAATATGGACCAACCTCAAATTCAATAACGGCTAAAAAATGATTTATCACAAATTTAAAGATCTAGTGTATTTAGCACTTCCCATAATGTATAGACTTACCATAAATTCAAAAACCTAGTGATTAGGTAATCTATTAAAAGATAACCTACCACAACTTCAAAGATCTAGTACATTTAGCGACTTAGCACAAATGCATGGACCTATCATAAATGTTAGGTGTTTTGTGATAGGTATGTCAAAGTGATAGATGTTTGATTCTAGTCTAATAGAGTTATTTGTTTCGATCTCTCTCCTTTTATCAATAATAGGTATTGTTATCTACTCGGATTTTGTTCTCTTACTATCAGTTGACAAGGTTGAAGCTATTACATCTAGTTATTTTTAATCGATAGTTTTGATGAATAAAAAAAGGAATTTTATTTTTTATTTTTATTGTTCATTGAAGTCTTTTTCTCTCTTAAGTTTCACTTAAACAAAAAAAAAAAGTAAAAATGAAATGTAATTGTAATCAAATAAGTTTTGTCTTTGCGAGAACCTTTGGATTAAGTAATGTAGTTATTAAAATGGTTATTTACTGTTTACAAGAATTTTTTTCTTCATGAACTTTTTGTATCTTATATTCTATTCTTATCTTACTCATATTAATTTTATATTAATAGTAATTTGATTTCGGCTCATATGGAACTAGTCTCTATAGTTATATAGGCTGTTCCTATTTGTATTCATCCCGATGTGTTAAAAAAAAAAATATGAAATTCAATTAGATGCCAATCATAGTAGGTCATTTCAAATGGGATAGATGCTTTGCGGTAGGTGTCTGCACTAAGTGATAGGTCATTTTCGCAAGTACTAACTGCTTTCAGACGTGTTAGATGCTTCGTGATAGGTATACACAGCAAGTTATAGGTATTTACGAAAGTTATAGGTTTTTTCATAAGTATTAAGTGATTTGTGATAAGTCATTTGTGGTAGGTCCTTTCACAAATGTTAGATGCTTTATGATAGATAAGTCTCATTACATCATCCGGCAATTTTATTTTTCTTTTAACTCAATCCAACGGTCATTCTTCAATCTTTCCCAAAAATCACATAAGAGCAACTTACTGTAATACCGACCGGGCGATCGACCTCTTTGATCCTGTGACAAAGAAAGATGCCAAATCATTGTGTCTAGTTTAGGAATCTAATAATATTCATGGTACTCCGGTTTTTTCTTTTCAGAATAAAATACAACGTTACAAATGGAATATTTGGCATATACACATATATGATTGGAATATAATAAATATGAATTGAATTGATGACAAAATATATTTGTTTTATCGTTCACGAAATGGTAGGGTCACTTTATACATCATTATAATCTTTGGAAAATGTTTTTTACTCACGGTTATCTGTTATTTATTACGATAAATAATTTAGAAAGTTTTTTTTTTTATCGTATTTCTACAGTAAGGCTTTTTATTTTTAATTTCTTTTTTTTTTAATTACCACACAATATAACTTTTGGAAAAGGAGGAATCAAAATTAGGTACGTTGGCAAACTAATGCCGCCACTCGGCTTTGCCATAGGATTTTTTTATTTTTAAAATAGTATGAATATGCATTTTTAATAGTTGCAATTTTTGTATAATCTAATGTGAAAAAAACCATAAGTTTGCATGTTCATAAAATTTTACTCTTATGGAGTTTTTATTGGCACTTCTTACATCGAAAACTAGGAGAAGTAATATTGCTTAGCCAATTATTCGAGTTCCTTCCACAAGCAACGTTGCTTCAGCAAGCAATAGTTTAGAATATATATATATATATATATTATTTATGTATCAGTTGTATATAATTTATATAATGTGGGATCCATAAAAATTTTTAAAAAATCATGTTAAGTAACTCACAGATAAAGTAGTGAGTTAGTTAATAGGAGAGTTGTTTAAAATGCTCATGTGGCATGATAAGTAACTTTATTATAAGTAATGGACAAATAAAGATGGTTTATGAGTGGGAAAATAATGACCAACACATCATTTTATGGAAAATGTCCAATCACATACAACTTTAATGCATTATAAGTTTTTTATATAATCAAATAATAATATTCACTATGTACATGTAACAATTTACAAATATATATATATATATATATATATTAACATGTTTAATATGATAATATTTTAAGTATATTCATCACATTTACCTTTTTATGTAATTTCAAAATTTTTCATCCAAAATACACATCCTTTTGTTTTGATAATATCATGTTCCTAAATGGCCTATGTTCACCACAATTCACTAAGCCTACCTTAAGTAGAATATAGGGTTAATAATTTTTATATGTAAAATCCTTAGATTAAACTTAGAAAATAGATAATTTATTTTTGAATTGGTCCTAAGTTCGAAAATGAGTTTGATTTCATATATATTGAAAGCTAGGCCCATAAAAAATACAAAACCAATATCATTATCAAAGTACAAACATGAGCACCATGCCCTAAAAAATGTATATTTAATCCAAAAAAAATCGCTCACATATCAACTGCTCAATAGACCTTAATTAGTAAAGTATCTAGGCAATCAAACATATGCATAAACTTGAAATAATTCTAGCAAATCAATAAGCATGTACATTAAATTCATCAATTTGAGTCTCACCATTTGATTTGTGTCCATCAGGTTGTATGAGTAATCAATAGTAAGATCAATTGTAACTAAAAAAAGTAGGAATGAGTCAAAGCTTAATATCCAACATTGAGGCACCATGTTCACTAGAGCACGCAAAAAAAAAAACTATCTAATTTAGGTTTGATTAGTTGAATTGAAACATTTATGTTTTGCTCTCTCCAAAGTCTAAAACATCAATGGAAATATATATATATATAGAGAGAGAGAGAGAGAGAGAGAGATGCCCATGGATGCCTTAAGGACATTCAAATCAACTTTAGCCAATTATCAACAAGGAATTATAAGAGAAGCTAAGCATAAGTTTACCAACGTCTTTGATGCTTTTAGAGCAAAACTCTCCTCTTTTGAAGATGTAAAGTTAGATTTTGTCTGTCAAAGGTTGAATACAGTAATCGGTGCAATATTTTACTTGCAAAGAGCAAGACCATAGATGTTTTACTCCTCTTGCATGTTTGTAAAACTGTTTAGCAAAACCTTTGTTGATATGCTAGATATAAGGATCATAAAGCTCCTCTTAGCAGGTGGCTAATGACCCTCTTCATCTTATAAATACATACATTATTTTTGTTAGAGTGTCAAAATTAAAAATAGCAAAAAAAAAGTATGCCTAGATTGTAAGATTATTAGATATGTATCTATGTTTTTATGAGAAAAATCCTTTTCTTTTTCTCTTTTTTTGAACATTTGGAAATATAGTAAAAAAAGAATAAAATAGGATGCAATATGATAGATAGTTAAATAAGCAATTTCTTTGGTATTAATAAGATTATTCTTATTGATATGAATTTATATTTTTTCCATATCTATTATCCTAGGAGAGGGTTTTCTATATATCCTTCTTTATAAATACTCCTTTTGATGTAACGTATACAAACAATTTCAATTTGCAATCAAAGTTACAATCTCAGCAAAAACTTTTAAGAACATAGTGTACTTAGGTAAACAAGAAATAAGATAATTCATACATTGGCTTAACAAGCAAAATTTTCTCAAATGACATATTGTCCCAAGGAAATCTACCTCTAAGAAGACCTTTCACCCCATAGGTTACCATACAACTAGAGAAAATATGGTGGCTATAAAAAAATAAGAAGGAGATAAAGATGATGATGGGTAGATAGATAAAATAATTGGTTTGAATGGACTAGGATAAACTTAACAATTTATAGTTACTTGATAATGGTGGTTGAGGTCCGCCATTGAAGGTGGGCTACATAATATCTATGGATGATTTGTCAATCCTCATTGAACATAAGAATTAAAAAATAATTGCTACATTAATAGATTAAATGGAAAAGGTTGATGAAAACATAGTAAGAAAAATTTTATAAAAAAATTCATAGCTTAAGTACATCAAAATGGAATTTGACCTGATTGGTAAAACATATACTTCTTGTTTATTTCACTGTAATAGTAATTCTATTACTGTCTTATCCCTTATGAAGAATTACTACGGTATTTAGTTGATCATAATAACAATTCCATAAGTAATTCTTATTATAAAAAATATATTGAATAGTCATTCACTACTCAAACTTATGAATAGTGATTCAATATTGGAATTAAATTTTATCCTAAATTACCCTTATTTAGATAAAAAAAAATTAATAAATAAAAATTTTATTATAGCTCTATTTTATTCCTTAGTAACAACAGTTTCATTACATTCTTACTTATTCAAAGAAGTGATCGGCAAATAAAGTTTACGATTTATTATGGCCTTTTACCAAAAATAGACAAGCTGATAATTAATCAATGGATAAATGAAAGATGACTCGTTTTCACATGACATAGGTGTTTACTTTTGCATTTCAAGACAATGTACATGCGATTATAAGTTTTAAGTATAATAATCACTTTGATTTAGATATTTGAACTAAAGTGATAAGGCCTAAAAATTTGAACATATGTGTTTCAAATAATCAAGGTAGATTCGAGATAATAAGCTTAAAGTAAGGATTGTTAAATTATTGTTCTACTTTACACCATTTTCGAGGAGACTTATGAATACAAAGATACTTTTATTGAGCTTAGTCCAACAGGAGCCCACGAAGGGGTTCATTAATAAAAAGTCATCGCGAGTGTTGATTGTTAATGCAATTCAACAACTGATGTTGAGGGTCAAAATCTATAAATGTTTAGAGCCTTCCTTCATCTAAAGAAGAAGAAGAAGTAGAGCAATGTAATTATGCTATCAAATTATTGGAGAATACTACATGTATAATGTACTTTAAAAAAAATTCCATAAAACCAAATTATGGAAAAAAAAATAAACGAATAGTGTCGTTGTATCGCACTTTAGAGATGCAATACAATTGTTTTGAAAAAGAATTAGACGTGTATCGCACATTGCTTTGGACCTATATCGCACTTTTAATGAACGATGCACTTATAATTATATGTGTATCGCTTGTTGGACATGCGATACAAGGCCGAAACCTGTATCACACAACCAATGTGCAATACATAGGTTTCTAAAACTTTTATCAACTAGGTCAATGTATCTCGCTTTGAAAATGCAATACAAGTAGAAATATTTGTGTCTCTACTCCAAGATGCAACATAGTGAATTAATTTAGTTTTTTTCTTATAATTTGCATTTGTATTTTTTTTTTTTTTGAAACAACGTTGGATATATGTTTCTCTCAAATTATTGTCTTGTAATATCAAACAAGGTTTATAATAAATAGCACAACACCTTTTGTCAAGAATAGTGGAGTATAATGCTTCAATAATTCCACCTAGTATGTGCACATTTAAGCCTCCTAAGACAGTTTGCTCCTTCTCCTCATGTCCTTACCCAATTAATCTTTAAGTGATACTTTATGTCACTTCTTTTAAGTTATGTATAGCATGAAATACACACTACACACACATGGCCACTATGATTGGATACATATAGCTATATTTTAGTAGAGCCATTAGCGATGGAGGAAGTTGACAGCATCACAATAGTACCCTCAAGAAGAAGAACATTTTATCCAACTGGCAATACCAATTGGGAACCAGTACCAATCTTAATGTCACCAAGCAAACAATGCTAATACTTGATGATGTCAATCCTCATAGCAAGAGAAGCTATAGTTCATATATTGCAATTGAAGTGCACAATCTAGCATAACACTAAGGTCATATATCAGTTAATGACGATGTTTAATAATTCCATGCTTAGTGTAGCTGTTTTTGTTGCTACTTAACATCATGTAGTTTTGTTGAATCATGCTATTATTATGTAGCAGCACGCTCCTTGAGCAACTCAAATATCCAATTTTTCTATTATCAATGAGAAAACTACTTCTACGCAAGGCCGGGTGGGGGGAAGAGAAATGAGAAAACTATTCTTAAGGTTGAGGAGTAGGTACTACAAGCAAATTGGGTTTAGAGACAAAACTTTTTTCACTAAACGTAAATTTCTATCGCAAAAATCATCATCATTGATTTAATCTGTAGAAATATAAGTTATTTTGCAAATTTTCCATTGTAGATTTCTTATCTCTAAAGGTCAATTTTATTATAATGAGATTTTGAGATCAAAGCCTGCAAAAGCACAACACCTCATACCTAAAATGAAGGACATGAAAGTTTAATTAGGAGGCTCTTCATCCTTATATATCGTTCCACACACTGCAATTGGTGGGCCTACAAGTCACCTTAATCTAATCCTACCACACTAGCTGAAGCTATGACATTTACTCCTACAGGCTTATCTTTTACTAAGAAAAATTTGAACATGTACCCAAAAGAAATACATGTGAAGCCCATTATGAAAGTGTTGGATCTCAAATTCCCTTACCATCATCGCATTGCAGTTAAATCATAATTTAAAGACTATATAAGTTCTAACTTTATTCTGCTCAATTATAAGAAAAAGGAAATGCTAAAGAACAATTATTAAAATTTATTAAGACTCTAGAAGTCTAGATACTATATTTTGACTTGAAACATAAAAAATTTTCTTACTCTCTCAACGAAAAGACATACAATTAGTATGGCGCAAATTACATTAAAAGGTAATAAAATTTAGGAATACTTTCATTTAAAGTATGAACTTTTTAAGTGGTTAAAAGGAAGAATTAGTATTTTCACAAAGTGAATCAAATTAGGTATCAATTTTTTTTTCAAGTTCATCTAAGGTATTATCTTTTGGATTAGTTTTCAATTAATTTTTCTCAATGGTCAATTATAGATATCTTATATAACTTACTTTACAAAGCATTAGTTCATTATTTTAATCACTCAAAATGTTAATATCTTAAATGAATTTACCCCAAACATGGATATGTTTTGATGTAATTTACCAAATTGGTATGTGAATCTCATTCACGGTTCAGTTGACTTGTAGAGAATTATGTGTGTTAAGTTCTCTGATATTGTTTTGGTGATAACAAAAGGGAATTAGAATATCTAATGTGTTTATTCATGAAGTATAGGTTTTAAATAAAATATAAATTGTAAATTGGATTTATAATCAGTCAGAAGGTGTTTTAGAATCTTGTTAAAGAGAATTTTTAATAAGTATAATATGATAGAACTTAGTTCAAAACCTTTGAAAGTAAAGAATAATAGAGATTGAAAGGTCAAAAGCTTTTTCAAAAGTTTTGAATAAAGATCAAAGTGTAAGTATCAGTAGTTATTTTAGGACCTTTAGTGAGAGAAACATAAGCTTCGTAGAAGCTGTTTCAGAACCTTCAAGAATTAATACATAGTATATTTTCAGAAGCTAGTCCGAGACTTGTAAGTGTTACATGAAATTTTTCAGATTCGCATAAATCCTTTTAAGTTGGATTATTATCATTTTTCACGACCCATCTCCACTTGTTAAGTATAATTGGGTAATATACTTGATGTGTTTCACTAAATATGGATTTAATATCACGGGATTGTATCACATCAAGTTTTTCTTAAGGATTTATTTAAAATCAAATTATTTCTACAAATCTTTTTGTTGCTGGTACGTGAAATATTTTTTCAACAAATTTCTTGGTTCTTTTCAATATTTTCTCCTGGAGATATGTTTGATAAAGATAAGGATAAGTTGTTACAAGTATAGATATTATTCAAGATAAAGATAAGATTGTTATAAAAAGGTAAGTCTTCACAAATTTAGGAATATCACAACAAATATTATCCAACAAATATTTAGATGAAGATCATGAGATTTACAAGGATTTATTATCAAGTTTATCCAGATTTTTTAATTTAAAATCACAACATATATCAATAAGAAGATCTCAGCAACATCAAGATAATTCCAAGGGAAGGACACTTCAAAGAACAAGTTAATATCAAGAGAAGATCTTGGATGATTATCCAGAATATCAAATTTGAATTTTGAAATCAAATCATTACTTTCTTGCTATCTAGACATTGAAGAACAAGTAACAAGTGAAAAAGACTTCATATAATTACAAGGGATCGAGAAGTTTAAAAAAAAAAAAACAAGAAAAACACACACAAGCATTCTCGAGCGTTACATTACTGCTATTCTCGATAATAAAAATTGCATATCTTATAGAGTTGCATCAATCTTGATTGTAGAGGATCATCATTTTCTCCTCATTTTCTTTCTATTCGTTTTTGGAGATTCTATTAAGAGTTGTAATTCACTTTAGTTGAGTGATTAGCTCAATATAGAAGCTAAAGAGACTCAACAGTGAGACTTTTGCCTTGACAAGGCTTGATTGGTAAACTCTCAATTTATTTTGATATAGTAAAACACAACCGTTAAAGACAACCGGATTCCCAGCCTAGAGCTGAAAAAGTGGATTAACACACAAGGTGAAACTACTATATATCATTGAGCCTGTTTTTTTCCTCATTACTCTTTTTATTTCATTGCAAAATTTGTTTTGTTGCTCAAGCCATTAAAATATTTTTCTTTACCAAAATTTCAAGAGGAAAATTTAAGTTTATTTTATTTCAAAAATTTCAATTTTTGCATACTTAATCAATTCATAACCAACCCCCCCCCCCCCCCCCCCCCCCACCCCCCCCCCCCCCCCCCCCCCCCCCCCCCCCCCCTCTCTTGATTAAGTTAACGGGACCAACAATGTGTAACATATTCATGATGAAGTTTTTCTTTACTTAAGAAGAGTCATCACAGCTGATATAGGGTGAATTCAATAGGATCTAAGAGAGGACCTATGAAACATGGAGCAATTTAGAGAATGCTCCTTAAACATTTAAGAGATGTATAATGTATAATAAAAAAAAAAAAATTGGTGAAATTCACATTTAGGGGACATTCACCAAGTATGCTATACATTTGGAGAATCTCACTTTTTCTCATTTGTTATTTTGGTTAAAAATATGCAAAGGACTAATAACTTACTCATACAATAAAAATGAGAAAATAAAATATTCAACTAACATATGTCATATGCAAGGGTTCAAGATGAGAGCTCTAAAGAAGGAAAGAAGGTCATAAATGAGAAGCTTGCAGGCTCTACACCATCATTGCTATACACATGTTCAATGGAAAAAGTACTTGCAATACTTGATCAATGGTCATAGATGGGAATATCAACTCTCAAAGGTTAAACATATACCCACTACAAAAGAGAAGAGCGAGCTCTAGTTATATAAGTTTTTATATAATCATGGAGCATCTTACTTGAAATTACTAGACCTTAAAGATAATATTTAATGCAAAAGTAAACAATGAAAAGCTCATAATTGAAAACGACACTTAAATAATATACTCTTAACGCACAACACCTATCATAGCACCACAAATGTCATCACCAATAATCTTGCAATAGCAAATCAATAAATGTACAGCTAGTTGAAGTGCACGAAAATGGAGATAAGGCACTTGATGTGGAAACAAACAAGAATGATTATTTTGTCTTTTCCTTATTAAAAACTTCTACATTTTAAAAAAGTTCTTTGATACTTTAGAAAGGTCATACAATTCATGACAATGATTGCATTTACACTAATCGGTGAGGGTCACTATAAGGAATATAGTATAACACAAATTGTGAAAGAAATAATCTCCGTAGATGACTTGAATATACATACTTCAGTAATTTTACACTTGTCAAACAACTATAAATGTATGATTTTGATAAAAATCAATTTAAGGCAAGTGTAGCAATCATGCAAGTATAGATTAGTAGGAGTATCCAAGCCTTGTGATCCATGGAGAATGAGTAATAGCTCCTAACTATTTTAGTCCTTTTTCATACCAAGCCAAACAACAAAATTGTGATTTTGAGATTTTAAAGATAAAAAGACATCAAGTACTCTATAAAAAGTTTGGGATTTCGAAAACCCAAATTGAATTTGGTTTAGAGCCAACATGTAAGAATATTAATTGGAGTATATTTTATCAATTAAAATCATGTTTGCAATTTCCAAGTTTAGAATGGGCTTAAGATTTCAAATAATGAAGCACAAAGTAAAAGCCCATTTTTTCAAAGTAAGTAATCACTCAAAATTAACCAATTAATTCATCCTATTTCCAGAAAAGTAATTAATCCACTAATCTTCTTAATTTTCTTAATACTAATAGAATTAAAATCCACATCTTTATTTGATTTTTACCTTTAACTTGAAGTTGGGTTAGTTTTGCACTAGTTTAGCTTGTAGTTAAAGTTCTGGTCAAGCTTTAGCAACTTGAAATAACATCTTGGCTCTCCAGTCATTGTAGATTGGCTGAAAATTGTAATATAAAGATAAATAAATTATAAAGAAGGGCAAGTTTGTCATTTGATATAAAATAAGAGGGTTTTATAGTCAATCCCAAAGTATATAAAAAGATTATTAAGAATGGTCAAAGAGTCAAAGGATATTAAATAAGAAGGTTTTATAATCAAAGTTGAAATATAATTTTATTGTATTCACATAGCAAAAAAAAAAAAACTTGATTAAGAATGTATTTTAACAGCATAAATTGGATATGAACCTAGGGTTTTTTTTCTAAACAACATTTCTCTATAAATATACCCTTAACCTACGAGTTTGCCACACCATTCTTCAGTCAAAACCCTAAGAGACTTGGAGTACGTTTAAGACATTTGAAAACCGCCGGCTTATACATTCTTTCTTTGTCAATAAAAATCTAATTTTAATACAATTTTGGTTACATGACAGACACATGACAAAAGATCAAAAGTCACGAATCTCTATATATTCTTTCTTTGTTTTTTCTCCAACAAAAACTCTAAACCTAGATTCTTATCCTTTGAGAGTTTATAGCCGCCAAAGGATTTAGAAGTCCATATCAAAATTGGAAAACATACATATCGATTGGAGATTTAAAATCTAGAAGCGAAACACTAGAGTGGTTTTGGAGAATATCATATTCAAATCCAATTGAAGGAGAAACATCTAAAGAATTAGGGTTTTTTATTTCAATCAAGTTCTGCAAATTATAGGTATGTATCAATTTACCCTATCTCTATAGATTCAAAGTTATAAACTTTTATAAGGGATCTATTCATAGAAGATTATATATATATATATATATATATGTATATATGTATGTTGTGAAGGATTGTGGAAATCAAAGAAGATTTAAGGAGAAATTGATGTTAGGGTTTTTGTGAAGTAAAAACAAAATTTACAAGTGAGTTAAGATTTGGTTAGGGTTATGGTATTAGGGTTAGAGTTTGACATCATGATTACAATTGAATTTTAATTGCGACATATATTGATATACATGAGTATTGTGAGATTAGGGTTCCATTTCAATTAAAGTTTCTGTTGAGTAGATTTGGATTAGAAGCAAATCCAGGTACGTCCTTACCTTGTTTGCTACTTGTGTGTGATAGGTTTAGAATTTATAACCTGATTAACAAATATACGACCTTAATTGAAATTGAGTGTTGGTTGTGAGTGGTTTCGACTAGAGTAGAACTCATGGCGAGGCCATGGTGGAGGGTGATCTCTAGTGAGACAACCTAATGATCCTTGTGTGAGGTTGTCCCTAGTGGACTCGTGCTTAGAGATGATTCTAGTAGATTAGGAGTCGTGCTTTCGAGCTTTGGCTGGGCATGCAAACTGTATATATGTATATATTATAATATGTGTTTCGGAATCTGAGTTATTCCAGGTTTGGGTTTATATCATGAGTATTCCTAAACTGTGTTGGTTGTAGGCTAATGAAAAAATAAATTAATTTATTCTTGTTGCATTAGAAATTATAAGTTGTATGTGATATTGTGTTATGTATGATCATGTGCCTGTGCTTGTGGTTTGGATGTACTGGGCGTTTGTGCTCAATCCTTTATCTTTTTCAGGTACGGGTGATGGAGATATTGTTTATGACTTGTATTTTGATCATGGGGATGGCGATAGTAGACTTGACTACACTGCAGAAGAATAGGATGTTATACAGGGCATATAAAAAAAAAAAAAGATTTCTTGAGTTATTGAAGATTTTTGAAACAATATTTTGATTATTTATCTTTTTGAGGATTTGAAGTATTGATTTTATGTAATAGTTTATTAAACATGATTATATGTTTTTAGTTGGAAGTTAGATCTTTTCTGGATTATTGTTGGCTTTGGTTTTGCTAACTCGGATTTAGTTTATATTACAGGAGATATTTGAAAGTTATAAATTACAGGTTTCATGGGTTTTATTCCTTCTAGAGTACCCTTAAATGTGGGTTCATGGAGATTTCTATATGTTTATATTTTGTGGTATTGAGATTTAGAGCCTTTGCGTGTCTATTTTAAGAGAGGGACACGTGGTGGGTTGTAACGCCTTAATTTAGGGCGTTACAAAAATTATGCTATTGTAACATGCTCTCACAATTTGCTAGGGGCTCGGATATATCACAGCTCAGAGTTAGTGACTCTATTCGATCGTGGCTTAGTACTTGGAGTTCACTACTTTACTCAATATCAATTTCTCAATTGGTTCTATTCCTTGTAAGCACTCTTGTGAAAGCTTTGATTGCTCACTTAAATAGAAGCTTAGTAACATAGGCAAGCTTGCTTATTTGGTTTTATCTTTAAGGATGCTAGAGAGAGATGCCTACATGCTTAACTTTGGACAAGGATGCTTGAAACTCTTTAATTAGTAGCCATTGACTTTATCGACTTGGGAGCTCCAAGCTTACTTAGTAGGTGCTTGGCATACAACTATGTTCGATTTGAATCATCTATTGCAACTTCCGTTGGTCGGGAACTTGAGGTTGGTCTACTTTGGAGGCTCAGTTTGTTGTAAAAAATGTGTAGCTCAGTTAGGCGCTCTAAACTAGTTCAAGGGCACTCGATTGCCTCCTTATTATTCTACTATTGTGGCTAAGTGGACACTTAGATGAGGACACACACTTTTGTAACTATTAACTCAGCTGACTTATCATTCGTATTAAGGTTCGAAGCTTTGTCAAAATAATTATGGATCGACTCAGCAACCCAGATATGACCTTAAGTTTGCTATTGGACTTCTTAGCTTGGTCTTGGTTATTTACATTCTTGGTTCATGCAAATGATTGGACACTCTAGTGAATACATGCAATCGCTCCCATTTGGCAGTATGGACACTCCAAATAGTTGTGCAAATGCTCCATAAGTAGCGTATATTATCTTTGCAAGCTATGGTTGTCGCTTCTCAGGTTTATTTTGTTGTATTATACTGAAGCTCAAACTTGTATGTTTCTCAAGTTCTAATGTTTGTATTCTAAATTGCAAAGATAATATACGCTACTTAGCAAAACAACCACTTTTGTTAAACAATTTTGCTTCTTCAAGATTGGGCCTATCTACATTTTCATGTGTTTTCATGTGATCGATGTCCTTATATCCTACCCTCTTTTCTGAGTATGGACATGACTACATAAACACAACATGATATCGTTAGTATAACATCAATGTATGAAGTATAGTGGAAAGGAAATGATGTCTTCATTTTTACAATAAAGGATCTATTAAACTATAACAAACGACACCTTGTCAAAACATCTTTCCTCTATGACAACATAAATGAAAGGGAGATACCTATGGTATATTCCCCTAGACATCGCTAATTACACGGGAAGAAGCCTACACTCAAGAACCTAAGAAGAGGAAGATGTACAATTATCATAGAGGTATGAAGAAATGTAAGAAGATTAATGGCATTGTAAAAGTGGAAAGTAGGATAAAGGTCAAAAAATATAAGAACCATTGATAATAAAATGTCCCTATGGTTCTTCTATCCATTCATTTTCTCTTCATGTGTAATTAAAGTGAGAAATATTTCATATTAATGAAAGAACTTTCTTAACCTATCAAGGGAATTGCCTCATGAAAATAAGATGATGTACTTATTTATTCTCCTTTTATCGCCATTGTCATTACAAAGTAAGAGATTAGTCTCCTTGACATGCTAAACTAGTTTCACAAAATAACTAGCACTTGATGGGACAAAGGAATCCCCTCGATTAATTAAAAGAAAACCATAACAAAAATATGACATGACCTACACGTCATTGTTAATTAGTAACTACCTTAACCTACGAAGGCATGATGAGGTGTTTGACTTGTAAATTGCAAAATAATTAGAGTATTGCTTCCCAAATGCATGACAAGTTAAGGCAACAAAGTAAGATTATAGCTTCCATAAGGACCAAATGATAACGTATAATCTCCTAAGATGGAGTTTTCTTTAAGAGTCATAGTATAGTTATTATGTTGCCTAACTACTCTAGATGTTTCTTGTTGTCAGATAATAGAAAAAACTCCTTTCATCAACACTTCAAATGTCTTGCCATGGCATTTTAAGCTTTAAAAATGTCCTAACATCTTAGCCTTTGTGCTTCAATCTTAAGTAATACCTTAGTAAAGTTATGCTTAGGTGCAACTGGATATTTCTTTAAAGAGACCCTTTAAATATTATTTTTCACAAAAGATAGCTTTAATCCCATGTGCTTGATGATGCTAAGGCCTCCTTAGATCATAAAGAGTTTGAGTAGTTTTACAATCGTTACTATTATCAGCCATGTACTCTTACATGAATTTTGCATCCATCACCAAAAAATAATTTCTCACCTTAAATGGCAAGATATAGAATATTGTATTAGAGTTAAGACAATGCACTCTTGAAAAACACTTTACCTTTCTCATAAACAAAAGGAATACTTCAATTTATCAAATTACGATATGGTTACAGTCAACTACTAATAAGTTGTCTAACACCTTTTCCACTTGCTACACTCTATGCTTCACTACTTAACATTTCGTACCCTATCTTGTTGCGACCATATCACTAATTGGAGGATGCACTGCTTTGTTAACTCTCACTTAAATGCATGGATATATTAATATGGGTCTCCTTCCTCTAGATTTGAGCCTTTAGTGTCAACTTTTTATCATGAAACTTTTATTGAAGTTTTACATGTATTCACTATACCACTAATGCATACAACGGTCCCAATCTAAAGATTAATCATTCTAGTTCACAAGGGAAAAATCCATGACATTTGAATGTGGAATTCTCTAAATTGCAATCATGTTTAGTGTCCCATTAAATTAGGCTTCTCAATATGAATGTTTCATATATCTAATTCCTTGGTTTATAAGTATGACCAAAATTAACCAACACATGTTGTGATGTCAATTCTCATGCCCCTTAAGGCATTTGTTTGATCACAAGACTTTACGAGTTCAACCTGATGTTGATGAACCTTATGCATGACTATTGCAGATGTTGAATTACTTGTAGAGTTGTTGTAGGAGCACCGTGGGCTTGTAAATAGAGAAAACCAGTTAGTGATGCATTTGTGGTAGTCTTGTACAGCTAGACCGATGCTTAAGTTAGCTACGAACTCTAGAAGGAAAAAGTATAGAGAGAATCTCAAATAATATAGTTGGTTATTATGCTTATGCCTACCTTCATGCCTTGGCATGAAGGTTTATTTATAAATGATGGTCATAAGAAAATGGAGCCTATAGAATGTTTTTATCTTATGTGGCAAATCCCTTAATCTTTTAGTTAACCTAGACCCGAGAGGCATAACATTGTCAAGCATGGAAAGTACACACAGATAGGCATCCGTTCCCTCGAGGAGGTAAGTGTGTTGGATAGGTCATCGTGAGCTCTTGGGTGAGGGGTCACAACCTTCAAGACTATGTTACCATGGGCCTCTTGTTTGAGGAGTTGCAACTAAGGTTGAGAGGGACTTCAATCCTCGTAGGAGATCAAGGCCCTCATGGAGTATTAGTGGAAGATAGAAGTCTTCATGAGATTGGAGCCTTTGTGGAGGAACTTGAGGCTAAGACCTTTGGTGCGCCTAAAGCCCAGGGTCCTTTAGTGTGCCTGCTAGCCTATTAAGTCGGTATTGAGGGCTTAATAAGCCATGACTCAATATTGGCTATCAACAATGACTAGACAAAACCAGCAATGAGATTTTGTTATAGATATGTACCAACAAAATACATGTAGTGCATAATAAACATACCTTAAAGGATTAAAGTCTTAAATAAGGTCGATCTGTTGTTTTAACATCCATAGAGTCACTAACATATTATCCATCACTAATTGAGGAATTATGCACTCTTTTTGGATAAAATAGATAAACCCTTTTATTTTGAAGTGTCAAACTTGATTGATTATTAATAAGTAATCATAAGCTGAAATAAAGGAGAACTTCCCTGTTGAGTCAAAACTTAAAGAATCATTGTAACATTTATCTATAATTGGGGAGCTCCCCCTCTTTGCATATATACATGGTCACGGTGGATGATTCTAGAATAGACTAGGGAACTACAAATTTCCTAATTTCTGGTTGATTAATTAGCAAAAACTAGGTAGAGTCTAGTTAGTTCATCTATTAAAAAACAAAGAAAGAACATTGGAGAAAAAATAAATAAAAAAATGATATTAAATACATATAGTTTTTAATAATTAAATTATTTCATGTTGTTGATAGGAGATTATCCACTATAGCTTGTTGCGTTATATTTCTAGACTAGTAGGCCCCCAAGCCATTAAGTGCTAGTAATTTAGGGATCTGAAATCAATAAAATGTAACAATTTTTTTCTTCAAAATTACCAAATTCCTACATTACAAAAGGATCCATGCGGTACATATATATTGAAAGAAGCGACGAATTTACCTTATGCGTTTTTCAAAGTCATCGATGAAGTGCATTGGTAGGTGTTGCGATACCACAACTCTCTCTACAGTATCCACACGAATGACTACACCTTAAAAGGGTCTTTTACATGCTACCACTCTCTAGGACTATTTTAAACCAGTGTAGGAAGAATCTCACACGAACTCTTGTGTTTCTCTCACTTTTTGGTGTGCAAAGTTTCTCTGCAAATCTAATATTGATGGCAAATGTCATTAACCCTAGGTAAAAGCTATATTGTTCTATTTATACTAATACTAATATCCTCACAAGATAGGATACTAGCATTAACATAATCCTTTTTTCTTAATCATCCTATTCAAAATAGTAATGATTATTATTTATATTATTTATTATTCTTAATCGAATAAGATAAATAAATAATTAGATAATATCCACTAGGCTTATTAACCTATGACCCATTTGGTTCATTCTTTATGTGTGACCTTGTAGGTCCACCTAATGATGGCAATAGGCTTAAAAATTCTTTTGGCCCACAAAACATAAGTGGCCTCTAGTAAAACATTATGTCTACCTAAATTAAGTGAAGATTGACAATCTGACTTTATCTAATATATAACTTATGTCATAATCCTTTTATCTTATGATATCTAGATTGAATATAAGACACAGATAGTGACATCCTTATATTGTTCAATCTTATCATTTTTCGATCTCTAAATGGATTGATAAAACAAATGACATTGATCATATTATTAATTCATTTGAGTATGATGCATTTCTCAGTCTCACTTATTGAGAGGCCTAGTGATATTTCTCTTGTAATGAGAGAGATAAATCTCATATTAATCACTCATCTTTCTCTACATGATTCATACTATACTCAATCATAATCTTTATTATTATCCGGTTAAAAATAATGTTTGATTGAGTAGAATTATAATGTTCCTCATGTTAAAATCCATGGTGATTTTAGGTCTAAGGATATAATAACATTATTATTATAAGAATCACTTATGACATTAATCTATATAGTGATCTCATACCGGGTTGGTCTAGTATTTAGTTCTCTAACATGTACCTATGAGTTTGATTTGTATTTTCATACAAATAAACATCTCATGATTATCAATCAAATCTCATACTAGATTTAGTTCATTATTTTTCATAACAATGCCCATCTAGGGACATTTAGAACAATTACATGATTTATTCAAAATATTATTATAAAGTAAACATGTAAACAATATAATAAATGTCTACTAAAAGATAATAATGACAATATTCAATGATTGACCTAAAGCACAATCACTAACACTAAGAACCTTCTAAAGGGCCTAGCCTCAAAGGTCTCAAAGCCAAGAAGCACCTCAACTTCACTCATAAGCTCTATGGAGACCTTGGTTTTTGCAACAACTGAGATCCTAACTAACTTCGATTGCAACTCCTAGAGTGAAGGCCAATGGCGATGAAGCTTAATAGGTTGCGACCTTTACCTCAAGGGGCCCACGATGACAAGTTCGACATCCGTATCTCCTTTGGGAATCTCATACCAGTTCGGTCATCCTCTATACTTGACACTTTCGTGTTCCATAAATTTGGCCAGCTAATGAATTTGAAAGAATCTATTGCATTGAGCAAGGATATTTTATGGTCCCCAAATTTTATTATGGTCACCTCATATAAAAAGCTCTCACATGAGACTTATGAAAAAAGACTTTTTACTATTCTATTATGGATATCATCTATTGTCACCTTTTAGAACCCATGGCCGTATCTGACCATCTCCTACACACTATTAATTGAGTTTTAATGTTTGCAGGTTCATAATGCTCTTGCACCCAATTCTACTAGCAATATGCGAACAGTAAAATTTATTATCTATTTATAGTTTATATGTATTATCATAAACAATATAATAAATAAATATAACTTAAAAGTATGTCTAGTTTGCTAACACTACAATTAAAGATGGATTTGTTCATATTATTTTATTTAAAATTAAGATTCTTTTTTTTTTTTTAGGTTTAACTTTAAAAAGTAAAAATAAAATTTAGCACTTCTACAGTTTCAAAATCAGATAAGAAATCAGTAGATACATAAAACCCAAGTGAACTCATCCCACAATTCTTGATCAGTTCTCCAATTTTAAGGTCCAAAACTGAAAGACTTCATTCTTCAAATACGGTGACCAAAACGAACGCATCTAGTTTGATTTTGGAACCATTCTGGTGATTTTGCTTTCATATGCTCAGGAAGAGTGTAGAAAGGAAAGACTAACATGGAGATGGGCATGGGAGATGTTTTTCACCATCGAAATTCTTCCAAGATATCCTTTAATTTAACAAATCACAAATGGCCTTTCCCCAACACGTGACAGATTGAAAAATGATAATGTTATTCTCTAAGCCTCGGAATGCTAGCTTCCTTGGGAAGCATGAAAGACAGTCGCAAATCCATTCGTACATTGTCTTTTCCAGGAAGATCGCGGGCACGCTACCCGACTAGTGTTGTCTGGTCAATATTAGATTAGCTTTACAACTGGATGTTTGACTTTATTCTCCTTCTACCGGTGGTGTTTAGTGTTGTGTTTAGTGTCGTGTTTAGTGTCTGGTTTATATGATATCATTCAAAAACATGCTGTCGATTATGACGTGTCAAAAATAGATTCAAAAACTTATAAATATAGTTATAAGAATTGTAAAAACCTTAAAATACATAATAAATAAAAAAAATAAATTCTCTTTAATAATATCGTTTAATCATAACATAATATATATAAAAAATTGAGTAGAATCAAAATTAATATTTTTTTATTATTTTCTTTAAAAAGTTATGAATTAAAAAATGATTTAACTTTTCAACACATCTTAGATTTTTAATAATACAAAAGAAACAAATAAATTATCTTATAAACTTTATAAGTATAGCTTTACTTGAATGAGCTATCTAAATATGAAATAGAGGAGTTGGGGGAAGAAAGGGAAAGAGATAAAAAGAGCATAAAAATAAAATTTAAATGTGATAAGAAAAATATATAATTCAAATAATTGATGAGTTTTTAAAAACGCAATTATATTTTTTTTTTTTATATTTTAGCATATTTAACTAAACTTGGTAAAATTGATAAACTCAATTAAAAACGTAAGATTGTATCAAGTTATGTAGACTTAGTTAGAATCGTAATATTTTATAAAAAAAACGATTCTACATACGAGTCAACTCAAAAAGGATCTTTTAAAATCATAAACCCATAATATCGTGTGGATAAAATTGTAATTTTGAAAATTATCACCACAACTCTAAAAATCTGAATATTGATTAACTCTTAGGACGGTAAGGTTCTCACAATAAACAAGTATTTCCATTCCTGTAACAGATCATGAGAAATGTCTGCGATATATACCAGCTAACGAAGCCTCAATACAAGACAAAGTAGCCTATTTCAATGACATGAAATACACACGTTAAGAAAGATTTAAACAAACACTGATGGTTGCTCAAAATATATACCCATCATATGTAACAGCAAAAGAAACCATGTCAGGCTATGTGAATGAATTTTCACTCTCTCTTATACAATGGCAACATAGGAGCAAAATCAAACACGTTCTCAAGGAACATCATTATCAAGAGCCATGCTTACATACATTAACATGTTGCCAGAAACATTGGGTCATATATGCTGTCTCAACTATTCCATGTAATATATACTATACTTGCACTACAAGAATAAAATGAAGACAAGCTAAGTTCTTATTACTTAATGTCAAAAGGAAATACAAGGGAAAGATGCTATACATGTGATTTCTGTCGAGAGCTAATCATTTGTACCAGTAAAGTTGCCAACTGCTGCTGCCCGCTTTTTCTCCCTCCAGTTTTCACCCCACATTTTTGCCTCTGCCACTGCACGCTCCCTGTCTAGGTCGCGTTTCTTATAGGTTTCCCAAGCTCTCCCAGTAACTCTGGGGCTGTCCCTTGATTCAGGTTGCTCTAACAATCTTCTCCCGGATCCACCACTGGGGTCACTACTGCCTATCTTCATGGCAGTAGGAGAATTTCTATGGCTAGAAGGAGAATGGTGCTGAGAACCTTTGTTGTCAGGACTGTCAGACTCATCTGCCATTACTCTTCTCCGATCATCTCTCATCCTTGAAATAGATGGACTAACATTGCTGCTGATATGAGCAGAACCTGCTCTTTGGTCGTAACGTTGGGAGGCTAAATATGCAAGAGCTGTGACAACATCTCCAATCAGTGGCCTTGTGGCAGCATGTTCTTGTAAACACATTGCTGCAACTGCAAGAGCTTGGTAAAGTCCTCTCACTGGTAAACGGCCTTGGAGCAAGGGATCGACCATTCTGGTAAAGTTCCTGCGGTCCTTGAACAGTGGACGGGCCTGCCATCCCATATTTCAGGTTAAAGAAGGAAAGAGCGAAAATTGTAGTCAAAATTTCCTTGTGCAAGAAGACATAACGTGGAAAAACATTAAAAAGTTATATCAACATACCCAATTGACAAGATTTTGCTCCCCTAGAGGTCGAGTGTTATCTATTGCCTTGCGCCCAGTTATAATTTCCAGTAAGACGACCCCAAAGCTATAAACATCAGATTTTAAAGTCAATTGACCAGTCATTGCATATTCTGGAGCACAATAACCATAGGTTCCCATAACACGTGTGGATACGTGGGTTTTATCACCAACTGGACCCAGTTTTGCAAGTCCAAAATCTGATAGTTTTGGGTGGAAGCCATGATCAAGAAGGATATTGGATGATTTCAGGTCCCTGAATATGACAGGAGGGTCAGCTTTGTCATGTAAATATTCCAAACCCTTTGCAGCACCAGCCGCTATCTTCATTCTTGTGTTCCAGTCCAGTGGCTCTTTATCTGGGGTAAGGTCTGAAAAGTTTTGAAGATGCAGTTAGGCAATTAATCATCAAAATATATAGGTGGTTAGGAGCTCCTCCAATCAGCGAAATATGTATCAACAGAACTAAACTTTCTGACTAGTTTTTGCAAGGATTTAACTTGCTGTTTTAGGTGAGCAGTCATCCTACCACAAAGCATAACATGATTCAACTGTTTAGCAAATTGTGAGCTATATAATAAATGCAAAGTTTGACACACTAAGACTACCTCAAGAGTGTCTGCATCTTCTAGCCTATTAAGGTCACTAATAAGCTCAATATAGAAATTAGAGGGTATGATCATGCCTTTCAAGCAGTATCGTCCTCGAAGAAGCCCAAACTCTTCTATATATTCCAATGAACAAAATAAAAAATTTAGGCAATTCTACAAATAACTCTGAACACCTTCCCGATTAACTATCATAATGTGTCTATGTAACATCTGGAAATGTCGCCATACATACCACCAGATAATGAAAGATATGTCCCCTTACTGGCACTAAATACCCTTTAAAGTTCACCAAAAACCATCTTTTATCTCTTTAATCTTTAAACCAAACCAGTATAATTAACCATTATAGTTCTAATGTTTTCAAGAAACAAGTCCATTCTTCTTCAACAATAAATCCACTTGTGATCAATTGATGAAATAAAGAAACAATTGCATTAAAGATGGACCAGTGTTTACGTGATAAAAGAAAAGTTTTGACATTGATCTAAATGGTTATGGCCAGCTACTTATGACCTTTCCCTTCTTAGAAAGAGGGGTTGGGTTGTCTTCACAACCATGAATTTGTGATCACACAGGAAATTACTCTTTAATCACGTAGAACACAAGTTTATACAAACCCCATGCAGTTTTATTCACGTAATGGTTAAAAAGCCGTTAATATTTGTAGATAGCTATAAACATTTATAGAACAACGATAAAATAAAACACCTATTACCCTTACCAAACAACTAGCACAATAAGTGAACTTTCCTTGACAAGCCATTTAAGCAGCAATTTAAAGAGACATGGTTGCTAAAGCCCCCATAGATAAAAGTATCGTACTTGATCAAGTTCGATTGCATCTCATTGGAACCCATAAATTGGTACAGCCAAATGATATGAGCTATGTGAGCAACTATAAAATTGACAACAACTGGATGAGCAGGTAAGCTAGAATGGTAGTTCTCATATTTAACTTGGAAGACTTTGATTAGGCAACATCCTGCCAAGGATGGGAATACTGTTATTCTCAGGTATCTTGGATTCTTTGACCCTTCTCATTGTTTGAAAATTGCAAATAATTGTAATTTACGTTAACTTTAAGGTGCTTTGCTACCAAGGATGCATCTCATATCCAAGAGAGAATGGTCTTTTCTTTGTTCTTTAATAAAATCAATGCTTTAAGGAAAGTTAAAGCAGAGTGATTCACCTCAGTAACATTAACTAAAATAAAAAGGTCAGGCAGAAGATCCAGAAACTACTGAAAAGATGTTTGATGTGTTCTTGGGCAGGTATAATTTAACTTTCAACATAGAGCAGTTTATTCACAATAGATGTCGTATCTGCAAAGCCAGAACCTATGAATTTTGAGTAGGTCACCATTTCAAGGGTAAAATGAAACAAGATGCTTAAGCTTACCATGCAAGTGGTCCTCCAATGATCCTAATGGCATGAGCTCATAAACAAGGAGGCGTTGGTCCCCATCAGCACAATACCCAATTAAATTGACAAGATTTTGGTGGTGTAGTAGGCTAAGCATCAAAACCTCCACCAAAAACTCTCTATTTCCCTGAAGACCATTGCGGTCAAGCTGTTTAACAGCAACAACCTAGAAATGCAGATTCAATCCATAATGATCATCACTGTCAATCCAGCAATTCATGTGCATAATTTAATCATAATATGTAATTTATAACATGTAACAACTCTAAAACTGTTACAGCCTGTTCACTTGATATGTATAACTATTTATTCCTCCCTCGTTCTATGTAAAGTTTCTATTAGGGTTTTCATATTCATTTGAGAGGAATGACAATTCATAATGAATTACTATCACGTAAAATGATGAATAGCAATTCATATCTCCGTACCCCATGCCCATGAATTACAATTCAATGTTTTATTTATTAACTTTGTCTTAAATATCCCCTTCATAAAAATATCACCTATACAATTATTTTTTTTCTATAATAAGGGCGAGGGATATTATAGATATTTTAACTTTTATTCTATTGAATTGCAATTCAAATCCCCTCTTATTTTGTACAGTGAAGTGAACGAGTCATAAACCCTCAATATGACTATGCATATAGAAAATTCTCAATGCTTAAATTCAGGACAATGTAGGGATTTAGAGACATCATTAAACTGCTCATGTTACCTGTCCTGTGTTCTCCAAGCGACCTTTGTAAACTCGACCGAATCCTCCTTCACCCAACAGACATTCTGGTCTGAAGTTTTCAGTGGCAGCGGCAAGTTCTTGAAATGTGAATGTCTGAGCAGAGATATTTTGTGCAGCTGCATGTGCCACTAATGCATCTTTTGGTCTAGCTACTTCCCTCTCCCTTGCAGAATTATAACCATTTCGAGCTTCTGATTGGTCTACAAGGGTAAGCAAATCAACGAAGCTTAGAGAGAATTGAGAACAAACTTCAAATAATAATGATTCTATGGCCATTTAAGTGAAAAGACATAATATAAATTTGCTTATTAGCACCTTAAGAATCAAATCAATTTGTAACTTAATGGTCTACTCCAAAGCAGCTAGGTAACATCAACAATGGAAAAGAAATTTTCACCACGACAAATTCGATATCAACGTTAAATAAGAAAATATATAACTACCGGCTGACGAATGCTGTATGCATTAGAATTTAACGATTTTCATTTTCCAAATTTGAAGTAAAAATGCGCTTCGTGTGGTTACACTGACCATGCTGCCTCCACTTATCCGACCATATGTGGTATGATCATATGAAACATGCAAATCTTAATTGAGTACCCATTTCAGCTATCATCGTACTCGAAATATAATGAGTAATAATTATGAACCATACAGCTAAATTTTCAAAAACAAAGAAATTAACTATATCTGGCAATCAAGCATCTGATTTGCCAATACATCTGTTAACTATAACAAAGAGCACATGAACCGCAATTCAGCAAACTAACTCGTCCGTCAATCAAACTCGAGCAGGAATGATAATAAATACCATTAATTATAACCAGAAGAGACTAGATCAATAAAAAAAAGAGAGCAAATGTCAATAAAATCCAAAATGGTCTTAGATTTTTAAAGAATAACTCCATAAGGCATAAACCAATAACAAAAATAAATAAATAAATAAATAAACAAAAGAAGAACTTTTGTCCTTTTTAAGTGGTTCACTCTATTGATATGCCAAAACACTATAGAAAGCATAAAGTTAATCCAAACAACAACAAAAGGGCAAAATTCAACAACCCCAGTAATCATACAACTCCAGAACATCAACAGATCATGTAATTCAATAAATATCATGAAATATATTAGGGAACACAGAAAAAGAACATCAGGTTTTTTTACCTGTATTGACCCTACTGCTATGTTTTGACCGAGGAGCAGAATTTTCCTTAACATAATCCTTTTTACTTCCTTCCCTCACAACACTGACCTTAACCGCTTCCTTTTCTTTGTTATCTTCCTTGTTATCAGATGATGATCCAAAACAAGGAAAACAACCCATAATAATTCAAGTACTTACAGCAATACCCAATTCACCAAATTTCAACAATCACCCACTTTTCATGTGGAATTCCTAACAAAGTTTGGAACTTTACACTTTGAAGATACACAGAAGAAAAAATATTTTCTGGGTTTGGTTTATAAACACGTGTTAGGAAGTAGATCAACGAATTCAAGAAGGAAAATATTTTGGTGTTGTGGAAGAAAGTGGGAAGAAAGGAAAGTAAAGAAAAATGAAAAGGAAGAAAGAGAAAGACAACTTTGAATTGAAATTTTGGCTTCACAGTGGTATAAACCTATGACTCAAAATTTTCAAAATAAAATGATGTAAAAATGAAGTGGAAAGTATAGTTAATGTCAAGGTCGGATTCACTTTCACATTATAGGGTTTTATTAATTTTGTTTACTAAATAGTGAGTTGTTAAAAGAGCTTAATCTACTTGAATTTGATAATACCAAGTTTGACAGTTATGTTTTTGTCTATCATCTATTGGGATTTGGTCTTCTACTTCTTATTATTATTATTATTAGCCAAAGGAGTGTGAATAGTGAATAAGGCAATCTGGTATTGTAAGAACTAAAAGGCTGTTTGTAATGTTTGGATTATTTTATCATTTTATCTTTATCGTTTTAAATAGATATTTATAAAAAAAAATAAATATAAATAAAAAATTAATTTTTTTATTTATAAATAATAAATAGATCTGATATAAATATAAAATAGATAAAATACAAATAAAAACCATGCCAATGATAATCACACAATCCAAACAGACGCTTGATATATACTATGAGCTGGTTTTCCTTTCCTTTTTTTTCCCCCTGTTTTCTGTTTTCTTTTTCCTTCTTCAGTCTACTCCTTTTCATATTGTTTTGGCATTGTTTGGATGGTTGTGAGGAAAAAATAAAAGAAAATCTTTTTACTGTAGATTTGTTTCTGTATTAGGTTGGTGGTATTTCGTTGAATTTCTATTATTGTATAATACAATGAATATAATTGTTATTGTCTAACCTTTTATAGCATATTTTTATATTTACTTATATCAAACCACAAAATGACTAAAGATGAATAGACTATCCTCCCATTGCCGACTCCACCGACTAGGTTTATCGGTACATGGCTTTTAATTATACTATATCCATTTTAAATTTTGTATTCCATTACATACAAAGGACACTCAATTCTTAAAAAAAAAATTATTAAATAATATTGTAAACTAAAAATTAATAACGATTCAATGTTTTTCGGCCAACAACTATTTCAAAAAAACCAAAAGAAAGAGCTTATATCTAAAGTCTAGTAAGTATTAACCTTAATGTACCAAATGGTTGGGCGTATCGGCATTCAGTAAGGACTAGTATTGATTTTTTATTTTATTTTATTGTAAGTATAGGATGACATTAACATCTAATAAGCTAATTCATGTGGGAAATGGGATCCATACCACTTTCACTTTCAAGGTAGTACAAATAATTTATTTTATATGGGATATTTTATGGTCTTGTTATTAATTTAGATGAGATTGATCTTACTATCCAACTGCTCATACCATATTTAACGGCGTGATGAAACTATTAAAATAGTTAATATTTCAATTACTATATTTGTTTTAATGATTAGATAGTTGGCGGTTCCTTCGACTGGACTGTAGAAGCTTCTTACTACACATATATGTATATATATAAGTCTTTTATTATTATACAGTCTTGCAATGTAGACAAAAATTAGAAAAATTTATTTAAATATTGAAAAAGTTCTTTATATTACAATTTTGTAAATATTTGTCGATATAAATGTTTCACTGATAGTACTCGCTATTATAATCTTTTATGTTGTCACTTAAATATTTGCTGTTATAATTTGTTTTTTCAATAATTTATCCATAAAATTTTTATGCATAAATTGCCAAATTGGTATACGTTCAGGGGTTGCGACCTTGCACGATAATTTGCAACATATGCATCATTTAACACACAAAATGATATAACCTTTAGCAAATGACAATTTCAATGGATGTAATATGCTAAATAATTCTTACAAATTGACAAAACATTTTAAGTAATAATTGAAAAAATCATCAATAATTAATAAAACCAACATATAATTTATTTTTATATATAATTGAAAATATAAAAAAAAAGATATGTTAGAAGTCCTTCATATCTGTGTGAAAAGTCATTAAGTCCTCTAAGTTTTTTAAGTGAAAAATTTAAGGGGTTATTTAATGGTTTCTTTGTTGATTTGTTAAAGTTTAAAGCAGGTTATATGGAATATTAAAAATTTATAAGATATACCAATGTGAGGTTAAAGTCTAAGGGTTAATTTACATTTTACATTCAAGTCCATGATGTGAAATTGATTTAGTAGACTACCTCATAGCCTCATAAAATAATATCTAATCCTTTTCGTTAATCAGTCTCTCTTTCTCTCTCTCTCTTACACACACACACACAACTAGAGATACTTACAGGTTAAACATCGTTTTTTAAAAAAAAATTACACAAATACAATTAAAACAAAAATAATTACCAAATTAGTGTTGCTATATCGCATAGGAGTAATGCGATACTGATATTTTTTTTTTGTATTGCACCTTAAAGATACGATAACGTTTGAAAAACGTCGTGATTTATATTCCCATGATAGTGTTAGTTGAGTTGGGAGTGTTTTCTTCTTTCTACTTCCCCTTTTGTCCTTTAAAATTAAAAAGTTATAAAAAAAAACTGAAACATGAGTATAGGTTGTGCTATGGCGACAGGTACATGTCTTACAATTTAGTGGTCCATGGGTGGGGCCACCTAGTGTTTGAAAAGAAGAGTTGGACGAGCCTAAACATTAGGGTTTTCCTATTACGAAACTGCCAGTGGTCTATAGACTTGATGGACTTGGGTGGAGACGATAGCTACCATGGACAACGTCACCGAGAATAGGGATGTAATCGGGGTAGGTTTGGAATGGATCATGTAAAACCCGACCCACTTTCCTATAGGATTACCCAAAACTTGACCTGTGACCCTATAAGGTTTTATGTGCAATTCCCAAACTCTTCTCTATAGGGTTATGGTCTTGACCCACCTCGCCCCGTTGACCCGATTTTATTTTTACACATTTTTTCTTTTTTTTTTCCTTTTTCATTCTTTTTATCTATCATTTGTCTACGTGTCTTCATGATATATTTCTCATTTTATTTATTTGTTTCAATTTCTTTTCATTTGATGGTAAAGCTACAAAAAAAAAAAAAAAAAAGAAGTCAATAAACTAGGCAATTGATTTTTGATGTATGATAATCAATTTCTACTACAACATAGTAGAATTTACTTTACTTGAGGATTGACATAGATACATAAATATGAATATTATCTCTTATTAATTATAAAAAAGCATGACATTCTCAATAAGACAAAAAAATAAATTATGCAATCTTAGAGCTATAAAAATTAAAAAAAAATTGGATATATTAAAGTTTTGATGTTATAAAACTTTTTTTTTTATTAATCTTAATGGGTCGGGTCGACCCTATAAGGTCATAATTATGACCCGAACCCAACCTGTGACCCTATAAGATCACAAAATTTTTTTTCAAACCCATCCCATAACCCCATAAGGTTTGCCCCTATAGGGTTTTCCATGGATTGGGCGGGTCGGGTACTTTATAATGACCCGCCTATTTGCATCCCTAACCGAGAAGCATAACCGAATGGAATAAGGTGTGGTGACGTTAAGCAGATCTAACTTTGTATTGCTTATGGTAAATGCAATACTTACCCCTTTATAAGTTTGACAGATTGGCGTTGTTGTATCGCATGTCAAATGGCAATAAATATAAAAATTTAAGTATCTTTTTCCTAAGTTGCGACATAAAGATATTAATTTGATAATTATTTTTGTACAATTTGTATTTGTATAATTTTTTTTGAAACAACAATAGACATGTGTTTCACCCCATAGAGCCACTAATAAAAGTATTTCCTTCCTTTTTTCTTGGGTTTTATCTTCCATGAATTCAATAAAGCCCTGCTTTAGATGATTTAAAGTAAAGATAGTGCTATCAGTGTAAGATAAACAAACAATCTTAGTAGTGTTGGTTTTTGTTTTAAGTATGATATAAGGTTTTTTAATTAAAATCTATGTGAGAGATTATATGTAATCTTTGTGTGCGGGTCTTTATAGATTTTATATTAAAGATGCTTAAAGATACTATATTTATCTTTTCCTTATTGTTGGTACAAATTAGAATATGCACAAGTTAAGGTTGATATTTTCAAAGATAGAACTAAACTATGTGAAGATTGACCATGTATTATGGGTTTAAATTATTAATTCAATGTGCTTTAGCATGAAATTTATATTAAACTCTTAACTTGAAGTAGACCGGTGTCCTAATTGATCATCATTAGAGTTTTGATCAAGGGCAAGGTTAAAAAAATTTGCATTTAAGGTTTGTTGAGAGTTGGAACTTAAAGTTAGGATAAATTAAGAAAGACATGGTTAACTATGCTTTCCTTTATTTATTTATTTTCCTTTTAGTAACGATAGTTGAAAATGAAGGGTTAGGTCAATAGACTCTATGTCCATCCATTTCTCTAAGGCAATCAACTAACTTGCATCTTAGATTGAACACTCTTTCCCTATGTGTTTTTAATTCTACCTAAAGCAACTTAGTTCGCTCAGGTTATTCCTTGAAAGGTCTTAAATAGGTTCTATTAGGTATTAAATGCCTCGTTTAGTTAGAAATCAAATCTTAGATCTAGATTTGCAAATTTGCAATACATAATAATTTGTCATATGTTATTTTATAGAGTTGATTATTATATTGTTTGATTTGTGACCTTTGAGCATAACACAAGTATGTAAATTCCTTACTTAATAGTTGTGTTAATTAAGTTAGTAATTGAATTAACCTAAAATGTCAAGACTTTAACTATTTACTAAGCACAATCATGCAAAGGATGAGATATATAAAGGAATATCAATGATTGTATATGATGACATAGAAATGTAGCTATGTCATCCTTAAGGAAGGTACCGTTATGAAAGGATGTGATAGATCATGCATTGATGTCTCACGTGCATGTATTATAGGTTAGTGGATTATCATTTCTAAAGTTTATTGAGATAAGAGATAGTTTACTATAAGAAAGGAGGAACAACATGCTGGAAAATTCTATGGTCCATTATTAATTTTGATGGAACCAGTCCCGTCACCATCCAATAACTCCCATCATACTCAACAGTAATCGAATCACTAAAATAGTTGATATTTCATTTAATATATATATTTCAACGGTTAGATTAATGACAGGATAGTCCCGTCACTACTAAGGATGTTACTATAGTATGGTCGTCTTTTATGCATAGTTGTAGTAGATCAGTAGTATTAATGACCTGCGTGGTTATGGTTTTAATATAAAACAACTATTTTTTCTAACCTATGCTTGATGCACTAGAGGTAGGTTATGTATAATATATATGTCCTTACCTTACTTGACCAAGTAAGATCCGAATGGGTTTTGAAGGTCACATGATAGGGTATGGGTACAATCTTTCGGTACTCTCACAATGTATAGTACGAGTATAAGGTTTTTATTCCCTATACTTACCTTAGAACCTTTATTCTAATATGTAAATGATACATGTTTCAAGACAGCAGGTATTATCTTATTAACAATTATAAAGTAATATTAATAATATGAAATAAATAATAATATACTCCTTTTTTTTTCCCTATGCATGTTTGGGGATAAAGGAGTCTAAACCTACTTATTATGGAAAATCCTAAATATAGCCTTATGTTACATTGTCGTATCATCATTCTTTGTTATTAGATATAATTTCCCTTTTCCTACTAATTTCAAGCCTTAATCTATTGCAATTTTTAAATTAGAGCAGGACAAGAAAGTTAAGCTAACTAAGTTTACCGTTTAATTTTATTTTATTTTTCCATAGAAATTTCTCTGAAACAAGTGTTAACAAAATTGAGCAAATGGATTTAGAACATCAATTTAGTTTTTTATCTTACTCTTCCTCTTTATGCAAAGATATTTCAACTTTCGTGCAAAAATATATAGCAAAACTTATAATATCAATAGATTACTTCTTAAATTTCTTTTCATAGTTGTTTATAGTGATTACATTAAAATAAGATAATATTAAAATTACATGAAATTGACAAATTTTTTTATATTATTATACTTAAAATTTAAGAAAGAAGGAAGAAAATTATAAACTCTATGAAAAATTTACAAGTTCGTTAATGTATTGTACCCTATAGTTATATATATAAGGTATATGGTACAAAATGGGTATAAGATGTTATGGTATAGATTTCAGGCAAAAAATTTTGTATTATACACCTTACAGGCTAAGATAAGAGTAAAATTTTATATCTTACCTATCTTATACTCACCCACTCTAATATTAGCTTTAGAATTAGATGACGTGTATATATATATATTATATATATAATAAATATACATGTTTGTTGTTGAAATTTGAAAATTGCAAACCTTAAGATTCTAAGATGTGTGTTTGTTGATTCTACCTTAAGTAACATTTTAGAGTTACATTTAATAATCCACTAATATGCAGTTTGCTAGATGCTCAAGTATTTAGCTCTTTTGTTTATTTCCCCCTTTTAAACTGTAATTTAGTTGAATGCTGGCACTTTGATATCCCTTTTGGGAATATTTTTCCAAGCTAATTACATAATTGGACTAGATTGTGAAGGAATATATGTCCAAATTATGCATTTCCTTATGAAGCGACAAGATATGCTCTTTGAAATAAGACATGATTGTGTTTTCATATAATAAATGTAAAGGGAAATTTGTAAATTTCTCCGTGAACTTTTATCGTTATGTAGATTCATCCTCAATATCCACAGTGAGCCTTTTAACCTTTTAAAACTTTTAAAAATTAACACTGTTAAGAATTGTTAAGATTTTTCATAAATTTAGAGAGTAAATCTATACATAAGTAAAAATCAAAGTAGATATTTTGTGTCTTCTTTTGTTTTGTTTTAATAGAAAATTTTAGGTGTTCTTAATTGTGCCAATTTAAAAAAGTTTAAGAGGTTAAAAAGCTCAATTTGAAAGTTTAAGGGTGAATAGTATCTAGATAAAAGTTTAGACAAAAAAATTATGATTTCCTTAAATATATATTTAAACATATATAATTTTTGAGTTTTGCGTAAAATTATTGTTAAAATTATAATTTTTCTTTTAAATTTGATATGGCTTACGTTAAGAACTGCAATTTCATTTGTCAAACTCAAATCTAAATTGGAATCAGAGTGAAATATGGAATTATAACTCCATTATATGTCCATTGCTATCTGTAAAAATATGTGATAAAAATAAGGGTCCTATCGCGAATGAAGTCTAAACATGGTAAAATTTATAATTAGGTATCTAAACTTTCAAATTGATGAATTTAATATTAAAATAATATTTTATATACATCAATAATACTTTCGTTAAATTAGTCAATACGTTTATCTTATGTGGTATTTTGATTAATATAACATAGGTACTAATGGCATACATAAAAATTGTTTTAGGTAGTAAATTAATCAATTTCAAAGTTTAAGTACTAAATTGATGAATTTCAAAATTTAAGCATCTCATTACATATTTTTTCAAAATTTAAGCATCATTTGCTATATCTACTCTAATAATAATGATGATGATGTAAAATTTAAAAATTTTAATATCATGTAGTTGGTGTCATAAATATGTTATCGTTAGATGAAACAGACATTTTTTGGAATTTTCCAAATGATACTAATTGGGTTCCAATTGGTCTTGTCCAAGCCATTTAAATAAATGTATATACAGACATTCTAACCATACTTTTCGCATTTGCCTTTTTTGAATATCGCCATGGAGGACCATTTTATATTTACCTCAGCCAAGGGACAAACATATTAAACTGAATTTTCGCTCATTTGATGAAGAAAAACCATCTGCAATTATTAACTCCTTGACTTTTTCTTTGATAAAAATAAGGTACAAAGAAAAGAAGTTAAAAGAAAGCACTAATGTTTTAGTGGCCTAAATAGGTGGAAAGGCTTTAAGGGATATTATTCATATAATACATATAAATATTAAATAAACACTAATGATTTTTAAAACATGTGACTGAACGAATAACAATTATTTTAAAAATTATTGACTATCTTATTCATTTATGAAAACCAACTTACAACATATATATTGGGATAATATATGCTAATATATGATGCACCCGTATTGTGTATGTAGAAAAAAAAAAAACAGAATAACCATTATTTTTAGAGAAAATAAAAAGTAAAAACAAAAAAGAGAGATAAAAAGAGAAAAAGAGTAGAGTAACTATCATAATTTGATATATAGTTTTTTTTTTATACTGATAAAACAATATTCTTTTAATGTTAATCGATATCCTATTCCATATTTTTTTTCCCTGGATACGGGCGCTGAAATTGACCTAATTTTCACTTTAGATAAGCCTGTGAGATGTGAATGTGAGAGCGGCACTGCAGCAGACGCGTTTACGTCAACATCCAATCCCTAGGTCCTGAAGGCGTCAAAGTCATATGTGTGTCTACCTAAATGGCTTAAAATAAATAAATAAATAAAGTCCGAGCACACGTGCACCCACCACGAGCCAATCTTATGAACGGCGCTCGCAACATCATGCAAATACACAGGAAATTAAGCATACGCGTAGAGGAAAAGCTTCTAAATTTAGTACGTCAGAGTGACAAACAAAACAAAGGCTAAAACTACAATATCTTGTGGAAATCGAATTGATTTGACCATATCGCAGCGTTTTCTTCTTATCCTTTTAAAGTCTCGAATAGGAAAATTTTACTTTATGATGCTTGATTTACAACTACTAAATAAAGCCCTTCTTGTACCAACTCGATAAAATCTATGATTTAGGCTATAAAATCTAAAAGAAATGGTGAAAACATCTTGGACAAAATAAGATAAATTCTTAAATTTATTACTATCATCTTAAGTATATACCACTTTGATTTGTTAACACTATTATCATTATCATCACAATAATCAGTGATATTTTCATCTTTGTATCGGTAATAAACATTAAGTCTCTAATTATACAAAAAAACTGCCACTACCCCTCACACTATTTTCACTAGTAATTGTCATATTAATGCATATGATAAATAATACAAAACTTAAAAAAAAAATATTCTTGTGCTATACATACTAACTTGTGCTATATGTACTAAACATGCTACCTCTTCTTCTTATATTGTGCTAATACTCTCTTTATTTTGTACAATTTTTTTTTTTTCCTTTTCGAAAGGAGCATAACTCTAATGCCAGATAGATAAGGTTTGCTTATCTGCTACGATCATCAAGGGTAGTAAAAGTTGCTACTTTGAATGTCACATGGAGATTACTTGAGTGCACCCCTATATCTAATATATTTTTTTTAAATCGAAAACTCGTTGAAAGCATATGCATTTGAATTATAATTGGTTTTTATTCTCTGCCAAACGATAAATATCAATACGATTAATTAATTATTCAGCATTGAAATTTTGAATTAAGGGTAGGTAGTCTGACAATATCGTCCTTATGTTTAAATAGTTGCAATAAGTAATTTGAAAAAATGGATAGAAAATGGTCCGTAAAGTATCGTTGCTTTTTTTAGATGATTTTTTTTTTTGAACTTAGATGAATTTCATTTAATACAAAAATGTTACATCAAACCAATCAAACTCAATGATATAAAATAAATTATCAAAATACGATAGAATAAATTAACATATCCCTTTAAAAGTTAACTAATTCACCTAAGGAATAACATATCCAGAAGAATAAGATCCACCCTATTGACGAATAAAAAAAAATCTCATAAAAGAAATAACATAATCATATATAGCGGATGACAATAAAAAGAAAAAAAAGGATGAATACATAAAATTGAAATTAAAATTAACAGAAAAAAGGCTTTCATACCACAATGGTATAGTTTTGAAAAAAAAAATATGAAAATGAGGTCGGCTCAAAAATATTATGAAATAGGCTAGAGAATGCATTGTCAAAGATACCGCCATCAAATTTGTACCAAAGATGCTATCTTAAACATCGCCTTCACTTTAAACACTACACATGCTATTGAAGATACCATCTTCATAGTGAAAGCACCTCTTTCTTTCACAAACTAATCAAACAAATCCACCGTGTACTTCATAGGAGACAAAACCAATTAATTCATCCTTGGGATCAAACAGTTGAACCACCTTCTTATTACTCTTTTCAAAAGATGCCATCATGAAGGATGATGCTTTCACAATATATTGCTTGGGGAGAGAAATTTGTGAGTATCCAATTGAGTGAATAGGTCTTTTATGTGTTGAAGTTAAGCAGGTGTGAGAGAATCTAGGGTTGAAAGAATGTAGAGAAGTGGAGAGAGTGCATAGGGAGGAAGGAAATGTCAGAGTTTGGAGAGAAAAAATGGCTATGTAGGGTTTGTTTTAATTTCTTTTCTTTTTTTTTTTTCTAGAAAGAGAGAAAAGGATGGTTTGAGTGATGGGTATTAGGGTGGTTAGGGAATTTGGCTTTTCGGTCATAGTGGTAGTGGCAGTGACACTAATGAGGTGGCCGGAGACAACATCTTGATATTTGTATTGATGGTGCTTTCTTGAATAATGCCTTTAATACAAATATAAGGCGCAGTTTGATAGCGTCTTCACTAGCTTATTTTTTTATACTTTTTGATCTAAGTTTATTTTATTTTTTTTTCCCAATTGTATTACAATGGTACGAAAATCGTAGAGAAAGAATAGGTCTAAAAATTTCTATTGAACTGAAAGATATGGATATATTGATATTGAAACCAATAAATATAAATTTGCAGTTTTAAAATGCTAAAAGAAAGATAAAGAATTGAGAATGGACAATCATGTAGCTGGCCATTAGATATTATGGTTTACTGAGTGTTTTTTCCCTTATTTTTTTTCCCCCTTGATGGATTGTTGGTTCACGGACAAACTTGACGGGCTAAATTAACTAGCCCGGTTAGCCAGGAGAAAAAAATTGTTAGTGAATGGATTTATTTTGCAATATATAAATGTTATCTAAATGAAACAACACAAATATATATGTGATACGCATTTCTAGTTATAACCCCTGAAAAGGGGAGGGGGGAGGAAAGCTTATAAGATCTAGAAGGATACTTGAAGTTATCTTACAAAACTTGAAAATCTTTCTACCTTGTTAGAATTTCTTGCAAATCTTAAATTAATATGAATCAAGTATAAGTAAATCGGAACTGGTCCAAGCCCTTACGACCTGAACTGTATAATATAAAGATGGTTCAAATCACATGTGAACATATTCAATTTCATGGTTATATTATATTCAATTTTTTTCCCTTTCCTTCCTGTAGCATATATACACGTTATATATTCAACATTCATATGCCAGTCACGCACGCTTTCTAAAATCTCCATGCCTGATTAGTTATATAAAATAATGTAAATGCACCGACAAAATAGCACTTTGGCATACCAACGCTAAATATCGTCCACTAGCAACAATGCTTGATGCCTTTTGCGATTCTAACCAAATTTAGCTGATAAAGGAAACTGAAGCTTGCTGCTACACTGCTACTGCATTTATAAGAAAAGGAAAGAAACAAAGGGTTTTGGGCATTTCGTACTTGGGCCACTCAATAATTTCTTAGCCCAGCTTTATTGCTAAAAAACCGACGTACAGGTTTTTCAGCATTAAAGCCCGGTCCTTGAAAAGGTTGGAGATCTCGGATAAAAATATTAAAAATCTTACGAACATGAATTTTGTTTTATTTTACTTTTAATATTTGTTTGTATATAATTTTTATTACATGGATTTTTAAATAATATAAATAACTATTAAAAATTACTTTTTAGGAACTTTATGTTACATTTGCTATGCGAAAATCATTTGGAATAAAATAGATTGAAATGGGAGTAATGGAATGGAATGAGAGATGGAATAATGAATCTATTCTTTTATCGGGATACATCATGGAATGGAATAGAATTTACGTATTATTTGGCAAAAATATCATAAGTAATTAATGTGAATGATAAAAGGATAATTTAATAGTAATCATTTACAATGAAAGAATTTAATTGTGATTCTGTCTTTTTAAGCGGGATCAAATTCCTCTCAAAGTCAGAGTCTTTTATTCTCAAAAATCACGATTTCGACTTTTAAAAATGCAACCTCACATAGGAATAAGAATAAAATCAAGAATCGCGAGTCCATTCCAAGTTCATTCCCACATATCAACTATGATATTAGAAATAAAGTTGAAAGTTTTTAAAAGAGTAGAGTTTTTTCAGAATGTTGACATGATATCAGAAGGTTTTAAACTAGATTAGTAGAATTAAAGATGGTGATATATATTTTTAAAACATTAATATATAACATGTACCGTCTTCCATTATTAGAGCTGTGCAAACGGGTTATGCGGGCTAGCCTGCTTAGGCCCGCAATGCTATACGGGTCAAAATTTTTAGCCCAACTAGTTCCACGAGGATTGGTGGGTTATACGGGCTGGCCCGCGAACCCGCTAATATATTTTTTTGTTGAAAAAATTTATAAGTATTCTAATTAAAATTTAAATTTTTAATAATTTAAATGTAGAATATATTTCTTTTTATCTTACAAATTACCTACATACTAATCTTAGATAATAATCTTGTATGGAAAAATTATAAACTTTTATTTTGAAATTTTTTATCTCAACGTAAAAGAATTTATTTTAACTAATAGAAATTAGAATCTATTCCAATTTTTTTTCTTTGGCATGGCAAGAAAAAATACATAATGGAAATTATCAATTGCTATTATGTTGCTTATTTTAAATAGAAGCACCTAAATATCTAACAAATATAAATGAAAAATTATTATTAAAAGGACTATAGATATAATAAACATAAAAGTTTAAAGTTTAAAACATAACACTAATAAAAATTACATAATAAACATTCAACAATTAAATAATAGAAAAATAAAGTGAAGAGGAAATAAAAAGGTAATGTACTAGGGTTTTTTTTATAAGATATGTATATATTTTTTAAGTTTTCCAAGTGCGAGTTCGTGGATCAACCCGACCCATAGCGGGTTGGTTTACTTCAATCCATAGGTTATGCGAGGCGGGCCATTTTGATCCGTACATTAAAAGAGCTAAAATTTTTAGTTAAGTTCATACTTTTTTACGATTTATATAGATTGATTCGCATAACCCGCCTTGCATGCAAAGTTCTATCCATTATTGCTAAAAGGATACAATCTTGCGGTCATTATGTGCATCAACTTGACACGTGGGTGGTGTCCAGATTTTGGTGGTTACCCTTGGAACCTTCCCTTCAGGTCTCAAGTTGTCCGATTTAGCCAAGGTAGGACCTTTTTTTCCCCTCTATTTTCTGTAAAAGCAACGAGTGAAGAGGTTTGAATTTGTACCATTTCTATAAAAGAATAGCATTTATATCAATTATGTAATAGTTCTAATTAATAGATTTTTGGTAAAATGATTTTTATCAAATTATATATTAAGAACATTTTTTAAGTATTAAAATTGGCCAATGACTTTTTTTTTTCCATTATAATAAAAAAGAAAGGACTCAAATTTGATACTTTTTATTTGAAAAAAGATACTAATAGGCTATAAGAACTTTGGTAAACTAGATAATAATTTACATTAGGAATCATCAGCAAAGTATTTTTATAATTAATGAAATATTTCTAAATATTAAAGGTGGATGAGACTAACAAACGAAGTTTATTAAGTCTCAATGTATCAATTAATGTGGTTTATTAAGTCTGGATGTACTTTACTTTTCAGTCGAGTCTGTGAGGAGTTCTTATTCCTTTAATATTTTGTAATCTAACATTATAAGCGGTATTCAACTATAAGTCTCGATAAATACGCTGATTTTATTATGAAATTATTGGTAATATATGGAAACATAAATAAAATCTTACTAAATATGAATGTAACCTTTTCTAGAACTTAAAAACAGGAAATCATTTTTTTCTCATTACTCCACACTAAATATATTTTGAAAGATTTTCAAAACCACCTTGGTATGTTTTTGAAAGATGTAATGAACATTAAGGATATCGTTTAATTTGCCTGCTGCCTTTAGTTAGGAATCACTTGAGCATTGATGGATATTGGTGATTGGAAATCGATACAGCTTTGGAAGGAAAATTTACACTGTTCAGAGCAGAACTTAGGGGTATAAAAATAAAAAAATCTACTGAATTAGGAATTGAACAAGATAAAATTGAACTGCATTAAAATTCAATTCTTTTTAGAAACGGTTTGGTTTGTAGTTCAATTTGATGACGAGTAAACGATTCGTGGTTTGATTCATGATCCTAAATTGAACCAAACCATTTTACATACTTTTAAAAAAGAAAAACCTCATTATTTTCTTTCTTTAATTGTTTTATTAAAATAATTTAATTATTTTAAATTTTTTTATCTAGATATATATAATTCATGAAAATGAAATTAGAGTGGTTATATCATGTTTTGATTATTGTGTTATGTCTACAAATAAGATAATTTTTAGATTTTAGCTTTAATGTTTTGAACATTTTTTTTCCTTTGTCTTACTAGTTAATGCACTTTTATTACTTAGTTACTTATTTGTTTCTATAATTGTTAGTATATTAATTAAAAGTATACAACGGATTAAAATTTGTGTTCTATATCAGGATAGCATATTCTTATTTTATTGACTCTAGTATATCATTATATTTCAAAATGATTATAATTTTATGATGGATAAAGTCTCTCTCCCACTATAAGTTTTACATATTTATTTGGGTAAATAGTTAATTTCAAATATTATTGTTTATATTTGTATTGATGATAAGAAAAATGTAATTAGAGTTTTTTGATAGATATATTTTTATTTAAAAAATATTAAACGGCTTGTACCGCAAACTGAACTGTATAAATAGATTTGAATTTAAATGAAAAACCAAACTAGTCTAGAGGGATAATCGGACTAAATTGCACTACACACACCCTTACCCGTAATAGTTCTCATTGTAGATAAAAGGACGGTCTTGCAGCTTCTAAAGTTGCTTTGGTTTGGAATGTTTTCACAAGGTAGCCCATCTACGAATGAGGTTAGAGTCCTATATATATTACTCTAGAGTGAGGGGATTTAACATATTGTTTTAAGTGAAGCAAGACATAATGGAATATGTCAAGGGGAAAAAATCATTATGAAGGGTGTTGCCATTGCAAATTCGCTGGTAGAGTTTATTAGATCTGAGTCTAAGCAAAGCTAGGCCTACAAAACAAACACAGGTTTGTGAGACTGAAGGGGTTGTCTATTTTGAACACTCTAATGGTTAAGTTAGCTTGTCTTGTAAGCTCTTTTAAACTTGCTTTGGTTTGGAGAGTTTCAAGAGACAGCCTTTCTATGAATGAGACAAGAGTCCTATATATTACTCTAGAATGAGTGGATTTGATAGACTGATTTAAGTGATGCAAGACATATTGGAATATCTTGGGAAAAAAGAATTCATTATAAAGGGTGTTGTTGCAACATGTTTGTTGATTGAGTGGATTGGATTAGGGCTTAAGCTAAGTTAGGCCTGCAAAACAAACACAAGGTTAGTGGGTATCGGGGTTATTTGATTTGGCCACTCCAAAGCAATGTTAGTGTGTAAGATAGCGAATACTCCAAAGCAATGTTAGTGTGTAAGATAGCGAATAATAACTATAATAAAGTGTGAGCTTAAGTATTATTGGATGATCCATGGATGATATCTCATGTGGTATTTATAGAGAAATGACCATGTGTGATTGAAAGTGTGGAGATGCGTCATAGAGATTATGGGGTTGTAGCTATTGAAAGAGTAGATGCTAAGCCACTAAATCATGCTCTGATAATTTTGGGAGTAGAGTTGGATAGAGTATATCCCTGGCAAGCCGACTGAGTGGGATGGCTAGTAGATTGATTATGTTAAAGTAGACTTATGAACTAGAGAGGTCTACTCTATCATATGGTCATACTCATGGAGTTGAGGTTTAAAATGGGGGTTAGCCCATGAATAATCGAGTAGGCTCATATCGTAAACAAATTGACCTAAGTTTGAGGAGCCCTTAACAAAATTTGCTCATTAATAAAGGGTATTTCATTAATTTTTAATTTTCATTTTAGCATAATTAATGTTTTTATTTTATTTTATTGTAATATAGGGATGCAACCGAAGCGAGTTTGGGATATATCATGCAGAACTCGAACCTGACCCGATTAGATATAGGATATCCCAAGACTCGAGAAAAACCTTATAGGGCTTTTCCCATCAATCCCAGAACCCGACCCTACAGGACTACATCTTTTTTGATAGATCTGGGACTCGATTATATATTAAAAAAGGTTTTAAGACTAAAGTCTTCATTGGGCATTGGCCAAAATTATTATTAGGATTTAAATAACATGTCTCTCCTTCAGGGTACAAGCTTTGTCTGGTTTCAGTGTCATGGAATATCATAGCGGCCAAATTTTCCTGCTTTTTGGCTGAACGCTCTACTAGCTATCTGTTTATGGATTTCTCAGCTACTGAATTCAACTTTCTTTAAGAAACTGTTATTAAGCTGGTTGCCAGAATGCATCACATGTAGTCGTCCAATCAAATTCTCATTAAAAGAGCATTCAAGTTCTTTCTTGGTGGCATCTAAATTTAATTCCTATTCTTGTCTTTGATTTTCTTCTTTATGCCTACTTTTCAACATCAAATTTATTCTCTTCAAATAAACAACATTCTGAATTTCAAAGTTTGTTTTTTGTTATGGTGTTTGTGGCAATACAGATGTCAGAAGCACAACGGAAACCAACAATGGCCTGCCTTACCTCTGTGAATGGATATGTAAATGGTGCAGTCCCTCTCAGGAGTCCAGCCACTGTGTCAGAAGTGGATGAGTGTTGCAAAGCCCTTGGAGGGAACAGGCCAATTCACAGTATTTTGATTGCAAACAATGGAACGGCAGCTGTCAAATTTATCCGTAGTGTTTGGACATGGACGTATGAAACATTTGGTACTGAGAAAGCCACCATCTTAGTGGCCATGGTAACACCAGAGGACACGAGAATAAATGCTGAGCACAGTAGAATCGCTGATCAATTTGTAGAAGTTCCTGGAGGGACTAACAACCATAACCATGCAAATGTGCAGCTTATTGTAGAGGTGTGTACAGGACACTATAGCTATTGCATTCAAGTAGGACCCTTCTTTTGGAGTGAGAGTTGCATCCAAATGAAACCTTATCAATTGTACTCAAAAGGAAATTTCATACTGGTGTCTAGTAGCTATTAGACTTTTCTTCATCAATAAGTAACGCATCCTGATTTTTACAGATCTTAGGAGGCTTCATGTGCTTTTAATATGGCTATGAGCCATCAGAAGCGCTAATATAGTATTCAAAGATCACTGCTTAAGCAAGAGGAAGTTCCAGGATAGTCAAATTGAAATGAAACATACAGTCTGTATTGCTTATCCGCATTTATTGAATTATTTAAATCGCTAAGCTGAATTCTTGTGGCATTTCTAAATTCTATGAGTTGCACAAATTTGCAGATGGCTGAGATGACAGAAGTAAATGCTGTTTGGCCGGGTTGGGGCCATGCCTCTGAGAACCCAGAGCTACCAGATGCACTGAATGCAAGAGAAATTGTTTTTCTCGGACCTCCAGCCACATCTATGGCAACACTAGGAGATAAAATTGGCTCCTTTCTGATCGCCCAAGCAGCTGAAGTGCCAACACTTCCGTGGAGTGGTTCTCATGTAAGCATACCTATCTATGCATTTTTGTTTAAATTTGTACATCTTGCTTTTTTTTTATAAGAGTAGTACAGTTACTTTTTATAAGCATTTTTAATGGTAAAATTTTGAAAATTTCTGCTTCCAGGTGAAAGTCTCTCCAGAAAGTTGCTTAGTTTCAATTACTGATGAAATATATAGGGAAGCTTGTGTATATACAACCGAGGAGGCAATTGCAGGTTGTCAGGTAGTGGGTTACTGTTACAACCACAGTAAAAATACAACAAGGATTCAACAAGAATGTAACCGAATAGTTAATAGTTACATAAGTAGTTTCAATAACAGAAAATACAGCTGTAATTTCAGGGATATTGTAACAAGAAATATGTATAATTCTATAAATAGAGAATAAAGAGTAGAGAATGGGATCATCAAACCCATTAGTGAAATCTAGAAATCTCGAGTGAGATTATGGAGAGTGGTTCTCTCGAATTAACCAGCCGAGTCATCATTCTACCTTCAACTATTATTACGTTTGCATCTTTACTACTCTTGACCTGCACAATTTATAAAGATTAGTATAGGATTGATTTCTGCAAGAAACCCTAGTAGATACAAAGAGTAGAGAAACGAGAGGAGTTGAGAAAAGACTGGAGGATGTGTCTTGCATGTGACGGGTTTTAGGTTAGGGTTTGTGGAGTGTGGGGCTGGACTCATACATATCAGGGGCTTAACATTGGTGCTCTCGTCCCGAATCAGCCTCCATTCTTGCTCTTGATCTTCCATTTTTTTCTTGATTTTACAATGGCTGCCAATGACGATTTGGCGGAGAATTTTGCAAGGATTCATGCTATTCTGGATTCTTGGATTTCGAAGTTGCACTCACCAGGGGGATCTATAATAGAACAGCAACACAATCAGGATTCCAAGCAAATTTCTAGACCAGAAATGGATCAACCTCATTCTATTACTTCAGGAGAATCTTCACCATCATTCGGGTCATCTTCCATGACTTCCATGCCACGGTTTCACCTTCCATTTTCTGATGAAAAAAGTATAAATGAAATGGTTAGTAATCCAGACTATGCATTACAGTTTGTAAATTCAAGGGTAGATAGATTGGGATTGAATTTACCTTTTTACATACAAATGCAAGGAGTTTCCCTATCTTCCCTTTCTCCATCGCTTCTTGTCATCATTAAGGAAGATATACCTAAATTTTGTGCTATTGATCCAATCTTTTGGGTGCTTCATGTGGAATGTTTTTTCAATTTCTATCATATAGAGGAGAAATTCTACCCTAAACTAGCATTTTTTGCCATGCAAGATTGTGCTTTTTCATGGTATGATTTCATGCAACAACTCAATTACTTTCACACATGGGATGATTTTGTTAAAGCTTTAATGGTGCAATATGGTCCTTTTGAGTATGATTGGCAAGTAGATAGATTTGTTATAAGGGATGATCCATGTCATGCACATACAAGTAGTGCTGCTGATAATGAGATTACTCTTACTCAAGCATATGGAGTTCGAACATCAGATAACATGGTAGGATTACTAGAATGTTCAAAGCAGCATGTGGATAATTTTCAGCAAACAATAATACTTCAGTATAAACATGTGGATGCAGTAGACCCTGGGGTGAATCATTTTGAAAATTTTATTTTCAATGCTGTACAACCAGTTGATCCTAAGCCTATAGTGGTAGAGAATAAAGTTGTACCGGATTATCAATGGGACAATGAAGTATATCAAGATTTCGACTTGCAATATAAAGACAGAGTTAAGATACTTATGGATGCTAATCCGGAGCTGCACAAGGATGATATGCTTGTTCCTCTGCAAGATCATGACTTTAGCCCTGGCGATTTCATGCAACATGTTGAACAATATGCAGTTGAAATGCAATATCACATGCGAGAAGATATGTTAGATGATTCAACAATTACTTGGATTCCTGATATAGTTAAGTGTGCTCCTACATGCACTGATACTGTTCTTCTTATTAAATCACATAATGATACAATACATTGTATATGTGATGGGATAACAGTCTATATAAATCAGGCCGCAACTCAAAGATTTCATTTTGGTAAGAATCAGAAAATCATACAACACAAGACATCCTTGGTGGAAGGAATTGAAATTTTTGAAATTAGGGGTGCATGTGGGGATACTAAGGTGGCTTAGGAGGCATTTCTTCATCAGATTACCACTAGAAACTGTGCTATCAAGCAACAATTGGGTGGCCATCGATTCTCAATTTTTCTCCTCTCATCATGGTCGATTTCTAGGGTCATGTCACTATGGGATGGAACATGGAGCTGTAATCCTCCAATCCTACCAATTCAGATGGCTCAGGGACACTGTTTTAGAACAAAGCCTACTGCCTACATATCCTTAGATATGGGTAGCCGGCTGATTTCACTTGTCCCATTCTCATCATCGCCTTATGGGTCCGATTTCAATTCTCTCAGTTAGGAATCTACAATTGTATACCATCAGAAGCAGACTTTTCTTGGGTCATGGGGCCAGAAGCATTGGGGTACAGCCATTAAGTATCATATATGGACAGAACAGAAACATTTCACATATCTCATCTTTTCATCAAAATCATTTTTCCATCAAACTCAGATATTTCATTTTGATAATGGGGCTTTCGCTCAGGAGGATTATGTTTTTCAAGCTGTCTTTCCTAATATCACATTGGGTATCCTCTCATCATTGCTACATTTCAGTTTACACTCTTTCACTATTACTGATTTCAGAGCTTAGATTCATCATCTATTGGATATTCTACGTGCTACTATTAGCATATGTATAATATGGACAGATGCACTCATGCAACTATTCATTCAACATGTAAGCATCCAACAAATTAGGGACAAGACATGGCGTATACGACCACCAGATTCATCAGAGAGGCACTTTTTCATCAGTGGTTCATTCAAGCATGGACAGAATTGGGGCAAAATTTGGAAAATCAGACCACCAGACATTGCATTGAGTTTTGGGAATTCAGCACACGTGTGGCTCAGGGGTCTAATTCTAGTTCAACAAACCCTACTACTTTCATATACGCTATGGGTAGCCAGGTTTTCTTTCAAAATAAACAGATCCCTCATCATCATAGCCACGACATGGACCTATTTTTACAAACCCATTATAACAAATTATGGGTCATTCGATTTTCTCAAAGGGACAGACACTACAGTCAACTATGGACTTCAAAATCACTGTTTCAACCTTGAGGACAAGGTTGTTTTCGAGGAGCGGAGAAATTGTTACAACCACAGTAAAAATACAACAAGGATTCAACAAGAATGTAACCGAATAGTTAATAGTTACATAAGTAGTTTCAATAACAGAAAATACAACTGTAATTTCAGGGATATTGTAACAAGAAACATATACAATTCTATAAATAGAGAATAAAGAGTAGAGAATGGGATCATCAAACCCATTAGTGAAATCTGGAAATCTCGAGTGAGATTATGGAGAGTGGTTCTCTCGAATTAACCAGCCGAGTCATCATTCTACCTTCAACTATTATTACGTTTGCATCTTTACTACTCTTGACCTGCACAATTTATAAAGATTAGTATAGGATTGATTTCTGCAAGAAACCCTAGTAGATACAAAGAGTAGAGAAACGAGAGGAGTTGAGAAAAGACTGGAGGATGTGTCCTGCATGTGACGGGTTTTAGGTTAGGGGTTGTGGAGTGTGAGGCTGGACTCATACATATCAAGGGCTTAACAGTTACCCTGCAATGATCAAGGCATCTTGGGGTGGTGGTGGTAAAGGCATAAGGAAGATAGACATTAGTAATTTTTATATACCATGAGGCAAAAAGCAGCTGACAGTAGAGCAAATTAATATCCACCTTTATAAGTGCGTGAAGTTGCTACCTATGTATGATACTTTTTCATGTACAGCGCTAATGTCTTATAAGTCCGGATGCTGGACTTGAGTGCATTTCTTTTGCCTTTGCGTTCGTAATGATGATGAAGCAAGGGCATTGTTCAAGCAAGTTCAGGATGAAGTTGCTTCCGAGGTCTGATGGCTATTACATTTTGACGTCAATGCATTGCCTTGCTTATACATGGTTTTCTGATACCCATTGCAAGAATCCAGCTCCTTGCTCTCTATCCATTTGACTGAATGCAGAGTCCACATTTAGAGTTCCAGTTGCTCTGCGACCAGTAAAGGAATGTTGCGGCCCTTCATAGCCGTGATTGTATTGTCCAGAGACGGCACCAAAGGGCAAGATATTCTGGAGTCCTCAATTGAGTTCTTTGTCCTTTTTGAATGTAATTTTTTATCTAGGGAACCCTCATTTGAAGAAACGATTGACATGCAAAACTATTCTGTCCCTGAACCTACAAGCCTTGTGCATATACCAATAGGTTTAATCTTTTCATGTAATGCTTTCATGTGAAACAGATTATAGAGAAAGGTCCAATCACTGTTGCTCCTCTAGAATCGGTGAAAAGGCTGGAGCAATCAGCTGGAAGGTTAGCTAAATGTGCAAACTATGATGGGGTGGCTACAGTAGAATATTTATACAGTCTGGAGGCAGGCAAATTTTACTTTTTGGAGCTCGATCTAAGGGTATAAGTACATATTACTTTGATTTGTTAACACTATTATCACCATGATCACCATGATCACTGATATGTCCACTACCATATCGATAATAAACATCAAGTATCTTATTATATAAGAAAACGACCACTATCCTTCACACTACTATTACTAGTAATTGTGATGTTAATGTGTTTTATAAATAATATAAAATTAAAAAAAAAATTCTTGTGCTATATGTACTAACTTGTGCTATGTGTACTAAACATGTTACCTCTTCTTATATTGTGCTAATACTCTCTTTATTTTATACAATTTTTTTCCTCATCGAAAAGAGCACAACTCTAATGCTAGATACGTATTTGATTAAAGGCAGGGATGGCTTCGGAACAAATAGGGTATGCTTATCTGTTATGATCATCAAGGCCTCGTTGAAAGCATATGCATTTGAATTATAATTGGTTTTTAATCTCTGCCAAACGATAAGTATAAATACCATTCATTAATTATTCAGCATTGAAACTTTGGATTGAGGGTAGGTAGTCCGACAATATCGTCCTTATGTTTAAATAGTTGTAATAAGTACCATGAAAAAATGGCTAGAAAATGGTACTAAAGTATGGTTGCTTTTTTTTTTTTTTTTCAAGATGAATTTTATTTAGTATGAAAGTATTAAGTCGAATCAATGAAACTCATCGATATCAAATAATCCTTAAACGAAGAGTTAAGTGTATCAAAACACATTCGGATAAACTGACATATCTTTTTAAAAGTTAACTAATCTGCTAAGAAATAACATATCTAGAATAATAAGATCCACCGTACTTATGAATAAAAAAAATTTCATAAAAGGAATAATATAATCACATATAGCAAATGACAATAAAAAGGTAAAAAAATGATGAATACATAAAGTTCAAATTAAAATTAAATTGCTTATTCAAAAAAGTGTTGATAACCAATATCCAAATTGCCATTATCTATTCATATTTACCCAATTTGTTAAAATACACATATAGCAGTCGATTGTAATGACTCGATAATGGTGGAAATGGTAGAAAAAAAGGCTTTCGTACCAATATGATATGGTTTTGGAAAAAAGATTATGAAAATGGTGTCAGCTAAAAAAAATTACGAAATAGGCTAGTGAAGGCACTGTCAAAGATAACGTCTTCAAATTTGTATCCAATGCACTATCTTAAACAATGCCTTCACCTTGTATACTATACCCATTGTACAAGATATCACCTTCACAGTGAAAGCACCACTTTCCCTTATGAACGTATCAGACAAATACGTTGTGTACTTAGCAAGAGACATAATCAACTCATCCTCGGGATCAAACACTTGAATCACCTTCTTATTACTCTTCTCATAAGATGCCATCATATACATTACTTAGCAAGAGAAATTTGTGAGTACCCAATTGAGTGAGTAGGTCTTTTATGTGCTGGAGTTAGGCAAATGTGGGAGAACATAGGGCTAAAAGAATGTAGAGAAGCTTAGAGAGTGTGCAAGAAGAAAGGAAATGTCAGAGTTTGGAGAGAGAAGGAGGTTATGTGGGGTTTGTTTTAATTTTTTTTTTCTAGAGAGAGAGGCTAGGATGTTTTGAGTAATGGATAATGGGGTGGTTGGGAATTTGACTTATTGGTCATAGTGGCAATAGCGGCAACACTAACAAGATGGCTAAAGATAATGCTTTCATTAGCCTATTTTTGTGATTTTTTTTTTAGCTGAGTCCCTTTTTGTTTTTTTCAAAATTATACTACAATTAGACGTCGGCACGGTTCGGTTCGGTTCCGAACCCGAACCGAAACCGCTGGTTCACGGTTCCACATTTCGTGGAACCGAAACCGGAACCTCCAGAGCTGGGGCGGTTCGCGGTTCCACGGAACCGCCGGTTCTGACGGTTCCGATTCAGGTTCCGGAACCATGAACCAAGTTTTTTTTTTTTTTAAATAAAAAAGACCTGCCCTCTACCCCTCCCCCTCCTCCTTCCCTCCAACCCTCCCAAACAAAACACCAAAATCATTCTATATGTGTGTGTTTCGGTTTTTTTTTTTTTTTTTTTAAGACGGTTCGGAACCGGTGGAACCGCCGGTTCTGCATGATGAACCGCTAAGACCCGCTGGTTCCGGTGGATCCTTTGGCGGTTCGTAACCGTCCCCGACGGGACGGTTTCCGGGTACGGAACAGCCGGGGATGGTTCGGGGCGGTTCACGGTTCGGAACCATCCCGTAATGATGTCTAGCTACAATGGTACCAAAAATGTAAAAGAAATTCTAAAAATTTCTATTGAACTGTGAGATATGGACATATTGATACTGAAACCTGCAAATATAAATTTATGGTTTTAAAATACTAAAAAAAAGATAAAGAATTGAGAAGGGATAATCATGTGTAGCTGGCCATTAAATGCTAGGGTATACTGAGTGTTTTTTTTTTCTTTTTCCTTTTTTTTTTTCTCTTGATGGATTGTTGTTTCACGAACAAACTTGACGGGCTAAATTAACCAGCCCGGCTTAAACCGAGAGAAAAAAAAATGCCAACAGCACAAATGTATATGTGTGATACGCATTCCTAGTTATAAACCCTTGAAAAGGGGAAGGGGAAAAAAAAAAAAAAAAAGCTTATAAGATCTAGAAGGAAACTTGAAGTCATCTTACAAAACTGGGAAATCTTTCTACTTTCTTAGAATTTTTTGCAAATCTTAAATTAATATGAATCAAGTATAAATAAATCGGGGACTGGTCCAAGTCCTCAGGACCTGAACTGTATAATATAAGGATGGTTCAACTCACATGTGAACATATTCAATTTCATGGTTTTATTATATTCAATTTTTTCCCTTTCCTTCCTGTAGCATATACACACATGTTATATATTCAACATTCAGATGCCTATCACGCACGCTTTCTAAAATCTCCACGCCTGATTGGTTATATAAAATAATGTAAATGCACCGACAAAATAGCACTTTGGCATACCAACGCTAAATATTGTCCACTGGCAACAATGCTTGATGCCTTTTGCGATTCCAACCAAATTTTAGCTGATAAAGGGCAAGAAAGCTTGTTGCTACACTGCTAACTGCGTGTATAACAAAAGTAAAGAAACAAAGGCTTTTGGGCATTTCGTACTTGGGCCAACTTTAGCCCACCTTTTCTTTGCTGAAATACTACTTGGGCCACTTAATAATTTCTTAGGCCAACTTTAGCGCACAGTCCTTGGCGCACGTTTTGCTTGCTAAAAAACTAATTTTTCAAAATTAAAGCTAGGAAAGTTAGGATACTCTCATAAGGATCTTAGAAACACGTATTATTTTATTTTATTTTTTATATTTGTTTGTGTATAATTTTTATTGGGTGAATCCTTAGATAATATAAATAAACATTGAAAGCTACTTTTTAGGATCTTTATCTTATATTTTGTAATGGAAATCATTCGGAATAAAATTGATTAAATGACAGAAGTGAAATCAAAAGAGAAATGGAATAATGAATCCATTCTTTTGTTGGGGTGCATTATGGAATGAAATTCACATATTATTTTATAAAAATATTACAACTAATTAATATGAATAATAAATAAGAGAATAAAAAGATAATTTAATAGTAATCATTCATAAGAAATGAATGGAATCGCGATATCATCTTTTCAACCGAAATCAAATTTCTCTCAAAGTTAGAATCGTCTATTTCAGAAAATCGTGATTCCAATATTTAAAAATACAATTAAATATAGGAATAAGAATAGAATCAAGAATCACGAGTCTACTTCAAGTTTCTTTCCGCATATCAAGTATAGCATTAGAAATAAAATTGAAAATTTTTAAAAATATTGAATGTTGATATGATACCTAGGATTTTAAATTAGATTCCTCAAATTCAGGATGGTGTTATATATTATCAAAAGGATTAATGTGTCACACGTTCCTTCCTTCCTCGATTACTGCTAAAATGATAAAGAATGGCACAATCTTACCGTGATTATGTACATCAACTAGACACGTGGTTGGTGTCCAGATGTGGGGGTTACCCTTGGAACGTTCCCTGCAGGTCTCAAGTTGTCCGATTTACCCAAGGTAGGACCTTTTTTTGTCCTCTATTTTCTGTAAAAACAACGAGAGGAGAGATTTGAATTTGTCCCATATCTATAAAAGAATAGCATTTATATCAATTATATAACTGTTCTAATTAATAGATTTTTGGTAAAATGATTTTTATTAAATTATATATTAATGAACGTTTTTCAGGTATTGAAATTAGATAATGATTTTTTTTTTTAATAACAATGGCAAAAAGAGGGTTCAAGCTTCGTACTTCTCATTTGAGAGATCAGAGATGTATTATTAGGCTACGATCCCATTAACAAAACTGGATAATAATTTACAATAGGATTCATCAGTAAAGTATTTTTATAATTAATGAAAGATTTTTTAATATTAAAGGTGGATGAGATTAATTAACTAAGTTTATTAAGTCTCGATGTATCAATTAATGTGGTTTATTGAGTCTGGGTGCATTTTACTTTACGTACGTGGGGAGTTCTTATTCCTTTAATATTCTGTAATCTGACATTGTAAGCAGTATTCAACTACAAGTCTTGATAAATACGCTGATTGTATTATGAAATTATTGATAATGTGTGGAAACATAAATAAAATCTTACTAAATATGAACGTAAACTTTTCTAGAACTTAAAAACAAGAAATCATGTTTTTCTCGTTATTCCACACTAAATATATATTGGAAAATTTTTAAAACCACTTTCGGATGCTTTTGAAATATGTAATGAACATTTAGGATATCGTTTAATATGCTTGCTGCCTATAGTTAGGAATCACTTGAGCATTGATGGATATTGGTGATTGGAAACTACATTGGAAGGGAAATCTACAATGTTCAAATAAGAACTTTGGGCAGTAAAAAAAAAAAAAAAATCGATCAAATTGTGAACTAAATCAAATAAAATTGAATTTTATTGAAAATTTAATTTTTTCATAAACAGTTTGGTTTGCAGTTCAATTCGATGATGAGTAAACTATTTGTGATTCGGTTTAGGATCTTGAATTGAACTAAACCATTTTGCATATTTAAAAAAAAAACTCATAATCTGAAGTATAAAAAAAATAATTGAGAGATAATTTCAGAATTTATAACATAAAAATTAATAGTTTGAATTGAAATCTAGTTTAGAAATTTAAATTTGTAAAAATTTGATATTTAGTTTGAGTTTGGGTCCAAAACTGATATTTTTAAGTAAGCAGTTGAACTCAAACTTTATGAGAATTAAGTACATAGAATGTAAATTGAAAATAGCTAATTTAGGATATCTATAAATTTGAATATTTGGACTTGAGAATTTTAAGTGATTTCTAAATCAAAAGAAGAGGGTTTAAATTATTAATTATAAGAAATTGGATAAATCCACTTATGAAATATACTAAAACTTGGAGTTTACAATTTTACTAAATATTGAAATTTAATTTTTTTCTAGGATTTTGAGATTTAAGATAAAAAGAAAAGAAGTCTACTTTGAAATTTATAAAATTAAAGGAGTTTGATTTGTTGAAAGAAAATAGCTAGAACAAATTAGCTAAATGAGGGATCATTGAAAATCTCAAACCTAGTTAATTAATTTATTAATTGATCATGTCAAGCTATTAAATTTTATCTTATTAATCATTTTACTTGGTTAATTTGATTATCCAAGTTTAATTTTTAAATTAAGTTCTATTTCAAGTTTTACTATTATTTTTCATTTTAAAGAAATTTTGATTCTTTTGCTAAACATTCATATTTATTATGTTTGTATATTACAAGTAGTATGATTACATTATTTTTGTCATTTATCACATTTATTTGATATTTGTTGCTATTTTCATTTTTATAAAATATTCTGGGGTTTAAATGTTTTTTTGACCTTACATAACCAATATTCAATGCAATAAAGCATATATAAATAATAAGAATTAGTTTAGCGATTTCAACTTTTATTTACTTGATTTTTGAAGAAGACTTGCACTTGACAAGGATGATAAATGACTGACAACATGACTGGACTTGACTTGCCTTGTCTCTTAGCTTGAGACAACTCACAACAACCCAACAAACTCAACAATGGAACGTTGTAGATTCGTTTTTCCATTCTTATTTGAATATATATATATATAACATTATGCATATAAAATGTGCAATGCTCATTTTCTTTTAATTATTGAAGGTATTATGTATAATTTTCATTAATGTGATCATCTTGACAAAATTAAAATCAAGATGTCTCATTTTTGCTCTTTGAACATTTGTCTAAATTACCATTGTCTTATTAATATTAAAGTTAAATTATTTTCTTCTGTGACTGTGTTATTATCAGTTATCAATTGCGTAAATTTATGGAAACTAATTTCTCAAAGTTTTATGAAATCAATTTAAATTTCTTAATCAATATTTAGATCGTTTGCATTTTAATATTTTTAAAAACACGAAAAAGTTGGAGTAATTCTTGCAATTCATTTTAAAACATTTTCAAAGTTTTATATTATTTACTTAATGATTTTTATATTTGAGGCGTACTTTTTTGGGTTATTACAGCTAAGAAATATGTAATTGATGTTTTTTGATAGAATATATATATTTTTGAAAAATATTAAACAGTTTGTACCGCAAAATGAACCATATAAATAGGTTCAAATTTAAAAGAAAAATCGAACTATAATATATGATTTAGTTATGTCCAGAGGGCGAATCGGACCAAACTGCACCACACAAACCCTTATCCATAATAGTTCTCATTGTAGATAAGAGGATCGCCTTGCAACTTCTAAAGTTGCTTTGGTTTGGAATGTTTTCATGAGGTAGCCCATCTACAAATGAGGTTAGAGTCCTACACATATTACTCTAGAGTGAGGGAATTTAGCATATTGGTTTAAGTGATGCAAGACATATTGGAATATCTTTGGGGGGGGAGGGAGGGGAGGAGGGGTGGTTGGAGATCATTATGAAGGGCGTTGTTACTGAAAATTTACTAATATAGTTTATTGGATCCGAGTCTAAGCAAATCTAGGCCTACAAAACAAAAACAAGTTTGTGGGCGCTTAAAGTTTATCTGTTTTGGCCACTTTAACGATCAAGTTGGCTTATAAGCCCTTTTAAACTTGCTTTGGTTTAGAAAGTTTCAAGAGATAGCCCATCTATGGATGAGACAAGAATACCGTATATTACTCTAGAATGAGAGATTTTAATAGATTGATTTAAGTGATGCAAGACATATTGGAATATCTTAGGAAAAAAAGAATTCATTATAAAAGGTGTTGTTGCAACATATTTGTTGATAGAGTTGATTGGATTTGAGCTTAAGCTAAGTTGGGCCTGTAAAACAAACACAAGGTTAATAGGTATTGAGGGTAATTTGATTTAGCCACTCCAAAGTCATGTTAGTAAGGTATGTAAGATAGCGAATAATAACCATAGTAAGTGTGAGCTTAAGTATTATCGGATGATCCATAGATTATATCTCATGTGGTATTTATAGAGAAATGACCATGGGTAATTGAAAGTGTGGAGATGTGTCGTAGAGATTGCGGGGTTCTAGCTATTGGAAGAGTAGACACAAAGCCACTAAATCGTGTTTTGGTATTTTCAAGTGTAGAGATTAATAGAGTATATCCCTGGCTAGCCGAGTGAGTGAGATAGCTAATAGATTGATTATGTTCGAGCAGACCTATGAACTAGAGAGGTTTACTCCATCATATGGTTATACTCAAGGAGTTAAGGTCTAAAAAGGGGGTCAGCCCATGAATAATTGAGTAGGCTCATACCGTAAACAAATCGGGCTAATGTTGAGGAGCCATTAATTAAAATTTACTAATTAATAAAGGGTATTTCATTAATTTTTAAGTGCCATTTTAGTATAATTAATTTTTTTTTATTTTATTTTATTATAATATAGGGATGCAACTAGGGTAGGTTTGGGACAGGTTATGTAGAACTCGAGCCTGACCCGATTAGATATAGGATATCGCAGAACTTGAGAAAAATCTCATGGGGTTTTTCCCACCATACCAATCCTAAAACCCGACCCTATAGGATCTTAGGGAGCTTGATAAGTGTATTTTAGTCTATCCTATTCATAGGAATTTAAGCTTAAATTGATGTATTTTTGGATGAATTCCTATGAATTTGGTGCTTTTAATATTTGACTGTTGTTTTTTAGCTCCTTGAATAAAAAAATTAAGAACTGAAGTTTTTAGAATCAGATTTGGAACAAAACAATAACAATACTTGAAGACAGTATTGGTCGAACCCTACAAAAACACTGATCAAAGCCAAAATGTCAAGGCAAAATAAGGTAGAATTGGTCTGTCGCACCCTAAAATCAGCCCTGGACGTGACTCTCGACATATGTTCTGAGGTGATCAAGCCCTGTATTTAAAGAAAAGTCTCTTACGCCAGAAGGTCAAGCCCTGACCTTAACCCACAACGAAGAATAAATAACGAAGACCAGACCTTTACTTAACTTAACTCGCACCTCAAAGTCTCGGGCCCTCAATTTAGCCCTCGATGGAAGAATAGACAGAAATAACAATGTTTTATCAGTCAAGTTGAGCCTTATCTTTAATGTAGCACTTGTGCACTCAACCAACCCCTCGATGAGGGATTGCTTAAGTAGTGATACAGACGCACACGTAGATAAGAAAAATGCATTCCGTTATAAAGAATCTGCCAAGTCAGTAATAAAATTTTCATGATTTCCACTGAGCCTATAAACAAAAGTGCTGAGGCACGCTATAGTAGAGGATGGACAAAGTGTACAATGTATAGAATTTTATGTAACATTCTTCCTTAACCTAATATAGAGAAAGAGAATTCTGAGGTAAAAGAACAAGTTTTTTCCTGCTTTGTAAAATCTCGTGTTTTCTAGGTAAAATTAATTAAACCCATTGTTTGTAATTTTTGTAAGACTTTGATCATAATTGAAATATTCTTTGATTCAATTTTATTTCTTCAGAAATTATGATGAATGCTCAATTTTACAACTTAGGGTTTGTGAATCAAAATATGGATTCATGTGAATTCAAATGTGCTTTCAAGTAAATTAACTGTGTATTGTGATTAGTAGCTTGAATTTATTTTCGTGAGTCTAATTATGTGGTGCACCTGTCCATGTTTGATTTTAACTAAATAGGCTGAGAGGTCATTCTTTTAAATAAATTTGCAGCTACTAATAGAGTTAGTCATAATCGTCTTGAGAGACGAGTTATGAGACTTTTAGTCTCTTATTTTTAAAATTCAATGAGTTGGTTTTAAAACAGAAGATTCTTAAGCTTTATGCAAGTCTACACTATTGATAACCTGATAAGAGATTCTAGTAGTCTGGTCTAGATCTAGAGTTACCGATCTTAAGAGAGGCTTTAACTTACCTCAGTGAATCCCACAGTATAAATATACTAGCAACAACTCTCTCAGAGTTTTGACTTGAAATCACATGATGATGAATTGGTGAAACAAACCCAGGGCTATTGTCTTGCATCATTACAAACATATCCTTAATTTTTGCCCTTAAATGTTTGTGAATATTTATTAACCTACTTTAGCTTCTATTTTCAGCATGATATTCCGATTTCTTTTGGCTAGATAATAGATGAAATAAGAGTAAGGTAGTTGTCACCTATTCATTGGGAATCTGACATAATTCTTTTTATACTACTTCGGTAGGTATGCTTGCCTAATTGTTGGTAGTTGCTAACTAAAGTTGGAAAGAACCAATTAGCTTTATAAATTTTGAAAGCTTCCACTTCGAGTTGTTTTTAAAGGCTTTTTATACAGCATAAACATACCCTACACCACAAAACAAAGCAGAACCCAATTACTAAACCAACCTAACCTAACAATAAGTTGAATTTTACATTAAATTCATATAATTCGTGCCATGAACAACGTTGTTATATCTCCATTTTTTTTCCTTACTGTTGACTTTGATTTGTTGATTTTTCCTAAGTTTCGTAATTTATAACTGATAAGACATCATGGTGCATTAACCTCCATGGTTTTTTCAAAAAAAAAAAAAACTTTTATTGAAAGAAATTAATATAATTCAAAATTAAGATCTTTTGCTTTTATTGGACATTCCTGCAAGAGATAAAAAAAAAATGCAATTTGAGAATCAAAGATAATTTTCTCTCCACTTCAGTGAAAACTTATCAGTGGACATATTAAGACTGATAGGCGGCACATGATGAAAAATGAAAAAAATTTAATTTTCAAATTAAAAAAAAATTATACCAGGTCAGTTACCTATCAGGTGTACGACCTAAAACCCAATCTTAAACCTTATAAGATTTTTAGCTGGACGAGTAGGTCGGGAACCCTATAATAACCCATCTATTTGCATCCCTATTGTAATAGAACTAGATTGTGCCCTTTTGATTGAAGGATGCCATTTTTATCCATTTTGAGTTATTCCATTTTACAGTTAAAAAACCTTTTATTCTCTCTCTCTTTCTCTCTCCCCACTTTAAAAAGTGTATATGTGTTTTCTCTTAGAGAAATCTATCTTTACGTCTTCTTTCTAACTTTCATCAGCAAGAACTTGTTAAGGCAAGTTGAATTCTATTGTTTTCTTTTACCCATTTCATATAAAATCCATTAAATTTTGGTTAGAATTGGGGAATTTTTTTTTTTAATCTAGGATTTGTGGCATTAATCTTTGAAGACAATGTTCTTTTGGTTTTGGAAGGGATTTAATATTTTTTTCATGGTATATGACCCTATTTTCCATTTGATAGTACAATTGCTTTGGACTTCTAAAATTATACTCTTTCTTTCTTTCTTTCTTTCTTTTTTCTCTTTTAAGGTCGTGAGATATAGTTGGACACTTAGGGCTCATGGCATGTAGTGTTTGAAAGTCTAAGTAATCTATGTTGTTTGTTCTTCGTTGATGTTTATTGTTATTGCATTATGTTATGGAAAACAATAATGATTTTTTTTTTTGGAGAAATATGAATTTCAAGAAAATCTTTTTATAGTAAGTATATGGATTTCAAAATTTACATGCTAGTAGTTGATGTTGCGATGTGAGGGAATGAGTAATAAATTTTTGAAGTTTTCTTAAAATTAAAGAAGCCTTTTGCACATGACCAGGATGGAAAGAAAGGTCTATCAACCTAGCCAGGACTATATCGCAACTAGGTTCGAGTTGGATATGGTAGGCCAAAGACTTGACTTGAACTCGCGGCCACAGCTCTAGACCTAATTCAAGTCTATAAGTCCTGGTTAGGCAGGAGGAGACACGTAGACCCAATGGGTTTAGCTAAGTTCGTAGTAAACTTAAGGATAAAATTTTGAAAAGAAAAGCACAGAAAAGAAAGAATGAAAAACCATATGATAGATGGCATTTTAAATCTAAATAATTTATATATGAATTGAAAATATTATATCTTCTTAATAGTATTTAATATGTTGTTACTAATAACATAAGAAATAAATGTGTCTTAAAGTATATTTGTTTTAATTTATATTAACTTCTACGAGAAGGAAAATTTCATTCCTTAACCATGTACGACTACTTTCTATGTTTTAATCATCTTTTTAGTCTTTAGATATTTTGTACTCCCTCATTATTAATGCCACAATTGAAGTTATTTGTAATTGTATATAAATAAATACACATGATTAATAACTCTTTAAGAGATAGGCTAAAGAAAATAAGGTTCTTCAATTCAAAATTTGTTCTAAATTTAAATTTTAAATTATTCAAAATTTGTTCATTTTGAAATTTTCATTAAAATTTTAAGTTAGAGTTATAAAAAAAAACATTGCCCTAACAAGTCATTCGTAAAACTGTGAAATAAAAAACCTAGCAAACCATGAACCGAACTAGATCAAATGTAATTTTTGTTTCCTTTCAAAATGATTTGATTTGTAGTTTGATTCAATGAAGGGTATTTGATTTGCGACCTCGAACTAAACTGCATGGTTCGAACTAAACCGGATTGTTCTCTCTCTCTCTCTCTCTCTACACACACACACACACACACATGTAAGAATCTTAAACTTTGCCAAAAATATATTAGCTAGAAGTAAAAGCTTTTGGTAGTGTTTGGAGATTAGATAAACTCACATACCTTTCTTTCTCCAATGACTTAAAGGAGAGATTGTACCTAGGCTTTCAAAACTCAAAATATTTGAGATTAAATTTAAGAAAAAGGTAGCCCGAGACAATGTTATTTTCTTAATATCATTAAACATCTAACGTATGAAATCTATATATTGCATTATTTAGATATAAATTAATCTCAAATCTTATTGTTTATCTATCTATTAGTGATAAGGAATGTATTTAAGACCTCATGATAGAATGTGTTTTTTCCCCCTTTTTGAACAATGGTAAAACTAGTTCAAACTATGAACTAAACTAGATTGAACTATCATTTTTGTTCCGAAAAAAATGATGAATCAAATTGTATGGTTATGTTTGACTTTAAAAGAAAAACCAAACCACACAGTTTAGGTTGGTTCAAGAGGTGAATTAGGCCTCACCACACTGCATCAACCCTAGTTCGAAGTCCTAGAACTAGGCTTATGAGCTAGCTATTCTAAGAATTTTCATGAAGCTTCTTAAGAAGCTTGTGTTTTAGGGTATATAACCTACACCCATTTAGTTATGTCCCTAGTTAGGATGGGACTGGACTTTAGTTAGGGTCTAGCCATGACATTCAAAAGTCGATCAATATGTCCATTTATTTTAATTAGTCTTTTTATGTGATTGGAAACTTATTAAGGTATTTAACCATGGTATTTCAATTATATTGGAATATTGCTTTTTATATTGTTTATGAAGGTACCAATTATTCCTAAGCCTTTTAGTATGCTAGCTTTGTAACAAAGGAGTTCGTTTATTCCTTTCACATTGAGTTACTATCAAGATTTATCGTCGTAAGACTTGATTCCTTATTGAATATTGAAGACTTTCTACTCCTCTTTATTTATACCTAGTTCTTATCGAACCATTATAGATTATGGTGAATCATGTTGATTGGATCCATGAATTATATTGGATAGTTTCATAAACCTTATGGAATATCATTCTATGATATGATCACAAACCAGTTCGCCTTTAATAAGAAACTATGGAAAAAGACACCTATTACAATCCCACATTGATTCCACAAGAAATTGTGGAAGGATACTTAAACTTGAAGGGCTCTCCCACTTAATAGGCTAATCTTTTTTATTGAGCTCTCTCTTCGGATTTGGTACTTAACATTTGGTGTTTTTGTTGAGAGTGTCAGTGCCAGCAGAAAGGGGCATCATGGGAAAGGGTTACCTATTAGAGAAGGCTAGAGTGAAAGTCATCTAGAATGGGTCACCTCGAGTAGGTCGCTGAAGGCATTAGATTCTCAAGGGGTCGGCAATATTTCGATCCCACATCAATTCCATAAGAAATTATGGAAGGATACTTAAGCTTGAATGACTTTCCTACCTAATAGGCTAGTCTTTTGGGTTGGTCTCTTCGGGCTTGGTACTTAACATTTAGTACTCTCAATAAGAGTTTCGGTACTAATGAAGGGGTTACCCAAGAAGGGTAACTTGAGAAAGGGTTACTTAGTAGAAAAGATTAGCGTAAAAGCTAATCAGATTGCACCACTAGGAGCATTGACTTCTTAAGGGATGGGCATGTTACGATTTTACGTCGATTCAGAAGAAATTGTGGAAGGGTACTTAAACTTAGAGGGCTCTCCTACCTAATAGGCTAGTCTTTTGGGTTGGTCTCTTCGGGATTGCTACTTAACATTTAGTGCTTTCATTGAGAGTGCCTGTACTAGTAGAAGGGATAACCTATAAAAGGGCGATTTGGGAAAGGACTACCTAACAAAGAAGGCTAGAATAAAAGCCGTCTATAGTGAGCCACCGAAGGCGTCGACTTCTTAAGGGGTAGGCAATATTACTATCCTACATTGATTCCATAAGAAATTATGGAAGGGTATTTAAACTTAGAGGACTTTCTCACGTAATAAGCTAGTCTTTTTGGTTGGGTTTTCTCTTCGGGCTTGATACTTAACAGTACCCTTAAGGTTTTGCATAATTATAATTGTAGAATATCATTCTATGATATGATCATTGATAAGAAAAAAAATTAAATTTATTAAGGCCAAGTATTGTAAACATCTCAACCATGAGATTAGATACCCACATCTTATTATAGTTCCACTTAAGCACTCCCTTAACATAAAGGAGAACGTTTTTTGAGTGCATCACCTCTTGCATGACATTGCTTGGGATTAACAATTAATTGAATGCTAGTTGTGATTGCTTTTATGTTAAATGGCTAAAGAGTTTAGCAACATTAGAAGTAGAGGTCAACCTGTACAAAAGCCATTAATCGTAATTGTAAAATTATTAATTGATCAACATATGATATAAATCTGTTTCATATTGTTCTTACTACAATTGAACGTATTAAAATTTTTTCCTTTTTGGTATCAACAACTATTATATAAGATATGGTTAAAGTAGATGTGATCTTAGATGTTATAATTATAAGAATTAATAATGGTATCATAGTATCACTAGAACATTATGAGGAAAACCTTCATGAGAAGTTCTTAAATTTTGAGTTGAGACTAGGACTTTCCTCTTAATTCTGCTAACTCTCATTTAAAGTAAAATCTTATATATTAAGTTGCATAAACTAATTGTACAAAGACCCTTAAAAGTTTAAGTTAATGAATTTTTCTTGACTTCATATCGTTTATGTTATATGTAGGTTGGTTTCATATTTAAGATCATCCTAATTGTGATCATTAGACTATGTTTATGTAAATAATGAAATATTTGAGAGACATCATGAACAATGTTATCTTACATGGTTGAACCCTATTTATATTAGAAGGGTATAATAATGCATGTGGTTATAGATTCATATGAAGTAAAATATACTAGCGGTTGTGTTTCACCTTTAGAGGTGGCGTATGTAGTAGCTAAGAAATATCCATAAAATCTATGATAACCAAGTTTTCCAATGAAATTATAGTTTAGTGGCACTCCACGAGTCTCCGAAGCAGGATATACCATGTTCAAATCCTCACTCTCGCATGTAATGTTTCAAAATAAGATAAAATAAAATCTATAGTTACAATGGTATGGTTGTCAAACCGTGCCTATATTTATATATTTCTATTTTATAGGGTTTTCCTAAGTTGAATCGAACCAAAATCATTTAGATATAGACTTGTTGGTGAGTTTTGTGTGCAGGGGTACAATACTATGAGTTTATGGTTCTACTTACTCTACACGACTTTATTTATTTCATACACTAATTCTATATCTTGATTGCTTCTAATTTAAGTGCATTGACCAAGACGGGATCTGCGATTAGTTTAGCATCTACTTCTAATATTTGGTTATGGCATAAACTCATTGCACATGTTTCATTTCGATATTTGAAGTATTTATTTCCTAAATTGTTTTCAAAAGCATCTCCATCATTGTTAAAATGTGAAACTTGTGAATTGACAAATAGCCACCATATTCCTTTTCCAATAAGTTCAAATAAAAGTTCTATACCATTTATGCTTGTGCACTTTGATGTTTGGGGTCCTGCAAAAGTTCCATTGTACCATCTTGTCCTATCATTCAACTTCAATTTGAAGCATTTAGCTTTAACGCTAGCATAATCCCCATTAAAACTAACTATGTCACCTGGTCTCAAATCATTGAAATGCATATTGTTGGTTGTGAGAAACTTGATTATACTATTGGGGATTCTCCAAACCTAAATTAGATGATCCTTCTTACTCTAAGTGGTATGCCAAAAATAAAATAGTTAAAAGTTGGTTATTAAAATCAATGGCACCATGAATTATGAAAAGGTGTCTCCGCTTTGGTACTACTCATGAAATATGGAGTATCCTTGCTAAAGCATTTTATGATGGATTAGATGAAGCACAAATATTCATTATAAATCAGTGTGCATTCTCACTTCACCAATCAAGTCGTTCTCTTCCCTCTTATTATGGTGAACTTGTTGAAATATTTCGAGAACTTGGTCACCATGATAAAATTAAAATGGACCCTGACATTGTTATTACGTATAATGAATATATTGAGAAATTGACAATGCACATTTTTTTTAATGGTCTTGATGTTGACATTGAATAAGTGTGAGGCGAAATTCTTCACATGGATCTAAGTTTGGATCTTGAGCTCACATATGCATATGTATATCAAGAAGCAAACCATAAAACTCTATTAACAGGTAACCTGATTATTTTTATTATGTGGCTAAGTTAGCTCAACGAAATAAACTACTTGCTCGATGAATTAGCCCTAATATTTCACCACCTTCTTCCACAATATTATCTTGTAGCTTTGATGATGAAAGTAAGTCATGTGGCTCATCTAAACATTACACTCATTATAGGGAACAGGGCACACTCAAAGTAGATGTTATGACTTGATTGGATACCTTAACATAAGTTTGGCTCTTACAACATCAAAACTATCACTGCCAAATGTTGCTACCTTACATATTTCATCAAATCCTCTAGGTAAGTGTTTATATATCCTTACCTCTATTAGGTCATGTGCATGGATTATTGATTCTAGATCAACTGATTATATGTCTTTGGATACTTTATGTCTAAACCGAAACCATATGAACAATCTAGTTTGTCTGTAGCTAATGGTACCGAAGCTAGTGTTATTACTAAAGGTTCATCCTGTGTAAATAAACTTAACCTAGACTATGTTCTTATAGTTCCATCCCTTAACTTTAATTTACTTTCTGATTCTCAAATTACAACCTCCTTGAATTGTATCGTAATTTTTTGGCCTAATTATTGTGTTTTTAAGCACATCAAGACAAAGAAGACGATAAGATGTGGTACTAGAAAAAGGGAGACTTTGATACCATAAAGACAATTTTTAGAATTGTGTTTTTCTTATTCATATATTATGTGTATTAAGGTACATAAACTCTTTCATATGCATTGTACAACTTGTTCCTAAAGTCTAGGGAATTAATATAGAAAGTAACTAAACATAGAAAGTAATAATTACAAAAATACAATCACAACTATTTAGGAGATAATTATGCAATCTTCTACCTATTTGATTTAAATCTAAGGAATTAACACAACCAAGAAAAGGATGGTTTCTAAATTTTAAGACAAACCCATAAAATTATGAGTAAAAATGAGAACTTATTCACTTCTTTAACTTAAATAAACTAATATACTAATTTGACTATTGAAGATCTATAATCTAATGATGATTGGATAGTTAGGGAAAAGGATACGATTCATTTTTTGAATGGAGATTTATCATTTTGAAATCTAATTTATGTAAGATGTAGAATTTTATATTTTTGTGTTGTGATTCTACATACTCTCTGATGATTATAGATGAAATTGCAAGTTTGATGGTATTGTGGTCGGAGTTTGTAGTTCTAGAATTTTTTAGAGCTAAGGATTAGTGCTTAAAAAACCTCCTAGTGGAAATTTCATCATGATTAATACCTATATCTATTGTTAATGTGCATCGTGGATCTAGGCTATAATAGCTATTGCGAAAATTAATTCACGTAATGGAAAAAATAGACAAATAAAGCCGAGACAAGATAAGATGTGGTAAAGCAACTCTCGAAGATGGTGTTGTATAAATCGATTACGAACATTCGCAAGTGAATTTAGTTGATCCTCTGGTAAACCCATTGTGAAGAGAACTCAATTGAAAAATAAAGAGAAGAATGAGACCTGTGAGTAAATTTGAGATCACAAATAGTGGTTAATAGCAGTAATCTGACCTAGAGGTCTGATGAAGAAGGCTTATATGAATAACAACAAGTCATTTGATGGTATAGCATTAAAAGTTATTGCAGTTCTTTCCCATGACGTGAGAATAATTAACTCTGCAGTAAAGTTAGGATGTGTCACAAGCTTTTAGTGATTTGCATATTCATTATTGGTTGTGCATTAATTTCGAGAAAGTACGAATCACCTATATTAATGTGAATTGTGGGTTGTGATTACTAGCTATTGCTATGTGATAAGTGGTGAATCACTAAAGCATTGATGAAATACTGAACCAAGCGCATGACTTTTTTGCATACATGGTATAGAATAGAGCTATAAATGAGTCGAGTTGAATCAAAGCTCGAATGCGACTTGAATAAAAACTTTGGGGTTTGAACTCGAATTCAAACTCGAACTCGGACTTGACTTAATTTAATACTCGATAAACTCGAACTCGACTTGATTAGACTCGATTATTCTTTTAAATATTGATTTAATTAAAAAAAGTATTTAATACACGATAAACTCGAACTCGACTCAACTCTATTTAATATTCAATTAAGTTCGGTTAAGCTTGTAAGTTCTCCTAGCTGAGTATTTTAAAGCTCGAACTTGAACTCAGTAGCTACTTGAGTAGCTCGAACTTGAACTCAGTAGCTACTTGAGTAGCTCGAACTTGAGCTCGACGCGATTGTAAGCGAGTTGAATTCGAGTAACTCACGAGTTATCTCAACTCACTCATAGCCCTAATGTAGAACATGAAAACTGAAAAGTTTTGGCTCATAAAGGTTAATTTTTTGCCTAGCCTTTGTCAATTATATCCCATTGATTCTTACTCTAGTTCCTAATTCAAAAAATATTGCACTCTATGTTTTCCATTTGGATCATAACCTAAAAAATTGTCTCATTAATATTTCTTTATTGAAAAAAAAAAAGACACAAAGTCCCACTTTTTTTAAAAACTTGGTTCTTGCACACTTTTTATCGAACACTCTTTCATCATCATGTGAACAATTGGATTAAGGAGTTGGGTTAGAGGCCTGTCTTAGAGACAACGCAACCTAAACGGTATTTATTTCGCAGGTTTGGGCTGGGTTTTGTTTTCTGTTATTTACATCGCAAGGAATTAAAGTCATAAATGAAATCTTAAGTACCATTGGATCCTTGATTAAACCTTCATTGCATCTCTTTTATCAATATTTGAAATGTAGCTTCTTTATCTTAAGCAAGGTGATACTACAGTTAATATTTAGTAATTATAACCAATCAGAATGTGCAACTAACATGACGAACATAAGAAAAGGCTGACTTAACAAGTCAGGGTTTTGGACTTTTTTTTTTTGTTCTTTTGTTTCTTAATTCTCACCTTGAATTCGGATAAAATGGGGGGAAAAAAAGGAAAAATAATTGTTATCTTGATATGAATAGGAGACAAGTCTTCCCACCAATGTATTTCCCTAAAATGGTTTAGTATTTTCTCCAATTGTGAATAACCACATGTAAAACTCATTATGTAAACACCAAAAAGATGAAATACTTCCGATCCATTTGAGATTCGGCTTTAATCAGAAGCTAGTTTATGCTGTCATATGTATCCAATGTTGGCATTCTACATTGCTTTTTTAGCAATTCGTCCATAAAAAATAACATTGCCGGTGCTAAAACACCATCATAATAATAAATTCTCAATGAGAGGAAAATTTACCTGTTTACTCGAACAATTATCCTTCAATTATTTGTGAGATAAGGGCAGTGGAGGGAGTTTGTCGACAAGAAAAAAAAAATTATTTTTAAGGTATATGGCACCAAAACCTGTTTCTTACATTTTAATATTATAATTATATGTTTATATAAGTGTCTTTACTTTAGTAAATTTTCTTTACGAAATGCTTACGTGGAAAAATTTACCTATGCAACATCTTCTGTGTCCAATAGAAATCAAGTGTATATGCATAAAAAAAATAAAATAAAATGTGTAACGAATTTTTATAAAATAAAAATATTGTAAAGCCATGTATAATCTAGACATCGAAATAGGCTCGAATCATTTTGGACCCACCAGATCACGAGCCAAATGACCCCGATATTGATCTGACAAGTGCGATATGGGGCCGTGACTTAGTCACCTGGCCATTATCAACCCAAGTACTTATGATCAAGATAGCATACATGAGGAATAAATCGTAGGGTGTTAATTAGGTAGCTCTTTGGTTCTTTGCACAGAGAATTTCCATTGTCCTGATTGGACAAAGAATATGTCCGACATTCAATTGGGCATTTTCACTATTTATCCTTGTCTCTTCATATTACGTAATCTACACCATACAGAGAATTTATCTTCCAGATGTGATCATGGATCCTTGTACCAAAAAGCGGTTTTTATTTAAGATAAGTATATCCAAAGTTCTTATATTTGTATGTTTATATCATAATATATAGATAATGCAAATGTATCGTACGTTTAAGTTCCACATAATTGTATTATGAAACCATCTAAGTAACTCGAAAAAAAAAGAAAAAAAATCTATCATTTACAGTGCAATTTTTTGAAAATAAAAGGATAAGGAAAGTTGTTATTATTTTGAAAAGGAAAAGTTATAAGCATAAGTTGGGAGTAGTTATAAATATGAGTAAATAAAATAGAAATATAAAAATTAAAGATACCAAAATGTGTGTTTTTACTTTAATATTATAGATAACGGATAACTGGATAACTAAATCAAAGTATGTGTCTTGGATTGAATTGCTGTATACAACTTACTGACTTGGATAGTAAGATTTATCACGGAATTAGTTATATTAAGATCTAAACTTTTTTTCAGGCCAATAATTACCTATAAGGATTTTAAAAAATTGCCAACTCCAGTTGGGATAGGAAGAGATGTTTGAAGCTGTTTAGGGGGCTTCCAAGTATAGAATCTTTCAATTAGATGCGGTTTATTGATCGCAAACATTTTTAATTTTGGTCAGTCCAATTGCATTGACGACCATATGAGCTAGCTGGTACATATTTTGATAGCCAGATTTGAAAAAAAATAAAAAAATCTAGAGATGTACCTATGTAAATATAAATGTAAGACTATACATATAATATTGTCAATCTACGGAATTAGAGTAGGTTTTGATTTTCCTTCCTGTTATAATCATCGGAAAAAAATAATGAAAAGAAAAGTTATATATAAAACTAAACAAGGGCATCTTCATACATTGGAAAAGAAATCATTAACCATGCATTTACATAATACATACACTTAAAATGTCATCTAATACAAAATTCGTGACATTACAGATATCGTGCTATATAATATATTACTTACATTTGGTTCGAACCTTTATTAATATTATTAGGGTTCATACATGAGACATATATATATAGGTTCGTAAATGACTGTACAAAATTGCATTTACAGCCAAATTGCTCCGGCATCCCTAAGCATCTTTTTCAGGGAGCCATTGAGCTGCAAGGTCATCACCGTGTTGGCGTTACCGATGAACTTGCCGCCTATAAACACAGCCGGCACGGCGGGGTTGCACCCGCGCTTCATGAGAGCCCTCTCTATTTCCTTTCCCCGAGGATCCTCATCAAGTTCATAAATTGCCGGACTGGCTCCTTGCTCATAGAAGAGCCTCTTAATTGCGTGGCACATGCAACATGAACTCTTGCTAAAGATCACCACCGCCTTTTGTGAAGCCAAATTCGCCACTCGATCCATGTTGTAATCTATTTCTTGAGATTGCTTTATTTCAAAGGAATAATGGTATTCAAGGATAAGAAGATCAAAAAATTGATTTTGTGAAGTGTTAGTGGAAATAAAAGTAGGCTAATTGAAGCTATATAGGATGTGTGTAGGTTATGAAAGATTGTCTTCTGTTTGGATTGTGATGTTGTTGGACCAGCTAAGTTCTTATATTTATAGGCATGGGATGAATATAATATTAAAAAAATGATATAAATATACAAGAATCTGTCTAAATAGTTAGATAACAGTATGTTTTAAGTGGTTTAGGTTTTCGTCAATATATAGAAAAAGATTTTATCCTTTTCACCCGTGAATTTATTGTCACTAAATAAATGTAGCTACTTTCATATTTGACTCGTCTAGACACTAGTTCATTAGAAGGAAAAAGAAAAAAAAAAAAAAACAGAAAAAAGAAAAAGATAAGTGACGAATTTTAAGAGGATGAAAAAGAAATCCCTTTCGAGATATGTGTGATTCCCTTAGTTCCTGAAATGCCCTTTGCATGAGAATTCTCTCTTAGCTATAACCATTCACATAATCTAGTTGGTAAAGGAATTAGCCTTTTTTTTAAAGTGACAAGACATAGAAGCAAGCAAAGTGGCTTGACATGTAGAATAGAATATTTAATTGAAAAAAAGATAAAAAAGAAAAACCCCTTGTGTACGGGAGTTCCCTTACATAATTACATAAACATGATCGAGAAAGATCGGCGTGTGGGGTTTTATGGCTAAATAAGTTTATCATTGGATACTTGAGAATGTCAACTTAGGATAGGATGATAACGTTATATGCATGCACGTGAATGAGAAAACGAAATAAAGACTAAGAAACCATGAATGCACTCGAATTGGCATCCAAGGGCAAGGATGATGTTATATTATCTATATTAATAAACAAAAAAATTTTTGCATTGCATTCCACGTCCTATTTTAAAAATTCCACACAGAAAATATACAAATTTAACATTGATTTTGATTATATTTACATTTTAGCCATCCTTTTATTTAAATTGCCAACTGAATCCCAAAACTCGAACACAATAGATAATGGTATTTTTGAAATTTAAATCTAAAGTTAGTTTTTGTAATTGCTGTATCACTCTAGCCTGTTCAACTTCCCATCAGCTCCAAGTCTTGATATTTTTACTTGAACTTTCTAGACAGTTATTATTATCTATTTACTTTGTGTCAACCGGTATTGCTATTAGTATACCTGTGGTTATCTTTTTCATTTATAAATCACTTTCTCTCTCCTATGATAGTTCCAAATAACTCTTTTTTTTTTTTTTCCTACATCTCATTTCTGTGTGCTAATGGAGCAATGAAGAAGAAAAAGAACAATTAATTTTAGAACACAACGAACAATTAATTTTAGAAGACAAGCACCATGTTTTCTTTTTATTTTTAGTATGAGTTTTTATTTTATATGCAAAATTTTATGTTTGTTTCTCTTAAAGTTTCATAGGAGGCAATATGAGGGGACTGTTAAATGATTCTATTTGATTTAAAGTGGAAAAAGTAGAGGAAAGTGATAAAGATAATGTTAAGTTTAGGGAGAAGTGGTTCCAATAGTGATTGTTCTATTTTTTATTTTCTTTTATTTTTCTTATTCTTTTTAGCAAGCCCCATCAATGATGTTAGTGTTTCAAGTATTATACTTACTCAAAGGTTTTAAATTTTGTGATTTTCTTCGTTCCAAATTTAATTTTTTCAATGTATAAATTATTCAATATGTTGTAATGTTGTGATATTCGATATCTGCTTTTTTTTTTTTTTTAATTATGGAATTTGTAAGATGAAGGTTAAGATTTTGTTATTAGCATGAATTTTAGAAAAAAGAAGTAATTTTTCTTTTTTTTTTTTTTTAATATGAATCAACGAAACGACTAATTATATACGTAATTTTTTTTCATATGGTTTGCTATTGGTTATGTGGATGTTATGTTTTAGACTCTTATTTATCTATACCCTGTATTATATATATATATATATATATATATTTATGGATTTTATTTCCCTCTTGTGCGGTTTGAGTTGTGATAAGCTTTACATATATATATATATATATATATATTTCCTTTTTATCCTTTTACTAGATGAGACTATAATTGGAGGTTAAAAGTAAAGTCATCTATCATCTATTTATTTATAATTTTTATGGTTTTATTTTTCTCATCGTTTCATTTTAATTTCTCTTATTATATATGAATTATAATAGTTTTTAACTGATGGTTTTAATTTTTATAGGGGTGCATTGGTCAGAAGAGATTTACTTCCAGTCTATTATAATTATCCAGTTGTAAGTGAAACTTAGTATGAACAAGTTTTTTGGAAATTTTATTACTTTATCTTGCTGTAAAGTGGTTATTAAACAATGAATGATGTACGTAATTGTGTATTTTACTAAGTATCAATGTACGGTGTTAAATTATATCGTTATTGTGGCAATTAGATGCAAAATTAATAAGATAGTGTAATCTCTAACAAATTTTATATTGTACAATTTAGGAGATAATTTAGAGCCTTTAGATAGGAAAAAAAAAAAAACCAAAAGGAAAAATAAAAGGAAAAGGGACAAGGAAAATTTGAACCATTCATGTAGGCTTTTGCTAATTTATGATTGATGGGTAATAGATGATATATTGATCTATAATGATAGTGTAAGAAGGAATGACACATGCTTAATTTTTCCAATGCAGAGATATGCTAGAATTATTATTTCAGATTAATCTTTAAATAATAGAGAAGAAAAATTTTGAGTCATAATTCATTTATCCTTGGAGAAAATGAGATGAAAAAAATATAAAATGATCTAATTCTGATTTCATTATTTGGAACAATAACCTTTCTAATATACCTACAACAAGACAATTACATCACCAATCCCATTAATATGAGTGAATGAATGTATAAAATGGGACAAATGTTTATAAAACAGTTTTCACGTTTACAATTTTTATTTTAATTTATATTCTTAACAACTGTTCATTTTGTTCAAACCACTTTTGCAATGGACATGCTCTATAGAAATAGAAGCTCTCACTAAGTGTTGATAGTTCAAAGTATAAGCTAATTGATCTCTTTGATGGTGTTAATGATCATGACTTTCAATCACTTGATCTCTAACTACTACCTAGTATTAAGAGATGCATGCTTACCTAATTAGACTTTAGGGTCTTAAAAGTAAATTAGGTTTTGGTGCTATATAGGTTCACAATATTTTTGTTTCAATATTTTAGATATTAAAATTTTTAATATAAGTCTTATCTTTAGGGATTAGTCTCGATTCTATGGGGTATATTTCAACCTTAATGAGTTATTTTTAAACTATCATTTGCTAATTGATATACTTTAAAAATAGGATAATTTACTTCTAACTTATTAGTTATTGCCTAGGAACTATATTTATCAATATATCACTCGGTTTAGTGAATTACTGCTCATTTTCCAAGAAGTCACCTATCATATATAATAAGCACGTTTAACTTTTAGTGTTTTGAGACGTTTTGAGTATTATACCAAAATACCTCAATGGTTAGGGTTCTATATTTTTCTTAGACTATTTTCGAGTTGAAAGCTAAATTTTTAAATCTAAGCAATTGGATAGATTTAGGTTTTTCACCTACGCGATTAGAGTTTATGGACCTAATAGGCTAAGTCGAAGTTTTAGGCTATATATGATTAGAATATTCTAACTTTCATGCCTATGAAATTAGAATTTTTACTTGAGCTTTATATTTGTAGAATTTGATCAATTATTGTATTGATCATATTGTATATATTTTAACTCAACCCCACATATGATTTCTAATTTTTTCTTGGCATATCCTTTTTTTTCCATGTCAAGTCAAATCTTTTTGCACTTAGATTTAGATTGGCTTAGATTAATAGCTATATTTAATTGGTAATGGTGTTGTTGAGGTCACAAAGTGAAAATTTGTCTAAAATATATCTTAGTGCAATTTCTCTCACTTTTTTTTTTTAATTTTTAATATTGCATTTAATACTTGGATTTGGTAATTGAATAGAAAAGTAACACATGTCGTATAACAAAAAAGAAAAAATAAAACTTAGAAAATAAGACAATTAAGTAAGTGGATTAACATAAGGATTGTATAATTAAGCAATTAAATAAGCAAACTAATTGTTTGGAATTGCGATGTGTCTGCTAATTTATCTTCTTAATGGTCTAATTTTGAAGTTTTTTCATTGGTTACTTGACAAATATCTCTTTCCCATTTGCGAAAGTATGAGTTCAGCAAATGAATTTAATTCTATTAGTTGAGGTAATACTAATAAATATGAAAACTTTATTCATGTATTAAATTGGGTATTTTATATTTTAGGTAGTTAACTACACATTTGAAAAGGAAATTGACGTGTTAGATATGATGTTAACCCGCTTTTTAACTCCCCTATGAGATCCTACCTCAAAGTTATTTAATTAGTGAAAAATGAGAATTGAAGACAATTTTCAGTAGTAAATAATCATTTCTATAATGAGACAATATACCTATTAAAATATATTGTTAAAAAAACACAACGCACCCACACAATCACTTCATGCAAAAAAAAAAAAAAAAAAGAGAGAAATAGGAGTGAAAAGATGAACATAAGTATTTGTATGAAAAACTCCTACATGGATAAAGGACAATTAGTGAATAAGTTGGGAAAATCTAGTAAAAATCATGAGTATGTGAAGGAATATAACATAATTTAAACTTCCCCTAAAGTTTGGCCATCTCACTTGATAAAGATTGGAAGAGTATACATACAACCACCCCAATGAGTTACAATAGTCAATCCCATACTTGCACAAACAATTCTACTAAATTCCTTGAATATAAGTTTTAGGATAAAGTTGGTTCAAAGTAAAACCTTGTTAAGCACTAACTCTCAATTGAAGTGAAAAACAAGTTAATAGTATGAATAGTCGTTAAATAGGAATTGAAATACAAAGTAATGAACTAAATACAATACATACAAATTAGCCTCTCCTACCCAACAATGACAAATACAATCAACCATATATAATTTTTTTTAAGCCTTGAAATCTCATTTGTAAATCTATTAAGCTAAAATGAATTAGAAAAAATTAGTAGGACAGTCAACAACATATGAAAAGGAAAAAAATAGAAGCATAAAAAAAAAGGTAAAAAAGGAAAGGCTAAATAAGGATGTATGAGACAACAATGCTCCTAATATGAACATAATGTATTACAACAAATTTCACATTAAAATTGTCCATTCTAACATGAAAGTGTGTTGAATGTATGAGATAAACGTGTACTTTTGCACATTGATCAAATCTTTGATTATCAATATGCTATTTTCATTCATGGAACATGCACACCTTTGGTCTCAAAATATTGAAATTCATTATGTGATGCAAAGCCTATTTTTTCATTGTTATTGCAATGGATAGACAAGAGCAGGGTCGTGACAACAATAACCAAGAAAATGTATCTTCACATGGCAACCTTCCATCCAATCCACCTCTTGGCTTAAGCATCTTTTTTTTTTTTTTTTTTTTGTAAATTTTAGTTGTTCGTTAATGTAAAAGAGCATTAGGAGGAACTTGGTCAGGGCTCTTTATTTTGCTAACTTCACGAGACTTTGTTATGTTTGTAAGAAATGACAGCTTGATGCACACAACACGCAAGAGAGGTCCATATCGAGAAAAATGATCTGAAAAGAAAAACAATAGACGAAAGGCAAGATGGTTATTGAGTTCACTTCGAATGGAGGACGTCTACTAATAGCAACCAATTGTCAAGGGTAGCATCTGAAATTGGGAAGGCCTTCAAGGATTTAATCCCTCTTTGTGTTGATGGTTGAAGAAAAGACACCATGACAAATAAACAATGTGCATAGGAGAGAGTATAGGTAAACGCTATTTGAACATATGTAAATATGTGAATGAAATAAATAAGGTCATAAACTTCTAGAACTTTTATTGTATAGATAAAATTACAAACTGTGTTGTTCTGCAATAGAATCTAAACTTCATAAGCCACCTATGATCTTCTCCTAACTTAAGTTTAGAAATGACCTATAATAAATTTGTGCATCACACAATTAAGATTTTAGCTGTAATTCTTACACATGTTGTGTTTTGGTGCTCTATTGGTCAAGTGATGAATTGAAACAAATCTTTAATCGAGTGTAACATGGTAATAAAGGCATTAGGATATGTTTTGCCACTCCATTGGCAGTTAACCAGAGCAGACACCTTCGGTTTCAAATAGAGCAACCAAGCACACATGAAGATCATAGATTTGAAAATTGGAAGTTTCAGGTTAATCTAAATCAAAGTTTGTATGTCCCAATTTAATTTTCTTCTACTTTTTCTCAACCAATGGTATAGGTATTTCAAAATACCTTCTCCCACATATATATATGTGTGTATGTGTGTGTGGCTAGAAAGTATGCTCTCTTATAGAATTGATTTCTACAATATTTTTTCACGAGATTTTCTCATCATAATAAGAATGCTAATCATTTGTCAATCTAGAAAGATTATAGGTTCGAGGTGAATAGTCACAAACAATTCACTTATGTACAAGGGTTTCTTAATTAAACAAGACAACTTGATTCTTTATATGTTATTTCATTCTTTTATTTTTCCTTCTTTATGATGACTTCCTTGTAGGGAGAATACTTAGGAAGACTTACCTTTGCTTATACTAATATTTATGAAGCTAATTGATACAGACTGTGATGCACATCATTTAATTGGATTATATAGGGTTAAGAAACTTATTAATTGCCAAAATTTATGAACAAGTAGAGAAGCATCTTCTCTTTTGTAGAAAATATCGAAGATATTTGACTATATCTTCTAAGAAGTTGGAGTTTTCTATTTTTTAGTAAAGTTATTAGATGGAATACGAGAAGAGAAGGTATGAATCCTGTAATAGCTATAATTTTTCTAATGCCAGTTCTTTGTCTTTACTGGCTATAGAGTACCATATTAATCTTCACAAATGTAAACTTGATATTTATATCCTAAAAGCATCCTTTTGATTACTACATCTATTCTAACCGATGTTTACTAACATGTTGGATGTAAAATTGCTTGAATATTGATAATATTATGAAAAATGATGACAAATTTCGTGCTGTAGGCAAATGGGTGGACTTACTCCATAGAAACCAATGATGTAAAACTAAATACAGATAGATGAATATTAGTGATGCTACTAGATCCTAACGTTCAAATGATGACGATTGGAAAAAGGTTACTGAGCAATAGACTAGAAAGATTGAAGAAGAGAAAGCAATCTTGCAATCGAGGCAACCATCTGTTAAGGTGAATTCTAAACATTGTTTTACTTAGAATTGAGTTTATAATCTCGTAGGTTAGTTTTTTTTTTTTTTTTTTAAATTAATAGAGAACTAAGTCAATGGTTAGGAAAGAGGCATGCAACAAAGTCAAGGATTTACATAGGGCTGGCTCTAGATCATTCGAGAGTAGGAGAAATGAGTATGTAAGTATTTCAAATTTTTTTAGAATACAATAATACTAATCATCATGTCTTTAAAATTTTCTATACTTATACACATGAATAGATTAAAAAAAATAGCCAACCTCCAAACGCATTAAATTATTTGAGCAAACCTAATATTATGACTCAAGGCCTGATGGTATAAGAGGTTTGGTCTCTCAACAAGCTATAAAAGATTAAGTAGGTTTATAAGTTATATTACATTTTGAAAACATTTGATGACAAAGTCCTATACATAATATGTGTATTTGCTATTTGTAATTTAGGAGAGAATGGTGAAAATGTATGAGACTCTCAGACTTTTGATAGGGCATTGACTCAAGATGAGATTTTTGATAAATTTATGAATGCGAGTACGGGGTTCGACTATCATCTTGAAAGAGGGTATGGACCACTACCTATTGGAGATCTTTGTGGAGACAAATATAAATGGAAGAGTTGAAAGAAGCCCTAAAATATACGCTAGCACAACTTCAAGAGGAAAGAATCCTATGACAATAGCAATCTAAACAAGTAATTTTTTTCCACTTGTATGTTTAATTTTATGGAGGATTGTGCTCTAATAATTTACAACTAACCACTTAATGCCAGAGATGAAAAACCAAAATAAAAGAAATGCTTGTTTGTATTGAGATATTTCATGTTAAGTCCGCCAGTCATTGATGTTTTGATAGATATTAGATAAAATGTACTCTTGTTGTAACTTATTGGAGTCATGGTTGGTTTTATCCGTTTGTAGTGAGTTATGGTTGTCACTGCTATATGTTCTGGTACATGAGGAGCTGATACATATTGTTGTGGAAATGGTTCTTTGTATTTTTCTTTCAAATGCACACATAATTTAGGGAAAGATCAGTTACAATCTAATATATGCCATTGTGAATACATGCATGTCTTGATGGTCCATACATGTCTGAGCATATGCTGCAAATCATATTTTGGTATATAACTTTCTTCGATGATAAATTTGATATGCCTTCTTATGAAAGTTGAATGTGAATTCCATATTTATAAAAGCTTATTGGATGATAATTTTGATATATGTCCTTACTCAAGGCTGGAGAAAAATTAATGTCATTTGCATACTGGTATATGTATTTTATAACTTGCTAGGCTAACTCAAATGGTACAACGACTTTTTTGGGATTATCCTAGTACTTCGAGTAAGTTTTTACATTAAGCTTTCATAATGTTATCTTTCTTTAATGTTTTTTTTTTTCAATAAGTATATTCTACGTGTACCTTATTACTTCATATATTATATTAGAAGAATTCCATACAAACAAGTTCGTTCTCTAGTACCATTTGATAATGAAGATAATGGAGGAAGTGAAGATGAAAATTGAGGAGGTGGATAAGGATTTTGAATCCATTTCTAAAAATATATCCGATCAAATAATATGACTTTTTTTATGTTCAAACTAATCTACCTTACAAAATATGTTCATGTTTGTATGGAGAATATAAACGTGCAATACTCTGTCTGATTGCATGAATTTTAATCACTAGATGTCTTTTTTGTCTTATTTGATTTCTATACTATGTTATACAAGTTTACTACTTCAATTTTGCCTATGCAAATTCAATGATATGTGGGCAAATAAATTTATATTTGCTATATTACCTTAACAGATGTATGGTTATTATGCAAATATATTTTTGAAGAATAGGTATATATAAACACCTCTAACTAAGTCAAGTAAACATGTTTAAACAACCAAAATCAATTATATTGTCATATGTAAACATTGCTAAATTGGTTTAGTAAGCACATTCAATCATATTTAAAATGGGTAAATTATACTAAAAGGTCCCAATGTTTAGGGGTAAGTTTATTTAAGGTCCCAACGCTTTTCAGTGATTAAAAAGATCCTAACGTTTGAGGGCAAGTTCATTTAAAGTTCCAATATTTGAAGAAGTACATCAATTTAGGTATCTAAGGACACGTGTCAATAGGAGAAGAGTCTTCTGAGTTTTAATTGAATATTCTCTCCTGTTGATATGTGTCCTTAGGAGACTCAAATTGATCCTCTTTGTTCAAACATTAGGACCTTAAATAAACTTACTTCCAAACGTTGTAACATTCCAGTATAATTTACCTTACTTAAAATTAGCTAAACTTAATAATCAGTGACATTTAGTAAAATAGTTGTAATACTCTAAATTTTTGGCTTAGCTTAAATTAATTTGTTTTGATTTATTAGTGTAATATGTAAATAATTTATTATTTATTTTATTGAATTTGAGTTTAATTTAGAATTTGAATTTTGATAACTTCCATTAAATTAAGTAATCTAAACAATAGAGTATAATTAGGTAGATAAACATAAATAATTAGTAAATAAATTTCTTGAACTTGAGATTATAAATATTATTTTTCTTTTTATCCAATTATTCCCATTGCATAACTTATGAAACAAAAGTTTCAATTTGAAATCCCACTCCTTTCAATTGGTCTATGTTCTTTAATTTTTTTTTTCAACAAATCGGATTTCCTCATCATCTTAATAAATTTTTTATTTGAATCCTTTCTTTTCAATTTCTAATTTACAAACCAATTCTTAAAGTTCAATCATAAAAAAAAAAAAAAAAACGATAATAGACTCTATTTAGTTACTTGAAACAAAAACCTATTTTCTTAATACCTATGAATGTTGGAAATCGATTTGTTGTTTAGAAGTATTAGTTTTATGTTCTAAATTTCCAAATCTAAACTAAATAACTAATTTGGTTTAGATAACCTTAAATTAATTATGGTAAATTATATAATATGATCAGATAAATTGATATAAATTAGTAATTTGATTTAAATTGAAATTTAAGACTTCAAATATTCTTATAAGTCATATATATGTCATAATAACATTTTCTGAAGAATCAAATCACTCGATCTTTTTCAATTATTTAATTAAACTTCAATTACCCCAGTTTTATTTCTCTAAAAATCTAAATATGTGATTTAAGTGTTTTGTAAAGTCCCAAGCCTTTAAGTTTTAGTCTAAACTTCATATCCTAAAACCCCATGAATTTTTGAATTCATTTGCTTATTAAAAAATATCATGTTTTAATCCCAATCAAACTAAACATCAAGTTTTTACAGAGTCAAATTTCAAAACAAGATTTTCATTTCTGACTAATAATTTATATGCTATGAATTCTAAAATCATGTCCCAATTATGTTTTATGCTTAAGAAAAATCATCTAACAAGTTAAATAGCAATCATTTACCCTTAAAAATCTTTTAATCCTTATCTTTATATGTTTTTTTATTTGCTTTAACTTTGGGGGCTGCTCTTTCTTTTCTTTCTCTTTTGCTTTCATCGGTTTTATCTTTCCCTCTCTTCTTCCTCTCTTCATTTTCTTTCTTTTCTCCATTTCCTCCCCATAATCTCAAGTGTAAGAGAAGAATAAAAGAGAGATTAAAGATGGAAATAAGATGGAAAGAGTAGATCAAGCTTGAGGGAGTTATTTCAACAAAAAAGAAGTGGTAGTAATGAAGTGTAATGCTTGGGTTTTTCTTAAAATCAAGTAAGTTTTCTTTTTCTATGCTTGATTCTTGTTTATTCATATTTATGATGAATTAGAACTAGGATGAAGTTGGGTTTGTGATGAAATGTGTGTATGAGGAGGATTTGAGCATGGAAGATGAAAACCTAAGTAGCTTTTGCATATATATGAAGTTGGGTTTGATGAAGTTTTGAAGAAGTGGAATGAGATTTGAAGTGTTAAAAGTTGTTTTTACGTGTTATATATTGTTTGTATTGTGTTGAATTTGATGTAAGATATGTAAAAAGTATGTTGAAGATGTAAAATAGAAGAAAGAATTCGTGACAGGGGATACACAGGTCATGTAGTTGGGGGGGAAGGGGAAGGGGTCGGGACTGATTATAGGCTTGAAATGAAAAGTTCCAATCGTACACTACCCTCATACATAAGGTCGTGTATATGTACTCGTGACTCTACAGTAGAAAAAATTCTTTAGCGAGGAGATATACACTACTGATGTACACGGGTCGTATATATTTCCCTACAATAACATGTTTTTGTAAATTAATTATAACTTTTTCATCCAAAGTCGGATTTAGATGATTCAAGAGGCTACAAAAAGCTTAAAAAGAGATCTATAACTTTTATTTTTTAAGTTTTTGAAAATTTTAAAGTTATCAAGGCCTAAATTTTGATTAATTCTAGCTTCTATATTTTCTAAACAAAGTTAGAAACTTGTGTTTGCTTGTTAAATATGTGTAGTTAAGTATAAAATGAACTTAGCTAATACACTTAAGTCCAAATTGACTAAACAGACTTTAGTAAACTAAAATAAACTAGAATAACTATGTCTAACGAACTTATTTAAACTAAGTTAATATCAATTGAACTTGTAAATGACCTAGATGTAATCATAGAATATTAATTCTTAGATATTAAAGGAAATGAGCTGTCCTAAATATGTGTTTCTAGAAAATGAGTTAGATGAACATGAATATGATGCTTTATGTTATTGAATTTGTTTTAATTATAATGCCTATGTTTATAGGTAGTACTAAACATGTTAGTATGATGGGTCCTATTGTTGAATGTGTTTTGATAGATATATGTAAGTTTGTATATAGCCTTAAATATAAGTGTTAATGCTTGTATTTTGTAAAATTTAGACTAATAAATAGTATATAAGGTTAAACTAATGAAATAGATTTAATTACAATTTAAGTTAATAGGCTTAATGAATATTGAGTTAGTAAATAAGTTAAGTATAAATTAATATAGAATATGAAGTTATGAGTGATTATTATTTTATTTCATAGGAGAAATACACATGAATCAATAGTTAGATTTACTAGAAGATTTCTGCTTCTTAGCTTGAATATTAGGTGAGTGTCTTTGATCTTATTGCATTGATTGTGGTTGTAATATAGTAGCACAATACTAAATTATAACAATAATTGATTGTATATGGGGATGGATACAATGCATGTTGTATTGTGATTGAAAAACTTTAATAACAAGAGTTGAAGTTGCTTAAATTGTATTAATTAAGGAATGTGTCATGTGGATTGTTTAGAGATTGATTGGTCACTAAATAATCTGACATAAACCTTAACTGACCATTAAATAAACTGAACATACATTGCACCATAGCATACCTTGCATTAGCATGGTATTCACGTCATGTATTAATATTATGATTCTATAGTAGTGCCTTTGAGAGTGTAGTGAATCTGGTAGGGCTACTATAAGGTTATCGACTTCATGGGAACTAAGCAGGCACCGAAGGACGTCGCCCATGTTGGAGTTGGCTTTAGTGATTAATACTTAGGGAGTCTCTGAGGTTTGAAAGGAAGTGGAAGTTATGTTGATTATATCTATATAAATAACAAATGAGTTTAAAGAGAAATCCTCCCTTCTTAACCTTGTTAAGGAGAAGTTTGAGGTTATGTTAAATCTATATATATTTTTAAATGACAATGAGTTGAGAAAGTACTTCCTTCCTTTGTTGTCAGTTTCTTCTAGGTGTGAATGACTTGAATTAGTCTTTTAACCCCCAAAAGAGGGCATAAATCTCCATTGATTTGGATTTCAGTCATCTAAATTGTGCATTTTCCATATGAGTGAGTGTAGCATTACTTATGTTTGATAATCAAACTTGTTTGCATTGCTTAAAATGCTTTAAGATCTAGTTACTCACTAAGCTATTTGAGCTCACACTCCAATTTGGTAATTTAATTTCAGGAATCAAAAGAATATGAAGAACAATTATGGGATAGAGAGAGAAAATTTAAGTTATTTGTAAAGAAGTTTTAATAATTGCAGTTGAGATAAAATTTATGATGTAATAGTTAGGATTTAATTCAAGTTCTTTGTAATATAATTCTTGTTTGTATCTTGTATGTATCCAGTTTTTCTTATTCTTAAACAACCCAAGATCCCGTACAACTATTCCACACCATAGAGTACTCTATAGGTGTGATGCTCATGTGTCTCTCTAGAAGTCTTAGATGGTTGAATATCAGCGTTTATGATTTCGGATTGATATATGACTTATCATACTTTTAGGGTGCCTTGTGGGGTATGACAATAGTCACTATTAAACCTCGTTGATGTTAATTATATAACCATGTTTAACATCTCAAATGTGTGTGAAGGGACACATTTGAAAAAAAATGGAGGGAATAGGATTAACGATTGTTAAAATAACAAGACAAAATGTCTGATAGCTTTTAGTGACGCAATTAAAGTTGCCTATCATGTTTCTATTGGCCATGTTTGAATATGACCTATTAAATTCACATTGGCATGCCTAATTTTTCTAGTGATGTTTATTTTTTAAACATCACCAAATTAATCTACAACACACCTTTTGCAACGTTTATGTAGCGACATTTATTAGATGTAACTAAAGACTATTTTTCTTTTTCTTGTAGTGCATGTGGTGGTCTATATACCATTTACTTGTTGAATGGTTGAACTTTAAAATATGCTATTCTATTTCAATCTTGATCTTAAATCATACTAGTCACTCTTATTCCCCATCGAGTTTCTTCAATGTAAGAATTTGAGGAATAAAAATCATTATATTAAAATGCCTATAAAGCCTCCTTCTCCATATATGGATTAGACTGAAATCTTAAATTCTTTATTACAACTGCACAAAGGACACGCCCTATGAATCAATCGCAATAAATAGGTGTACTCTATTTATAGGAAGCTAAAGAGTTTGCTAAGACTCTTTAATACTATCCACTTATGTTATTAGAATCATTTGCTTCCATTTAGATAAAACATTTCCATAAGAGAGAATTTTTTTCAATTTATATAGAATAATAACCAGGCAATTGAAATATGAATGTCAAGCTTTTGTGAGACCATGCATGATTTTTTTTTTTTTTTTGGGAAAGAACATTATTAAAGGCACACTCAATACATCTAGGTTAAAGGAAAGTATTAGCCTCGCTCCATAATAATTGAGAGCACCAATTTGATATGCTTATTATCAATAACTAAAACACAAGATCAAAGCTAGCAATAAATTGGAATTCTCATTATGGTTTCATTAAATAAGGTTATTGACCACTTTCTTATTGTGCATCTTTAGAGAATTAAACTATGTTTACTAATCCAACCAAGAAAAAAAAAGTGTAGTTTACTTAACTTAATATGATGTGCAATAAGTAAACATGATGAAAAGTAAAACAACAACAACAAAAACAAGTTGATTTATAAGTAAATATCTATTAATGGTGGATGATAGTTTTACTTTTTTGTTGGTCCCACTTATATATTCAAGAAGAAGGGCTGAATTGATTATTAATAAAAATAGAATTTTTTTCCTCTTAAAAATTATTTCCCTTCGGATTCAAATACGAGAATAATATAAACAATTAAACAAATATGAAAATAAATTACAGAAATTAAAAAGATAGAGAATAAAAAAATCAAGTTGTAATTTATAGTGGTTCCGCCTTGTGCATCAATCCACTCTTCCAGCTCCAAGCCAAGGACCTCGTTATCCTACGGGTTTGTTCCACTGTATCCAATCAAATCAATTACAATATTGTAAATTCCCTCTGCTTGATTTTCACAGCTATCCTCAAGCTAACAATCGATCTACATAGTGTAATCCTGTAATCAAATAATCTAGAAGGCAACAACATGTTTCTTCAGTCAACAAGAAAATATGTAGTAAAAAAAAAAAATGTAAAAGTGAATTTACACAGTTTAGATAAACAAAGCAACGTGTTTCTTTGTTATGATCAAAGTAGCGCAAATTTGTCTTTGAAGTAGTAGGAGAGTAGATTGTTCTTTGTCTTTCTCGTATTTTTTTTCCTCTCCGTTTTCTATTGCTTTTACTCGTATTATATTCAATCTCTTTTACGTCTCTTTTTTTTAGTTCACTATATCTGTCTCGTTTTCATGTCTTCTATATATTCGACCAGGAGGAGAGCTTTACATATATTATTCAATTCTTCAATGATAAAAAAAATTGTTGCTAGAATGTTTTCAAGAATATCTCGAGTAGTATCTTGAGTTCTTTATCCCCTTTTTCAAATTCAAATCCTGTTGTTATCTTCAATGGATAGAAGATCAGATTATTTCAACTTCTTGTAGATTGGATTTCCTTGATTTGTGATGATATTTTCTTGATTTGAAATTTGAAATTCGAAAAGTGAATCATCATAATCTAATCTCCTTCTTTATCTAATCAGAAAGCTTTTAAAGATAACGTTCCTTCTTGAACTTATGATAGAATCCCATAAAAATAGGTAAGTAATATACTTTCTTTTGTCTTTGAGGATGTAGATATTGATAACCCATTTGTCTTGAAGAGAAAATTTTGTGTAACATTTGTTGAAACAAAATCTGATATTGTTCTTGAAGCTTGATGGATGATAAGAGAGAAAAACTTGAAGAACACTTTAAATCCCATTGGATATAAACCAACTTTAGTGAAACAATGAGTATATTATCCAAACAAACTCATTTACTCGGTACTAAGCCTTCAAGATATTTAATTATAATGATCTGGAATGTTTTTGATCTCATTTGGGAAGATGAACAGTGAAATCTCGTGAAAACAGACAAAAGTTGCAAAAACTTTCTACGAAACCTTCTGGATTTCTATTAATCCTTGAAATAACATTCTAGAAAACTTTCTGTATTCCTAATACTATTCATTTTTCTCACAGACAACCTTCTGGAAAAGCTTTTGGATTCTTGATGCTATTCATCATTTTTCTTCTTTCTTATTAACTTAAAACTACACATTTAATAAACTTATTAGTAATCTTTTTACTTTTTTATTATCATCAAAACCTATTTTAAGATAATCTAACATTATCCTCCTTTTTGATGATAGCAAAACCTTTGTTAAACAAAATAATTCTCTTTCCCTTGTTGTTATAAAAAAAAAACACTTTCGAAGAGTATGACCAAATATGAATTCATTTAATTCAAAAGACTAGCACATTTTTCAAGTATGATAGTCTAAACATTAACATTTTTATGCACAAATATCTTAGAATAGCAAAAAATTTTTACAAGAATAGTGCAGATTTTTTTTATATAGATTTAATGCAAAATTTTTTAAAATGCAGAAAATTTCACATAATATGCAAAAATTGCATAATTTATTCAGAAAATTGTAGAAATTTGTAGATTTTGTACAGTAAAGTGCAGTAAATTGCAAAAAATGCATAATTTTGTATCCTTGTAGCATGAATAGTGTATAATTTTGTCAAAAAGTGCATAATTTTATCAAAAAGCACATAATTTTGTCCACATAACAAAAGGTTACAAAGTAAGACAACTTCAACACATTTGTTCTATGTACTTATCTTTGTTTTAAACATTTCTTCCCCTTTTATTTCAAAAAACATAACTAATTATCTTTCTAAAGAATTTCCTTTATTTTATCTTCTTCCCCTTTATAAAATTCTTTTAGAAACTATGCTCCCCTTTAATATGATATCAACTGATTTTATATTAACCAAAAACAACATATTTCAAAAATTTGTTTAGGATTATAAAGAACAAAACATTTGAGGGAGTTGGAACATTAATACTAAACAAATAACTATTTTCTTTTTCTTTATGGGAGTCTCATTTTTCTTACTTTACCATTTGAGGCACTCACTTATGAAGTTCATATCCTTCTATTCATTGCCTCAAGTACTTGAAATCGCTAACAAACAAGTTATACCTTTTTAGGAACCCAGACTAACTTGGGTCCTTTGAAATTCAACCTTAGATTATCAATAGCATTTACTTGAGTATGACTCTACTTATTTTTCTTATGGTAGCAAAATTTCTCTTTATGATCAGGTTTATAATAAAAATAACATGAATATGAATGATTATTCCAATACCTATTGTTTACCTCGTTGTACCTATTCATCCTTGAATACTTGTGATAATACCAAGCTATGTTTGCTCTGTTGTACCCTCTAGAATAACTTACAGGTTTTGCATTTATATTTGTCTCATTTTTCTTTTCATCATCAGGTTGAGCATTAGCTATTTCTTTAGCTTTAACAAATATTGTTTTCTTATTTGCATTTGATGTAGATCCATGTTGATAACCTAAACCATGCTTTTCATAATATAACCTTTGTGAAGAAATCAACATTTTCAATTTTTTTTATCACTTTCATTGAAATTATTAAAGGTGTTCTTTATTGAATTAGATAACTCATCTATTTTTACTTTCAAAACACCGGTTTCTACCCTAAGCACATTATTTTCTTTTCTCATTTTCTCAATATTAACATGAAAATTTTCATTATCATGCTTCAGAATATCATTTTCATCAACAAGCAAATAATTTGTTTGTTTTAAAGCCTCTTTCTCATTCTTAAGAGCTTTATTTTCTATTTCTAGTTTTGATATTCTAATATTAGCTCTATTTAGTGCTTTCAAAAGCTTTTTCATCTTAGCATAAACATCACCTTTAGATAATTCATCTTCAGATTGAGAATTTACCTCAAAGGTGGCCATAAGATATAGATCTGCTTCTTCCTCCTCTTCATCTGTATCCTTTAGATTACCCTCTATATCATCTAGATCACTCCATGTAGCCAATAATGATCTATTTTTCTTCTTGAATTTATCCATTTTCTTAATGAGAGTTGGGCATTCATACTTGATACGACCCGGTTTCTTACACTCATAACATTGGATTTTCTTTTTTTCCTTTTTCTTCTCCTTTTCTTTGTAATTTTTTCCTGCATCAAAATCTTTGTAACCAAATTTTTTATAGGTAGTAAATTTCTTACCTTTCTTCTTTTTTGAAAATCAGTTTAACTTTATGGCCAAAATAGTTAAGTCTTCTTCTTCATCATTCTCACTTTCATTGGATCCAACATGATTAGCCACAACTTCTTTCGTTTTGAAAGCTATTCCTTTGGTACTACTTTCTATTCCTTGAGTAATCTTTTTGTGAGATTCATAAGCCATTAACTTTTCTCTTAGTTGGCTAAGAGAAAGTCTGTTGAGATCTTAAGATTCTTCTATGGTAGTTTTCTTTGCATCTCATGAAGGTGGTAGTATCCTCAAGATTTTTCTCACGAGATTAGGATAAGGAAGTCTCTTCCCAAGCAATGCAAGTTCATTTGTTATTGCTGTAAACCAGTTAAAAACATCTTTGTTAGATTCATCATTTATAAATTTAAATAACTCATATTGTTGAATTAAAGCATTTATCTTGATTTCTTTGATTGTGTTTGTTTCTTCATATGTCTCGCATAATTTGTCCTAGATTTCTTTTGCTGTTTCACAAGAGCATGTCAAATAAAATTCTAATGTAGCAATAGTGGTCAACAGTAAATTTTTTGCTTTGTTGTTCTTCTCAATAAGCTTTATCTCAGCATTCGTGAATCTAGTATCATCAGACGTTATTATTTCATTATCTCTAAAAGCAATTATCTACCATGAAGCATAGTTATTAGCTTTAATGTAAGCTTTCATTTGCATTTTCTAATAAGAAAAATTTGAACCATCAAAGAAAGGAGCATGATTAATTGCAACATTGTTCTCAACCATATTGTTTGGATCACTCAATTTTGATAAAAGAACCCGCTCTGATAGCAATTATTGGTCCCACTTAAATAATCAAGAAGGGGGGTTGAATTGATTATTGATAATAATAGAAAATTTTTGCCTTTTAAAAATTATTCCCCTTCAGATTCAAATACGAGAACAATATAAACAATTACACAAATATGAAAATAAATTGTAGAAATTAAAAAGATAGAGAATAGAAAATCAGGCAGCAATTTATAGTGGTTCTGCCTTGTGTGTCAGTTTACTCTTTCAGCTCTGAGCTAAGGACCCTGTTATCCTATGGGTTTGTTCCACTATATCCAATCAAATCAGATTACAAGATTGTACAATTCTTTCTGCTCGATTCTCATAGCTATCCTCAAGCTAACAATCGATCTACACAGTCTAATCCTATAATCAAATAATCTAGAAAGCAACAACATGTTTCTTCTGTCAACAAGAAAATATGTAGTAAAAAAATTGCAAAAGTTGAAATTGCACAGTCTAGATAAACAAAGCAGCGTATTTCTTTGTTATGATCAAAGTAGCGCAAATTTGTTTTTGAAGCAGTAAGAGAGTAGTGCGTTCTTTGTCTTTCTCCTATTTCTTTTTCCTCTTTGTTTTCTGTTTCTTTTTTCTCGTCTTATATTCAATCTCTCTTTCACGTCTCTCTCTTTTTTTTTTTTTTTATTTCACTATATCTGTCTCATTTTCATGTCTTCTATATATTCGACCAGGAGAAGAGCTTCACATATATTATTCAATTCTTCAACGTTAAAAAAAAATTATTACTAGAACGTTTCCAAGAATATCTCGAGTAGTATCTTGAGTTCCTTATCCCCTTTTTCAAATTCAAATCTTGTTGTTATCTTCAATGGATAGAAGATCAGATTGTTTCAACTTCTTGTAGATTGGCTTTCCTTGATTTGTGATGATATTTTCTTGATTTGAAATTTGAAATTCGAAAAGTGAATCATCATAATCTAATCTCCTTCTTTATCTAATCCAAAAGCTTTTAAAGATAACGTTCCTTCTTGAACTTATGATAGAATCCCATAAAAATAGGTAAGTAATATACTTTCTCTTGTCTTGGAGGATGTAGATACTAATAACCCATTTGTCTTGAAGAGAAAATTTCATGTAACATCTGTTCAAACAAAATCTGATATTGTTCTTGAAGAACACTTTAAATTTCCTTGGATATAAACCAACTTTAGTGAAACGAATAAGTATATTACCTAAATAAACTCATTTACTTGAAGCTAGACCTTCAAGATATTTAGTTGTACTAATCTGAAATGTTTTTGATCCCATTTGGGAAGATGAACAGTGAAATCTTATGGAAACAGAGTTGCTGTCAAAAGTTGCAAAAACCTTATGGAGTTCTGTTAATCCTTGAAATAACCTTTTGGAAAACCTTGTGTATTCTTGATACTGTTCATTTTTTCTCACAGACAACCTTCTGGAAAAGCTTTTGGATTCCTAATACTATTCATCATTTTTCGTCTTTCTCCTTAACTTAAAACTACACACTTAATAAACTCATTAGTAATCTTTTTACTCTTTAGTTATCATCAAAACCTATTTTAAGAGAATTTAACACCTTTCTTTAAAAACTCAATATTGGTCCTATAAAAAATTTGAAATGTATATTTTCTTTCTTTTCCTTTCTCTTTCGTATAAAAAAAAATTATTTCCATTTTAGCTCTCTCCTTTAGAAGAATATGAGGACGCTGCCACAAAGTCATAAATCAACCCATAATTTAAATTATTCTTTGAAATTTTCAATGCTTTTTATGGGTGTGTATCCTTTAATAGTTGTGTTAGTAGCTAAAACTCTATAATTCCGACGAATATTTGTCAAGAACTTTGGTGAACAATGAGATTGCAAGATTTTTTTTGTGAAACTTGTTGGAAGAAATAAGTATTGACGACTTTTAAGTTTAACAAAGAAAAACATCAAGAATCTTCACATAACTTTATGTATAACTTGCATTTTCACGTGGATTGTTGAATGAGTTTCGTAGAAAATGTGTCCTAGATGTCATGAAACACATCTTCATCCTTCAATATGTATTTTTATTGATTTAGGTGTTCTTTTAATATGAATTCAAAGTTAGACGATTGAGTTTTGTCAAAAAACTTTTATGATATGAAGTATAGGAAGGAACCATGTAGCCGATACAAAATATACTAATAAGTTGGCTTAAAGACAAAACAAATCACAAAATGTGATGACAACAAACTAATTTACCAATCCATTTTGGATGGGTAAGCATGTGTTCTTTTCTTTATGCAAATTTTGTGAGTGTTGGATAAGTGACCCGAATTTTTGTCAAAGTTGCTAGTTTTTAGGATCAAGGCTGCTAACTTTCAAGTCTACATCGTTGGCCTTAGGGCCAGCCTTAGATTTCTTTTGTTTTGGACTTAATTGAATTCGTTGTTCTTTTTTTGATTTCATTTTTTTTCATAGTACGTACAAGATAGACTTTTATTGTAATCTATATCTCAATTCATAGCAGTAGGGCAGATTTTTAGTTATTAGATATAATTTTTGAGAATATGGTTTCATGTAGGCCAGCTTAAAGCCACTAGCCTACATGTGAATGTCACTGGCGTTGAGACTAAAATTGGTTGGCGGATTTAGGCCGCCAGCCTTTTCCACTAGCCTATACACACACACATACATATATATGTGTGTGTGTTGTTTTGTTAGGGTTTTAGGAGTGTGTGAGTTTTTGATCTACAATATCTTTTGTATACACATTCTCTGTACTCCGTTCTTCAACACTAGTGAATTCCTCTCTCCTTTGCTCATGATTTTTCTTGCAAGGCTTTCCAAATAAATCTTGTGTATGCTTTATTTTATCTCTTTATTTTTTTTTGCCACTGTTTGTTAACTCTGTTTATAAAAACCTGATATAAGAGCTAAATGTTTTGTTTTTTTTTTTTCTCTACAATGGTAATAGTGAAGTATGATATCCCATTATTGGATCCCAACATACGATTTTCTTTATGGTAGGTCAAGATACGAGTGGTTCTTGCATAGATGGATTTGGATGATGCTCTATTAGGGTTTGATAAAATACCTATGTCATGGTTACCGGAAGAAAAGCAACATAAGGATAGAAAATCCGTTTCTCAAATTCATGTTTATTTATCAAATGAGATATTATAGGATATGTTGAAGGAGAAGATAACTGTTGCGTTATGGTTAAAATTGGAGCAGTTGTGTATGACGAAGAGTTTGACCAGTAAATTGCATTTCAAGCAAATACTATATTCACACCGTTCGACTGAATGTGGGTTTCTAGAAGATCAATTGACCATCTTTAAAGAAATTGTTTCTGATTTGGAAACTTTAGAGGTTAAGTATAATGAGGAGGATTTAGCATTAATTTTATGGTGTTCACCATCTCCTTCTTATTCGAATTTTAGAGACACAATTCTGTATAGTCATAATTCTCTTACCATAGAGGAAGTTTAAGAAGCTTTAGCTTCTTTTAAGAAGATGAAACATTTGGTGATTAGATTTGAGCCTCAAGTAGAGTAGCTTGTTAATCATGGTAGGAGTTATGATCGAAATTCTAGTGGTAATTCAAGAGGAAGATCAAAATATGCAAATAGAGATAAGATTCACAAGTATTGCAAGAAGAAAGAACACATCAAATATGAATTTTTTAAGTTGTAGAACAAAAATAAGAGAGCTACTAAAAATCAAAGAGGAAACAACTAGAAAAATCCGTTAAAGCAGATGTATTTGAAGACTACAGTGGTGGAGAACTTTTTATTGCTTCTACTGATGATCCTCAGACTAGTGAGGAGTGGATTCTAGTTGTACTTTTCATATGTGTCCCAATCAGGACTGGTTTTCCACATATGAAAAGGTATCCAAGGGTGTTGTCCTGTTAGGTAATAATGCTTCTTGCAAGGTTCCAAGTATTGGTACCATCAAAATGAAAGTATTTGATAGTTTTGTTAGAACTCTAGGTGATGTGAGACATGTGTTTGACTTGAAGGGAAATTTGATTTTATTGAGTACTCTTGATACAAAAGGGTACAAATATACTGGTGAAGGTGGAGTTTTGAAGATCAGTAAAAGATCACTTATGGTGATTAAATGATGGGAAAAGAATGCTAACTTATATGTTCTGCAGGGTTTTGTGATTGTAGGTGATGTAGCCATCACTTCTTCCTCTTTATCAAATGAAGATGCTACTAAACTTTAGCATATGCGTCTAGGGCATATGAGTAAAGCCAATATAGCTAAATTGAGTAGAAGAGGACTTTTTGATGGGTAGAGCATTAGCAAATTGAAGTTTTGTGAACGTTGCGTCTTTAGGTAGCAAAAGAGGGTCAAATTCACCATAGGTACTCATAATACAAATGGTACTCTTGACTACATCCATTCTGATCTTTAAAGACCGTCTAGAGTGCCTTCAAGTGGAGGTATTGTTTACATGCTGATCATTATTGATGATTTCTCTAGAAGAGTTTGGGTATTTTTCTTGAAACAGAAGAACAATGTTTTACGCACATTTAAGGAGTGAAAGACGATGATTGAGAAATAGACTGGGAAATAGGTAAAGCATCTTCGCATTAATAACAGTTTAGAGTTCTGTTCTAATGAGTTTAATGTTCCGTGTAAGTCAGAGGGAATTGTGAGGCATCTAGCAGTTCCTAGTACCCCTCAACAAAATGGTTAGTAGAACGGATGAACATAATTATTATAGAGAAAATCATATGTATGCTTTCTAATGCTCAATTACCAAAGCCATTCTAGGCTAAAGTAGCATCTACATCATGTTCTTTGATTAATAGGTCTCCATCAACTACAATTGAGAAGAAGACTTCACAAGAGCTATGGTCTAGTACTCCTAAAAATTATTTTGATTTGAAAATTTTTGGATGTCCTACATATGCGCATGTTGATAATGGGAAACTTGAGCCTAGATCTCTAAAATGCATATTCCTCGATTTTAAACTTGGTGTCAAGGGATATAAGTTATGGTGTTCTGAATTGAAGAAAGTCATTATCAATAGAGATGTGTTTTTTGATGAGACAGCTATGTTGCATGACTTGTCTTCTAATACTTCATCTGATAAAGCACAATAGAAATCAAACATGCAGGTGGAGTTTGAGATTGGTTCAGGTTCTACACCAAAGCCTACTTCTCAATCTATTTCTGTACTACCATAACCATAATACTCTATTGCTAAAAATAGACCTAGGAGAGAAGTTAAGCCTCTTTAGAGATATATAGAGGCTGATTTGGTAGCTTATGCTTTAAATGTTGTAGAAGATAGATTCTAATTTGGAGCCATCTACTTACTTAGAGTTTGTTACTTGTGATGATTCTGTTGAGTGGATAATTGCTATGCAGAAAGAGATGGAATCCCTTCAAAAAAATTGTAAATGGGATTTAGTGAAGCTTCCTAAAGGTAAGAAGACTGTTCGATGTAAATGAGTATTAAAAAAAGAAAAAGAAAAAGAAGGAACACCAAGAGTTGAAAAACCCAAATGTGAAGCAAGACTTGTTGCAAAAGGCTACAGTCAGATACCAACTATTAATTTTACTTATGTGTTTTCTCCTATTGTAAAACATAGTTCAATTAGAGTATTATTGGGTATTGTAGCTTTGCAAGATCTTGAGTTAGAACAGTTAGATGTGAAGATAGCTTTCTTATATAGAGAGCTTGATGAAGATAACTACATGCAATAGCTAAATGCCTTTGTGATCTCAAGAAAGCAGGACCGTGTTTGAATGTTAAAGAAGTCGCATTATGGCTTGAAGCAATCATCCAGACAGTGGTACAAGAGGTTTGACTCATTTATGACTTCTCATGATTTCAAAAGAAGTAATTTTGATAATTGTGTCTATTTTAAGAAATGTGATGACGGGTCTTATGTATATCTACTCTTGTATGTTGATGACATGTTGATAGCAGTCAAGGATAGAGGAGAGATTGGAAAGATTAAACTTCAGTTTAGCAGAGAGTTTGAGATGAAAGATTTAGGAGTAGTATAGAAGATACTTGGAATGGAAATTATAAGAGATAGAAAAGCAAGTTTGTTGCAATTAATTCAGAAAATGTATATTGAGAAAATCCTTTGTAGGTTTAATATGAACAATGCTAAGCCTATCAGTACTCTGGTAGCAGCTCATTTCAGACTTTCATCTGCTTTGTCTCCACATTCAGATGATGATATTGACTATATGTCAAGGGTTCCATATTCTAGTGCTGTTCTCTTATATATGCTACGGTGTGTACACATCCTGATTTGTCATATGATGTGAGTTTTGTCAATTGGGATATGGCAAATCCTGGTAAAAATAACTGGAGAGTAGTTCAATGGATTTCTAGATACTTAAGAGGTACTACCAATGTTTGTCTACAATTTGGTTGAACTAGAGATGGAGTTGTTGGGTTTTTTTTTTTATTCTGATTTTGCAGGAGATTTAAATAAGAGAGGATCTCTCACAGGGCATATTTTTACACTTGGTAGTTGTGCTATTAGTTGGAAAGGCACATTACAAGCTACATTTGCTCTATCCACAACTGAAATTGGATATATGGCTATTACAGAAGCTTTTAAAGAAGCTATTTGGCTAAAAGCGTTATTTGGTGAACTCAACGATGACTTGAAGACCGCTATAGTTTATTGTGATAGTTAGAGTGTAATCTACCTCACCAAGGAACAAATGTATCATGTGAGGACGAAGCACATTGATGTCACGTATCACTTTGTTCGTGATGTGATTGCTAATTGATAGGTGTCAAATCCAACAAATTATTAACCTACTCAAAAAGTTTGTAATCAGTGGTAAGCAGGGATTGTCTCCCCAGGGACCGGAAATAATTTATTTCTATTCAAGAGAAAAGAGAAGAGCAAAGGAGGGTTTGTAAATCAAAAGATAAATTTTATCTAAAAACTAGAAACGCGATTTTAGTTTGCAAACAACATCAAAAGATTTCCAACCAAGGCATCATGCAATTCAACTTATCAGATTAATCATTGATGCAATGATATTCATTTTCTTTTCTAGAATAAATTGGTTATGGCTATCAACAAGCTCTGACAACCTATCTCTCCTTATTGTGTCGATAATCATGATAGGATCTATGATTATTTCCCTTATCAATTAGACAACCCTAGATAAGATCTTAGGATTTAATCTATCAATAGCATGTATCAAGAGAGAGCCCACCAATTCAGATTAATAGATTAAAAGCTTGAACCATTTAAATCAGATCATATATCACCATAACACAAATCAATTACCTATTATGTAACAAATTATGTTATTGTATCACTTAGATTAGAACAATCGAACAATTACGAATTCAATGTTGTAATTGACAGATTATCGCTTGTTAATTGAACGAATGAGCTCAAATTCAAATCAATCAAAAAAACAACAAATGCATGAATAACAGATGATTTATGAATATTCAGAAAAGAAGAATAAATAAGATAAACTAATTAGATCTCACAATCTTGACAAGTTGAATCTGCAGTGGATCCCTTGGCTAGAATAAAGTTTTTAGCCACACATAGTAACAAGAACAATACTTTAAAGTTTTTTTTTTTTTTTTTCTTGAAGTTTTTTCTGAATGAATTCCCTCTTCTACAAAAAGCCAATTTATAGAAGGAAAATAGCATCTATAGAATACAACTATTGCAATTCTCCTCTTTAATTCTGCAAATTGAAATGTTTTGAAGATGAAAAAATACAATCTTTTAGACTTCCATTCTTAAATTTTTGGAACTGGAGATGTTTGGAATGTGAAAGAGGCAACTTTAGGACTTTGGCTGGCTCTTCTTGTTCCTAAGTTGCCAGCTTTGATGATAAAACAACAAGCCTAGGTGTTTTCAATTCCGAATTTGCACAGAACATCCTCAAATTACTTGTATCTTGTCCTAAAGTTCGCTCAAGTCCTGAAATGTAACATTAAACACACAAAAGTACCAATTCCAATGGATTTCTATAAAATCAATAACTAATTTAGCATGTTATATTCAATAAAAATTGAGTATAATTTGCTTTAACAAATTCCCTCACACTCAAACCAGTGCTTGTCTTACAATTTTTTAACCTACTCAAAAGTTTGTAATCAGTGGTGAGCGGGGATCGTCTCCATAGGGATTGGAAATAATTTATTTCTATTCAAGAGAAAAAGACGAACAAAGGGGGGTTTGTAAATCAAAAGATCAATTTTATCTAAAGACTAGAAATGCGATTTTAGTTTTCAAACAATATCAAAAGATATCAAACCAAGGTATCATACAGTTCAACTTATCAGATTGATCATTGATGCAATGATCTTCATTTTCTTTTCTGAATAAATTGGTTATGGCTATCAATAAGCTCTGACAACCTATCCCTCCTTATTGTGTCGATAATCAAGATAAGATCTATGATTATATCTCATACCAATTAGACAACCCTAGATAAGATTTTAGGATTTAATCTATCAATAGCATGAATCAAGAGAGAGACCATCAATTCCGATTAACAGATCAAAAGCTTGAACCATTTAAATCAGATCATATATCACCATAACACAAATCAATTACCTATTCTGTAACCAATTATGTTATTGTATCACTTAGATTAGAACAATCGAACAATCACAGATTCAACGTTCTAATTGACAGATTATCGCTTGTTAATTGAACGAATGAGCTCAAATTCAAATCAATCAACAAAACAACAAATGCATGAATAACAGATGATATATGAATATTGAGAAAAGAAGAATAAATAAGATAAACTACTTAGATCTCACAATCTTGATAAGTTGAATCTACAGTGGATCCCTTGGCTAGAATAAAGTTTTTAGCCACACATAGTAACATGAACAATACCCTAAATTTTTTTTTTTTTTTTTAATGAGGTTTTTCTAAATGAATTCCCTCTTCTATAACAGGACAATTTATAGAAGGAAAACAACAGCTAAAGACTACAACTTTTGGAATTCTCCTCTTTAATTCTGCAAATTGAAACGTTTTGAAGATGAAAAGAAGTAATCTTTTGGACTTCTATTCTTAAATTTTTGGAACTGGAGACGTTTGGAATGTGAAAGAGGCAACTTTAGGACTTTGGCTGGCTCTTCTTGTTCCTAAGCTGCCAGCTTTATGATAGAACAACAAGCCTAGGTGTTTTCAATTCCAAATTTGCAAAGAACATCCTCAAATTACTTGTATATTGTCCTAAGATCGCTCAAGTCCTGAAATGTAACATTAAACACACAAAAGTACCAATTCCAATGGATTTCTATAAAATCAATAACCAATTTAGCATGTTTTATTCAATAAAAATTAATTATTATTTGCTTTAACATATTTCCCCACACTTAAACCATTGCTTGTCCAACAAATTATTAACCTACTCAAAAAGTTTGTAATCAGTGGTGAGTAGGGATCGTCTCCCCAGGGACTGGAAATAATTTATTTCTATTCAAGAGAAAAGAGAAGAACGTGGGGGTGGGGGTGGGTGGGGGGTTTGGGGGCGTGTTGTAAATGAAAAGATCAATTTTATATAAAAACTAGAAACGCGATTTTAGTTTTCAAAAAATATCAAAAGATTTCCAACCAAGGTGTCATACAGTTTAACTTAAAAGATTGATAATTGATGCAATGATATTCATTTTCTTTTATGAATAAATAGGTTTTGGCTATCAACAAGCTCTGACAACCTATCTCTCCTTACTGTGTTGATAATCACGATAAGATCTATGATTATTTCCCTTACCAATTAGATAACCCTAGATAAGATCTTAGGATTTAATCTATCAATAGAATGAATCAAGAGAGAGACCACCAATTCAGATTAACAGATCAAAAGCTTGAACCATTTAAATTAGATCATATATCACCGTAACACAAATCAATTACCTATTCTGTAGCTAATTATGTTATTATATCACTTAGATTAGAACAATCGAACAATTACGGATTCAACGTTCTAATTGACAGATTATCGCTTGTTAATTGAACGAATGAGCTCAAATTTAAATCAATCAACAAAACAACAAATGCATGAATAACAGATGATATATGAATATTCAGAAAAAAAAAGAGAATAAATAAGATAAACTAATTAGATCTCACATTCTTGACAAGTTGAATCTGCAGTGGATCCCTTGGCTAGAATAAAGTTTTTAGCCACACATAGTAACAAGAATAATACTTTAAATTTTTTTTTCATGAGGTTTTTCTAAATGAATTCCCTCTTCTATAACAGGCCAATTTATAGAAGGAGAACAGCAGCTAAAGAATACAACTTTTGCAATTCTCCTCTTTAATTCTGTAAATTGAAACGTTTTGAAGATGAAAAGAAGTAATCTTTTGGACTTCTATTCTTAAATTTTTGGAACTAGAGACGTTTGGAGTGTGAAAGAGGCAACTTTAGGACTTTGGCTGGCTCTTCTTGATCCTGAGCTACCAGCTTTGATGATAAAACAGCAAGCCTAGGTGTTTTCAATTCCAAATTTGCAAAGAACATCCTCAAATTACTTGTATCTTGTCCTAAAGTTCGCTCAAGTCCTGAAATGTAACATTAAACACACAAAAGTACCAATTGCAATAGATTTCTATAAAATCAATAACTAATTTAGCATGTTATATTCAATAAAAATTGAGTATAATTTGCTTTAACAAATTCCCTCACACTCAAACCAGTGCTTATCTTACAATTTTTTAACTTACTCAAAAGTTTGTAATCAGTGGTGAGCGGGGATCGTCTCCACAGGGATTGGAAATAATTTATTTCTATTTAAGAGAAAAGAGAAGAACAAGGGGGGGTTTGTAAATGAAAAGATCAATTTTATCCAAAGACTAGAAACGCGATTTTAGTTTTCAAACAATATCAAAAGATTTCCAATCAAGGTATCATATAGTTCAACTTATAAGATTGATCATTGATGCAATGATATTCATTTTCTTTCTGAATAAATAGGTTTTGGCTATCAACAAGCTCTGACAACCTATCTCTCCTTACTGTGTCGATAATCACGATAAGATCTATGATTATTTCCTTACCAATTAGACAACCCTAGATAAGATCTTAGGATTTAATCTATCAATAGCCCGAATCAAGAGAGAGACCACCAATTCAGATTAACAGATCAAAAGCTTGAACCATTTAAATCAAATCATATATCACCATAACACAAATCAATTACCTATTTTGTAACCAATTATGTTATTGTATCGCTTAGATTAGAACAATCGAACAATTATAGATTCAATGTTCTAATTGATAGATTATCGCTTGTTAATTGAACGAATGAGCTCAAATTCAAATCATTCAACAAAACAACAAATGCATGAATAACAGATGATATATTAATATTCTGAAAAGAAGGATAAATAAGATAAACTAATTAGATCTCATAACCTTGACAAGTTGAATATGCAGTGGATCCCTTGGCTAAAATAAGGTTTTTAGCCACACAAAGTAACAAGAACAATACTCCAAAGTTTTTTTTTTTTTTTCTTGAAGTTTTTCTGAATGAATTCCATCTTCTGCAATAAGCCACTTTATAGAATGAAAACATCTGCTAAAGAATACAACTTTTGGAATTCTCCTCTTTAATTCTGCAAACTGAAACATTTTGAAGATGAAAAGAATCAATCTTTTGGACTTCCATTCTCAAATTTTTGGAACTGGAGATGTTTGGAATGTGAAAGAGGCAACTTTAGGACTTTAGCTGGCTCTTCTTGTTCCTAAGCTGCCAGCTTTGATGATAGAACAACAAGCCGAGGTGTTTTCAATTCCAAATTTGCAAAGAATATCCTCAAATTACTTGTATCTTGTCCTAAGATCGCTCAAGTCCTAAAATGTGACATTAAACACGCAAAAGTATCAATTCCAATGGATTTCTATAAAATCAATAACTAATTTAGTATGTTTTGTTCAATAAAAATTGAGTATAATTTGCTTTGACACTAATGGTGATATATTGATATTGCAGTGAGTAAGATCAGTACTCTTGATAACCGTGTTGGTATGTTGACCAAGACACTTCTTGTAGCTAAGTCTGAGCATTGTTTGGACTTGGTTGGTGTTGGTTGCTGATTGATCCCCATTTGGGGTTTATGAAAGAGGAGGAGAATGTTTTATTGTTTATGTTGAAGATTGAAGTTTGGGTTGATTTTGCTTCTAAATTCGTGTCAAGGTGGAGATTGTTAGATATGTGATCCAAATTTTTGTCAAAGTTACCAGTTTTGGGGTCAAGGTCACTAGCTTTCAAGTCTACAATGTCAGCCTTAGGGACGACCTTAGATTTCTTTTGTTTTTGGAATTAATTTCCGAAAGCATGGTTTCATGTAGGCCGGCTTAAAGCCACCGAGATTGATGGGGAAGGTTACCAACCTTTGGCCGGCATTGAGCTTAAAATTGGTTGGTAGATTTAGGCCTCCAACCTTTTCCATTAGCCTACACACACACACACACACACACGTGTGTGTGTTGTGTATGTGTAATTTTGTTAGGGTTTTGTGAGTATGTAAGTTTTAGATATGTGAGATCTTTTGCATACACATTCTCTGTACTTCATTCTTCAACACTAGTGAATTTCTCTCTTCTCTAGCTGTGGTTTTTGATACAAGGGTTTCTACGTAAATCTTGTGTGTGCTTTATTTTATCATTTTGGTTTTTCTTGTTTTGCTATTGTTTGTTAGATCCATTTATAATAGTGAGCTACCTAGCCAAACCATGAAGTCATTCCTTGAGTATGGTATCACTATTTTACCATGAAGAACCGGCTTCTTAATTCAATGTACACCGATGAGTTGATGGAATAAATGCCGCTACTTTCTTGATAATTCATGAAATTGGCTAACTAATTCCTAAGCCAGCTATCCCCTATAACATCCATATATTACGATACCCCTCAAATATAGATCGTGGAACTCTAAGCACCGATGTGCCTTTTGGTGTAATGGTTTAGAGTTAGTTGGAACTCTAAAGTTAAGCGTGCTCTATGCAGAGTAATCCTAGGATGGATGACCTCCTGGGAAGGGCTAGCACAAAAAGGACAAAACTATGTGGCATGTGGCTAAAGCAGACAATGCTTCAGTAGGCGGAACTCTGGGGCGTTACATGTGGTATTAAAGCAGTTCACCAGACATAAGTGGAGGAGTATGTCTTTAATACCTGGTATGGTGCTGGAACTGTGTAACAAAAATGATGAGGACGTCAGTTTTATAAGTAGGAGAGTATATGATACCCCTCAAATATAGGTTGTGGAACTTTAATCACAGAAGTGCCTTTTGGTGTAATGGCTTAGAGTTCGTTAGAGCTCTAAAGTCACGTGTACTTTGTGCAGAGCAATCTTAGGATGGGTGATCCTTTGGGAAGCACTAGCACCAAAAGGACAAAACCGTGCGGTATGTGGCTAAAGCAGATAATATTTCGATGGATAGAGTTATGAGGCATTACATATATTATCATATATTTATTATAGTAATTTAAATGTTTTTAACTAGTTTTCCTATCCAACTTATATATGATTTTATCTAATTCTACTTTTACTAAAGTCCTTTACAAATTTTGTTTACCCTGTTTCTTAAACTACAACTTTATGCTAAAGTTTCTATCAGAAAAAAGAAAACATTTATACTAAAGTATAGTAAATGTGTTGGTAATGAGAGGAGTGAGTAGTAAATGTTATTAGGAGTTGTTTAATAGTCCTAAGAGTGTTAAATGTAAGCTAATATCAAGTCTAGGAGTTTAGTGTATTCAAGGCAAGTCAAGATTAAACCTTTTGCATATGTAAGACCATGGAGTGTAAGATAAGTGTAGGACAACACGTTTCAAGTATGTAAATATAGTGTTTGTTGCCTATGCATATTTATAATGGAAAACTAAATTGACAAACTAACTCTTAGCTAAGTTAATTGATTTATTACTTATGCTTGGCAGTGGTTAGTAGATCGGCAGTAATACTGCCAATGTTAATGTGACACCTTGATGATCTTTATGTGACATGTTATTGCATAATTGCACATGGAATTGTTTAGGTGAGTCTTAGACTCAAGAATATTAGAAAGCACCAAATACCGTATATGTATATATTATATATGTGTATGATGTGAGATATTGAGTTCATCCGGTGATATATGCAAGACTTAATGGTAATAAATTATTGTTTGCTACATATAATTATATGATTTCTTGTGATGGTGTTAAAGATAACTTATTATTCTTCTTAAACTACATATAATTATATGAATGTATAGGACAAGTTTCTCGTACCATGTTTAGTGCTAATTACGACACAAGGTCTTTTTTCTTTTCCATTTGAATTTAGAGGAATTTGCAAATTACCTCACCCCAAACTTTTGCCAAGGTGTGGATTCACCTATCTCAACTTTTAAAGTGAGCTTTTTGATTATTTAAACTTTCAAAAATAGGCACAGCTAAGGATAATTAACTTTTTTCATAAATTTGGGAGGTAAATCGTCACATTAATAAAAATTTAAGGGGGTGAATCATACATAAGGTGTACTTTGCAACTCTATGCATTTTGTTTTAATAGAAAACGTTAAGTGTTCTTAACTATACCAATTTTTTGTTAAATTTAGGAGGTCAAAACGTTTACTTTGAAATTCAAGGGGTGAATTGACACCTAGGTAAAAGTTTAGAGGTGTAATATGAAATCTCCTTATAAATTTATATTGTTTATCATGTAAGTATAATAGTAAGTGGTAATGGTAATGGCAATGATTTAGTGATGAAGATTATAGTGATTGCAATTAATGTTGTATCAATGGGGGGCAATATTAGTAGTTATGGTGACTACAATGGTGGCAGAGTTGATGGTTATGATATTAACAATGGTAGTAAGGTTAAAATAGTAAAATAAGGTAACGATGATTATCTTGGCTTTAGATCATTATTAAAATGAGGTAACAAAATATTAGAATTTTGTCTATAATCATGAGGAAAGATTTTTCCAATATCAAATTCATTTTGGAGTCAAAATATAGCACAAAAAATATTGTTTAGTGCAATATTATAAAAAATTGAGTAATCAAACACTACCTAAAGAAAATACGAGGGATTAAAGATCCCAATGCAAATCCTTTGAAATGATTATTTACCTTCACTTGAAGTAGAAATAACAAGTCAATAAAAATAAAAGAAAACTGAAGAATTCAAATTGGTCTCAGGTAATCAACTTGTACCTTTTTGTTCAAAGCGGGCAACCGACTGCTTGGGCTCCACAATATCTTCACTGTGGGTCTATTTGCACCACCAGATTTTCATTTGTATTTGTATCTATATTTGATCTATATCTATATTTAATTTGTGTCTATTTTATTTGATTTGTTTATGAGTAAAAATATCTATTTTTAATCTGTATCTATTTTTTGACAAATAATCTAAACTGAAACAACGGCATATTATCAACAAACCAACCAACCAAAAAGAGAATATATGTTTAACCCATCATAATCATCCAATTCTCTCATTGTAATGTCATTATTCCAATTATTTTAATTGTTGTCTTCAAGATAGACGCAATATTTAATAGAAGAATAATGGTCACTCTATATTTTTTTTTCCTGCAAATTTTCAGTTGATAGTTGATAGTATATCAGAAATCTAGAATTTTTGCAAATTAGTTAATATTAGTGGATTGTCTAATCAATTATCTAATAGTAAAATATATATAGTAGTCAATACTTAGGTTTAAATATAAGTCATCAAATAATATATAGGACCGGTAAAAAGAAATAAATGAATGAAAGACAGATAATAAAATTACCCAACGAAAATAAGACCGTACTGGAACCATAAATCTTCAAACATATAATGTACTGATATATAACAAAGTCTCTTCCATTTCATAATTTACTTACATGCTATGTACGTACCCACATTTAACCTTTATATAAAAATCAATAGTGTAATCCTGCTTGTCGTTATCATTACGATGTGAAGAGAATTGTCTAAATGAATATTCTCTATCTCAAATAATATATATAGCATTGGTGCGTCTTAATAAAATGCACTAATACATCCAAGATTGAACAGAAAATATCCATCTGTAAAATGTATCACATTACTGAGGAGCGACTCAGTAATAAATGATATAATCAATATTATTTAAAAATATTTTATACGATAAAATCATAATATTTATAATATGAATAATATAATTATTAGTTGTAGTATATTACAAATAAAATATAGTTGTTTATAAGAATTTATTTAGTTAAATATAGTTTTATAATAGATGAATTTGATTCTATTAGTTATTGTGAAAAAAAAAATCAAAAAATTGGAAGAGCAAAAATGATACTATAATAAATGAATATTAAAAAGAAGAAAAAAAAGTCTATTGAAAAAGAAAATGTACATTCATAGGAAATTGAACTCATAACCTCATGAAAGTAAAAAACAAACATTTAACCACTATACCATCTCTAGTTTTATATTATTATTTGCCTTTTTATAATATATATATATATATATATATAAAATACATATATTTTTTTTATTTAAAGAAAATTAAAAAATTTAACATTTTTGAGTCTGGAGGGGCTAGGACCTTAGCAAACCCCAACCCACCCCACCCCACACCGCAAACCCACCCACCACCCCCTGCGCCGCTACCAGTCCTCACTCTGAGGGAGGTGCTTTGCAAGCGCTGTAAATCGAAGCATAATTGGAAAAAGAAAAAGGAAAAATCACAAAATCGCAACAAATCAACAAGTCATAATCCAATTGGCTGCTCTCTCCTCTACCCTCCTGGTCTCCACTTTTTTCTCTAGATAAAAAATCTAAGGAGCGGCTTCCCATTAAGCTGCCCCCAACACAATCCGCTTTTTCCTTTTGAAGAGAACCCTAGGGGAATTTGTACTTACTTCTCTCTATAAATGAATGAAGATTCTTGTTCTCTGGCAAAAGTAAAAAGAAAAAAAGAAAGATGAAAAAAGTCAAAATCTAATTCCAGTGCAGTAATGCCGAAATCTGTAATAGTAATTTGGTAAGCAACAACCTGTCACGTCCCAATATATAAGAATAGTCAAAGGGTGGATATAAGGGGTAAGTGGATAAATTTATTAAGTAAGGTACTCATTCAGACCTTATTCAATCGGATAAGATATGAGTATAATTTTTTTTAAACTTATTCTCATAGGATAATATATAAAAATGGTCAAAATGTGGATATAGGGGATAAGTGGGTGACTATATCGTATAAGATACCCACCTAGACCCTATTCAACTAGGTAGAATATGAATATAGATTTTTTTGAACTTACTCTCATATGATAGGGGACAAATATTGGATTTTCATATTTTCTACTCACCCAAGAACTTGTACTATAATATATAGAGGGTATACGTTGTAGGGTATCTTGTATCTATATTATTAAATATTATAAAATAATATTAATATACAAAAATAAATAAATAACAATACTCTATATTAATTTTTCGACCACTTTTGTTTCAAGATTATTATTTTTTAAATTATCTTTCTAAAATTTTTACTATAGAAGAATTTATACCATTTTATTTTGAAAACACTTGCTATTCTTATTTAGAAGACCTATAGTTGTATGTGTATACTTGAACTCCCAGATTTGGAATTGTCACGAATTTTATGATTTTGTTTAATATTATATAAATAAAGAGAAATTCTATGATCCCATCATTAATTTTGACAATATCAATCCTATCAACTATCCAACGGTTTACATGATATCCAACCATGATCAAACCATTAAAACAGTTAATATTTCAATTATTATATTTATTTTAACAGCTAAATGGTTGACTGAGCGATCCTATCGAGAGGACCGTAGGAGCTCTCATAAACAAGTCATACAAGTATATGTTATAAGTTTCTACTTTACGCATAAATAGATTTTGCATATTATAGAAATTGTGATATTGACAAATTAGTTTTAAAATTCCTCTCCACATGTTGATTATAGTAAATATATGAAAAAAATAGAGACTTCTAAGTTAATCAATAGGTTTCATAGGATATTTTGTACTCTATAGGTTTTACAGAGTATAAGATACATAGTGGATAAAAAGATACCATAAGGTAGGTTTTAGGCACAAAATTCAATACCTTGTAGCTTATAAAGTAAGGTACGAGTAGTGCTCTATACCTTACCCATATTATACCTGCTCAACCCTCGATGGATATGAGATTTGGTACCTAAATTTTACACAAAGATTATTCAATTTGTCACATGACTTTTAAATTGGTTAATTTCAAACTCTATTAAACTTTTCATAACTATATTTAGTATTTGTCCTAATATTATCCAATACTAGCAAGCTATCTCTTTCATGTCAGCAAATAGAGATAGTCTTAATGAGATAGTAAAAATAGTTATGAATAGTTTTATTAAATATTAAATTGACCACTTAAAAATTTAGATATCAAATTCAATTGTGCAAAGTTTAAGTACTAAATTTGATATTTTCCTAATTATAAATAAAGAAAAAAATAGGTATCTATCTAGACTCCAAACATCCATTTTGTCTAAAATATAAAACATTGTAACATTTTCAATTTCACACATATGGACCTAATCGATGTATTTATGATTGCTTATTACTTGATGAATTAAAATCTAATCTAAAAAATAGAAATTGGCATAGATATTAATGGATAAATATTGTTATAGAAAAGATTACGATAATGCTCCACACACATATTGCAAAATTTATGAAAAGGAAAATAGGAAAAAAAAAAGATAGACGCTAAGTACAAGTAATAAAATTTATCAAAAAAAATTTAGCATACTTAATCGATCATCATATGTAGTAATATATATGGGGAATAAGTATGTTGAACTCACTAGAATGACAATTATCAAGTACCATTTAAAATTTTATAAAATAATATTATTGGGACCTATAAAAAATGTTATTTTATAGATATTATTTATTTAGCAATAAATGAATAATTTATTAATTTATTGATAAATAAATATTTATTATATAAAGATTTTTTAATATTTTTTACACATTTTTTTTTCCAAATTTTATATATAACTCATCAACGAAAACTATAAATAAATATGGACAAAATGTATATATAGTGTATAAATAAAAAAAATTCAAAAGTCATAATCCACAATATAAAACCAAATAATGAATTTTATAACACAAAAAACTATAAAGTTGTGGTAAATCTTGAAAATTAAAATGGTCCAGTACATGGAAAAAAGAGTTTTTCAAAGTTAATGCTTTCGAAGATAAAATGTTACAAAATAATAGAATAGGCCTCGTTTGTTTCAATGAAAATGTTTTTCAAGAAAATGTCTTTTCATTTTTTTGTGTTTGTTTAAGAAAAAGAGGACAATTAATGGAAAATATTTTCCATTTGTTTTGGAAAACAGAGATTTTTCATAGCTTATTTTTTGAAAAATGAGTTATGGAATATAAATGTGTAAGTTATTTTTCCATCAATTTACAAGTCAATCTACCAATCATTACTATATAAAAATATTTATTACTAATTTTTTTAAATATTTTTCTTTTATGTATATTTATTTCTCATTATAATTGTAAAGACCCAACCCACTTAATCCCAAGATTTAGTATACCGAGTCCTCAACCACATATAACATTTTTCACATAATATGTAAGGTTGTCCTAAAACTAATAGTTTATGAGAATTGTTTGATTAAATCTACTCACATTTTATAAACAATTTTTAAACAAAAGAACATTGCTAATAAAAGTAATCCATACATATATACACTATATGTATAAGGATTAGTGTCAATGTAAGACACTACAAAATTACAAGTTGTTCTTGGTACAAAAAGATAAACTAAAGAAATCTTAAAGTATTCTACAAATTAAGCTTATTTAACAAGCCTCATATACAGAGAATTATGTTTTAAATAAAAACTTCTCCCAAAGCTAAGGGCATTCGAGTCCTACTCGTCCATGAACCTCTCAAAATTTGACTTGTGTCCTAGATCATCATACAACTCATCTTCAATATATGTAATGTAGCAAAAGTGAGCCAAAGGCCCAGTACAGAATAACAAATACAAAAACAAATTGTCAAGCAAATTTAATTCAAATGAAATGCATTAATGATCAAGTCATCATCGTGTTAAGTTTTCTTTTAACAAAACAACATTAGGGTATTCAAACCCTGGAATCACGCTCTGGGAATTTAGTGGTCTTGAGTAACAGCAGCTGCTCAGGAGATTGATATAAGCAGTCCGAATACTTATATCTCCTATATCTATTCCATAAAGAAATAACTTCATTTAGAGCTCAAAAGCCATTGCCAGACTCTACTTAAACTCAGTCCACAACATGAATCTAGTTCACAAGTCTCCATAAACTTTGAACTAAACCATAGCATTTCCTCCTAAGTTCAAACAAACGTTACTCGAATACTATTATCCCTATCAGCTATCCGCTTAACCATAAACGAATTGCTATTGCATCATAGCATACTATTGCATCATGACAGGTTTGCTGCTCCTCGGACCAGATTAAAGAGCGTAATACACATCCAGTTCATCAAAGTATTAAATCGAATTGAATTAAGTCAAATTTAATAATGCCTATTCCTAATATACAATAAGCAAGCTATTACGTACCTGAACCCAATAGTGTATTACTATATTCACATAAAGGGGAATCAACTGAAGAACCTTTAACTGAAATAAGAAATATTGAAACAAATCAAATATCGAACGTAGAACATATATACAGCACACAATTTTGAGTTAACTATACAAGGATATTCAATGAACCTAACATATAGTTTTATCATTTAATTCATACCTAAAACATGTGTATATAGCTTATAGATTCATTAGAAGACCATATATTAAGTAAAGAAGGATAATTGAAGAAGGTTGAATTTGTAAAACTCAAGGGATACGTGGCCAATTTACATAGGCAATTTTGAGCTGAACGCAGACAGCAATTGAAAATATACGCTGGCGGCATTAAGCTCGGCGTTAAGAAAATCGGTTCTGTTGGCATTCAACACTGATTAAAGGCCAGCAGCGTTGAAGCCCTAGTGGCTGGTGTAGGGTTTAAAAAAAACAAATGCTGGCCTATTTCTTCACAAAAGCCGGTGGAGTTATGAGCAGCGTTAGAAAAATCGGTTATGATCACATTCAACACCGCCTCTACGCCAGCGGCATTGAAGTACCAGATGCCGGAGTACAGGTAAAAATAGACATGTTCGAAAAGTTTTTGTTTATCCTGTTTTGCACTTCAAAAATTTACAGAATAAAACACTTTTAATCCTTCTTCAAATATATATTTAGCTTCATACACTATCTTCTATCCACATTAACCATTCCTAACAAGTAACACATCAAACTACTTCATTTATATCAAACCCTCTCTTACTCTTCACTTTAAACTTAACTACTTAAATCAACTTCAATCTTCACCAACACTTCTCACTACTTCCATAACTCATATAACATGTACATATAATAATAAAACACAAGCTAACATTTATTAATACATAAAACCATTCAAACTTGTATGACATTAAACTCATTCTAACATGGATTCTATATCTATATCACAAGAAAGAATAAACAAGAGTTTACAATTTGCATTAAATTACATGAAGAAGCTTTGGCTTAATGAAATTTGTTGAATCCAATAGCTTGTTTTTACTAAGGTTTAAAGCTTATGGTTTGAAGAAAGAAGAAACAAACAAAGAAAGAAAAGGTGAAAATTCATATGAATTTTGTGGCTTGCCAAAAGAGGGTATATTTGATCAAAATATGGACTCATAATTATCCCAACTTTGACTTTTGGGGTACATATGAATTATGCTTAATTTGGGGCTAATTTGAATTTAATTTGAGCTTGAAAATAGGCTTAACTTTTTGTAAAATTATGCTAACAATTATTTAGACATTTCAAAAGTTGTTTTGATAAATTTAAGCATAACACATATATATTAATTCATAAGAGACACAAACATTAATTATACTAAACATATTAATATATATAAAACATTAGCATTAATCTCATCATACATATACACATACGTCAATAATTTACATTAATAATATAGTATATCAAACCTATTTCTACACATTCATTTTCATCTATCAAAATTACTTCAACTTAATATTTAGAACTAGTATTATATTTACATGAAAATTAAATTATTTAATAAATTAGGTTATTTCATTATTCCCTCCTTCAAGAAGTTACGTCCTCGAGACTTAACTTACCTCATGTCTCCAAAAAGTTCAGGGTATTTTTGTCTCATCACACTTTCTACTTCCTAAATTGCTTCTCTCTCGGATTGATTACTCTATTGGACTTTTACCATCGGTAACACTTTGTTTCTCAATTCTTTGTCCATTTTGCCCAAAATTCTGATTGGTTTCTCCTCAGTAGTCAAATCTGATAGTATCTCTAGCTTATTTGTATCCAATATAGCATCGGGATCAGATATGCATTTTCTAAGCTGAGACACATGAAAGACGTCATGAACACCCGATAGACTTGGTGGTAAAGATAATCTATAAGCTGATGGTCCCATTCGTTCCAGAACTTCATATGGTCCAATATATCTTGGGTTCAATTTGCTGCTTACTCCAAATCTAAAAACTCCTTTTATCGGGGATATCTTGAGAAATACATGATCTCCAAGTTCAAACTCTAAAGGTCTTCTTCTCAAGTCGGCATAACTTTTATAACGGTCTTGAGCTGCTTTTAATCTTTGTTTGATCATTTGAACTTTATCAATTGCTTGTTGTACTAAATCAGGACCAATTAACACTCTCTCGCCCACTTCATCCCAATGCAAAGGAGATCTATATTTTCACCCATATAAAGCTTCATATGGAGCCATTTGAATCGCTGTCTGATAGCTATTATTGTATGCAAACTCAACTGGAGGTAATTGTTCATCCCAATTCCTTCCAAAGTCTAAGGCACAAGCTCTAAGCATATCTTCAAGAATCCGTATTATCCTTTCCGATTAACCGTCACTTTCTGGATGGAATGCTGTACTAAACTTTAACTTCGTTCCAAGAGCATCATGAAGAATTCTCCAAAATTGACTAACAAATCTCGTATCCCATTCAGAAGTGATGGTCACCAGTATACCGTGTAACCGCACTATCTCTTGGATATAAATATGAGCCAATTTTTCGAGTGAACCCCCAACTCTTAATGGAATAAAATGTGACGATTTCGTTAACCGATCTACAATGATCCAAACCATCTCATTCTTGGCTATTTAAAGCCGTCACAAAATCCATAGTTATCTCATCCTACCTCCATTCTGGAATCCTTAATGGTTGCAATTCTCCTCCAGGTCGTCGATGCTCAATCTTCACTTGTTGACATACTAAACATTTAGAAACAAATCTTGTAATATCCTTCTTCATTCCTCCCCACCAGAAATGTTGCTTCAAGTCTTGGTACATCTTTATGTCTCCAGGGTGAATCGAATATGAAGAGGAATGGGCTTCTTTCATAATTTGTTATCTCAATTCATAGATCTCTGATACATAAATTCTATCCTTGAACCTTATAACACCTTCATCATCAATTTTCATATATTCTCTCTTTCCTTCACTTATTACACTTCTCAATCTTTGACTCTCTCGCTCTTCTTTTTGTCCTTGCTTGATTTGATCAAGAATCGTCGGTTGTACAGTTAAGCTCATTAACAATACTTCAACTTTTTCCAGTGTTATTTCAATATTCATTCTTTGAAGATCTTCTTGCAACTCTTTTTGGCTTGTAATTGTAGTTGCTATATTCAATTGTTTCTTTCTACTCAGTGCATTAGCCACCACATTGGCTTTCCCCGGATGGTATAAAATCTCAACCTTGTAATCCTTGATTAGCTCCAACCATCTTCGCTGTCGCATATTCAATTCTTTTTGGGTGAAAATGTATTTCAAACTCTTGTGATCGGTGATATCTTACACCTTTCACCAAACAAGTAATGTCTCCAAAGCTTCAATATTAATATCACTATAGCAAGTTCCAGATCATGAATAGGATAATTTCTTTCATGAGGCTTCAATTGTCTAGAGGCATAAGCTATTACCCGCTCATCTTACATCAGAACACATCTCAGTTTTTGAAGTGAAGCATCGCTATAAATTACAAATTCCTTTCCACTAACTGGAAGTGCTAAAATCGGTGCAGAAATTAACTGCTCCTTTAATTCTTGAAAACTTCTATCACAATCTTCACCCCATTCAAATTTCACATACTTCCTTGTCAACTTGGTTAATGGTGAAGCAATTTTGGAAAGTCCCTGGACAAATCTTCTATAATAACTTGCCAAACCTAGAAAACTTTGTACTTCTGTAACATTTGTAGGTTACGGCCACTTTAAAACCGCTTTAATCTTTTCTGAATCAATAGATATTCCTTCTTTGGTAATAATATGACCTAGGAAAGCAACTTCCCTCAACCAAAATTTGCACTTGCTAAATTTCGCATAAAGCTTTCGTTCTCTTAACCTTTGTAAGACAAGTTTCAAATGCTTCTCATGTTCTTCCTCATCCTTTGAATACACTAGTATGTCATCAATGAAAATGATTACAAATTGATCCAGATAATCCTTGAATACCCTGTTCATTAGATCTATAAAAGCTGTTGGGGCATTTGTTAAACCGAAAGACATAACCATAAACTCAAAATGTTCGTATCTTGTTCGGAAAGCTATCTTCAAAATATCTTGTGGCTTAATCTTGAGTTGATGGTATCCCTATCTTAAATCTATTTTGGAAAATAATGTAACATCTCTCAATTGATCAAATAAGTCGTTAATTTGGGAAAGAAGGTACTTGTTCTTAATCGTAACCTGATTTATCTCTCTATAGACCACACACAGTCTTAAGCTTCCATCCTTCTTCTTCACAAATAGCACTAGAGCAAAGCAAGGTGAGATACTTGGATGTATAAATCCCAATTTCTACAATTCTTCTAATTGACTTTTCGACTCTTTCAATTCTATAGGAGCCATTCGATATGGAGCTTTAGATATTGGTGATGTCCTTGGTACCAAGTCAATGCCAAATTCAATCTCTCTATCATGTGGTAAACCTAATAATTCTTCAGGAAAAACATTAATAAATTCTTTCACTACTGGCATCGTGTCAACTCTAAGCTCTTCACTACCAATTTCCATTCCCACATTATTCTCCCATAACTCCATTGTATACATGCTCTTAGGTCTCTTCATATCTAAAACATACCACAATTTCCCATTCTTCAACTCAAAACTCATCTCCACCTTACTACAATCTATTGTAGCTTTATAAAAGTTTAACCAATTCATTCCAAGGATAACATCAAAATCAACCAAAGGAAAAACTAACATATCTATAGGCATGCTTTTATCAGAAATCATAACATCGATGTTTCTATAAACACATGGTTCTTTCGATTGCATTCCAAAAGGATTATTAATATTCATGATTCTATCATACAGCACTTCAGAAGAAAAACCACACTTATTTACACAACTTTCAGCAATACAAGCATGAGTGGCACCAGTATCAATCAAAGTGTATGCATGATGATTTGTAATCTGTATAGTACCTGCCAGTGTATCAACTACAAGAGCTCTCTCATACTGTTGCAAGGCAAGCACTCGAGCCGCTGACATTCCTTTTCTAAAATTCGATCCATCATTTTTAGTTTTTTCCTTACAATTAGTTACATGATGTCCTCTCTGTTAACAGTGAGCACAGATAATAGGCTTCAATTTATGATCAGGACACTCAGAAGCTTTATGACCTACTTTCTCACATGCAAAGCATGCTCTAGGAGTCCATTTACACTGAACTGATTCATGGGGCTTAAAACATATAGGGCATCTCTTATCATATGGAATGGAAGAAATAGGAGTCTTTGTCACTTGTCAGAAATTTGATTTCTTCCCCACAAATGGTCGTTTACCTTTATTAAAATTGCCAAATCTTGAATAAAGGTTGTATGAGGTAATTGATCTCTTGCCAATAAATGTAACACGTCTATCTCTCTGAGCTTTATTCTCATTTATAATTTGTTCCATTAACTTCACTTTGATTACTGTTTCAGACAGTGTTGATAACTGAAACTTCTTGACCTCACTCTTGATTTCCATGTTCAAGCTATCTTGGAACTTTTGAACCTTCATACTCTCATCATTGTGGTTTGTGCTAGCAAATCTAAGCAGCCTATAATACTCTGCATGATATTCTTCAATAGTTTTATTCTCTTGCCTCAAATTCAGCCAATTCGATATCATTTGTTCTCTCATTGTAAATGGAATGTATTACAAGAAAAAGGCTTCCTTGGATTTTTTCCATGGTATTGGTCTTGCATATCCTTCACTGTTCAATCTCCACCAATTATATGCATCTCCCTTCAGCATATATATAGCCAAATCAACTTTCCTATGCTCGGGCACTTCACAAGTTGCAAATGTTTTTCCAAGCTCTACTATCTAACCTTCGGTTCTAGTTGGGTCCAAAAGCAGTTCCATCAAAATCAGGTACCAATCTAACAAAATCATGCAACTTGACTTGATCATTCCGGTCTACCACTTGCACATGTTGTTCTTGTCTCACAATTGGTGGATTATATTGTTGCATAAATTGTTGTTGTTGTTGATACATCATTGCTAATACTGTTGAACTATTGCAAACATATCACAAAACATAGTAAACACGTTATTCGGATCTCCCGTAGGCATCTGAGGCATAGCTGGATATGCAGGCATTTGAGGAGGCTGTCGAAGCTGGTGATGGAGTTGAAGTAGAAGATGGAATACTAGCTGACGCAAAAGCTGAGATAGTAGACTAAGAAGTAGGTGGCATACTCTTTCTTTCCGAAGACTATCGAGTCACTCTTCTTAACCTATCCATCTTTAAATAAACATACAACATATATATGACATATAGTAATTTTACAATGTCAAATCAACATCAAAATAATTAATGAATAAAATAAGCATTCAAACAAAATACATAATACAAGCAAGTTCTATACGCATCCGACTAAACTCACCGCATCTAAGGTCAAGTCACTCCTATTTAACCAAACAATTTCATAAATGTGGCTCTGATACCATCTGTAAAGACCCGATCCACTCAATCCCAAGATTTAGTGTATCGAGTCCCTAACCACATATAACATTTTCACATTATATGTAAGGTTGTCCTAAAACTAACAGTTTATGAGAATTGTTTGATTAAATCTACTAACATTTTATAAACAATTTTTAAACAAAAGAAGATTGCTAATAAAAGCAATCCGTACATATATACACTATATGTATAAGGATTAGTGTCAATGTAAGACACTACAAAATTACAAGTTGTTCTTGGTATAAAAAGATAAACTAAAGAGATCTTAAAGTCTTTTACAAATTAGGCTTATTTAACAAGCCTCATATATAGAGAATTATATTTTAAACAAAAACTTCTCCCAAAGCTAAGGCATTCGAGTCCTATTCATCCCACTCATCCATGAACCTCTAAAAATTTGACCCGTATCCTAGATCATCATACAACTCATCTTCAATGCCTGCAATGCAGCAAAAGTGAGCAAAAGGCCCAGTACACAATAACAAATAAAAAAACAAATTGGCAAGCAAACTTAATTCAAATGAAATGCATTAAAGATGAAGTCATTATCTTGTTAAGTTTTCTTTTAACAAAACAATAGTAGGGTATTCAAACCTTGGAATCACGCTCTGGGAATTTAGGGGTCCTGAGTAACAATAGCTGCTTAGCGGGTTGATATAAGCAGTTCGAATACTTATATCTCCTATATCTATTCCATAAAGAAATAGCTTCATTTATGGCTCAAAAGCCGTTGCCTGACTCTACTTAAACTCAGTCCATAACATGAATCTAATTCACAAGTCCCCATAAACTTTGAACTAAACCATGGCATTTTCTCCTAAGTTTAACCAAACGTTACTTGGATGCTATTAGCCCCATCAGCTATCCACTTAACCATAAACGAATCGCTATTGCATCATAGCATACCATTGCATCATGGTAAAGTCATTGCATCATGACTTAGGTTAAGCACCTAACTAACATATCATTACATCATGACAGGTTTGTTGCTCCTCGGACTAGATTAAAGAGCGTAATAGACATCCAGTTCATCAAAGTATTAAATCGAATTGAATTAAGTCAAATTTAATAATGCCTATTCCTAGCATACAATAAGCAAGCTATTACGTACCTGAACCTAATAGTGTATTACTATATTCACACAGAGGGGAATCAACTGAAGAACCTTTAACTGAAATAAGAAATATTGAAACAAATCAAATATCGAACGTAGAACATATATACAACACACAATTATGAGTTAACTATATAATGACATTCAATGAACCTAACATATAGTTTTATCATTTAATTCATACCTAAAACATGTGTATATAGCTTATAAATTCATTAGAAGACCATATATGAAGTAAAGAAGGACAATTGAAGAAGGTTGAATTTGTAAAACTCAAGGGATACGTGGCCAATTTACACAGGCAATTTTGAGCTGAATGCCGACAGCATTGAAAATATACACTGGCGTCATTAAGCTCGGCGTTAAGAAAATCGGTTCTATTGGCATTCAACACTGATTAAAGGTCGGCGGTGTTGAAGCCCTAGTGGCCGGTGTAGGGTTTAAAAAAAAACAAACGCTGGCCTATTTCTTCACAAAAGCCGGTGGCGTTATGAGCAGCTTTAGAAAAATCGGTTATGATCACATTCAACATCGCCTCTACGACGGTGGTGTTGAAGTACTAGATGCCGGTGTACACGCAAAAACAGACCTGTTCGAAAAGTTATTATTTCTCCTTTGTACTTCAAAAATTTATAGAATAAAGCACTTTTAATCCTTCTTCAAATACATATTTAGCTTTATACACTATCTTCTATCCACATTAACAATTCCTAACAACTTTGAACATTATTTTAACACATCAAACTACTTCATTTACATCCAAACCTCACCTACTCTTCACTTTAAACTTAACTACTCAAATCAACTTCAATCCTCACCAACACTTCTCACTACTTCCATAACTCATATAACAAGTTCATATAATAATAAAACACAACCTAACATTTATTAATACATAAAACTATTCAAACTCAAATGACATTAAACTCATTCTAACATGAATTCTATATCTATATCACAAGAAAGAATAAACAAGAGTTTACAATTTGCATTAATTTACATGAAGAAGCTTTGGCTTGAAGAAATTTGTTGAATCCAATAGCTTGTTTTTACTAAGGTTTAAAGCTTGTGGTTTGAAGAAAGAAGAAACAAACAAAGAAAGGAAAGGTGAAAATTCGTATGAGTTTTGTGGCCTGCCAAAAGAAGGTATATTTGATCAAAATATGGATTCATAATTATCTTAACTTTGACTTTTGGGATACATATGAATTAGGCTTAATTTGGGGCTAATTTGAATTTAATTTGAGCTTGAAAATAGGCTTAATTTTTGTAAAATTATGCTAACAATTATTTAGACATTTCGAAAGTTGTTTTGATAAATTTAAGCATAACACATATATATTAATTCATAAGAGACACAAACATTAATTATACTAAACACATTAATATACATAAAACATTAGCATTAATCTCATTACACATATACACATACATCAATAATTTACATTAATTAACATAGTATATCAAACCTATTTCTGCTCATTCATTTTCATATATCAAAATTACTTCAACTTAATATTTAGAACTAGTATTATATTTACATGAAAATTGAATTATTTAATAAATTAGGTTATTTCAATAATATATGTAATTTTTTCGTTTTTTATACTTGAAATATATGAGTTATCTCAAAACTTCAAAAAAGGAAAAATATTTTCATAAAATTAGCTAAATATTTGAAAATATGTTACTTTTCAGGAAAACTTTTTCAATGAAAAAGTATTTTCATTAATAAATACTTTTCCTTAAAACTAACGGGTAGTTTATTAAAACTTTATTATGAACTTTATATGAATTTTTCTTTTTTATTTTTTTATTTGATGAATTTTAAATTTATATTTTTGTTGGACTTTAAGAATTTCCTTATAAATTACTATCTTATGTATTTAGCAAAATTATTAATTTAATACATTGACCCAAGTCGGAACCGAAAGAAATTATCATTTAATCGAGACTATTAATTTGTGGAATTCTAACTATACTGTACTATAACTTATTATTCTAAATCAAATGAAATTGTGAAAGTAATAGTAGTGAAATCAACTAGATTATGAAAATCTACGCACCAATTAGAAAACTCTACATTAAAAATGTGGGATCCCAATCAATAGTTCTTTTGAATTTTTACCAACAAACATATATTTATTTAATTAATTAAGAGATAACATATGAAATCTCAACAAAATAATCAAGAAAATGAGGATCTAATGACCCAATCCAAAAGGGCATATCTCTTTAATTACATTTAAGGGCTCTACAAAGAGAATGAATAATTAGAACCCTATTGAACAAAATGTCATAAAGTAATAAAGATAGACAAACAAAAACAGAAAAGGAAAATCTATATATATATATATATATATTTATAAACCCTATTTATTCTAAATACGAGAAACAAAATCAGCCTGTTGGAATTTAAATCCAACTAGAATTGCAAGTGCAACTTGTAAAAGTGGGGACATGATATGGATGGATTGGTGATGATGTGAACACCTAAATCCAAATATAATAGTAAAAGTAGTAGATTTGCATATGTTAGTATTAGTGGAGAATATGTGGGTCTTAGACAATGAAATAAAATTCAGCCAGAAAAGGACAGTGAAATAAAAGGAAAAGGTATGGAATGGAGGTGCAACCAATCTATCCTGAGCATGCCACCCCTATTAATTACATGTGTTTTATCTAATTTCACTAGAACCCCTCTTCAATATTTAACCCCTCACAAATTAAGGTTTTTATTTATTCTTTTTCTTTTCAGAAACCTTACTCTTACATGGGAATATTGAAAACACCCTATCCTACAAAAATAAATATTCAACCCAGTTAAAGTATTAACCTAATCTTACTTACTTAGACTAGTTATCACCATGAAATAATAAATTTCGTATTTAATTCATACCAAAACATCATGTATCCATATGCAATAAACACGTAGAATATATTATTCAAGCCATTACATCCATCAACATATTGCAATTCCACAATATTTAAATTAGCTTATGATCTCAGCAAACAATAAATATGTAAGAAAACCCAAATATAACTTGAAAATAATTATAGATTAAATTTAGAAGGAAAGACAAAATAGTCTACAACAAAAATTCAGTCCTTACACCATGAATCCGTGCTTGAAAATGTGCTCTTGAGCCTTTAAATAGTGATTCAATAACTAAATGTACTAAATCCCTAACAAAACTACACTAAAACTATGCTTAAAAATAGGGAGAGTTCATGCAAAATAATTAAGAAAAATAAAGCATCACACCACTTTTGCAGGATCAAGGGTCCACTAGCTTAATGGTATATAAGTCACTATCCGCACAGCGGACACATTCCTGTCCTAATTCACTCTTAGGGTTGCATTAGGGTTCGAGGGAATTAGGGTTTTCGCTCCTATTAGCTGGATGGAATCTTGATGGTATTGCGGTTGGTAGGAGAAAGACTCATACATCAGCACCATTTTGTTAAACGCCAGCCTGTTGGTGCCCTGGAAGGCGTCCAATTGGTTCTCCTATCTCTTCAACTAGTTGGATGATGTACTTCGTAATGTCCTACCGATTCGCGCCCTTCGAGCCTTGCTTCGAATTGGGCATTCAAATGGTTAAGTATACTTAGCTTTCGAAAGCCCCTTGATTCCCTGCAAATAAAGAACAAAAATTAACACTTTTAATCCAAAATTTTTTTTCATTGTTTTCTATATTTGAGGTTGGTCCATTTTTTTGTTCGATTAATTTATTTTAAATCAATAAATCATCTTTTACACACATGATTGGAAGAGAAGTGATACTTTTAGGTTAGAAAGAACGAACATTTAATTTTGTGTGTTATTAGAACGCAAGAACACACTTTGTATTGAACCATCGTATTTCTTAACTAAGCAATATTATGTATATTGGAAATATTTTATCAGCACGTCTCCTCCAAAATAAAAACAGGCACAATACAATTAGTATAGCTCTTCATTCATATTTATTTTTTTTCTTTTGGCCGCACTTCATTCATGTTTAATTATTTTGACCTAGTTGGTTGAAATGGATTTGTAAAGTAATATATTCATTTTCAAATTGTAATTGACTTCATAAATATATATATTATATATATATATGCAAGTATACATGGTTACCTGATACTTTTAATACTTGAATTTTACCAATTTTCATAACCAACTCCTTGAACTTTCAAAGAATAAATTTAATGCTTGAACTTAATTTATTTTTATAGCCAAGGACTTAAACTTTATTAAATTTTGCAATTAATTATTGGGTAAATGTTACGAATGGTACCTAAACTTTGACAAAATATGTAATTAGATATATGAAGGTTGAAATTGATCAGTTACTATCTAAACTTTGAAATTGATCAATTACTATCTGAACTTTGAAATTGATCAATTTGATAAAAGAATATTTTTTGCATGCTAACGGTACCTCTGTCAAGTTTTTTTAGAAACTAAATTGATTAATTTCAAAGTTAAAATAATAAATTAATCATTTTTAAAGTTCAACTAATTAATTGCACATTTTTTTAAAATTCAAGTACTATTCTTAGTATTATGCCTTAATTATTTATAGTTTATTCTTCTTTACTGGATACTATTCTATATAAGAGCTATAATTGACACAAAAAATTTATAGTTTATATTTTTAAATTTTAGGCAATTAGCTATAAGATTAATCAAATTTAAATACTAAATATGAAACTTATCCGACATGGGTATATATCCCTTCAACTCTTTGTTTTGACACAACAAGATTCATTGAAAAAGCACATTTAACTTTCTAAGCCCGCAAAAAAAATTGTTGAAACGGGAAAAATTACATTCTCGGAATTTAGTATCGAAACCATCGACGTGCACTAATGTGTTTAAATTATTCCCGCTTTACCAAAGATGCTTTAGATGCATGCAACACGTACGTAGGGCTAACAACAAGAATAATCAAAACCAATCTCTTATTTTATCATCAGGTAGATTATCCAAGAATAAAATCAAACCGACATATGCAGGATCAAATCACGTGAACATTGAAGCCTATGGATTGGTGGATAATCATCATCATCGTTAGCTTTTACAACCCATGATAGTTTGTCTGGTAATGCTTAAATATGAGTTGTTGGATTTCAGAGAATTTTTTTTGTTCTCTCTCTCTCATCCATATCATTTTACTTTAGGAATTCGATATAAATATCTACGCATGGGGATGGAGTACACATATTATCGACCCCTTTTGAATCTAAAAAATATCCATGGAGGAAAGTAGCTGCATACACACATACTGAGGGAGATAATAAGGAGAAACGTTTGATCTATAGTCTCGTTTTTTTCGCAATTTTTTAACTAATTTTTTTGAATTTGTTAAAAAATAAATAATATTTTAAATGGTATCTGAACTTTGTTAAATATGCAATTAAATACCTAAATTTTAATATTAATCAATTTAATACATAAAATAATTTTTCATGCGGTGCTTTCATTATAAAGGTTAAAAATGTTACATCGGATGCCGGTATTAGCCCATTTGACAAGATTACTATTAGTATGCATAAAACATTCTTTAAAATATTAAATTAATTAATTTTAAAGTTCATAAATTAATTACATATTTTACTAAAATTTAAGTATGATTCGCCATATTAACCTTTTGAAATACATGATTTGCTTTAAATATTCGTCAATCCATGGTTTAAAATTGCATTTGGCACACATTTATCTCTTCATTACACAGCCCCCAAATCACGAGAAAAGAGAGAGAGAGAGAGAAAAAAAAAAAAAAAGACTTTTGGTATCACACATTTTATAGTAAGGTTTGAGGGAAGAGATTGTACTCCTGTTATTATTATCATTATTATTGTCGTTGTTGATATTTAGGGCTCTGAATAAGTTATGGAGTGATTTGGGGTTTTGTTGGGACGCCACTTGTGAGTCACGTACTATCACCAAACAAGAGGTAACATTGCTTAAAGAAAAATAATTATATATTTCTAAAGGAAAAAAAAAAAAAAACCAAAGAAAATACGCAATGCATTTATATAATTTAAATTATCATGTGTTAATGGTTTTGCAGTCTAATGGTATTATCACTAGCCTACCTAGTGGGATAAATTAGATTCAAATCCCCTTTCTCGTCACAATTGAAAAAAAAGGTTTAATATTAGGAATGATATATAAATTTTAAACTTTGAAATTGATCAATTTAGTACATAAAAAAACTTTTCATGCATATCAATAGTATTTTTATTGATTTGGCTAATGTTGTCATCTTATGTGGTATTCTGAATCAATATGATAGTTGTGCTATTAACATAGGTGTTAAATTGATTAATTTCAAAATTTAAGCATTTAATGGATTATTTTGCAAAATTTTAGCTATCATGTACAACATTAAAAAAAAAATCTTAAATTTTCCTTTAGTGATGCCATTGTCTTCTCATTTTAAAGAAGGAATAACACGATAGATAAACTTATGTAGGAGATAATAGGATCTATCCACAGGATGTCTTCCTCGTCATTATGAGATGCCACGATCCGTCTTTGCGTTAGAAGTTGACATTCTCTGTCAAGAGGGATAGCGGAAAGGATTGCCATTGTGCTAGATGCTCTTCAATCTATTTGTCAATTTGAAGGATATGATATGTGGTTGGCTATGGATCAACATCTCATGGAAAGTCTTGAAAAAATAAAAAGGAAAGATAACGAAATAAGAGAATTTGGCCCACATTTTTAACGTGGAAAAGCATAAAATTAGAATTAAAAAAGAAAAGAAAAATCTTCCCGTAACTTAGATAAGTGCTGGACCAATTGGTTGCATGGGTAATACATTTTACATATATATACAGGAGATGATAACTAACAATCATAGATTAATATGTGAAAGTAAAAATGAGTAATTTTTAAAATAACCATTACACGTGTTATAAAATTATTGATACTTATGCACGTATATATTTTATATGATATATATTACCCGCTAAAGCCTTTCTTGACTCCATAAAGGATTTCCCACAACTCTCTTGACTTATCTATACACTATGCTTAGAAAAATTTGTGTGGGAGGGGATCAAGACTTTAAGGTAAGTTAAAAGAAAGTATCAATGTTATACAATATTATGCAAATAAGAGATTCATTACTATGTCGGCAAAACGACATTTGAAATATATTGATATGGAATTGGCATGTCTTTATCCAAATGTGCTATGGTAGTACATCTCTAAGATAGCGACATAAGCATAAATGGCAAAACAATTTATATTAAAAAGATTATTTTAATTTCATTTCATTTCTTTAAACCCACTAGAGTATGCAACCGTAAAACAATTAAACTACCAAGTGATCCTAAGAATTGTAGAAAAATACTAAAATTGGATTCAAATCTCAAAATCATATAACATATAAGTAATCAATAACTCATACATCATAAAGGGTCACAAATCTCAATATTAGCACTTGTAGCTCTACATACCTAGTTAAGCTAGATCTAAGAAAAGTCAAATAAGAACATCTAAAAGCAAAACCAGTTGACCTATTTGTGTCACAAATAAACTTGGTTAACTAAACCAATTGACAAATTGGTCCATTCAATCGATCTACTCAATAACTATGGTGGCTTAGTTCTTCTTTCCCCAACTTGATTGATTGAGTTGTGAATATAGTTGACATATTGCATCATGAAGAGTGGGTCCATGGTTCTGAAACTGGCCAGTCCTTAGACAAGATGGTTATAGTTTGCCAAAATTTAAACTAGGATCCATATCCATACCCATCCTAGCTTTTGGACCCTCAATTAAGTTATTTGACTTACCAATTTAGTCAATTAATGTTCACTTGCATATCATGGACTCAAAACTTTTAACATCAAAAGCCATCTAAGATCTTACTCGAAATAATTTAATGCGTTGGTCAATATGATTTTCAACATATAAAACAATAACATATCTAAATCATTGCAATTCCATATTACAGTTCCGATTTCAAAATTATATTAGAAAACTATCAATTTTTAGATTAATATACAAAATTGCTTACTATATTATAAAATATCAATACCTCTTTAATTAACCTTAATTCATACATCTTCGAAAAGTAGGGACAAACACGAAACCATCTGAGTGAGAGTCCAAACTTACTTTAGTATAGATATAAATACCATATTTTTATATTAAAATATATTATAATAATGATTTTTTTTTTGGGGGGTGGTGAGTTGTTGCGGTCTCATGGACCCCCCTTAGGTTCGTCCCTGTAGAAAAAGGTAATTAAACACATAGACTAATATAAATGTCTAAATTAACCTAAAGCTAAATTGCATTTGACAAAACCTCTTGTAGCAGTGACAACAACATTTGCAAGGCACTACACCATTAACCTCTTTTAAAACTCTTACAACCTTAAAATTCATGCCGATAGCATTCTTTTTACTAAAATTACACAATTTCCATAAATCATGATTTTTTTTTTTTTTTTATCAATTCCAACACTATTGAATCTTTTTGCAAATTGCTTAAAAAATTCTGCAACATCTTAAAAACCCACAATTGACTTGTTAGCTTCCTATCTAATAAGTGAAGTCAAGTGAAAGAATTGAAAGAAAAGGGAGTTTTATCTTATAACTAAGCTTTCATATACACATATTGCAAGATAAGAGAGAGACCATTGCAAGAAATAAAGAAAGAGAGTGAGATTCAAGAGATTCTTTAAAAATAAACAAACAAGTGTGTGTAATAGTAAAAAACGAATGAAGAGATGAGATAGTAGATGAGGCCCATACCCTTTGGTGGATGACCCATAAAAGAGAAAACAAAGATTTGCTAAGAATTAAAAAGACAATACTAATTGAATTGTATAAAACGTAATGTAGCACAAATTATATCATAGTGCTATATGTGGTTGCGCATTATAGCTAAACATGAATGTTCGGGTAAACTATTACAACCCTTTCCCTTTCAAAACAGAAATGGGATATATCTCAATGGACTTCACAGTGGATTCGTCTAGGATATTAAATGGATATGAATCAATTTGGATAATCAGGGACATGCTAACAAAGGCAACTCACTTCTTGTAGATTAATATTAGTTACACCTTAAAATACTTAGCGAGGTTATAAATTAAGACGATTGTCAAATTGCATGCTACTTGTTGGTATTACATTAGGTATAGACGCCTTATTTATTTATATGCCCTAAAATGGTTTGTATTGATCACAACCACCACCTCGGGTCCATGTTGGTTGTCAATTGGAGACCACGCTACATTTGTTGTTAATTGGAGACCATGCTACCTAAGTAGTGTATATCATGCGGGTCCTCATTTTAGTATGAAAATCATCTATAAATACAACCTAAGAGCTCAAGGTAAAAGCATCGAATTTAAGTTGGTTTATCTTGGCTCATTACTCTTTCATGATCCCATACTGACTTAAGTACTGAAATAACCATACCATGTTAGTGATTTTGCCCTAGACCAATCATTGAATATTGTCATTCTTATTTTTATTAATAAAGAAGCATTTATTATATTGTTTGCATGTTTACTTTATAATAATGTTTTGAACAATCATGTAATTATTCTAATTGTCCCTAGATGCTAAATCTAGTATGATTTTTGATTGATAATCATGGGATGTTCATTTATATGGAGATACAAATCAAACCCATAACATGTTAGAAAACTAAGTCCTAGACTGACTCGCTATGAGATCTCTACATGGATTAGTGTAATAAATGATTCTCACAATAACAATGTCATCATATCCTTAAACCTAAAATCACCATAAATTCCGACATGATAAACATTTGATTTAAGTCAATCAAACACTATCTTTAACCGAATAATTATAAAGATTGTGATTAAGCATAATATGAATCATGTAGAGGAAGATGGGTGATTGATATGGAATTTGTCTCTCTCATCATGAGAAATATACCATTAGGCTCCTTAATAAGTGAGATTAAGAAATGCATGGCATGACCAAATGAATTGATAGTGTGATCAATATTGTTTTATTTATCAGTTCACTTAGAGATCGAGAAATGATAAGGTTGAACAATATAAAAGTGATGCTATCCATGTCTTATGTTCAATCAAGATATCATGTGATAAAAGAATTATGACATAAGTTATGGATCAAGTAAAATCGGATCGTCGATCTTCACTTAATTTAGATAGACATAATGTCTTGCTAGAGACCACTTGTGTCTTATAGGTCGAAAGGGGTTTTTTTGGTTTACTGCCAACATTAAGTGAATCTATAGGGTTACACCCATATAATAAACCAAAAGGATCATAGGCTTAATTTAACTAAGTCCGACGATAATTATTAAATTATTTATTAATCTTAATTCGTTAAGAATAACAAATAATAATAATATATAAGTTCATAAATAAAAGGAGAGAAAAGAAACCCTAATGGGATTAAGGATCCTAATGGCCTTATTCGTGAAGGATGTGGTCATTAATATAAATAAAACCCATTAGCTCATGTCTAAGGTTAATGATGCTTGCTATCTCATTAGAATCAAACAAATTTTGCACACTGTGAGAAACCAAACATAAGAGCTCTTATGATTTTTCCCACCCAGATTTGGTATTATCCTAGATGGCTAGCTTACGAAAGGTCCTTTGATGATGTCATTCGTGTGGATATTGTAGAGGGCGCTCATGAGATTGCAATACCTAAATATTCACATCGTTGTCAAATTTGGAAAGGCATGAAAGGGAAAAACCCTGATCAGTTAACAATTTGATGAACCGCATGAATCTTCTTGGTGATTTAGGGATTTCGTATGATTTAAAAAATAATTCCACTGCAATATTTGTGTTTAAATCCCTAATTCCTAACACTCAGATAGCCCTATGGCTCACCACTAATTTTTTTTTTTTGTAGACCTAACAAATCTCTACTGATGAATTATCACATGCAACAACTACCATAGTGTGAAAAACTACCACCTATATACACAATATGGCCTACTACTAATCCTATCCAACCACCATCTAAATCTCAAACTAATCACATAATGCAAATCTAGTGATAAAAACTATGAATACCTTGATAAAAGAGCTCAAGTAAAGCTTAAGTATTTATCACCACCTATGAATTTCAATTCTTACTTTATGCCAACACCTACTAAGCAGCTTTACCTCATAACTTGACTCGAACCTACCCAATCATGAAATAAAAAAACATCTATTTCGGTACTATCTTTCTTCATGTGTGTGATAGCATCACTTAATGACTTTAAGCAACCATCATGAACCATTAAGCTTTTTACTAATAGCCTTTATTCAATCATCTTTTGGCCTACTGCTTCCTAAAATATCCTAGTTCCTATCTTTTACATTGGTTTAATGTTTGCACTCAAAATTAAACAAATAAGCACTATCTCTCTCTCTCTTTTGTTTTTAAAGGATTTCATACTGAACTTTTCTAGTATAATGGGTTATATCTCGGATCATTATCTTGTAGACAAAGCATATTAAGTTAAGGGATTACTAAGATTAATGAAACTACGTTAAAAATTGAGAATTACTTATGAAAATGCAAGAACATGCATAAAAACTAAACCTTTGAATCTACAATTTGATATCATATAATTGTTGTATACCCATAACGACTAATATATATAGTAGTAAAACAATGACTTTAAACAAACAGAAATTTAAAAGAGGAAAATATGTCAGCAGTCTTATAAAGCACCATAGATGATCTTCATGAGTTTTGTCAAGCTTGGATTTTTCATTTTTCTGATTTCATTTCTTTTAATCCGATCCGTATTAAACCTTAACCAATTTAATACAAATCCTAGACTAGGAATTAGAAGAAACTTGATTTTTGAAAACATTTTAGAGTCGCCAACCGATTGGAATCGGGCAAAATTATAAGTTAAGATTAATTGGTTGGTTAATCCTAACTTAGTTACTAGTCTGGGAAAAAAATTGATTTAAAACCAAACTATATAAACTAGACATTTTTTGTTCGAGAGTTATCCTATTAAAACCATATGGTTACCACTTAAAATTCATAAATTAAAGTTTTATTCTTTTAATGCTCATGAATTTACTAATGTTAAGAATATTTACAAATCACAATATTCACAAGTTATTATTACAAAAAAAAAAAGGTTTTATTTACATACAAATAATATTGATATTTACAATATAAAAAGAAAAGAAGAAAATATGTTTTCATTATTTATGTCACCCGGAGGTGCCTACGTACCCGCTAATTGGGATCAGACAACACGTAGTTTTTTTTATAAAAAAAAACTTTAGTGGATTTGGTTATTTTTTATTTTTGAACTTTTTCATTTTAAGTTTATTAAATTTTAATCAATTTAGCAAAAAAAGAGTATGAGGGGTTAAACCCTATAAACTACCAAGTTCAATTTTATTTATGAAAATAAGTTTTTCTATCTGTCAAAATAATTTATGTCATGTTCTATGTATACTTTTTATATAATATTTATTTTATATTTCCTACTACATGCATCAATATATTTTTATCTTTTATCTATTTTCTCTTTTTTTCCTTTTTCTAAAGTTTTCTTTTTAAAAAATATAAAATAGAAAAAAAAAAGAAAAAGAAAGAACTTACTTGGTACAACATCAAGACGTCCACCGATTTGGAGAAGGGGTGAAGGACAAGCAACCGATAGTAATTGAATAGAAGATTCTGGTGGCAGTATATGACTGATTGGATCATCATGAATTGGTATTCAAAAGCCTTCAATCGATCTTGTGATGATAGATTTCAACCTCTAAATGCTTCGAAATTTCTTAAAAATCTTTAGAATTGAAGTTTTGAATTTAAAACCCTAACTTCTTATGAACTTCTCGTTTGATCTATTTTAAGTGATCTGTGTTGTGTTGTTTTTGTTGTTGTTGTTGTATGCCAGTATTTATAGGCATTAGCATGCTCACTTACTGGCTAACTTACTACAATATAATGTATCTAGATACTCTGATGGCTGGCCTACTGCTCATTTACCATGATACAATGTATCTAGACATTCTGGTCTACCGCTCACCTATCACGATACAATATATTTGGATCCTATGGCCTACTGCTCACCCACCACAATACAATGTATTTGGACACTCTGGCCTACTGCTTACCTACCGTCCACCTATTGACTTGCTGACATATGCGCTTACCTCATTTGGCCAGCCCGCTGACATATGTACTTACCTCATTTGGCTAATGGGAGCATGTGGAAAAATAAAAAGGACAATTTACCTCTTTGCTGAATCCAACCCAGGTTTCCCTTGTGCATGTGTGTGTTTTTTACCATGAGGCCGTTGACCTGTACCTTGGTCTTGTTTTGCATTGAAATTACATTTAAGATTCTAAAAAATGGGCTTAATTAAATAAACCTATTTAAATATGTTATTTAATTGAACCAAAATTAATTTATAATGAAAATTAACGTTATATCATGCTAAAAAAATCTTATAACAATTTATATGTTTTTTTGCTCTTTTTATTTGTAATTTATGGGCTTAATATAATATTAATTTTTACTATAAATTGAAGCTTTAAATGGGCAAAAATAGGGTGTCTACAGCTGCTCCTTTTTGTGGTGAAGTTTGGGTAAAACTTTGCCACAAAGATGAAAAGATACCCGATTTTTTCTTTTGAATACTTACCTTAGCACTTGGAACTTCTAGTCCACTGGAGAATATTTGGTTGAGAAAGCAAAAGTCATGTGATCTTGACCCTTAGAAAGGTGGTAATGACATTCAGCAAAGTTATGCCTTTGTCAAAGTTGGCTTTCCTCTACTAAACCACTAGAATCGTCTTAAGACAAGTTTTCCTAGGTTTCCACTTTTTATTTTTAACTTGAATTTTTGGGTTTCTTTTTTTTTTTTAATAGGGAGATACGGATGGACTTTGGGTCTTTTTCTTTTTTAAAGAGACTCAGATGGGCTTTGGGTCCTTTTCTTCTTAAATAGACTCGGATAGACTTCGGGTCCCTTCTTCTTAAAGATACTTAGATGAGCTTCAAGTCTTTTTCTTTTTTTTTTTTTTAAACTTTAGCAGGTGACGCTCCTTCGAGCTAATGCCCCAAAATTTGGAAAGTAGGACAACGCTTCTTTGAGCAAGTGACCCTAATACTTGAAAGATAGGATAGCACTCCTTTGAGCAGGCAACCCTAATACTTGAAAAGCAGGACAGTACTCCTTTTGAGTAAGCAATCCTAATACTTGAAACATAGAATAGCGCTCCTTTGAGCAGGCGATCCTAATACTATAAAAGTAGGACAGCGCTCCTTCAAGCAGGCAATCCTAAAAAGTAGGACAACACTCCTTTGAGCAGGCAATCCTAATACTATAAAGATAGGACAATGCTACTTTGAGCAGGCAATACTAATACTATAAAAGTAAGATAGTGCTCCTTTAAGCAGAAAATCCTAATACTTCAAATGTGGACAACGCTCCTTTGAGCAAGCGAACCTAATACTTGAAATGTAGGACAGTACTCCTTTGAGTAGGCGATCCTAATGATTGAGGAGAAAAAATTGACTTGTTGAAATATTTCAGACTAAAACATTTTGGATAATTTTTTTCTTTTCAAATGTTTGGGCTAATGCTTTCATTCCAAAAACTTATTTTTTTTCCTTCTATTAATTTACTTTTCTTTTTTTGAAATTTTTATTATGGAAAAGTTTTAGGGATATTTTTTTTTGAAAAATTCTTTTTATCTTCTTTTCTCTTTTTTTTTTTGGGAAATTCCCTTTTAAAACTCTTTGAGATTTTTTTTTTGAAAGATTGCTAACAAGTGAGGATCCTTTGAGATCAATTATGCATTGGGCCTGCCCCATTGATCACTCATTTTAGTTCATCCTTAGGCTCAACTTCTTAAGGTTTCTATTGAAAAACTTTTAAACACTAGGGGCAAAACTTTTCTTTTTAGGACTTTGATTTGCTTTTATTGGGATATTGTCATTCAACTTTGAGGAAAATAGTTCTTAAACTCAAGGCAGATATCTTTCAAATTGGGGCAAATGATTTTCCATGCCCCTGTAAATGGTTTTCATACCAAGGGATAATTATCTCGTTCTTAAATTGTCGAGTCCAAGAGGACTTCCTTATACTATCTTAGGCTTATTTTCACATATTTGACTTGGATTCCAAAAATTATGGTTTGACTTGTAAGTGATACATGTTGATCAATCTATTAGGTCTTTTTCTTGGACTACAATATAGGCTTTTGGTTTCATGCTTCAATCAAAAGGGATACCATGTACAAAGGCCATTTTGAAATTTATCTTCAATACTTCATGGGTTTACAAATCAAGAACCCTTAAGGAAAACTAATAATGAGCTTGTCCATAGTTTCAAAAGCATTAATAAATCAAGTCCTATAATCTAAAGAGTCTCTAAAAGGGTGGTATTGTAGGTGGGTCCATTATATAAATATGTTATAGACCTTGGATATTGAGTTTTGATAGGTTTTGGTGGTTTTGAGCTTTAAGCATATGCCTCTAATCCTTAGGCATGATCACCTTGTTTGAATATTCTCCATTTTTCTTTTCTCTTCTCTCTCTCTTTTTTTTTTTCCTTTTGGTTTTCCTTTTTAAACCCATTTTCTTTCTCATTTTTTAGTCTTTTATTCCTTCTTTTTTTTTTTTTTAACATGAATTCAAGCTTATTTATGTTTCTTCCATTCTCATTAGATGACTTGTAACTCAAAGTGCATGGGTTGTGTATTGCTTTAAAATAGAGACTCTTCTTCTTTTTGAAGGAAATGAATTGTTTGATTGCTTTTGAATTGATACAACTAAGGTAAGCACATATTTGTTAATCTTTTTTCTCCTTATTAATGACCCTAACCTCTAAATTGCCCCATTGTGGGGTACCCCAATGTGGGGTGGTTCTTGATAAGGTTTGCTTTTAAAATACTTCCTTAATAGGCTCAAATGGATTGGCAAGGGATAAATGTGTTTGAGATATTGAAATAATTGCCTATTGTCATTTTGACCTAAGTATCTAATTCAAGGCGAACCTCCTTTTAGGAATGAGTCAATTTCCTTCCTTTAATGTCACTCTGCTCTCTAGTGTTTAGAATTGGTGTTTGGGATTCATTTTGCCTCTTATCATTTTAGACATTTTTTATGAGATATTTTTCTTGGTTACAATTATCTACTTTTCCATTACCTCAAGATAATTTACTAAGTGCCCCTTTTGTGTTGGGTTTATATTTTAGAAATTAAGCCTGATAAATGCTCCTAATTAGTGACTTATCAAGTCCTTTTGGTTGCCCTCTATTTCTGATATCTTTTCATTTGTAGTTCGCTTTTAGCCTAAAGTGAGTGATCATTAGTCTCAAAATCTAAAAGATCCTTGATTGTTAGCAAGTTTCTCTTTTTCTATCTTTTTTGAATTTTTTCTAATTTATTAGAAAACTATAGTCTAGACATAACTAAATATTAATTACTGAAAGAATAAAGGATATCTACAAAAAAGTATTTGGAAATCACATTTTATAATGACTGTTTACAACCTAAAATGAAAATTTATTTACGGAGATGATTTTTCTTTTTTGAAAATTTCAAACTAAAACCTATTTTATAAATGAGCATTTTTTTCTCTTTAAAATAATTTGTTCTTTTCTAAAATAAATTGTAAAGAGTGATAATGGCTTTTTTTTTCTTTTTCTTAATATATTCACAAATGGAGACCGACATTCACAAAATAATAGACTTAAGTTTAAAGGAGTAGGACACCTATGACAAACAATGATTGTAATTGAAAAGAACTCAAAACTACCTAAGAGAGAATTAATCTAACAGATGGTCAAATTATGTACAATCTATGGATATTTACAAGTCTACTGTACATTTTTTAATAACTTTTATATACAAGTCTTGTATTACGATTTATATAATCTAAAGAGTACTTATAATCTTTTTTTTTTAGAATTTCTATATTTACAAAAAATGATTTTTTTTATAATTATATTATATACATATTTTTTTTATATCACAATGATGTACACTACTTTACATGAGTAAAAAAAATCTTTTTATCTTTTTTTATTCAAAATAATTTACAAACATTTTTTTATTTTTTTGAACTATATACAAATTACTATAATAATACCAACAAGCTATTATTTACAAAGTACAATAAATTATTTACATTATATATTATACATGCAATTCACACGGATGCAAACTTAAGGGTTGATGACTAATTAATCTTGGGGCAATTATGAGATTTTCATTTCAGTTACAACTTTGTTTTTTTTTTTTTTAAAATGAGATAAATAATTTTCATGTGGAGGATTTTAAAATGATTTGAAACTTTAACTTTTTACGTTATGCCCCATTATTGTTTAATCACCAACCCGTGTTTATGAATGCAATGGGGTGGATTCTAAAGATTTCCCGGTCTAGTGGATTGCAGATCAACACTGGACTAGAGCGAGAGGTCATTTCATGAACCAGATGGTGGAAAAACCACAGCCCCAGGATCTTACTAGCAACCTCTCTGCTTGAAGTCCTAAGACAATCTAGTTCTGATCGTATCTAGCACACAGTTTTCAGAAAGTTCCCCTTAAAAATAACATTTGTCCCAATTAGGGCCACTTATAGAATTTCATTTTTTTATCTACATCACTTAAATAAAAAGATTAGTACAACTATTTACAAATTAATAATTATATAAATAATATACAAGAATGAGTATAAAAGAAATAACCTTTAAATATAAGAATTTTAAGTGGCTAGCCTTCTTAAAAATAGGCCTCTCTAGTGGAGTCGCCAAGCTGTTTAGCCTGGATTTTTCATTTTCTGGTTTCATTTCTTTTAATTAGATTCGTATTAAACCCGAACCCATTTAACACAGACTATCGAGTAAAAATTAAAAGAAACTTGATTTTTAAAAACATTTTAGAGTCGCCATCGGATTAAAATCGGGAAAAATTATAAGTTAGGATTAATGGGTTGGTTAATCCTAACTTAGCTACTAGTCCATGAAAAAATTTAATTTAAAGTCAAACTTTATAAACCAGACATTTTGGATTCGGGGGCTATCCTATTAAAACTATATGGTTACCACTTAAAATTCATAAATTAAAGTTATCCTTTTAATGCTCATGAATTTACTAATGTTAAGAATATTTACAAATTACAATATTCATAAGTTATTATTACAAAAAAAGGTATTATTTACATACAAATAATATTGATATTTACAATACAAAAAGAAAAGAAGAAAATATTTTTTTATTGTTTATGTCGTCCTGGAGGTGCTTACGTACCCGCTAATTGGGATCAGATAATACGTAGTTCTTTTTATAAAAAAACTTTAGTGGATTTGGTTATTTTTTATTTTTGAACTTTTTCATTTTAAGTTTATTAAATTTTAATCAATTTAGCAAAAAAAGAGTATGAAAGGTTAAACCCAATAAACTACCAAGTTCTTTTTTATTTATGAAAATGAGTTTTTCTATGTGTCAAAATAATTTATGTCATGTTCTATGTATACTTTTTAAGTAATATTTATTTTATATTTTCTATTACATGCATCAATATATTTTTATCTTTTATCTATTTTCTCTTTTTTTTTTTGCTTTTTCTAAAGTTTTCTTTTAAAAAAATATAAAATAGAAAAACGAAAAGAAAAAGAAAAGAACTTACCAAGTACAACATTAAGACGTCCACCGACTTGGGGAAGGGTGAAGGACAAGCAACCAGCAGTAATTGAACAAGAGATTCTGGTCGCAGTATGTGACTAATTGGATCGTCATGAATTGGTTTTCAAAAGCCCTCAATCGATCTTGCGATGATAGATTTTAACCTCCAAATGCTTTAAAATTTCCTAAAAAACTTAAGAATTGAAGTTTTGAATTTGAAACCCTAACTTCTTATGAACTTCTTATTTGATCTTTTTTAAGTGATCTGTGTTATGTTGTTTTTGTGTTGTTATATGCTAGTATTTGTAGGCATTAACATGCTCACCTACCATGATACAATGTATCTGGACACTCTAGCCTGCCGCTTACCCACCACAATACAATGTATCTAGATACTCTGGTCTGCTGCTCACCTACCACGATACAATGTTTCTAGACACTCTGACCTATCATTCACCTATCATGATACAATGTATCTGGACACTGGCCTACCGCTCACCTACCATCCACCAATCGGCTTGCTGACATATGCGCTTACCTCATTTAGCCAGCCCGTTGACATATACACTTACCTCATTTGGCCAATGGGAGCATATGGAAAAATAAAAAGGACAATTTGCCTCCTTGCTAAATCGAACCTAGATCTCCCTTGTGCATGTGTGTGTCTTTTACTATGAGGCCGTTGACCTATACCTCGATCTTGTTTTGCATTGAAATTACATTTAAGGTTCTGAAAAATGGGCTTAATTAAATAAACCTATTTAAATAGGTTATTTAATTGAACCCAAAATTAATTTATAATAAAAATTAACATTATATCAAGATAAAAAAATCTTATAACAATTTATATGTTTTTTTTTTGCTCTTTTTTTCTTTTTTGTAATTTATGGTATTAATATAATACTAATTTTTACTATAAATTGAAGCCTTAAATGGGCAAAAATGAGATGTCTACAAGTTTCCTAAAGATTACACTAATAGGAATTATGTCGCCAATGTATGTAAGACTATATAAATTTAATACTTTCTTTGAGATCAATATATTGGTGAACTGCAACGATCAAATTTGATGAATGGTGGGAGGTATGTGTTAATAAGCTTGATTGATTGATGTGAGTATTTATAAGTTTAATACGTTCTTTCATGTATATTTTAGTGCTTTTAAAGAGGAATTATATGATAAATAGAGAGATTGAATGAGCATGGATCAATTGGGTTTAAGTATGCTAAAAGTTGTAAAAAGGATCAAAACTGGACTTTTTGACTATTAAATTGAGCCTTTTTGCTTTAGGTGGCCATTGAGAATTCAAGGACGACACTAGAGTTAGGTTATTTTGAGTTGTAGAATTTATACTTTGCTTTTGTTGACATTTTTTTGCAGAACTCAAATTTAAATCCAAGCAAGGAATGAGTTCCAACCAATTAAGCACCAGATGAGTGTTTGAGTAACCTTGTGCAAATGCCGATGAAGCTTTCAAGATGGCCTGCAACAAGCTCCAAGCATTGGACTGAAAGGAATTCTAGTAGATTCGATCTATCATCCAAGCTACCCATGACCATCACCAACCTACCTGCAACAACACATAAAGCTCACGACACCAATCGAGCTGCTCTAGGCAAGACTGAGCGGTCAAGTTGCCATGACCGATTAGCCTTAAGCTAATCTGAGCAATCAAGCCTCGTTGCACCAGAACTTGACGTATTGACCTGACCAGGCAGAGCAAACAACCAAGCTGCGTGCTCTAAACCGAGCTCACTTGATCCCCTCAGCTCCTTCACCAGCAACATTCGAGCAGCTTGGAGTGCTCACGCGAGTAGCACACTAGCATTGACCAGAGCTCAGTGAAGAGCAAAACCAACCAACAACAACTGAGCTTCTCCATTTAGAAAGGTCGAGCTTCAAGCGCTCCTCACCAACCAAAATATAGCAGCTACTGGAGCGAAACCAACACGGGCTGCAAATTGAAGACAGTGAGCACCGACCAGCAAAATGGAGAGCCAACCAAGCTTCATGTGATCCGCACACCCAAGCAGCGTTTCAGCTACCACTGACCAGCCTCATCTATTTTGAGCTACCTTCAAAGTGCTGACCTGCTGCCATCTCAAAAGACTGAGTTGTACATACAATCCCGACGAAAACAACAACAAGCTTTCCCACCAACCAACCGAGCTCCACACGACTGGACACTATCTGCAGATGATTGAGCTTAATGTGTCTGAATCCCAACACTTCCATGGAGTGTTTCAAATGAAGCTCCGTAGCACTAAGAAGAACTTGAGTGCTCAAGGATGCGGCTCTGGAACATCATATCGAGGGCCTCATAATCTCTCACCCGAGCATCATTTGAAGCAGCATGCAATGATCACTATCGACTTGAGCTTAACTCACCAAAATGAGCTGCTAAAGTACACATCAGATCAGAACGTGCATGAACTCAAGTGTCTACCTGAGCTGATTCTTAGTCCATCCTTATGCCGAGCTATTGCACAGGGTGTAGGATCCAGCCAAACAAAGCAATGTAGAACAGCAGCTTTAAGTATTTGAGTAGAAGCTGTGCATAGGTGTGAGCCGAACGGGTCAATGACGACCTGATCCCCATGACCGACCTGCCAAGATCAACTCAAGCAACCTGATGTTTTTATTTTGTTGTTTTCTCTTTTCTTTTCTTTTGTAAATATTTTATAAGACCTTTATATCCTTGTTTTGTACTTTTGTTATATTTTGAGGATTTACTCCACATACTTATCACATCATAGTGTACTTAACCCAATCAACCATCACATCACTATATCTTCATTTACCAACTCGCCTTTCATAGACCCTATATATACCATTTGTTATCTTCTTTTTCTCTTGTCTTTCTCCTTGGAGGACAAACCATACTTTGATCTTGTCCGGGATAGACTAATTCATCCATTTCTCCATCCACATTCACCTTACTCACTAACCTTGACCTCACTTCACCTCATCGTTTGGCACTATTCATTCACATTTTCACTGTCCTACCCGAAAGGTACCCTAAATATAACAGTCCACCATACATAATATTAAAGCCTAGGAATGACTATCATAGTCATGCAAAAACTTTCATATCATGCACAAGACGTACATCACAACTAAGAGAACGCGTCGGAGTAGTACAATTTACATTGATAGCATTTATGTATAAGGCAAGAGAAATACTTATCATTAAATATGAATAAAGTCAATTACAGTTCTTAGGGGCATATCCCCGCTAATATCTTTTAAGTCTAAATAAATACATTTCTTAGTCATCTCCAAAACACAAGTATATCATATATCACTCATAAAGAGAACTTCAATAATGTAATTCCTTCTTTGCTCTTACTTCTTCCATAAAAGCTCAAGGATCCACCAACAATTTCCTCAATGTCCCAACTTCGAATAGAGTCACAATCATACTTGTTTCAATAAAAATTTATAGGGGTGTAAGCTTACAATATGTTTGATGAGATATTTCCTTTTTTTTTTGCCAAAGAGATATTCCCTTTATATTCACACTGTATTTCAAACAAATTTCTTAATTTTTAAGCATATGCTATACATGTTATGCGACAATTACATGATGCAAACAATTATGTATGGATATCCAAAAACCATACACATAATGGATTTATGCTCTCCGTATCAAGGGTTAGGGAAATGGTAATTAAAGGTCTATGCGATCTTCACTGATAATCCTCGGGCGCACTCTATCCTCAGCGATCAATTAGCGCGGCTCATCTTTAGAATGTATGCTCAGTACGCCTTAGTTTCCTAAGAATGAGCATGGCTGGAGGCTTCTTCGAATAAGCTTAGCCTTGGACCCTTCCAATTCTTCATGTAGGATTAGCAACCTTCGACATGTGACTTAATAGATGTAATGCATATCCATTTAATTTATATCAGGGCTGAGTATATTTCATTTGGGGGTGATCAAACAAGCATCATATATGTAAGCAACTGATAATATTAATAACATACTTAAACAATCATTTGTTGGTTTCGATATACTTAGCATCCTTGTCACACATACATAGAGGCATTTACATATAATTCCATAACCCCATGCATATCCTTTTTTTTTTTTTTTTTATAATGTACCTATAACTCTAGTGCAACTATCTACAAGCATAAGTAAGGTAACGAAGTCAAGAGAGAAAACTCACTTGTTCATATCGCAATATGCTTTGTCGTAATAATCCTTCAAAATGGAAGCCTCGTATTCCTCATCACTTAAACAAAAAAAATATCCGGAATGAGTATTTCATAGAAGTTCTACTTAACCATTCTAGGTCTATCTTATTATTTTGGTCAAAATTCGGATTAAGAGAAATTTCAATTTAAATCGGCCATAACTTACTCATTTTAACTTGAAATTTCGCATATTAGTAGTCGTTTTGTACCTACTTGAAAAGATCTATCTACTTCTAAGGTTATTTTTAACATTTAAAGCCATTTGTATTTCAAAATGGGTCAGTATAAATCTTACCTGAAAGTTCCAACCCTCAAATTTGAATTTTCTAAAGTTTTACTTCACTTAGATACTTTATAGCAAATATACGAATATTTCTATACTAGTGATGTTGTCTCAAAATTAATTTTGTAAAACATTCTTGGTAAATAGTAATAAGGTCGAGTTTTTATGAGAAAAATCATTTTCTTAACTTGTGATAAAATGGGTCATCTTAAGTATTTATAACTATATGACTTATCAAAATTTATGGTTCAATATATGTATATATAGATATATATTTTTGAAATCTCAAAGGTTTTATATTTGTTCAACTATTTCTATTTAACAGTTTATTTTATAAAACATGGTTTTACCTATTTGGGAAATAAAACTCCATGTGTATTTTCTTCTGAAATTTCCTTAATTTCGGTTCTTAAATAAAATTTTTATTCTTAGATTTTGTAAATGTGAAACTTAATTGAAGAAAATTTCATATTTATTTTTGAGTTCATGAATATTTTATTTTCATATTAAATTCCTTTTAACTAATTATTTTCCAATACATGAATCTTTATGTGCTTGTGAAGAAAATCTAAGTTGTATAATAGTAAAAACATTTTAAGTTTTAGCATATTAGAAAAATTAGGTGAATGGCTTGTCCTAAATTTTTATTCTCATATAATTCTTTCTTAATTAATAATTTTAATTTTTTTAACACATGGATCTTTTAGGGGTTGTTGGAAGAAAACTAAAATTTTTAGTTTATTACAAGTAGGTGTCTAATTATTATAACTATTATTTATATTTCCTTAACTTCATAAAAATGAATTTACTTTTTAAAAATTAGTTCCTCAAATTGTATACCGAGTTTATTCCTCGATGGATTTTAACTAGTGAGTTGATTTTTAAGTTTATTTTAGAAAAAAAAAATTATTTTATTCAAAATGCTTATCAAAATATTAGCATATGTCTCATAAATAAGTTTTTAAGAAACACGTGCATAATAAAGGTTTAGAAATTTATAATAAATTTATTTTAGTATCGTGGAAAGAGTGTAGTTTGAACAATTGTCCTAAGTTTTAATGAAAATTCTTTCTAGGTATTGAAAATTGTTTCTCTTCGGAGCTTAGCCCCATTTTTACATAAAAGAAAATAATCTATATTGTCATTTTGAAAATTTGGTTGAGACAACAAAATTATCATATGATCATACATGAATATGAACTTAGTAGTTATATCATTATAAATTCATATAGAAAAATAAAAGAATAGAAAATCAAATCTGCAAATATAAGAACAAGAATATAGAAGTCTTCGCTTGTTATCAAGACTTCTCGGAACTTAAAAATGAAAAGTTCCATGAAAATAAGAAAAGCAAAATCAAAGAAAATCATAAAAATCTTAGATTTATTTTAAGGCTTCCTAGGACTTAGAAATGGACAAGTCCCATATATGAAATAAGAAAAGCAAGAAAATAATTACGGGAGTCTTAGCCTTTATCAAGGCTCCTGAGGCTCGAATATCTCCAGTTTCATGAACAAAGTAAAGCAAATAAATATGAAAACCGTGTGAGTCTTAGATTAATTTTCAAAGCTCCTAGGACTTAGATTATTTTGATTTGATTAAGGATAAGTCTAAGACTAGAGACTAGTCTTATTTATTTGAATGAAATAAATAAATAAATAAATAAGAATATAAAGCATAAATGAAATGTTAGATTAGTAAGATTTAGGCTCTAAAAATATATATACATATACTATACATACTACACATATAGGAAGTCATGTTAGAATCAAGAACATAATACAAAATGAATATATTATGGAGTTGAAATATAACATGAACAACATGTTGTTTCTATATTTTCATTTTCTAGCATAAAGCTCATGGAGATTTCCTATGAAAATAAAACACACATGATGTTCATGTTATGTTAATATGAACCTATAAAGAAGGTTTAATGGTTTATCTAAGATGAAGGAAAGAAAGTTATAAGAACAAATAGATGGTGTGTGTGTGTGTTGTTGTTGTTGTTGTTGGCATGAAGGAGAAGAGAGGGAGAAGAGTTGTAGAGAAATTTTGTAGGAGTTCTGTTAAGGAAGAGAAATGGGAGTGAAAAATAAGAGGGAGGTAATGGATATTTTTAGTGAGGAGAAGGAGGGAACTAAAGATGTAAAATAAATGAAAAATAAAATAAATAAAAGGAAAAAATGAAAATGGCAGCAGTTGCACATGGAGATTAAAGAGAGAGAAAAAAATAAATTTAAGTGCGAAAAGTGTAATGAAGTATAAAATAAGTTAAGCAAAAAGCATAGTAAAGTTTTATGGGAAAAGAAAATTGTAAAAGATATAAGAATAAGTGTAAGAATAGGTGTAAAAAAAAGTATAGATAGATCAATAGTAATAAATAAAAGTGAATAGTAATAATTGAATAGTAAACAAGACAAATAAATTACTGGTAATAAGAAAAATATGTATAAATAGGCCATATCTGACATTTTTAGAAGCCGAAAAATTTGTAAATGATATTTTTATGAAACAATAAATTATTAGATGATATTTGAAATATGATTTGATATTATTTTATCATTAATTGTTATCTAGTTTGTTTTTTGGTCAGTGTGCTAAAGGTTGGGTATCGAAACGGTCTTTTAGCCTTAGCTATCGAACTTTTTAACCCGAAAATTTTATATATGATATTTTATGAATCTTAATTTTTTTTTTAGTATAAACTTTTTTGGAATATTTTTTTCGTTTTGCGTGCCGAGATCCTGATTTTAAAAACTAATCCCTTCAGGTCCGAAATAAGCTAGTTTTTGGCGAATATGATTTTTTTATATGATAAGATATTATTCCAAACTATAATCTATGGTTAACTTATTTTTATTGTTCTAGGGTTTCGAGCACGGGATTGCTAGATCTAAACATTCTAGATCTTAAGGTAAACCTAGGTTGACTCTTAGTGATCCGGTTTCAATTCGAGATTTGAGATTTATTCATAAGATTATAAAACCTAGGGGTTTATGTTATATTTATATTTTCAATTCAAAAATTTATGTTTTACTTTGTTTTATGGTTTATTTAATTATTTGTAATTCTTGGGATTGTTTAATCGAATTTAAGGTTATATGTTGACTCGGGTTGACTTTTAGTATTAGTTTAAATTTTTTATTCTAAAATTCACCAAAGGATTTAATGTTTTAAAATTTTGTTATCGAATATTGCTTGGATATATTGCCTCGATTTTCGTGTTAGAGGTCAAATAAGTGAATTGTTTAGCATACGGTTTTTGAGTCGAATAATTATTGATTTTTTTTTTTCATTTTGTTTTTGAAGGTTCTTATTTTCTCAAGGTTAAGAAATTTCGTATTTGATCTTGTTCAGAATACGGTTTTAATTTAGGTCGGTTTTTAGGGTTTCATTTTCGATATTTAACTCTAGAATTATTTTCTAAGAGTACCGAAAAGTTCAAGGTTTTACATTCACAGTGAAGTTGGATCCCTAGAATTACTAGAAGGCATTCTGCAATTTCTAAGTGATCTCTGTCCTCCATCTTTTGCAATGAATTGTGTTAAGATTTTCATGAATGAAATTCCACTTTTTTGTATGAGCTAGAATTATTTAGTGGGATTATATCATGTGTTTATAGATTTCCTGAGTAGTTTATTAGTATTTTATAATGAGCCTTATTGACTTAAAACATTTGATTATTTCTATTTCAATATTTGTAAGGTCAAAATTGTCTATAAATTCTTGTAAATTAGAGTTTAAGATACTCAAGAGGGATTCTAAAACTCGATTGAAATAGCAAATACAACCTCTAAACTGATATAGACACATGTGGTCTTAGCTCAAGTTGTAGAACTCACATTCTTAATGCGGTTGAAATTGTGGTTTATTGATACAACACGTGCTTGAACCATAAATTCAATTAGAATAACATAGCTTGTGAGAGGAGTATGTTATTTAACTGATGATTATAAATGGGTTACTCGAGAGGAATATCCATGTTACAGTTAGAATCGTGCAACTCAAAAGGGAAGTAAATTCTTGTGAGTTTAATCAAAATCCAAATTAACAAACTTGATTATAATTACAAAGCAACGAATAGAAATCCTAACCAAAACCATTACTTAATCCCACTTGTTTTTACTGAAGGAGTTTCAATGAATAGTTATAGAGTTAGTGTTATTTTTAATGTTAGATTAGTTGTAATTTATAGTGATAGTTTTAAGTAGTTTAATTAGTTTAGAAATCTTAAACTCTATTTCGATTGCCTAGCATAGAGTAAACTCACTATAATCTAGTACTTAGTCATTTGGCTCTCTATAGATTCAACCTGATACTCACAAGTTTTTATTACTGCATATGTATCAGGTACATTAGCTAGTAGTTTTTATGCTATAAAATAATCTTTAAGAAAAAGCGTGCCACGTATCAAAGTAAGTGAATGATGTATCAGAATACATTATTTTATTGGGTAAATTATATTAGAAGGCATTAACATTCTAGAGTAAGTTTATAAAAGGCACCAATATTTCAAGTGATTAAAAAAAGTGTTAATATTTTACAAAGTGAGTCAAACAAGATATCAGTATTTACATTAATTAAAAAAGAATGGATCAACATTATGAAAAATGTTGCAAAAAAATACTCTCTTTTTTTTTTTTGGGGTAAATAAAGGAAGCTTTATTGATTAACATAAATGATACAATAAGGTAAATTACATCAAATATATCAACGTTTAGCGATAAGTTCTTTTAAGATATCAATGTTTTGAATAATTAAAAAGATGTATCAATGTTTAAGAGGTAAATTCATTTAAAGTATTAATATTTTGAGTTGGTACGGATAAGCGGTGCAAGTATTTTTCACATAGAGGATCGGCCTAGATAGAGCCATAGAGCGTGCTCTAAGGTCTCATCACCATTGCATCGTAGGCAATGATATGAGCTTGTTCCATATATTTAATTAAGGTAATGTCTTGTAGGTAACCCATTATGCAGCGCCTTTCACAAGAAAAGGCACACCTTAAGTGGATAAGGCCCATGCCATAGTCGTGGAGGGGTGAATGAGTTATTGATGCTTGCATTTGGAGGTGGTGGGTGATTTCCTACAAGCTTGGGGTTACAAGACTGAAGGAAGGAAAGTCCGATCCATAAAATATCCTAATATTTAAATCAATTGTGTCTACCCTGACTCTGACAAAACAAATCTAAACTTCAATGCAGGTTTCTTATATGTTGAAGAAGGTGCTAAAAACTTGGTGAAGCTAACACTTCTTCCCAATGATGGTCCTTTGCAGAGCTTTTTTGTTAAGAAGAATCAACTTTCTAAGCAGATAGACTACATTCCCAACACTTAAAAGGCAAAAGACTTCCCCAATAGAAGGATAGCTCCTATCTACCTAAAACATGAATTCCTTTTTTTAATTATTTAAAATATTAATTTTTTTTTAATCACTCGAAACACTGATACTTTATTCCAATTCACCTTGAACATTGATATCTATAGATATATTTTCCCTTATTTTATGTGAGATGCTATTGATGTGGTTATGAATTTAGGTGTTAGATATAAATTAATATGATTATTGATGTTTCAATTATTGAATTTCATCATACAACATAGTGAATTTTATCTACTTAATTGGCTAATCACCCAAAATCATATTAATAATTGATTTCTTACTTAAAATTAGACATCTCGCATGAATTCTTTCATGCTAGAATTGCATAAGCCTTGTTTTAATGTCTATAAACAGAACGGGATTGTGTCTATTTTATGGGTGTGTGGATTCATGGATGCCATAACAAGGAATAACATGTTGTTGTGTGTGTCTATGTATATATATTTAACAACTTAGAAACTAACAGAGGCAGTAAATCCTTAACTCTAGTTAAGAAGTTCACATTAGTTATTACAAGAGTACACGTGATATTTTTTTTCCCCCACAATTATTCAAGTACAACACAGTAGTCATTTATAAGTGCCTATTACGTATACCATCAAGTGACATTTCCATCTCACTTGACAGTAAGGATTGTTCTCTCTCCTTTATAGGTTTATATTTGCAAGTTCATGCTAGTATGTTACGATGAGGAAAGTGCCTATTGTGAGTTCTATTGTTGCCAATCAAGTTGATATTAGGGTTCGGCATTGTTATTTTTTCTTTTTTTCTTTATTTATTTTTTTAGTGCTAAATGGTAGGTAATCTTAGGCTCCTTTTGTTAAATTAAGTTGTCATATAAAATATCGATAGACCTCCTATTGTTTTTCTAAATATTATTTGAAGTATTTTGTGAGACCATAATGGCCTTAATTTAATGATTTACCAATAATGATACTTTTTATTTAAATTGTGATTTTTTCTTTTTTCTTTTTTTTGTAAAATGTAAGTTAAGGCACTTTGCGGATACACTTCTCTTTCCTAGGGACAAATGTAGCTTGGTCATCACAAACTTTAGGAAAAAAATGATTAATATGTTTATTTGGAAATTAAGAAAAATAATGTTTAATATTTATATTTCCAAAATTAATAAATAATATAATGTGTGACATAACTTTGTGGTTTTTTTTTCTTTTTTGGCCAAAGACATAACTTAGTGGAGCTTGCACATAGCTCTTTGTAAATACAAGTCAATTCCTAATAAGTTCATAAAAAAAAAAAAATCATTTTTCCACTGGTAAAAATCTAGTCTTTTGAGGTGAATTTTTTCATCTCAATAGATCTACTAAGGCGAAAAGTTTACCTCAAATTTTTGCATGAGATGATCGACCATGTTAGGAAAAAAGAAACAAAATTTGCCTCAAAAATTTTGACTGAGGCAAAACTTGCCTCATCTGCTGTTGTAACTAGTTAGTCATGTGTGAAGCGAAATTCGCCTCATGTATCCTATATGTGGCAAGTTTTACCTCTTATCTTTTTTTTTTTTCTTTTGATATGATGAATTTAAGTCAATATTTTAAATTTTATAATTTATGATAATTTATATTATGAAAATTTAATATTAATTTTAAACATTAATATTTTATTAGAAATATTATACTAATGATCATAATTAATTACATTTTTTTACTTAAATTATATAAATAGCTAAAATATTATATTGTCACAAATATGTTTATATTTGTGTAAATAGTACACATTTCAAATCATCATATACTTGAAACATTAAATAAAATTTATCAATTACTCAAGAAATATTATAGAGTACAAATTAAAAAAGAAAAAACCATATTCTAATAATAGTAAGATATTATCTTGATTTTGATATTGTTGAATTTGTAGCAACAAACTGATAAGATGATCTAAACCGGCAAAATTGATACATAAAAATAGCAGTTTAGAAGGATTAGATTTGCAAATTGAATGATTTGAGGGGAAGAAAATATTAAACAAATTCAGAGAGGAAAAATTGAAGAGAAAGGAGAGAAAAGATTTAGGAGATATGATCTGAGAGAAAATGAGGAAGAAAAATGAAAAAGAGTGGAGTGGGTAAGGTTATATATAGAGGTAAGTTGAGAGGAAATTGGCCTCAAGTGAATAATGAGCAAAAGTTGTCTCATGTGGACAATGATGCAAATTTGGCCTCATTGTCCTAGTCAGCGAGGAAAAATGCGCCTCAAGACTAGGATGATGAGGCAACTTTTACCTCTTATTTATTTCCCACATTAATCAAATAAAATTTTCGATCCTACGCAAATTTTGGTTGGCAATTTTTGAACTTGCGCTTAATTTGGAGGACCAATTTACTTTTTAGATTTTTTTAATTTATAAAAGATAAAAGTAGATAATATTTAATTAGGTTGATTATTAAAATTTAAATAATATATTTGTAAATTATATATTGATAGTAGTTTTTTTATAAAATTGAACACATCAATATAAATGTTGCACATTTTATTAAAATCATATTATTAAAATCCTTTATTTATAATATTATAAACTAATTGATATGTAATGTGTAAGTTATATATTGATAGTAGGTTTTTATAAAATTAAACATACCAACGTAAATTTTGCATGTTTTCTATAAAAATCTTATTATTAAAATATTTCATTTATAATATCATCTCGAAATTAATCAACTTTATATTTATGATGCATAAAAACTAAATGTGAAATAACATTCATGCTAAACATCATACAATTTGTTCGTATAAAACAACAAAAACATAATACAAGTCATAATAATCTACATGATCTACAACAAGATGAAGAACATAATACAAGTCATAATGATCTACATGATCTACAACAAGATGAAGAAGTCTTGGAAAGAAATAAAATAGTTTAAACATCGAAAACAACGAAAATATAGATAATAAACATAATTAGCATCTCTGATACCGGTGCTATCGGGCATGGCCTAATCCTGTGATAGATGTTATCTTAGAGACTATAGCCGAGGAAGTCGAAAGTGGTGTTGGATGATAAACAAAAGGTAGTGAGGGGGTCTGTGGAGGACATTGGGATGAACTTGGACCTATAGTTAGAACCATGCTTGGGAATGTGTACAATCCAAAAGGGGCTACCTGTGATGAAAACTAACTAAACCAAGGAGAGGTTGACCTATTTGTTGTCTGGAGCTACCAAGTGACCTGTGAGATGCGGTGAATGTGTGAACATAGATAGTTAGCTTAGCATCCCATAAAAACCCTAGTAGGGATGCAGACGAGGTGCCACAGGTGTGAATGGTGTAAAGCTAGACTGGCTAGGATCTGGGCTGCTACTAGGAGTACCCATGTGTAGTGCAGCCTACTAGTGTGAAGAGTAATGCCCAAAGGAAAACATCAAAGGAGGATAGATATAGTTCATAATATTAATTTTCACTTGCATCTTGTCCATTTGATGCTATTGCGCAATCCTATCGTACTTAGAGTGCACTAAATTCTCATCACGTGGCTGCTCATAGTAGTCATAATGCATCTTGAATGACTTCATTAACTATTTGCTGCCAACTTTTAGACTCATCATTTGAAGTGCCGCTGATAATACAAAGAATTTTGTACGGTCCAAATACACTAGGCTCTTTGCTTTTTTAGACATTCTAGTCCATCGCTCCCTGTCAAATGAACTATTTTCATCTCCGTATCAACATTGTTGCCCTCGGGATCACTCATGTTAGCGGCAAGGTTTTCTAAAAGTTCTTGATCTGCTTCATTTTCAAAGTAGGCGTATTCAAGTGGAATACTCCCTTCACCCATGACTACATCATCGTTTACCTCATCTTCAACTAAATCCTTACCATGGAAAATCCATTTTGAGTAGGTCTAAGCCATTCCCCTCCTATGGTTTACAACAACTTGCAAAAATTCTCTAACCCCATTTATGTATTGCGTAGTTGTCAAATCATGCATCATATGCTAATTTCATGTAGACATCCTAAATTGGCATTTGATCAATTACCACATCTTATCCGTATCATATATTTCCGTATAACTACTCGAGCATCTAACATCAAAACACTATCTTCTAAATTAACATATTACTAAGCTATCTACATATCATGTAGTTAAACACAATAAATATTTATTGAATAATAATATATAATTGCTAAATCCTAAATATATGTGATTTTTGAATTAGTAACAAGAAATATACAACTATAAATTAAATATACATTAATTAATAAATATATAAGTACTAAATTTCCAATGATTGTATTTAAATTATTAAAAATATTTTATTAACCTTTTGGTGATTGTAGTACTCTAAATATTCGGCTTAAGCTAAATAATTTATTAGATATCTGTACAAAAATAAAAACATAATTAATAAATTATAATTATCTTTAAAATATATCTATTTATATATAACATCGGTGAAATTTGCTGACGTAGAAAAAATTAAAATTGACTTTAAGGGAGTACTAACTAGTAGGAGTAGAGGAAAATTTAACAAACAGTAAGATGAGAGACAAAAGTAACTGAGAGTAGTGTGTAATGTGTGATTTGTGAATGAGAGGGGTAGAGGGCTGGTAACTCTATATATAGAGCATGCATGAGGCAAAATTTGCTGCTTACTAGAATAATGTGGTAAATTTCACCTCATGATCCCAGTCAATAATAAATTTTGCCACTCATTTGTTGAGGCGATATTTGCCTCTAATTGGGATCATGAGGCGAAAATCGTCACATTGTCCTAGTAAGTGGCAATTTCCCCCTCTCATTAATTGGATATTTGTTCCAGCCAATGAGAGTTAAGCTTAGCCTAATTTTTTTTCTGCCCATGCTTAAATTTTTACCAATGTTCTTTGTCTTCTTTGTATATCGTTTTTTTTTCCTTTTTTTATCTTTATTTTGCATAATACCCAATAACTTATATTTCTATCCACAACTTTCTTTTTTTTTTCATTTTTTTTTTTATCTTTTATAATCGGATCGCTCATTAGTTATAATTGAATTGAATAAGTTTTTACGTATCCTCTTCACAAATTTAGTAATAAAATGTTTGGGTAATATGCATAATAAGTTTTAAAGTGAAAGTGTTTCTAGAAAGTATTTGTTTACAAAATAAAATTCCCTCCACATGTCATTTCTTAATTAATAGGTCTAAAGTAAGAGAAATTTTATAGTATCTTCATTAATTTTGATGGGATTATCTATTGAATCACTAAAATAATTAATATTTTAATTATTATATTTATTTTAATTATTAGATGAATTGGACCGTAAAAGCTCATTATGAATTTCTTAAAGGAAATTATAAGTGTGTTCTAGTAACTCATTATGATTTTCCCAATTTTTTTTTTTTTTTTTTTTTTGGTTAGGGGGTGGGTGGGAATTCGTTATGTTATAAGTACAATTTGTAATCATGTTGTATTATATATATGTTAAAAAAAAAACATCCTTTAGCATATATAAATGCAATATAACATTTATAATCATGATCATGTATATATATATGTATGTATTATGATGGGCCTAGGATGGTGATTACTAGGACAACAACTAATTTCCAAAACGAAAGACAAAGCATTTAGAGGAAAATTACTAGGCTTCCTCAAACAAATAACACATTTTATTGGTTATTTGAGATTTTCATTATAAAAGGACTAGTAGTAGCTACATCCACGTTGCGTGTTAAAATTTCGCAATAGCATATCGTAAAAGATTAATTAAAAATATTAATCCTTTATTATAAAATATTAAAATTATCATAAACTATTAAAATGTTTGGCCCTAAAAAAATGTCTAATTAGTTTTGGTTAAGTTAGCAAGAGCAATTTGACTAATTAGAAATTGATTGTAATAACATAATTGAAAAGGATAACATAATCGGAAAAGAGAGAGCGGTTATTAATAGATTAAGATACAATTCAACTGAATGGGAATGGATAAATATAACATTTATAGGTGTGGAAGGAGTTATAAATGTAAATAGTCAAAATAGTCCTTTCCATGTATCATTAATTACGATGCTTGCCATATGATTCCTTGTTTTTTTTTTTTTTTTTTTTTTTGCCAACTTGTCATATTTTCTCCTGGTTGAAATTAGTTATTTAAGGGTATGGAAGGACTGTTAAAGAAAAATTGGGAAGACCAAAAGGTAGAGGTTCTGAATTTATAATAATAGATAACAACATCTCCATCATGAATTCAATTCACCAAGGAAGATCATTGGGCACCTAATAATTTGATTGATATGACTCACAATAAGACTAAACAGTTTACCCACAATAATCAAAGAGAATTAATACGAGTGAGAATTGAAAGAGAAGAGATCGGTCAATGGAATGTGTAATTTCATATAATGTTCAATAATCTTTCACTAAGATTTACAAGAGACTATTTATATGCAATTCAAATTTAATTTTAGAAGTAGAACCTTAACAAAATTAGAAGCTAAGGATCACAGAAAACCAAAAACAGAAGTTGGTGCAGGGTCTGATGCAGAAGATGAAGTTAGGATCACAAGCGCACAATTCTGAATTAAAGATTGAATTCTATAACAATAAGTTACTTCTCAAGCTGACATGGTGGATCAAGAAACTTTCTTTGAACACTTTGCTTTTTAGGCAATAGTAGTCTTCAAGAACCTTCTAAACTAGGTTAGTCATGCTCTAATGCAAGCTCAGTCATGGGACTGTCGTGGAACAGATGTTGATTCCCATGATATTATATATGTGTGTATGTGTTTTACCATATGTATTTGAGAGATGCTATATTTGCCACGTGTCGTTATCTTATATATTTAATGTTATTGTTCTTGCAATGTAAATATTATATATATGAGTGTTTATATATGTATAATTAAAGTATTAACTACTAATATACTTTTGAGTTATAGAATGTCGTACATTTAATAAGGGCTAATGTTATATATTGTACTTGAAATTTTATTAAAAATGAAATTAACTACTTGAACTTATAAAGATTTAACTTAATACTTAACTTTTACTATTTTGTGTCTATTAATGTTACTTGGTTTGGCGATGTTAGTTCCGTTTATTGATTTGGCAATGAGAGCATATGAGATTTCAACTCGTGACATATTGCATTATAAAATAGAAATTTATCTTGATTTTTATTTTCATTTTCCTAATAATATTAAAACCATAAACAAAATTTTAAAAAATAAATAAATAAATAAAAGGACAAAACCACATAAAAAGGAAAACCAAACCCCCTTAGACTTTCTCAAAACAATGCTTCTTCAAATCTTCATCTCCAGATATGTCCGGACTAACCACATATGCACACACACTACTCTCTAAGTCTCAACCACCACACTTAAATAGACATATCCCTAGAGTGAGTCGAGTTCGACCGATGACCTAACTCATCAAGTCCAGGTCCAAAAATGAGAAACTTGAAATTGCCTTGTGGAGGAAGACGAGGGAGTCTACTTGTGGACCCGCTGAGTCTATGACGGGTCCAACCATCCCATTTATATTAATTTTTTCAACTTTTTTTTTTAAATTTTGCATGGAAAAACCCTATGGACCTATCGGGTGGAGTCTATGCGGGCCAAATTCGTTGCTGTGTCAAGCCAGGTCTCGGTTCGAATCCGAGCTGGAGGATGTCTATAGACATCGGCACGGTTCGGGTCGGTTCCGGACCGAACCGGAACCGCCGGTTCACGGTTCCACATTTCGTGGAACCGGAACCGGAACCGCCAGAGCCGGGGCGGTTCACGGTTCCACGGAACCGCCGGTTTTGACGGTTCCGGTTCCGGTTCCACGTGAACCGTGAACCGTGTTTGTTGTTAGTCTTCTCCTTCTTCTTTCTTCTTTTTTTTTTTTTATTTAAACAAACCGACCCCCTACACCCCCCAACCCCTCCTCTTCCTTCTCTCCCCCATACCAAAATCATTATGTGTTCATGTATGTGCGTTTTTTCTTCTTTTTTTTTTTTTTTTTTTTTACGGTTCGGAACCGGTGGAACCGCCGGTTCCGAGTGACGAACCGCGAAGACCCGCCGGTTCCGGCGGGTCCTTTGGCGGTTCCTAACCGTCCCCGACGGGGCGGTTCCCGGGTACGGAACCGCCGGGGACGGTTCGGGGCGGTTCGCGGTTCAGAACCGCCCCGTGATGATGTCTAGATGTCTACACTTGAAACACAATCACCTAGTCTTTCTCAAAAACGTGTTTCCTTGAACCGCTTTCTCCTTCCCATTCTTAATAAACACCACCATAAACACCTTTTTCCTCCCCACTAAACCTTTACTATAGCCGCTTCAACCACAACCCCAGCTACAACCCCATAGAAAATTGAAATAGCACACGAGAACACAGACTCCCTCATGTGGATATGTTGTCTCTATAATTAGTTGTGAGGTTTCACAAATCTCACTCTAGGAGTCACTTGATTTGAGTATGGGCAAATTTAGAAGTCTTGATTTGGGGCTTCACTTTCTTCCCCTTTCACCGATTTTCTTCCCCTGCCAGCTCACTTTCTTCCCTTATGAAGATTTCGTCCTAATTTGGCGTTGAGATAGGCCTAAAGTGATTTGGGTTTTCTTTGTACGTAGTTTTCCCTTTCATTATTATTTTTTTAATTTTTTTTCTTTTAATATTATGAGGAAAATAAAAATGAAAATCAATGCAAAATCTTATTCTTAAATGCAATGTGCCACATTTCAAAATCCCATATGGTCCCTCTACCAAGTAAACTGATGGAACTAATACCGTCTAATTAGGTAGGATTAATAATCATGAAAAACAAAAGTAAGTATTATTTATAAGTTCAAACATTAATTGCATATTTGTTGAAACGTCAAGTATCAAATGTTGGCATTAACCCTTCAAATAATTATCCATGCTAGTTGTATTATGCATTTAATACGCTATATTAAGCTCCATGCATTATTATTGGCTATATGGCTCCCAAACTTACGCTTAAACTACTCAAGCTTAGCTACCATTAGGATTCGCTTGACTTGAGTTCAATTAGTTAATAATCAAGCTTAAACTCAAAACATAGTTTGTTTATCTAATCAAGTCTAACTCAAAATCTTATTTATGCTTGTGAACATGCTCATTAAAGCTCTAAAGCTAGTTCATTTAAACTTGTGCACAAATTCACAAGTATGTTCCTCATATTTATATTATATATAATACATAATATATCTATTAGAATCAAAAACTAATTTCTAATTCTTTATATAATGGGTTAATATCACTAATGGTATTTAAACTGACAAAATACACAATTAAGAACCAAAACTTTGAAATTAATCAATTAGTTAATAATCAAGCTTAAACTCAAAACATAGTTTGTTTATCTAATCAAGTCTAACTCAAGCTCTTATTTATGCTTGTGAACATGCTTATTAAAGCTCTAAAGCTAGTTCATTTAAACTTGTGCACAAATTCACAAGTATGTTCCTCATATTTGTATTATATATAATACATAATATATCTATTAGAATCAAAAACTAATTTCTAATTCTTTATATAATGGGTTAATATCACTAATGGTATTTAAACTGACAAAATACACAATTAGGTACCCAATTGTATGTTTGGCAGAGTTTATATACCATTTTTGACACTGTCCCTTCTATAATATATACATAATCTAATATTTACTAAATCGCTATTCCTTTTCCTATTTATTTATATAAACATTCATTTTGTATATTTAGCACCTTATTTTTAACTTAATCTCACCATCTTAATGTTGCAAACAATTTAATTTTAGTTGACAAGTTAAGCCGTTGTAGACTATCCAAGAGCAACTTAGCTTTAGGTTGATCTATAAACAAGTTGAGCTTATGTTTGAAACAAATCTCATTTAACTAAACTAACTAAATTCGAACATGTAACTTTCAAGTTTTGTAAAATTTGGGTTGACTTAGAGTTTGATGATTTGTTAAAGAGTTAATGTTATAAATGGTATCTGAATTTTAACACTACAAGAAAACTGAACTTTAGAAACGGAAATTTTCGGTGGAAAATAAGTAAAACAAATTATATTTCTATAAATACAATTAGTAATGATGGTTTTTGTGACGGAAATTTACATTTAAAGATAAAATTTTCGTCTTTAAACCCCAGCTTTCTTATAGGTATAACAAAATTTACAATTGGATACATAAACTTTGAAATTGATCAATTTAGTATCTGAAAGAATTTTTTGTGTATGCCAATAATAACTCGATCAAATTCTTGCAGGTATTAAATTGATTATTTTTAAAGTTTAAGTGATATTTGAGATATTATCCCTTTTTTAAATAAGTTAAGGTTTGAGTTTCCAAAACTTAGCTTGACTTAATGTAATTCAGTTTCAACTTATAGTGAAATGATTCGATGTTTATGGACTTTTCTTCTATAATTAAGTAATTCAGCCCACAATACCGACATCTGAACGGTTTAAACATGCTGGCAGTATCAAAATCCCTCTAGCGAAAAGGAGACTTTTCCCTTACTCGTTATATATACACGCCAATTATGAATGCTGCGGGATGTACTAGGGGTCAAATAGAAAATAACTGGCTTTTGGCTCTCGAGGGGGCTAGATCGTACAGATCAACGTAGATTCGTAAGAGCTAACTTTTTGTGAACCAAAAGATTAAATTCCAATATTCCGATACAGATAAGGAAAGTCGGTATAAAAAGTAAGATACCTTTTGTGCCCATGTGATTTTTCTCGAAGCACTAAATATAGATTATGAAATCTAGAGCATTCCAGAAATTTTAATTTATAAAGCGATGAATATATATATATATATAATTTTTTTTAACCACCAATAATTTTGGTCTTATCCGAAGATAGGCGAACTCGCACTAGTTTTCCTTGAAGTCCTTTAGCTTTGGCAAAAAGTGGGCTTCGGCGACTCACCATTAATAGAAACATCGATAGCTGCTTATTATTATTATTATTATTATTATTATTATTATTTCATCCAATTACAACAAGGAAGGAGATTCAAACCTAGACCTCTCACATAAGAATTTAGTACATATGCTACAAGTTTATAAAGTTATTGTTAGGAGAAAGTCTAATCCTAATCACGATAACAATAAAACCAACTAATCAAATAATTAATCAACCTATGAACAGAGTTTAAATCTCCTCTTACCAAATGCGATAAACAATAAACAATGCAAATATGTAAAACAAACAATACCAAGATATAACATGGAAAATCTAATACAGAAAAAACTATAGGAATAGTAGTGCACAATTTCTTCTACTATTAAAAATAATGGCATTACAAGTTTGTTTTTCACTAGATCTATCTAGTGAATCACTCAATCATCACCACAATGGTGAATCACTATTTCATCACCACAATGGTGGATATCTGTTTCTTCACCAAGCTGGTGGATCTCACAAAACTTCACCACAAATGGTGGATTACAAAACATAAACAAGTTTTCTTTCTCTAGAGTTTCTCTCTCTAGGATTTCCTCTTATTCCTCTCTATCTCTCTCTAGAATACTCCTTCTAGGCTTGAGAAGAGGCACACACTCATTCTATACAAACCCTAGGACAAATAAGGATTATTTATATGTAAAACACAAAGGATGGCTCAAATAAAACATAAGCTGGTGGCATAGGAGTGACGTTGAAAATACCGTTGTTCTATGACAATGTACACCGGCATGCTGCCCTACGTCAGCGGCGTAGATACCCCAAGGTTGGTGGTGTTGAAGCTAGTGTAGCCACCCTAGAGGTCTCCACAAGAAGTCTTCAATTTCAACGCTAACATTTATTTCATCTAAGTCGGTAGCCTTGCTTCCCTTGTCAACTGGTGTATAACACAGAACTCCTTTGTTTTGCACAAAAACTCCTTATTATCATGTCCTCTTCCAAGTATATGTCCTATACTTAGGATACCCTAAATCTGAATGTCCTCTAAATGTATAAACATATATTTATGATCTCATTGGTTATAGACCCATATGAGTTAGATCTATAACCACAACAATCTCTCCCTCCAACTCATACGGGGGTATCATTATTCCTACTATCTTCCTGCAGCACCTTTTGTCAGATCGAAATCTTTTACAACCAGCTTTTACCTTGTTCATTGGTAATAAGCTGTCTTCATCAGTCTTCACTCTGAACACCCATCTGTTCTTCAGAGGTCTCTTGCTCTTAGGTAGTTTCACCAAGTCAATTTTCCTATTCTCATGCAAGGATTTCAGTCCATCTTGCAAGGCTCTAACCTTTCCTGTCTTCTTCTCATTTCCTAAGTCTTTCTTATAACCATCTGACTCTTCCGCATTAGTGAGTATGACATACCCATCTGGACTAAATTTAACTTATGGTCTTCTATCTTTTGCAGATCTTCTCATCTTGAACTGTTCATGAGGCTCTTGGATTCTTTAGCTGAATCTTCCCCTTTTCTACCATCATTAGAACCTCCATGTAAGAATACAGGATTCAAATCTCATTTACTTAGCTTTACTGACATTAAGTAAAGGGTATTCCTCTTATTTCCTTTTGCCATAATGAGAGAACCCTTGGTGAGCTTCCATCTTCCTTCACAAAGTAGCTACTATAGCCATCATCATCAAACTTTCCTGCAAAAATAAGGTTAAAGCGGATATTTGGAACATGTCTGATATTCTTGAAAATGAGCCTATAACCTGTGTTAGTCTTTCAAACTATGTTTCACATGGAAGGAGGTACCGAAATCAACAATCTAGTCATCATCGGCTAACACAATCATTATCCCAGGCAATGACAATCTTATCATCATCTGTCGCTGCTGCAGTTGTAGTGTCTTCATCCTTTTCATCATCTTTATCTTTTTCTTTCTTCCCGAGTTGCACTCTCTCTTCATGTAACCCAACTTCCCACAATAGTAGCATCTGAGTACTTCCCTTCCTCCTGACTTAGGCTTTCCCCTTGATTTCTTAGGTCCATCATCTTCATCAGATGATCTTTTATACCTACTTCTACCATTCCTTCCTGGCTTACCAGTAATAAGTGCCCTAACATCAGATCTTGTGTCAAGATCCTTCCTCCTAACCTCTTCATTCATCAAGCTATCCTTCACCATTGCTATGGGGAGCTTTCCCTCTAGGGTAGAGTTACTAACAGACACAATCAGTGTCTCCCAACTATCAAGCAAGGAGCTCAGCAACAATAGTACTTGGATCTAATCATCAAACACTAGCTTCATGGCAGACAACTAATTCATCAGCCTTTAAAAATCATTCAAGTGCTCTGCCATGTTAGATCCATCCCTATATTTCATATTTATAGCTCGCTTAATCAAGAATGTTTTATTTAAGGCTTTTTGCCTTTCATACATGGATTCCAACTTTCTCCATAAAACATCCGCTCTCGTTTCTTGGGTCGCATGATGATACACATTGTGATCCACCCATCGTCAGATATAACCTCAAGTTTTTCTATGCATGATTGTCCAATCAACATTAGATTTGTCCTGTGGCTTTGCAATATTACCACCCAAAGGCAAATATAGATCTTTGCAATACAACAGATCCTCCATCATAGATTTCCATATGGAGCAATTTGTTGAATTCAATTTGATCATCATACGTCTCTCTAGAGTACTCTTTCTAGGCTTAAGAAGAGGCACGCGCTCATTCCATACAAACCCTAGGACAAATAAGGACTATTTATATGCAAAACACAATGACTGGCTCGAATAAAACATAGCCTGGTAGCATAGGGGCCGCGTTGAAAATGCCACTATTCCGTGACAATGTACGCCAGCTCAACGCTGGCAGCATAGACACCTAAAGCCGGTGGCGTTGAAGCCGGTGTAGCCATCCTAGAGCTCTCAGCAAGAATTCTTCAATTTCAACGCTAACATTTATTTCATCTAAGCCGACAGCCTTGCTTCCCTTGTCAACCAATGTATAACATAAAACTCCTTTGTTTTGCACAAAAACTCCTTATTATCAAGTCCTCTTCCAAGTATATGTCCTATACTTAGGATACCCTTAATTTAAGTGTCCTCTAAATATATAAATATATATTTAGAATCTTCTTGGCTATAGACCCATATGAGTTGGATCTATAATCCTAACAGTTATTGACCTTGTTAGCATTATTATAGAAAATCTTATGAAAGCTTTGATAATTGTGATGGTTATTATAATATTTCATTACATTTATAAGAAGCAATTTAAATCCATCATTAGTGACATCGTATAGTAACAATTTGAAATCATAACGGATTCTCTCATCTATTGGCAATTCAAAACCATTACCAATGATTCGTAATCATTTCTCAAACTACCTACATTTGTTGCCAATTAAAAATCACCTTTAACCCTTCAGTCACTTAAAATATATTTCAATTTACAAATAAATTGTTGAAGTTGTGCTTTCATTACTACAATATTATATGCTAGTTACTGCAATATTAAATTTGTTTGACTGTTTCAAAAATAAATTAGTCAATTACTGTTTTTAGGAAGTTATTAATTATGATAACGTATTGCGTTATTTTCCATTTCTTTAGTTAGTTTTATTATTATTTTTTTTTTGTACTTAAACTCATTATCAGTCAATAAAAAATTAGACTCTACACAGCAAATTTTCTCTTGCTTTTATTATCAGTCTTTCATTCTCTTCAAGAAATCCAACAAATTGGTATCAGAACTCTCTTCTTGAGGGACCTGTGATTGAGAGAACTTTTTTTTATCATTTCTTTCTTCTTCCATAGATTCAGAAGCTCCTTTTACTGCACTAGCACCATCAGTCTTCAATGGTGAAGGTTATCATGTTTGGGCAGCAAGGATGGAGGCTTATCTAGAGGCAAATGATCTCTGGGAAGCTATGAAGGAGGATTACGAAGTTCCTCCATTACCTGCAAATCTAACAATGGCGCAGATTAAGAATCACGAGGAGAAGAAATGAAAAAAATCGAAGGCAGGAGCTATGTTATTTGCTGCAGTCTATCCTAAAATCTTTGTCAGAATCATGACAATCAAACCAACTTTTGAAGTCTAGAATTTCCTGAAGAAGGAGTATGAAGGAGATGAGAGGATTAAGGAAATGAAAATTCTGAACCTAATCAGAGAGCTTAAGCTCTAGAGAGATGAAAGATTCTGAGACAGTAAAGGAGTACTCTGACAGATTGCTTTGAATTGCAAACAAAGTAAGATTACTTGGTTCTGAATTTCCAATACTAGATCAGTTCAAAAAATTTTAGTAACTGTTCTTAAAAGATTTGAAGCTACCATTTCCTCGTAAGAAAACACTAAAGATCTATCAAAAGTCAGTATGGTAGAATTGATAAATTCATTGCAGGCACAAGGACGAGAAGGCTCATGAGGTTTGAAGGGTCTGTTGAAGGTGCATTAGCTACAAAAGCTGAGTTTAGTAAGGGAACAAAATTTGATTTCCCTCCCTGTAAACATTGTGGAAGAAAAGGTCATCCGCCTTTCAAATGCTGGAGAAAGCCAAACCAGCAATGTGAAGATGTCAGAAAATGGGACATCATCAAAGAAATTGCAAGACCAACACTCAACAAAAGACTATCACACAAGTGAATTTGCAGCAAAAGAATGTTGCTCAAGTTGTTGACAAGGAAAAGGAGGAGCAACTTTTTGTAGCCTCCTACTTTGATATATGCCATTCAAATGAGAAGTGGCTCATTGACAGTGGTTGTACCAACCATATGACCTTTGATTGTGATCTCTTCAAGGAATTGGACACTTCAGTAACTTCCAAAGTGAAGCTTGGCAATAGAGAGTACATTGTAGTCAAGGGAAAAGGCATAGTGGCAATTAAAAGCATTTCAGGTACAAAGCTTATCAAAGATGTGTTATTTGTACCTAACATTAGTCAAAATTTGTTGAGTGTTGGTCAGTTGATTCCAAAAGATTTCAAAGTTATCTTTGAAACAAATCAATGTTTAATTAAAGATGCAAACGGAAATTATGTATTCAAAGTAAAAATGAAAGGGAAGAGCTTTGCACTTGATCCATTGGAGGAGGACAAAGCAACATTCTCTGCAATAAAAGTCCATGCAGACGTCTAGTACAAGAAGCTTGGACATTTCAATCATACAACTATGGTGAATTTGCAAAGAAAGGAATTGGTTCAAGGTCTCCCTTGTCTTGAATTTAAATTTTAATTGTAAAGTTTGCCAACAAGGAAAACAATCAGTTGAAGTTCTTGATCAAGTTCCAAAATTGCAACTCAAAGAAGATAAGTTGGTTGATGATATTCCCGTTAGAGGTACAAGATCACTTTTTGATATTTATCAAAGATGCAATGTTGTTGTACTTGAACCTACAGATTTTTTGGAAGCTGAGAAGGTCCCAAATGAATTGCTACAATGAAGCAAAATATAGTGGCACAATCGACAACAGAAACTGAATTTGTTGCAGTTAGTGCTGCTGTAAATCAAGCTTTGTGGTTAAGAAAATTACTAGTAGATTTGAATCTGAAGCAAGAAGGATGCACCGAAGTGTTGGTTGATAATCAAGCTGTAATTGCCATCTCTAACAATCTTGTTTTTCACAGAAAAACTAAGCACTTTAATATCAAGTTAATTTTTCTTAGAGAAGTGCAGAAGGAAGGCTTAGTTGGTTTAAAATACTGCAAGTCTGATCTTCAACTAGCTGACATACTTACAAAGCCTTTGAGAAAAAGCAAATCTAAGTTTCTTAGAGAGAAACTTGGAGTTTGCAGCAACCAAAGTAAGGAAGAGTGTTGAAGTTGTGCTTTCGTTGCTGCAATATTAAATTTGTTTGACTGTTTCAAAAATAAATTAGTCGTTCACTGTTTTTAGGAAGTTATTGATTATGGTAACGTATTCCATGTAGTGCGTTATTTTTATTTCTTCAGTTATTTTTTTTTTTTTGTATTTAAACTCATTATCAGTCAATAAAAAATTAGACTTTACACAGCAAATTTTCTTTTGCTTTTATTATCATTCTTTCATTCTATTCAAGAAATCCAACAAATGTACCTTAAAAAACAAATGAATGCACCAACCCTTAGTAACTCATTATTGTACTATAACTAGATATAATAAAAATTTAGTTCAGAAGGACCTTGAAATCGAAAAAAAAGAAATGATTGCTTTCCTAAATCATTTGCATAAGTCATGGAAAGTATTACAAAAGAGATGAGTTAGTGATAACACTTGCATAAAAAGAGAAAGGAACCCACATTATTAGTACTAGCTTATGGCACATCCATACAAACACAACAGGTATACAAATATACCAGAGAGAGAGAGAGAGAGAGAGTAGGAACAATTTTTATTATAGATAATTAAGAGGGAGAAGAGAGAGTGGAGTAATATCGAGGACGGTTACGAAAGCAGAAAGAGAGATGAGTAATCGTCCAATAAGATAGGGAGCTTCTGTAGTCTTGTCGATGGGACAATCCAGTCAACCATCTAACCGTTAAAATATATATAGTAATTAGAATATTAACTGTTTTAGTGATTCAATCACGGTTGGGTACGGTATAAGCCATTGGATAGTAACAAGATCAATCTCATCAAAATTAATGACGAAATATAGATTCCTAATAAGATAAATACATAAAATAACTATCATATATATTATTAGTGACTAAGCAGTATTTGGTTATGGTTCCTTTGCCATTCCTCTTGAATGGATGGTTAATAACATTTTATTTTTTCTTTTTTTTTTGCCTTTCCTCATATTCTATTACTATTAAATAAATCCAATTTATTCAAGTCTAAAAATAAAATTATGATGGTTATTTTAAGAATTAGGTATAAGCTCGCATTATATACATGGTGATTGAATTAAAAATAATTAATGGTAAAAAATAATAATTTTTAGAAAATATTATCATAATTAATATATGTCACAACTAAATGATGAATTTTATTAAAAAATAAAATAATGAAAAATGACTTCTTTGTACAATGAATTAAATTTCTGGAATAAATTTCAATAATTAATTTTTTAAAGGCTGTAGTATAGTGCACCAAAGACCCATATGACTTTTAATTTTGAGTAGTTGTACATATGAAAATGGAAGTAAACTTAGAGCTGCACAATAATACCCCAAAAACTAAAATGACTTCTACTTTTACAATAGGAGTTAGTAACAAATTCTTTTGAAAAAAAAAATTATCTTAAGATCATTTTGAGAAGTAGTTGTATATTTCGAAAATAAGAGCAAACTTAGAACTTCATAAAAAGGAAAAGGGCAGAAGCAATTTAAAGTTTTAGGAGAAATGAGGGTTTGATTTGAATTTACAAGCAGTAACGTAAACTATGTATCCTATGAAGAGCAGGCAAACCTTGATTATAATATGGCCTATCCCTGCTTAAATGATTCGAAGTGTCAGCACTTGTGGCCATGAGAACAAATGAGGGAGATTTCCAAAGATAAATAATACTTAATGACTAAAATTAGATGGAGAAGGTGTCAAAATAAAAAACTTAATTATTTTATAGCTTTTCCATTTGCACACACAAATGAAAAAAGCACCAACAAGATTATTTTGTAATCAATAATATGTAGAAAGTAAGAGCAAGTTTTATGTTTGATTAAGCCATAAAGGCTAAAATATGAAAATAAAAATGCACTTATTAACTATTAGAGTGCTAAGTTTGATCAATATAGTACCTGAAGTTGAAATTGATTAATTTCATGCCTAAAAAACTTTTCGTATGCATGCTAGAGTACCTATGTTATATTAGTTAATAATATCACATAAGATAACGGTGTTAACTAATTTTGACTAAGGTACTGCTGGCATTAACCCTTTAAAATATTATATCTAAAACCTATTATATGACCTTCAATATACTTGGAACCTACTAGTTGAAACAAGTATAAATTTCAATCAGATTACATGCTTACCCGTAGTGGCTAGTGCAATATAAAGTAAAAACAAGTAACTCTACTGTAATTGTTGAAGCTAAAATACTATGACATGAGACTGAATTAGATAAAGTATATAAGAATCATAACATGAGATCATATAAACAAGAAGTAAATAAACCACCAATATATATATATAAGTATATGCATGTCTTTACTTGTGCATATATATACACACACACATATAATCGTGTAAGTTGCAATATAAAACCAATGACACCTAAAAAAGAAAACTAATGATGCTCCTTTACTAAATCAATCAAATAAAAAACTTTACTGGAGTGAACTAATAATCTTATTATACATCATAACACTATAGATCAATCTATAATTACCATTATTGACATTGATAATATCCTTCCATTTAGCAGCACACTTTGTCGAGTAGACTTTGAGCGATATCAAGGGCCATAAGATAGGCTTTAAGTATATATTTTTCATATTTTGCTCTTACATGATAAGATACGGGTATGAGCCTTAACATCCTTTACCTACCTTCAGTTTATATCGCACACCATTATGTACTTAATGTAGAAGTCTTAGGGTACTCATTCAACCTATAAAAAGTTATTAAATGATATTTATAAATAAAAGGGTTAATGTCACGAATGGTATCTAAGCTTTAACAAAATATATAACTAGGTATCTAAACTTTGAAATCAATCAATTTAGTACCTGAAAGAACTTTTTATACATACTAATAGTACCTCTATCAAGTTCTTTGAGATAATAAATTAATCAATTTCACAGTTATTAGATACTTAATAGATATATTTCAAAATTCACATATTTAATTATATTTTTTTCAAAGTTTAGATACAGATTATCACATTATCCCCAAATAAAAATTACATGACAATTCTTTATTTTATTACTAACAAATATTTAATGAAAAATAAATAAATAAATAGAGAGTAATTGTCACTTTTGTTGAACTTTACCTTTTTTGTAATACAACTACCTAAAGTTTAAGGAAGCTTATCCTCCAGCCAATTATCTAACCGTTAAAATAAAGGGTAAACGTCACATTTGGTACCTAAACTTTGGTAAAATATAAAATTAGGTACCTAAACCTTTAAATTAATCTATTTAGTACATGAACTTTGAAATCAATTAATTTAGTATCAAATAAATTTTGAAATTGATCAACTTGGTACCTAGAAGAACTTAATGGAGGTACTATTGGTGTGAATAAAAAGTTTTTTGAAGTACCAAATTGATCAAGTTTGTAAGTTCAAGTACCTAATTGTATATTTTTCCAAAGTTCAGTTACCATTCATGACGTTAAGCCTAAAATTAATATAATAATTGGAATATTAACTATTTGTATAAATTTGAGATATTAAATAATCAATGAGACCATGTAATTTCCCATAGTTTAAAGTATCAATTTAGTTAATTGATGCTTTGAATCTTCACATACTTAATTTCACAAATAGGCAACATTCAAGTACCGAAAGTGACATTTATGTAAAAATAAGTAAAGAAAGAGTCCAAGCATATATAAAAATCTTAATTAGCTAAACCTAAAGTCACTTTTCACATTTTTCCTATTCTTTCTCAATCTTCTTCCCTATTTTTCTACTTGTTACATAGTCTTTTTTTTTTTTTTGAGATAATGTTACGAATGATACCTAAACTCTGATAAAATATGCAATTAAGTACTTGAACTTTAAAATTGATCAATTTTGTACCTGAACTTTAAAATTAATCAATTAGTACTAGAAAAACTTTGAAATTGATCAATTTAGTAACTAAAAAATACTATTGGCACGTACGAAAAGTTATTTCATGCACTAAATTGATCAATTTCAAAGTTTTTCTAGTACTAATTGATCAATTTTAAAGTTCAAATACATGATTACATATTTTGCTAATGTTCAAATACCATTCATGACATTAACTTGTTTCATTTTAGTTATTTTTTCCCATTTGATAGTTCCAAATATGTTTTGCTATAAATCCAAAAATTTTACACATGGAAGAACTTGTAAATTTAATATCATAAAGACTTAAAATCTATAAAAAGATGAGACAAAATTACAAGTTCCACTAGGTTATAGATTTTATTAAATACAAGTTTCATGGTGATATAGGGTAAGACATGAGTCACGATATAACTTCTCGCTTCTAATCTATCTAATAATAAAAAGAAATGTAATATAAGCCTCAAAGATTGTGGTAAATTCAAAAAAAAAAAAACGGATAATGTCATAATGGTATCTAAAACTTGGAAAAATATGTAATTAAGTACTTGAACTTTAAAATTAATCAATCTAGTTACTGAAGTTTTACAAAATTAGCAATTAACTACCTAAATTTTGAAATAATCTATTTACTGCCTAATTGAACTATTCGCGCTCATGAAGACTACCTCCACTAGTTTAGTTAACTCTATCATTTGCTAGCTGTTTTACCCAATGATAAATGGACACGTGTTCCTTTACCTGTGCTCTTAATTAAAAAAAAATAAAAAAGAGCCTACAAAATTTCAATCTACAAACTATGCATTAAAACAAGAAATAAATAAAAAAGAAGAAACAAACAAATGAAAAATAAATAAATCTTCTCAGCTTCCCCTCCTAATTACAAATTAAAATTTATATATATATATATTCTAGCATAATCTTCTCCTACTCCAATCAATTTACGCTCACATAATGGTATTTTATGGCTTTAATGAACCACCAAGTTGCAAATGGTGTCAAGCTAGGTCTTGGGTTGATAGTGAGGTGATGGTTTGTTAGGGCTGGTGGTTTGTGGTTTACTGTTGGCTTTGGTAAATAGTTCGATGCAATCTCTGGTAGGTCTTGTGTGAGGCTAGTTCAAGATGTTAGAATTGAGAATGGTAATTCAACGGTCGAAGGTGTCACACACAGTTAAAAGAGAATAAAACTTGATCTTTGATTTGCATAGTTCATAATGAATCAAAGTGAAAGTTTGGTCTTTTTTGTTCCTTGAGCACACTAAAACTAATCTCAAACTTTAGTTTTTCTTTATTTTATGTTCAATTGAAGAAAAGTTTAGTGAAAAATGTTTTGTTCATGGAGTTCAATCCAGAGAGAGAAAGTTTTTAACTCAAAATTTTTATTTTATTTGTTTATCACCTTTTTTAGCCAATCTTTTATTTATTTGTTACTTTCACCAATTTATTTGTTATGTTCGTAAAATATCCGATAAAAACTAGCTACAAATTTAGTGTGAAAGATGTAGTTTTCCTTTTGCTCTTCTCCTTCTCTTTCCCACCCTTTTTCATTTATTTTCTGAACTTTTGTGCTTTCTCTTCTCTAATCTATCCAATCTACTTATAATGTAATTAAATAGAACGTAAAATAAAGATCTTTTTTGTCCAATCCTTAGATAGTTCAATTAATGTCTTCTCCATTTTGACCGATGGCTTAAAAGGATACTTACCAAATGTTTCAAAAGGTCCCTCCACCTATAAATGTTCTTAAGTGACCTCCTAATATAGCAACTTTCTTAGTTCAAGATAAGAACTCAAAGCAAGATGTGATTTTTCCAAACTAGTCTAAACTTTGCCAACGTTCTATGTTTTTTTTTTTTTCCTCTTTCTTTTCAAAATATTTTATTATTGTACTGGATTTTCATAAAAAGTTTTGGTAAAATCTAGAAAAGTTTTCTTTCTTTTTTTTTTTTAATATGGGTCCGGCCGCATGTTAAGTGTTAATTGGCTGAAAGTGCCAAGTCATTAACGAAGGCAAACAAAGTTAGAGGAGGCAGTATTTATGATAGTGAATAGTTTAATTAGGTATTGAATTGATCGTTTAAAAGTTTAGATAGTTAATTACTCATCATAGAAAACTTCAAGTACCAACATTAACCCTAAAAATAAATGTAATATAAGCCTCAAAGATAATGTCACAATGGTATTTAAATTTTAGCAAAATATGAACTTTGAAATTGATCGATTTAATTACTGAACTTTGAAATTGATCAATTTAATATCTGAAAAAGCTTGATAAAGTACTATTGGAATGCATGGAAAGCTCTTTTAGGTATTAAATTGATCGTTTTCAAAGTTTGATCAAATTCAAAGTTTTTGAAATACCTATTTGTACACTTTGTCAAAATTTAGGTACCATTCTTGATAGTAATCTAAAAAACAATACAGAAAAATATATATGCATAGATACCTACAAATGAAAGATATAATTAGGTATTAAATTGATTATTTAAAAATTTAGGTAGTTAATTGCTCATTTTAGAAGACTTCAGGTACATTAGTGACATTAACCCTAAAAAAAAGGTAATATAAGCCTCAAAGATTGTGGTAAATTAAAAAAAAAAGGATAATATCACAATGGTATCTAAATTTTAGCAAAATATATAATTAGGTACATGAACTTTGAAATTGATCAATTTAATACTTAAAAAAACTTGATAAAGTACTATTGGCATGCACGGAAAGCTCTTTTAGGTATTAAATTGATCATTTTCAAAGTTTGATCAAATTCAAAGTTTTGAAATACCTATTCGTACACTTTGTCAAATTTTAGGTACCATTCGTGATAGTAATCCAAAAAATAATACAGATAAATATATAGGCATAGATACCTACAAATGAAAGATATTAGTGGAAAATATAAATGTGGTTGCCAAATAAGAAAAAATAGATACCTTTTTTTTTTGGGTAGAAAAACCTTTAAAACCTTTAAAAGATATAATGAATCAATAACAACTATTAATGGATTGTAATAATAGTTGTGTGTAAATAGGAAACTATTTAATCATTTTAAAAGGGAAAAGAATTTAGGACTTCTTAAAATAGGTTTAACTTAAACCTATCCAAAACTTTGTAAATAAGACCTAACTCTTATCCTCATAATTTATTTCTATAAGAAATCACTTAGGAGGGAGAACCTCTAGGGTCACGCCATCAAGTAAATACTATAACCTTCAAATTTTTTTTGTTATATAAATAAATAATAAAGATAAGATAACTAGGATTTCAACTACAAGTGTTTTCTTTTTTTTTCCCCCAAAGATGAGATACTTGTTATATTAATATAATGCAAGTTCAAACAACAAGAGACATTGGAGAGTGAGAGCCTCAATTGTTACATGATCTACTTTAATCAAAGATAAAAGAGGAGATGAGAGATTTCAATCCCGGAAGCACGTGTATCCCCTTTCTACCTCAAGTTGCATTCTAATCAATACAGACATTAGTTTTCCTACTTATAAAATTGAAAGAACAAAGTACAAACTAATTTTTTAAAAAGAAAATATGATGTTTTTTATTCTCTAGCTTATGGACATGACCAAATTGAAAACTACTATAAAACATGTCTCTATGATGACTTTCTACCATACTTTATCATGAGCAAGATTCAACCCTCCCTTCAATTCTATAGTTCCAACTAAATTAATTTTGTTGGGTTCAACGTTAAATAAAACTGATGCTAACACAATTGCATTATTCTCCTCAAACCAACATCCATCGACATTAATTTCAATATACTCGTCTCTTAAAGGACAATGTAGAGTTGTCACCGAATCCGGTTGTGTGTTTCAAACATACATACAGTCATACGCGTTTCCAAATAAACCATAAACAACTTCCAAGAATTGAGAACACTATAGGTCCACACATTTATAACCAACTCTAGGAAACACTAAACATTTATACTTTAAAAGCCCACTTCAATGGGCTATATGGATCCACATTTTTACAATCGACTCCTGAGATCCACTTAAATCTATACATTCAAAGCCAACTATAGGAAGCACATGAGTCAACCTGTTTTCAAAAATGGATCTGGGGTTTAATTTAATGCGATTACCATTAAGTCATATTTATTAATTACTCATCTATTTTTGTATGTCGTTTCATATTTGATGTTACATATAGATTACTCTCCCATGTTGGAAATTTTTATAGGTTATTTATAACTAGTAATAAAGTTTTGGGGAGCGTAGGGTTGATCCTTGCCTACATTATTTTTATTAAGCTTGTCATCTACCGACTTTGTTGCTATTGTAATTAGTCCAAACTATGTTACTAGTTAATGGTTTGATGAAATTGGATTAAGATCCTTTTGAGGGGAAAAAAATTGAATCCATATCTCAAAAGATAAAAAAGTTTATCTACTCTTTATATTAAATACTTGACAATTTACATATTAAGAACTTAAGTTCCTTATAGATCATTAAATTATGTTCAATAAATAATTTTTCTCTTTATCGATTTTCATGGCAGCTTCTATATAAGACATTTGCCTTTGACAACCGATAAGGATATGTATATATTCTAGAGGTTTATGTGTACATTGGTCATTTTAGTTATGGCCAATTGCAATATAATCGTAAAAACAATAGCATTTATACTATTATTACCCTTATCTTAGCCTTTCCTTTATTTCTTATGAGTAGAATTTTTTACAACTGAAGAGCTCTAAAATAAGTTGAATTGATGGAAGGATTTGTAGGTATGGTAGAGTGTAGAATCCTAATGAAATTGCTATTAGGATAGATCTTGCAAATGCAAACAATATGCATTAAATTAACTAAGATATAATCACTACTAAGGGTATTATGATCTGAATAAAACAAACAACGGTAAAAACAAAACAGAAAATTAAAGAACACATAAGATTTTTTCTGGAAACCCTTGCAGGAAAAACCATAGTCAAAGGAGAGAACAAAATCTACTAGTGTTAAAGAAGGAGTATAAAAGAATATGTGTATAAGAGACCCAATCAATTTGAATCACATAAATCATAAAAACAACACACAAACATGTATAAATGTTGTGTGAGCCGACACACAGGTCGGCATGTTAAAAGTCACAAATTTTAGTCTAATGCCAGCCATAGGCCAACAACTTTGTGAATAAAGGCTAGTGGAATTGAGGATGAAGGCCGGCGGCTTTGGGCCAGTCTTCAACAACCACAAAATCTGATCCTTTAACGCTAGCTTCAAGGTCGATGGAGCATAGATAATAGGCCAACGTGCCAGCCTACAACAAACCATGCTCTTGGAAATAAAATTCAAATTGAAGAAAAATTCAAGACTGTTTGCGTAAATCCCAGAGCTGGCAGCATAGGCATCAGAACTGGTAGCTTTCAAAGAATTTGAGTCACCTATCGAATAAAGAGCATCTTTATTGCAAGTTTCTTGGCACAGGTTCATATGTCAAGCAACTTTCGTCAACAATAAAGTGAGTTACTTAGAGCATCTTTACTCCAAGGAATATGAGTGATATAGCAGTTGCTTAGCAACTAAAGTTGCTATGATAGCTACCCTCACTCATTTTGTTATTAGTCCTTTCACACTTATTTAATTTCTACAAAAAGCAATCATCTCACTCCTATCATTAGTCCTTTTACACTTATTTGAACTTTGTATTACATATATATATATATATACATTGTTTTAAGGTAACAAAATAAAATGAGACTTACAAACATTTAAAAAAAATAGATAAGTGACTCTCTTAAAAGTAACCATAGATAAAATAGAAAGTTCCTTAACAGAAAGAGTTGTTTTATATACTGACATGGCACTTAGGCAACTCCTTAGACAACCAGGGATAAAGATGCTCTTAGGAAGTTACTTAACACTCTTTCTCATTCAAAAGTTACCTGATTAAGCAACCCTCTCTCTCTAGTTTTTATTAGGTAAAATATTACACATTAAAATAAATTACCATGTAACTCCTTGGAAATAATTATAACATGGGACCCATAAAAATATTAAAGAATAATTAAATAACCCTATGAAAGTAACTCAAAAGTAAAGTGGAAAGTTACTTAGTATAGAAAGTTATTTAAAATGTTGTTGTGGCATCTTAAGCAACTCATTAAGTAACCTAGGTATAAGGACGAGGCGTGCACTTAGCACATAATGAGAATTAAAATAAGGATTTTGGAGTTAAATAGGTTGGGAACTGAAATATACCAAGCTATTATGGAATTAGTTATGTAAAAAGCAATTATTCTAGTGACGAGAACCTTCAAAGGACTAATTATAAGAATTCACCAAAATTTATGTTAAGCAAAGTCTAGAAGAGTGAGTTGGAATGGGAAAGTAGAAAAGTTGAATTTGAAATATCATATTTGCTTTACAAAGAACTTAAACCTTATCATATCATTCTTGATAGAAGGAATACTTTCACTAAGGGCTTTATAGGATGTTCATGATATTGATTCTCATACAAACATAGCTAAATTATTGCCTAAATTCAACCTAAAAAATAGAGGCTATTTATATTGTGATCTCATAGAAATGGCTTGTCAACTATTAATTATTTAAGAAAATATGGCATATGTACTTCTTTTAGCTCCCTATGATACCAAAATCTAGAAGATGATATTAAACATACCTTAAAGGGTTGTTTTAGTTAATAAGAGTGTGGACTAAACAGCATGGGATCATACAATTCTATGTGCTCAATCTCTTTATGCGGTTGGATAAAACACAAGTCTAATACTAGAAAATTCGAGTTCATGCGACAAAGCCACCCCAAGCTTATTTTTCCATTTGCGCTTTAGTTAATTTGATATATAGAAACACTATTTCATTTAGTAGAGAAGATCAATAAAAATGCTTATCTCAATAGAATGCTCATACGTTTCAAGGTTATCATAAAGAAGAACCAAATATATAAGTTGGTAAAGATTCCACTAAAAGGAAATTTTCTACATGAAGGTAAGGTAAAATCGAACACTGATGGCTCTAGTTCACACAAACACAAATGTAGCGACAATTAATATCACAACCCTAATAAGGGCCTAATAGGATTAATATGAAGTTATCATACAACGTATGCATTAGTAACATGAAAACCATTTTGTAAGTCAAAGATTGCAAAATTCAACTTAATATTTACTACACAAGTTTTAATTATATAAATACATATTGATAATTAAAGAAATACAATATCTTACAATTTACTAGAACCGCAGAAAATCGATATCTTCTACCAAATAGCAAGACTAGGTACTATCTACATAATACAAACCCAAATAATTATACAAGTAATCTAATTCATATTCTAAGTTTATCTTTTATAATACAGTCTTAATTTATATACAAAACATATAGTTTGTATTCTAAGCTCATTTTCCTATCTTATAGGACTTCATTGAAGAAGAACTCTCTTCACGCATTTTTAGTCCATTCCTAGCATAAATTATTCTTGCACAAAAGTTGTTGGAGGATGAGCAAAACAATGGCTCAGCGAGATAACCTGACTATACCACACATCAAGCAATAATAAATAAGTATAATTAACATGCATATGCAATGAGACATTCAATCATATGAATAAGTATAAGTTTGGACAACTCGAAATCCAAACAGGATGGAGATTTGCACGCTCTTACCGTGGCTAGAAGGAAATTATGATAACCACACCTAGGAGAAACAAAGAACCAAGAGGACCATGGGTACCATACATTCTTATATGGTAATTTCAAATATTTCACTCATTCATTAGAACAAAGAAGTTCCATTATGGGATTTACTACACTCAAGAGGATCAATGGACTAAGAAAGAATGAGTATTGTATATTTTTATATATTGATTTCAAATATTTTATTCCCAACCTTGTACAAAGAAACTTCATTAAATATTAGCCATTTTCATGTCAAAATCTTAGGCAACATTCCTTCGATGTAAATTTAGTTCCCAAAGAATCGAGCAGAACAAGGGCAACCTTATATAGAACTAAGAAATTTACATTTAGAAAAAACAAGTGTTACCCTTAAACCAAAACGCTAATACGTAGCGGGGTCATCACATTTTAATTGCATCTTATGGGGTCAATACACATTAAGTCACATTTAATGATGATCATACAACTTACAAACAAGCTTCAACAATTTTTTTCCAATATATATATATATATATATATAACATACAAAATGATTTTAAATTTTATTATTTTATTTTTTCAACCAAACAAATACCAAGTAGTATACAATATTCCCAACCCCACATACATAAAAATTTTAATATATTTTCACTTATGCAACTATACTGCAAGCACAAACAATATGGCAAAATCAAAGTTACTCACTTGTCTGTCATTACTTAATTATCATAGTAATCTTACGGGAAATCCAAAGTTTGATTTTTGTTGCTTAAGAATTGAGATAATTGATACTCATCATTATACTTATTTCATATATTATATCCCTATGTCCTAAACAAGAGTTTTTAGTATTCTTTATACTTTTCTCTTATCCTTAGGTCAATTTTACACTATAGATATTTGTATCAATGTTCTTAAAGTCTCAATTTTACAGTATTGGTATTTGAGTCAATGTTCTTAAAATCATTTTTTTTTTTTTTATGTTAAGCCATTAAGTTTACATGAAGTTGTTTTTGTTCAATACCTTATACTTAGTCGAGACTCATATTGAATTTTTATTTTCATTATGTTTCTCTTCATCTTGATTTAAATATATATCTTTAATTATAAAGATCATACTACTTGAAATTTGCACTGCTTGCATTGATCTATATTTTTTCTTAAGATTAATTACTTAATTCTCATATCCGCATATTAACTAACAAACACTTAGGTTAAAATCCTTAATTTTCCTAAGTCTGTATCTTTTCATTAATTTAAGAAATTTTGTATGTTATAAGGTCTTGGAGTTAAGGCATAGATCATGGGCGTTATTTAGGTGGTGATGAGACAAGAAATCAAATCATGGGTGTGATTCACTGGTGATTCACATCACAAACAAGATCACAAGTGTCATGTGTTTGAATTTCTACTCAGTAGGGATAATGGTCCTTGTCATGGCCATTACTGATGTTAGAATAGTAGATCAGAGTATATCTGAGGGTCATTGCGACCGTGATGGGGTTAAATATAGGCACAGTAAAGATCACGGTAATTATCACTGCTATGATAGATATTGAAATTGGGATCCAAAGGTATCATGAGCTACATCACGGTCGTGATGTGTATGGAACTTATTTTTCAAAGAGATCTCTCCCCCATGTTGTGATCATAATATGTCTAAACTCTACTATAGTGAGGATCACAATCAAGGTTACGACCATGGTTAGTGTTGTTTTTCGATTTCCAAGGTGATCACAATCATGACTACGACCGTGACTAGTGTTCTTTCTTCAATTACAGTTGTATTTTAGTTTATGAAATCATATCTATATTACTCTTTTTGAACAAAATATTTATGTATATGTATTCTTTATAGTTCTACCTTTATGTTAGCCATAAAAATCATCATATGAGTAAAGTTATGCTAATTCCTAGGTTCTTCATATGGGTTTTTTTGACTAGATTTGATTAAAGTTACCACGTTTCAGAAGTATATATCTTCTTATTACTCTCCTAACTTGTTAATCCTTCATTTTTCATATTCTTAGTTTGAATGTTGCGAGAATAAATGCATAAATATAAAGATAAGATATCTTAGTCATCACTCTAAGGTGATTCTAAGTATCATGTGTTCTAATGCAATCTATGAAGATAGTTTTAGAGATGAGAACATTACATTGGCTTTGAATAAGTTGAAAGTAATTCATTCTTCTTTCTCTAAGAGTTTTGTAAGAAAAAGGTGGTGTTGTTCTTCCAAAATTTAAGTCTAGTTGGAAGGATGTATTTTGAAGTTGTTGTTGGTTTGGGTATAGAGAGAAAAAGAGAAGCTGGAGTTTGTGGTTCTTTCAAATGAAATTAGAGGTATTTTATGGGTGAGTTGTATTATTTAGAACTGATTTTCTTCAAATTTTATATACATAAAAATATGAAAACTTGCAGAATTTGTGATGCAAATGACTTCTTCAAGAAGCAAATGATGGTGGTTCCTTCAATTTATGTGTGTGAGTAGCAAACTTAATCAAAACATGTCATTTTCAAGCATTTGATGAGCAGAATTCTTGAGAATGTGCAGCTGTCACTTGCCCACTATCTCCACCATACATGTAGTTATAATTTTACAATTTTTAGGAGATCTCATGCATAGATTTTAAAATAGGAAGTTATAATGTATATAAGACGAATAATTTTACAATATCATATAGTTATTGAGTACATAGATGAATTATTAATTAATTCAAGACAATAATATGAAGAGTTATTTCTAAATTCCAAATATCATAAAAGAAATTTTTAAATTAATATATAGCGTTATATAACTTGTGATTAAGTAATATTAAGGCTTTCACGTATGTGATTGGGTTTCTGACCTCAATAGACTAAACTAAGGCTTTTGGCTCTAAAGAATCAAATTTTCTAAATTCCATTTATGTAAAATCAAAACCTCTATTTAAGTTTCAGATTGATAAATAATGATCTGTTTTTTATTCTATCGTATATATTTCAATCCTAGCGATTTTTTTTTAAACTATCATTTGCTAACCAATATTCTTCAAAAATTCATCATTTCATTTTATGCTCAAAATCTAAAGTCATAAGTATATAATTAGTAAGTTATTAACTCGTATTAAGTAATCTTGTCTTTGATATCTTGTACTAGCTAAGAAAATTGCTTATTATTATAGGATTCAATCAGAAATTTTTCTACATTAATTTCCGTGCTTACTAACTAAATATCTATTTTTTAATATCTATTTATGAAATTTTGTTTTTGATCATTATTCTCCCGATGGAGAAATTTCGAGGATTACAATTAGGGAAATTATCAGAGGTAATACGAGCAAATGGATAGTTGAATTTACAAGGACATAAGCAAAATAGATATCTCATTATTGAAGGTTGTTTCAATACTCGTGTTTTAACCTAATTTTTATGCCATCAACTAGTTTCTTGGGTTAGCGACAAGATATGAGGAATTAGGCCAAATTCTGTTAGCAGTAATACTTGAGGAATTGAGCCAAATTCAAGAGATTTTTTAGAAAATCTACCTTGATAGGCTTGAAATAAGGATTATTAGATCCATCTATTCACTCATAATCTTACTTAGTTTTCTTGCACACAAAAAATAAGCTTGGTGAGGGTCTTTTTGAGCTTTGTTAGGCTTCTTATGGTGTTGATAAGCCTCAAGCTTGTTTTATAAAAAGGGGGAAAAAAGAGGCTTCAACCTCACCTATCAAATCATTAGATGTAATTCAATGGTCATCATCAATAGCCCATTTTAATCGTCCATCCAATGGTCAAAATCAAAATTGACAAGTTTCACAAAACATCAACACTCTGTTGCATCAATCCACAACAGATCAAAGTAGCAAATTAATCAACAATGAATCAAGAACTAATTATGTACTTCAAATTTAATCCAATGCCATATGCACATTATTCTAAGAAACTAAGTATATTGGCTACTATTTTCATTCTTCTTTCTCTAACATCATTTCTCATCGTCTCATTAGATTGTATCTCCAAATCAACCAACACATCTATTACACATGATATGCTAGTTAAAATTATCCCACCATAAATTTATATACATAATTAGTGGGTCTATGCAAGAGATTAGATCTATGTATCATAATGCAGTTAATGAAACTAAAGATCCGAATCAAATTTCCAATATCAAACGTGAGAGCTGATCATTTGACCATTCAGGCGCATTCTTGGGAAGCTAAGGGATACTTTTTGTACCGCTGCAAAATTTAAACTCTAGTCTATTGAGAGGCGTATGGCCATATTTTCATTTTAAGATGAAAAGGACTCCTATAAGTTCGTATCAAAAATTGATTCCCCGCTAATATGGGCAGATAAACTACCTTGGTTGTAATCTTGTGTTTTATTAATTATGTTTTAATATAATATGCTTCCTATTTGCCCTTCGAAGAAAAGAAAATAATAAATAGAAAATAAAAAAAAAAAAGAAAGAAGTTTACTTGTCAAAGACTCAAAATTTTGAAAATATTAGAAATGGTATCAAAACTTTGGCAAAATATATAATTAAATACTTATATTTTGAAAATGATTAATTTAGTACTTTAACTTTAAAATATATCAATTTGATACCTAAAAAACTTTGAAATTGATCAATTTAGCACTTAAAAGAACTTAATGAAGGTATTGTTAGTATGCACAAAAAGTTTTTTTAGGTATTAAGTTAATCGATTTCAAAGTTGAGGTAACAAATTGATCAATTTCAAAGTTCAGGTATATAATTGCATATTTTTTAAAATTTAAGTGTTATTTGTAATATTAACCTAAATTGTATTTATCTTACAAAAGCTTGTTTATCTTGCCTAAATTGGTACAATTGGGAAATAACATCCTTTATTGGAATGGATTTACAAAGTTTGGAATGGTAAAATAGCTCTTTTCAGTTAAGGATAACTGGATAAAGACTATAATTTAATGATACAAATAATAAACACCATCCCCTATTTTATAAATTATTAAAGATGTATAAGAGATCATGCATCAAAAAATTTAATGAAACGTATTGTCGGACAACAGAATACAGCTGCAAAAATTGATTCTAGAAGCATACACCCTCACAGTAACATGGGTTGAAAAATCATTGAGTTTATTATGAAATTGGATCCTCTTAATTTTCCATCTTGTTATAATAGACAATGAAAATTATTATCTCAAATCTTTAAACTACCTTATAACGCAATTGTGACACGTGTGTGTGTATATATTTACATTTATATATTAGGTCAATATTGCGAATGATGCCTAAATTTTGATAAAATATGTAATTAGGTATCTGAATTTTAAAAATTGATTAATTTAGCACCTAATTAAAAAAACTTGACAAAGATATTATTGGCATTGAAGGACATACTATTAGTGTACAAGAAATGTTTTTTTAATACTAAATTGATCAATTTCAAAGTTTAAAATCTAATTATATGTTTTAATTAAATTTAGGTACTATTTGTATTATTATCCCTTTATTTTTACGGTCTCATCCATTTTTTTAATCACATATGGTATGACAACATCTCGGGAGATTAATTATAAAAGAATTCTAGAAAATATTAAAACAAATAAAGATTATAGGGGTGGAAAAGAAAGATCAAGGGTGTTTTTAAATATTTTATTTTTATTTCTCTATTCAACACTCCTATATGTGCAATCCTCCAGACATCCATTCAACAACCTTCATTTATTTTCCTCACTTTCTTTTGCTTTATTACGTACGATTCCCTATTTTTATTTAAATTAGTGATAATTATTAGTCTAATGACAAGCATCACAAAATAAAAATGTATAAATACATCTCATAGATAGGGAAGAATAAAACACAAATGCATCATATGTTGCTCCATATCAAAAACAGTAATATGCGCAGAATTTATCAGAGATAAAGGATTATTCATACCTACCATAGCTAAATTTTTCAAAATCTAAAAAGATCCAAATCTGATTGGAACCATGTCGCAATGGAGTATTACAGTTTCAAGGTTAAATCCATGTTCGACGGATTCGATTCATCATCGTCGTCATCCATCGTTGTTGTCATTTTTGGAATTGGATAGTCCAATAAATGCAAGTAATACTTGGTATAAAGTTTCGAATTATCGACCGTATCTGTTGGAAGAAACCCTAGACCAGATTCACTATTGACTGCATTTGATGATGGGGCACTTGGTTTAAAGGAGATGGTAAGCAAATTGATTCATGTTATCCATCAGTTGATGACGACCACCTTGAAATTGGTTTGGTGGGGGGGCAGTGACCATGAAATTTCCCATATTATTCGCATAAAAATCGCCAACGTTGATTATATGAGCGTCGAGATGGCGTGCCAAGGATTGGACGTTCAAGAACGACCTGCCACATACACGACATGCAAGCAGTTGGGCTCAGTTCGTTTACGTTGATCTCCCTTCCGTTCCAACCATACCCTGCCATGTTTTGATGAATTTGATTAAAACTAGAGAATTAAGATAAGCAGTCTCTAAGAGATCAGAATGGTTTAGTTTATCCATGCACAACCTATACACACATATATATACTCTAAAACACAAGAGAGCATATATTTTTAAATTTTGATAAGTTAGTCCATAATATGGTTTTATTCATTTTATTTATATTATATTATTATTATCATTATTATTTGGAAACTGAATTGAACCAGAAGAAATAAATCATAACAAATATAAATTTAGACACTAAAAAGTTAAAAGGATAAATATACAAATAACCAAAATGCATTTATCCCCACAAATTCTCTCAAAGAAAAGGAAAGAATTATACTACATCTATCATTTGGCAATACATTTTGATAGGACACATCCATAGTATCAAGGAAGCAATGCAATAATTGAATTTATGTTCCTATTAAAGAAGGATATATGTCAATTCACTAATTACAATTTTGTAGCATTTAATACATAGAGAAATCTTGTAAACTAATGGTTGAGTAGCAATGGTGCAAATGAGCAAGTGAGGCGATTCATTTCTCTTTATACGAAGTTTAGTCCATTCATCCATGGATTCACCTCTAAATATTTGTCATTTTCTAGGTAAATGAGGCAAAACTTACCTCTTAAGTCTAAATGGAACAAATTAGGTTACTCCTTGCAAAACTTACTTCTGTATCTTTATTTGCGAATTTGCAAAGAAGAGAGGCAAGTCTTACCTCTATATAACGGATTATAAATGGATATTATTATTAGTGTGGGAAATTTGAGCGAAAAATGAAATTTAGAAAAACAAGTAAAAGAAAGAATAAGGGCATTTAGACAAAGAATCCATGAGATTGTAGGGTTTCAAATATCCATTATGTTTTTAAATACATTAATATATTTATCTGCTTCCTAGATGGAAATGTTGTGGATATATATTCAAATGGGATACCTGCTTATAACTAAGAAGACAATAAATCAAGACAATTCACACGTTTCATTATTTTGATGTTTTTTCCTCTTTTTTGCCAAATCGTATATATTTTCTCAAAGGATTTGCCTACAAAAGGAAAAGTAATAATAGTCTGCAAGCTTTTTAATCATTGGTATTGACAATGAGGATTACATAATCTCATATGTAAGCTTCCAAATAAATACATTTCCATAATTTTGCTTCCCATTATGATATGGCAAATATATTGCAAATATGTATTGGATATTATTTAATGACTGGTTAGTTGTAAGATGTTTTGACAATGAAAATAAATATACACTGAAAGAGGGCTATTGGAAAGCTGCATTATATTATTATTTAAATTAGTTATTAATGACGAATATATCCATTTGGTGAAGGCCGTGTCATGCACACGTCCGGTATCTAGAATTCCAATCTACGCTATTAGCAGAAAGAGAAACATTGTTCATGTATTCTTATTCCAAAAATTTAATCCTTTTTTTTTTTTTTTTCTCTTTTGATATTATCAATACAAATGAAGTATCAAAACAATAACAAAGAACACAACAGAAATTTAACGTAGCTTGAAACATTAACCTTGTTTAGCTTGTAATCTTCAACCTTATTTTACTTCTGGACATCTTATAGCAACTATTTTATCTTTCTCGCATAGGCAATCCGCAGAAAATTCAAAAAAACCCAGCCTCGGTTGGTATCTATTGTAGGAGTAGGCCCATTGCGTTCAGTCATTTGTCCTCCCAAATCCAATCAAATCGTTTATTATAGTTTTTTTCTTTTTCTTTTTTTATTTAATTCAAACTTAACCATACTATTTAGTTTCAAACTGAAAAAAAAATACAATGATTCGATTTGTATTTCAAATTGTTTTTATTTCTTAAAATTAAAATAAATTCTTTTGAAAAAACTTCAAAAAATAAATATGTAAAGCTTATAGAGCGACATATTTCATTAACCATAATCTATTTGGCTCTTTTTTTTTTTTAGCAGATACAGACACTTTTTTCAAACTTTTTTCTAATAAATTATTTATCAAGAAATAAATATAGATAAAAAAATTTGACAGTTCTCATGAAAAGATCTAATATAAATAAAATATAGATCCAAATCGGACATATTTACACTTTTCATTTTGATATAGATACAATACAGATACAGATATGGATACAAGCGAAAAATAGACCATCCAAACAGACCCACAATCATACTGTACTATAATGATATACTAGACTAGATAAAACAAGAATATGTTATCTCAATATAAGCCACAAATTTTAATTTGTTGTATACTTCTAATTAACATATTATTAATTATACAAACCTATAGACAAATGCAGGATGATATGATTTGGGGGGAGGGTTGTATCTTAAATAATTATTTCATGTATTTGCTTACTGTTACAATTATATCACATTATATATATTTATAAGAATTTTATTAATGATTTCACTATGATATTTTCTCGAATTTCATAAGTGTGAAAAAATCCATTCAATAAACAATTAAGAATATTTAGTACATTTGGAAAGAAATTGTATATATATTACATCAAACATTAATCATCAATAGAGTTAGTACATGAAATCTCAAATTTTATACCCAATGTTATTTAGAAAATATTATGCAATAAAATCAAAATGATTTATAATATGAACAATATAATTATTATTTTGTTGTATGATATGAATAAAAGTAGTTGTTCATAAGAATTTATTTAGCTAAATCTAATTTTTTGATAAATGACTTTAATTCTACTAGTTATCATGAAAGAGAAAAGGAGGGAAAAAAAAGAGAGAAACAAAATAAAAATTAATGTGTAATAGATATATGAAAAAGTAAAATAAAAGTAGACTCAGAGAATTTGAACCCATTACCTCATTAATATAAAATTAAATATTAACCATTTATGTTGATATTTACTCTTCATAGTATACATATAGTATACATTTTTTTCTTTTAAAAAAATTCAAAAAAAATGAATTTTACCAAGCCTAGAAGGTTGGGGTCCTAGTAGCTCCCTCTAGATCCATTAAGTATTAGCTATTTTCATGTCAAAACCTTAGGTGGCATTCCTTCAAATGCTAGTTTAGTTCCAAGGAATCAAGCAAAACAGAGTAACCTTGTGTACAACTAAGAAATTTACATCTAGAAAAACAAGTATTACCTTAGAACTGAAATGCTAATACATAACGGGGTCATCACATTTTAATTGCATCTTATGGGGTCAATACGCATTAAGTCATATTTATTGGCAATCATACAACTTATAGAAAGGCTTCAACAATTTTCATACAATATATATGTATATATAACATGCAGAATGATTTTCACTTTTATTATTTTAGTTTGGCAACCAACCAATCACCAAGCAGCATACAGTATTCCTAACCCCACATACATAAATATTTTAATATATTTTTATGCATGCAACTATACTGCAAGTACAAATAATATGATAAGATCAAAGTTACTCACTTGTCTGTCATTGCTTAATTATCATAGCAATCTTATGAAGACTCTAAAGTTTGATTTGTGTTTCCCAGGAATTGAGATAACAAATACTCATCATTATACTTATTTCACATACTATATCCTTGTGTTCTAGACTTGAGTTTTAGTTTTCCTTATACTTTTCTCTTATCCTTAAGTCAATTTTATAGTATTGATATTTGTGTCAATGTTCTTAAAGTCAATTTTTTTTTCTATGTTAAGCTATAAAGTTTATATGAACTTATCTTTGTTTATTACCTTTTACTTAGCCAAGACTCATATTGAATTTTTATATTTATTGTGTTTCTCTTCATCTTGATTTAAATATATATCTTTAATTATGAAGATTATACAACTTGAAATTTACATAACTTACATTGATCTATATTTTGTGGCCTTAAAATTTTATGAAGACCAAAATCTATATCCTAACTGTTGCAAGTATTTCTTAATATTAATTACTTAATTCTAAGTCATATCCTCATATTAACTAACAAATACTTAAGTTAAAATCCTTAATTTCCTAAGTCTATATCTTTTTCATTAATTTAAGAAAAAGCGTATGTTACAAGGTCTGGGTGTTAAGGTATAGATCATAGGCATTATTTAGGTGGTGATGAGACAAGGCATCAAATCATGGGTGTGTTCCACTGGTGATTCACAACATAGATAAAATCACGGGCATGATGTATTTGAATTTCTATTCAGTAGGGATAACATTCCTTGTCATGGCCGTTATTGGTGTTGGAATTGTAGATCAGACGATATCATGAGGATTATTACAACCATGATGGGATTAAATATAGGCACAATAAAGATCACGGAGGTTATCACGATCATGATAGATGTTGAAACGGAGATACGACGGGATCATGGGTTACATCGTGGTCATCATGTATATCAAATTTATTTTTCGAGGAGATTACTCCCCATGTTATGATTATAATATGTCTAAATTCTAGTACATTAAGGATCACAATCAACATTATGGTCATGGTTAGTATTGTTTCTAGATTTCCAAGGAGATCACGATCACGATTACGGCCATGACTACTGTTCTTTCTTAAATTACGACCGTGTTTTAGTTCATGATATCATATCTATATTGCTTCTATTTGAAAAAAATATTTATGTATATGTGTTCTTCATAGTTTTACCTTTATGTCAATAGTAAAAATCATTATATTAGTGAAGTTATGCTAATTCCTAGGTTCCTTATATAGTTGTTTAGACTGGATTTGATTAAAGTTACCACGTTTTAGAAGTATGTATCTTCTTATCACTCTACTAACTTGTCAATCCTTCATTTTTCATGTTCTTAGTTTGAATGTTTCAAGATTAAATGCATAAATATAAAGATAGGATATCTTAATCATCACTCAAGGGTGATTCTAAGTGTATCATGTATTCTAATGCAATCTATGAAAATAGTTTTAGAGATGAAAATAGTACCTTAGCTTTGAGTAAGTTGAAAGTAATTCATTCTTCTTTCTCTGAAATTTTGTAAGAAAAAGGTTGGTGTTCTTCTAAAATTTTACTCTAATCGGAAGGATGTATTTTTAAGTTGTTGTTGGTTTAGGTATAGAGAGAAAAAGAGAAGCTATAGTTCTTGGTTCTATCAAATAAAATTGGAGGTAGTTTATGAGTGTGAGATGTATTATATGGGTTTAATTTTCTTTAGACTTTATGTACATAAAATAACTAAAGTAACTTGCAGCATTTGTAATGAAAATTACTTCTTCAAGAAGCAAATGGTGATTAGTCCTTCAATTTGTGTGTGTGAGTAGTAGATTTAATCAAAACATGTCACTCTCAAGCATTTTATGAGGAGAATTCTTGATAATGTGCAACTGTCACTTGCCTATATCTCCACCGTACATGTAATTGTAATTTTATAATTTTAGGAGATCTCATGAATAGATTTAAGAATAGGAAGTTATAATGTATATAAGACAAATAATTTTATAATATCATATAGTTATTAGTGAGTACACAGACGAATTATTAATTAATTAAAGAAAAAATATAATGAGCTTTTTCTAAATTTCAAATACCATAAAAGATAATTTGAAATTAATATATAGCATTATATAACTATGTGATTAAGTAATATTAGGGTTTTCACGTACGCGGTTAGGGTTTCCGAACTCAATACACTAAACTAGGGCTTGTGCTCTAAAGAATAAAAAATTTATAAATTCCTATCGTGTAAAATCAAAACTTCTATTTAAGTTTCAAATTTATAAATATTGATCTTTTTTTATCCCATCGCGTATTTTTCAACCATAGTAGTTTTTCTTTAAACTATTATTTGTTAGCCAATATTCTCTAAAAATTCATCGTTTCATTTTATGCTCAAAATCTAAAGTCATAGGTATATAATTAGTAAGTTATTAACTTGTATTGAGTAATCTTGTCTTTAATATCTTTTACTAACTGAGAAAATTACTTATTATTATAGGATTCAATCCGAAAATTTTCTACATTAATTTCCGCTTACTAACTAAATATCTATTTTTTAATATATATATGAGATTTTTTATCATTATTCTCTCGATGGAGAAATATCGAGGATTACAATTAGGGAAATTATCAGAGGTAATAAGAGCAAATGGATAGTTGAATTTACAAGGACATAAGCAAAATAGATATCTCATTATTGAAGGTTGTTTCAATATTCATGTTTTTAACCCAATTTTTATGCGATCAACCAGTTTCTTGGGTTAGCGTCAAGATATGAGGAATAAGGTTAAGTTCGGTTGGCAGCAAGACTTGAGGAATTGAGCCAAATTAGAGAGATACTTTAGAAAATCTACCTTGATAGGCTTAAAACAAGGAACATTGGATCCATCTATTCACTCATAATCTTACTTAGTTTTCTTGCACACAAAAAATAAGCTTGGCGAGGGTCTTTTTGAGTTTTTTTAGGCTTCTTATGGTGTTGATAAGTCTCAAGCTTGTTTTATAAAAAAGGGCAAAAAAGAGGCTTCAACCTCACCTATCAAATCATCATATGTAATTCAATGGTCATCATCAATAGTCCATTTTAATCGTCCATCCAATGGTCAAAATCAAAATTGACTTGTTTCATAGTACATCAACACTCTGCTGCATCAATCCACAATAGATCAAAGTAGCAAATTCATCAACAATGAATCTAGAACTAATTATATACTTCAAATTTAATCCAATGTCATATGCACATTCTAAGAAACTAACTATGTGCGCTCTTATTTTCATTCTTCTTTTCTAACATCATCACTCAACGTCTCAGTAGATTGTATCTCCAAATCAACCAAAATACCTATTGCACATGATCAGCTAGTTAAAATAACCCCATCATAAACTTATATACATAATTAGTGGGTCTATGCAAGAGATTAGATCTACGTATCATAATGCAGTTAAGGAAACTAAAGATCCGAATCAAATTTCCAATATCAATTTCTATGGTAATCAACTGGTTGAAGAGATCAAGCTCTTCCACACACCGAGGGTAGCGAACGTGAGAGCTGATCATTTGACCATTCGGGCGCACTCTTGGGAAGCTAAGGGGTACTTTTTGTACCGCTGCAAAATTTAAACTCTAGTCTATTCGGGCGTATGGCCATATTTTCATTTTAAGGTGAAAAAGACTCCTATATGTTCGTATCAAAAATGGATTCCCCGCTACTATGGGCAGATAAACTGCCTTGCTTGTAATCTTGTGTTTTATTAATTATGTTTTAATATAATATACTCCCTTTTTGCCCCGTGAAGAAAAGAAAATAATAAATAGAAAATTGAAAATAAAAAAAAAAAGAAGTCTACTTGTCAAAAACTCAAAATTGTATGCAACAATGTTAGAAATAGTATCAGAACTTTGGCAAAATATATAATTACTTAAATTTTAAAATGATTAATTTATAATTGAACTTTAAAAAAAATCAATTTAGTACAAAAAACTTTAAAATTGATCAATTTAGTATTTAAAAAAACTTGTTGAAAGTGCTATTAGCATACACAAAAAGCTTTTTTGTGTACTAAATTAATCGATTTCAAAATTGAGGTACCTAAATTGTATTTATCTTACAAGAGCATGTTTACCTCGCCTAAATTGGTACAACTGGGAAATAACATCCTTTGTTGGAATGGATTTACAAAGTTTGGTACGGCGAAATAGCTCTTTTCAGTTATGGATAATTGGACGAAGACAATAATTTAATAATACAAAAAATAAACACCATCCCCTATTTTATAAATGATTAAAGATGTATAAGGGATCATGCATCACCAAATTTAGTGAAACGTATTTTCGGACGACGGAATACAGCTGCAAAAATTGATTCTAGAAACATACACCTTCATGGGTTGAAAAATCATGGAGTTTATTATGAAATTGGATCCTCTTAATTTGCCATCTTGTTATAATAAACAATCAAAATTATTATCTCAAATCTTTAAACTACCTTATAACGCATTGTGACGTGTGTGATTTACAAATGCAATGACGTGTGTGTGTATTTACAAATGCAATTGTGACGTGTGTATATATTTACATTTATATATTGGGTTAATATCACGAATGGTACCTAAATTTTGATAAATTTGCAACTAGATTTCTGAATTTTAAAAATTGATTGATTTAGTACCTAAAAAAACTTGACGAATGTACTATTGGCATTAACAGACGTACTATTGGCATACACAAAATATTTTTTCAAGCACTAAATTGATCAATTTCAAAGTTTAAAACTTAATTATACGTTTTACCAAAAGTACTATTCGTGATATTATCCCTTTATTTTTACAATCTCATCCATTTTTTAAGTACATAATGCAGCAACAGAGTCTTAATTAAAGTCAGCATTTATTACTAACGGTTTCAACTTTTTGGTTTTGACACCGCCAATGTTAATGATACACTAGCTTTTATTTCCAATGTTAATTATCGGTTACACTATTTATTTATATTTATTGTATTTATTATTTGCCTTTTTAGATCTTGTCTTTTAGAATTCCTCATGTAATAGTATAAATAGGCATTTAGATCTTGTCTTTGTAATTAAGAACATTTGATATACTTTTTAAATCCTGTTAAAAGAGTTTTCTCTGAGAAATTGCAATTGTTTAGCAATTGTGTGATTAATTTCACATTTTAAAAACATCTGATAAGATTGGTTTCTGTTACTTAACGCTTCTACGCTGTCTCAGATTGGCATCACAGTGGGAAAAATCGTACCAAGATGTCAATAGACTACAGAATAGGAGGTAATCATAATCCTAACGGTGTTTAGGGTATGGAAGTCTTCTGTTACAGACAACCGGTCAAAGAGCGGTAGAGGAGACCATGGGTCAGAAAATCCAACGAAAGGAACAATGTCGTGAAGCCCTAATCTATCCATCCAATGCCAATAGTAGCAGGAAAGATTATTGGAGACGACCGAAAGGCGATCCAAGGATCAGTTCTGTTACTTATGATGCTAACGATGAAAATGAGTTTTTTTTAAATCTAGCTTAGAGAAGAAGTCTTGGTAGCAGAAGACTATACAGTAGGAGTAATTACAGGTATAAAAATGAAATCTTTTCTCAATTTAAATATGTTGTTTCTGAGTTTGATGGTACTGAAAATCTGGAAAGTTGAGAGGTTCTTTGACCAAAGGGTATGATGATAGAGTTGGCGAAGAGTTGTTTGCGGGATGATGCATGATATTGGTAGGAAAAACTTCTAGTAGTGAGACGCCTTGAGGGCAAGGAGCCTACGAGAACTTGGTTTATGATGAAATACTTTATGGAGCAGGAATTCTTTCCTCTAGAATCTGAGCAAATCCTTTCTCAGAAAATTCTATAGATGCTTGAACTAGTGAACCTAATTCCAGAAGTGCCTAAAGAGGAATTGGTGGAACAAGAGGAGAACTCAATCCTCGAAGATCAGATTGCTCATATTGGTGATGGTGAGGACAGTAAGGAATAAGCTTATGCGTATAAAGCTTGTGTTGATGGGGAAGTCATTTTGGAGAAGCCTCTATTGAATGATGAACAGGGGTTAATAATTACCAAAGAGGTAGAGGCTAAAGAAACTCCATGGAGATTCATTGCACCAGTGAATGAGATTAAAAATGTAGGGCTCAGCAATTTGCCAAAAAACTTACATCCCAGGCCGGACCTAATGCCAGAATTAGTGAGTGCATTTGACTTATTACTTCAAATCAACATGGAAAACAGTTGTCCATTTATCACTCCAATCCCCTAGATTGTGCACAAACAGATTCAAAAGAAAACTCAAGGATGAGTTTTGATTTAGTGGAGGCGAATGATGTGGTACGAATCACACTCAAACAATGAGATAAATGGGATATATCAAGACGATCCAAAGAGAGGAAGAAGAAGAAAAAAGGACAAAGAAGAACTCGAGGTCGAGTTCTTTACAAGTGGAAGAGATTAATGCAGCAGCAGAATCTCAATTAAAGTCAGCATTTATTACTAACAGTTTCAACTTTTGATTTTGAAACCGCCAATATTAATGATAGGCTAGCTTTTATTTCCAACGTTAATTGTCGGTTACACTATTTATTTATATTTATTGTATTTATTATTTGCCTTTTTAGATCTTGTCTTTTAAAATTCCTCATGTAATAGTATAAATAAGCATTTAGGCTTGTCTTTGTAATTAAGAACATTTGATATACTTTTTAAACTCTATTGAGAGATTTTTCTGAAATTGCAATTGTTTAGCAATTATGTGATTAAGTTCATGTTTTAAAATCAATTGTTGAATTAGTTTCTGTTATTTAACTCTTTCACGCTGTGTCATCACATATGGTATGACAACATTTCAGGAGATTAATCATAAAAGAATTTTGGAAAATATTAAAACAAACAAAGATTATATATGTGGTTTCTTCTTTTTTTTTTTTTTTTTTTTTTTTTTTTGAGGGTGGGGGGGTGGGGTTGTGGATTCTATTATACATCTGATTTGTAAGAGGTCATTCTTGAATGTCCAATCCTTGGCACACCATCACGATGCTCATATGATCAAGGATGGCGATTTTTATGTGAATAATATGGGAAATATCATGGTCACTGCCCCCCACCAAACCAATTTCAAGGTGGTCCTCATTAACTTATGGATAACATGAATCAATTTGCTTATTGTCCTCCTTTAAAACAAGTGCCCCATTCATCAAATACAATCGACAGTGAATCTGGTCTAGGGTTTCTTCCGACAGATGCGGTCGATAATTCAAAACTTTATACCAAGTGTTACTTGCATTTATTGGACTATCCAATTCCAAAAAGGACGACAACGATGGATGATGACGATGATGGATCGAATCCGTCGACCTGGATTTAACCTTGAAGCTGTAATAGTCCATTACGACATGGTTCAAATTAGATTTGGATCTTTTTAGATTTTGAAAAATTTAGATAAGTTAGATATGAAAAATCCTATATTTCCGATAAATTCTGCACATATTACTGTTTTTTATATGGATCAACATATTATGCATTTGTGTTTTATTCTTCCCTATCTATGAGATGTATTTATACATTTTTATTTTGTGATGCTTGTCATTATACTAATAGTTATCACTAATTTAAATAAAAATAAGGAATCGTACATAATAAAGCAAAAGAAAGTGAGGAAAATAAATGAAGATGGTTGAAAGGATGTCCGGGGGATTGCATGTATAGAGTGTTGAATAGAGAAACAAAAATAAAATATTGAAAAATATTTATCCCCTGGACATCCTTTCAACCATCTTCATTTATTTTCGTCACTTTCTTTTGCTTTATTATGTACGATTCCCTATTTTTATTTAAATTAGTGATAATTATTAGTATAATGACAAGCATCACAAAATAAAAATGTATAAATACATCTCATAGATAGGGAAGAATAAAACACAAATGCATCATATGTTGCTCCATATCAAAAACAGTAATACGCACAGAATTTATCGGAAATAAAGGATTATTCATACCTACCATGTCTAAATTTTTCAAGATCTAAAAAGATCCGAATCTGATTGGAACCATGTCGCAATGGTGTATTACAGTTTCAAGGTTAAATCCATGCTCAACGAATTCGATTCATCGTCGTCGTCATCCATCGTTTAATAAAGAATCCATCAGTAGATGAATTGACTAGCCCCACATCCTAGCTAATCGATGTCACAATAAGCTGATAATTGCAAATCATTATCAATAGGAAATAACAATCCTTGCTTAGAAGAAGACTTAATGTAGCATACTACACGTAAACAAGCTTCCATATGTGTCTTGCAAGGTCTTTGCATAAACTAACTCAACAAGTTCACAAAATATTGAATCCCAGGGCATGTGATAGTGAGATAAATCAAGCGGTCAACTAACCTCCGATAAGCACTGGCATCATCTAATGGAAGACTATCATCGAATGTTAACTACTATTTTTGCTTCATTGGAAAAGTAATAGGCCATGAACCTGTCATACCAGAATCAACAAGTATATCAAGAGTATACTTGTACTAAGTTAGAAAAATGCCTTTAAAAGATCTTGCCACTTTAAGTCCTAAAAAGTACTTGAGATTGCTTAAAACTTTGATGTGAAAACAAGTTTGCAAGTAGTGTTTAAGCTTTATAGACCAGCTAGAATCATTCTCTGAAATGATTAAGTCATCAACATAAACCAAAACAACAAGTATGGATGATTTATTCTTTAATGTGAATAAAAATGATTTGCTTTTGACTAATGAAAGCCATATTGAAGGAAAGCTTAAGTGAGCTTTGTAAACCATTGCCTTGAAGCTTGTTTTAACCTATACAAAGACTTCCACAAACGACATACTTGATTGTCTCCTACTTTGCTGGAACTATAAGGAAGCACGTAAGCTTCTTTATAGAGGTCATGATGGAAAAAAAACATTATTAACATCCATTTCATGTAAATCCCAATGCTTTGCAACAGCCACTATAAGTAAAAAATGTAGTTAATTTTGCAACAAGAGCAAAGTCTCATTGTAGTCAATTCCTTTAACCTGATTATAGCCCTTTGCCACTAACCATGCCTTATACCTTTCCACTTACCATCTGCCTTGAATTTTATCTTATAGACCCACTTGCAACCAATGGGTTTTTTACTAGGGAGTAGAGCACATAAATCTCAAGTATAGTTGTTAGCCAAGGCTTGGATTTCTTTCATCATAGCATTTCGCCATTTTAAATCCTTCACAACCTAAAAATAAGACTTAGGCTCGTCAAGGATGTTATTAAAGGCTAGGAAAATCTTGTGAGAGTCATTAAAGAGTGAATTTGATAAGTAAGAAGACATAAGATATGCCTTTCCAAAAGAGATCATATTGGAAATAGGCGGGACGGATCGTACCATTCTTAGAGCAATAACCACATAGTCTCACAAATACGATGGAGCTTGCCTTGTGCGCTTAGGTGGCAAAATTGAAGGCGCAACATCTGCACTAATAACTTCTTCAATTGTTTGCACAACAGTAGGTGTATTGTCTATGGACTGCATGGTGGATGACAATTCCCTTTGTGGCTAATTTATTGTGGTTTGATAATAGGTATAATGGAAAAATCATCATCTATAAGGATAGGATTACTAGGAATTCTATTCTATACAAAATTTTCATTTGAAGATTCATGAAAAGAAAAAAATATCCTCATAAAAAAGTAACATCCCTAGAAATCATAGTTTTGTGGCTATCTAAATCGTAAATTTTGTAACCTTTTTTACCAAGAGATAGCCAATGAAAACACAATGATGTGCATGGGAAGAAAACTTATCTCTTAACCTATTAATATCATGTACATAACAAAGACATTCGAAAATTCTTAAATGATCATACTTGGGTGCCTTGTTGAACAAGCTTCATCAGGTGACTTTACATTTAATTTTGGTGTGGGTGTGAGTTGATAAGATAAGCTACAATGAGTGCCCTAAAAATGAATGGGTAGGTTAGCTTCAAAGCATAAGGCCCGAGCAACTTCTAGAAGGTGTATGTTTTTACATTCAATGACTCCATTTTGTTTGGAGTGTCCATACATGTAGTTTCATGAAATATTCCTTTTTCCTCTAAGAAGGATTTCATGGGTCCTTCTATAATTTCTTGGGCATTATCACTACGAGGTCTTGTAATGTTACTATGAAATTGGTTTTCAATTAAGGAATAAAAGATCTGAAATTAAGGGTAAATGTCAAACTCATTTTTCATCAAGTATACCTATGTTAAAAAGAAACATGCACCAGAATGAGAAGGAGTTCAATAAAGACCCCAAATATCGCAATGTATTAACTCAAGACAACACTCGATTTATTATAGCTCAAGCAAAAAGACAAGTAAGTTTGTTTTGTTTTATAATAATGTCGCAACATTCTTTATGAGTTTTAAAAGAGAAAATGGATAATTGAGCAATCAAAGATAAACATTAAAAAGAATAATGACCTAGTCTGCTATACTAAACGTTAATTGATGCCTTAATATTATTGCAAGTAATTTGCGGTAGAAGCATTCTTTTGAAATATTATAATCCATCACGTTCATCACCCACTCCAATCAGCCTTTTTGTAAACGCTAAGATTTTACAGTAGTTTATAAGTAAGTCTTAGGGCTGGAATCGAAACCAGAACCCTAAAGTCAAACCAAGTCAACCTTCACGTTTAGAAACCCTAAAACTAATCAGATAATTTCTAGAACCTTAAAACATTGAATAAATTATGAAAAATTGAATAAACTCAAATTATGAACCGAATATATGATATATACCCAAAAACGATCAATTTCAATAAAACTTCAATCATTTTGAGCCATTATGGGATCAGTTTCCATATCCAATCCTTGACATGCAAAACAGGTAAAATATCTCAATAAACAATTTATACTATAAATATATTAAGATATTCATAAAATATCAAATATAATTTTATCGAGTCATAAAAATGTCATATACAACTTTTATACATGTATTTTTATCTCTACCGATAATTTATTTGTCTTTTATATAATTCATTACTATTCATTCTAGTATACTTTTTCCTACACCTCTCTCTTACATTCTTACATACCTACTCTTATATTTACTTTACCCATACAACTTTTTACCACACTTTGCTTAACTTACTTTTTACCCTCCCTCCCTCCCCTCTCTCTCTCTCTCACCTTTTTCATACTTTTCCTTCACCATAACGAAACTCTACCAAATTTTCTTCCTCCTCTTCCCTCTCCTTGCCATGACTACAAATTCTTCCTTCCATCTTTTATTTAGGTAAACACCCTAAACATTTACCATCTATTATAATGTGTAGAACATGTATATGTTGTTCATAAAAAAAATTTCCAAAATAAATTCCAATGATGCTTCATGCTACAAATGGAAATATACAAAATAGCATATAATGTCAACTATCATATCCATATCCATGTTATGTTGATATTATTCTTGCATTGTTAACTAATCTAACTTTTCTATATGTTTATGTATATATATGAGTATGTATATCCTTCAGATCCTAATGTTCACAAACCTACCTTTATTAATTTCATGCAATATTTTATTTTAAGCAATTTATTTATTTTATGTTTTTATAAGACTAGTTAATGTATAGTCTTAGACTTATCTATATTTAAGTCCGAAAAAAGCCTAAAATTTTCAATTATTAGGTAGCCTTGTTTAAAGTCTTAGACTTTGACTTTATTTTATTTCATTATGATTGTTTTTATTTATTCCATATGGCGATTGGATTATTTTAAGTCCCAATGAGTCTTGATAATAAGCTAAGACTCTCATGTTTTTATTTTACCGACTTATTATTTTGTTAATTGAATTTATATCCTTATATTCTCTTGAATATTATCGTAACCTTTATTTTGGTTATGTATTATAAAATTTCTAAGTCATGCACATACATTATCATAAGTGATATTGTTGTTATGCCAAAATCAATTTTCCAAAGAATATAAATGTTGAAAATTCTTTATTATGCAAAATATTTTCCTAAAATTTTATTTTCAACACATGGAAAATCTTGTCATCAAGAATAAAGAGTTAGAACAAGAAATTCCCCTAAATTTTTCAAAATGTCGAGACTCGAAGAAAAATTTCTAAGAAATACCTCTTAAAATAAATTGTTAAATGAAGTTCTGAACTAAGTATGAAAAATTAAAAGTTTCAAACTAAATATTAAACCATGATTTTCTTAATTTCATGTTTACAAACAAAATTTTAGAAAAGATATTTTTATTACAAGTTCAAAAGTTGTTTTCCAAAAAAGCTCAACTTTTCAACTTTTTGTAGGAGATTGTTTTAATAAAAATTCTATTTTAAGTAACATCACTAAGATCATGCATGTATTATGAACCATTATTACTATATGATTTCTAAAAGTACAAATATTTTATACTTGACTTAGAGAGTCCAAATGAAGTAAAAATGTTCAGATTTAAGAGATTAAAGTTTGGAACTTTCTAGACGTGATTTGTTCCAAAGGATTCTGAGATTGAAATTATCTTAAATGTTAAAAATAACGTTAGAAATTAATAGAACATTCGAAGTAAGCAGAAAATAACTACTCATATGCGAAAATCCAAGTTAAAATGAGCAAGTTATAAGTATTTTAGCTTAGAACTTTCATAAATGGGAAAATACTGTAAATAGAATTAATACAATTAGAAATTTAAGTAAAACCTACATAAAATACTCATTTTGGGTATTTCTTTTATTTAAGTAACGAAGAATTTCACACACCTTTCCTCAAGAACTATTTCAATTGAAGCTCGCAAGATATGGTTGAGTGAGTTTATCTTCTTGTTTTACGTATTCATGTATGTGCTTGTAAAATAGAAGCATTAGAAAATAGGAAAAGATAAAAATGGAATATGCATCTAGAGAAGTTCATGGGATATGATTTTATTCTTGGTGTTTCTGAAAGAAGGTTTAGTGTATCGGAACTTGAATTGTTGATGAATATTTTAATTTCAATGCATTGTTGTATTGTTTGTATATGTCTCGATGATCACCCCTAAATTTGTTAATAACTTAATTGAGAATAAAATAATAAATTGATCACGTATGATATGAAGTGAGTCACATCATTTTCGCTATTATTCCCTCGTGTGGGACGAGAGAATATTACTTGTGGCAAATAGGAGTCGGAAAATCCACAAAAATATGTGGTATGTAGAAGCCTGAAATCTACAAAATTTTATGATGGTTGTATGTGTCTATAACCTCCCCAACCCCTTATATGGAGGGTCTAAATTCATTCAATATATGATTTCCAGTTAATCAAATGTTTTTGTTTGCTCATATGGATATTGCATTTCATATGCTTGCTTAGCAATAACTTGCTTGATTTTTTTTTTTTTTTTTTGTATCAATACATCATTACGAGAATTTACTCACTAAGCAAGTGTTGCTTATACCCTATTAACTTTTGCTCTCATAGGTGCCCTTGTTTTTATACCCAAGGTCTCTTTTTACTCAAGTGAAACTTCGATTTTGGAGGAATTCTTCTTGAAGATCTCAAAATAGATTTCCTTTAAAATCTCTTAGCACTTTATTTATTTTGCATTAGAATAGACTTTGATAGTATAGCGATATTTTGGAGACCTAAATGAGGGAATGCCCATATGATGATGTAAGACTTAAATCTTTAAGTTATGTAAACTTAAGTTTCAATACTTCTTGTATGTCATTTATTAGTATTACCTTGAACTACGTGCTCTACTGGTATCTCCTATTATTGCGAAAGTACACCTTGCATATAGTGTCGAAGTTTTTGCATGACTAAGGAAATTCATTCCTAAACTTTAATATCGTATGCGGCGGACTACCACGTCTAGAGTATCCCTAGAGGCATAATAGTTTTAGTTGGTATCAAAGCAGCAAGAATAGGAAAATAACAAATAGGAATAGATTAGAAAACTAAGATAAGTAAGGATAGTGAAATGGCTTAGTCTTAGATAGTATAGTAAAATAAAGGTTGGAACCTGAGGGACTAATGACCCTTTTGTCTTTTGAATAGCTTACCATTGGAGAAGTAAGAGGAAGGGCTCAGGAATTCCAAAAGGACTACTAGGATATCTTCATTGAGCAGTAGTTGAGGCTTCGGATGCTAAGTGAAGATTTCGCTTTAGTTGGAAGGCCTAGACTCTAGGAAATGTTTGCCCTATCGAAGAGAAGACTCCGAAAGTCAATGTGGAGCATGTAATAGAAGGAAAAAGATATGACCCAAGAAGAAGGGAAAATTAGACTGATATGGAAGTTATTTATGGGGTAGAAAGAATCATGCCGTACCATTACCAGGACCCTATGCTCCAAGAGGCAACCTTTATCCTTAGGAACAAAAGCACACCGACATTTATCGATTTTCGAAACTGGAACTCAATAGGACTACTCATGTCTATGCATATGACAAGCTTGTTGATCACATCTAATGGAGCAAGGCAGATGCTGAGTTTTACTTTTATTGGTGTGGAGTTTATCACAATGTCATCCTCAATTTGAATAGTCAACCTTAAGTGCCGCCCCTTCCATCAAAACTTGAATGGGAAGAATAAATGAAAAGGGATGATGAGATGGAAGAAGAGGAAGAAGTTCTCAAAGAAGATATGCCCATGATGGAACTAGAGGTGCAACCCGAACAGCAACCAAATGTACTTTATTGGAGAGATTCCTATTTGTAAAGTGTTGTATCCCTTAAAAGAAGCGGCTCCAATACCCCCATGCTGGGAACCAATATGGAAATGGGACCCAAAATGTTAAAGTAACGATGTTTGAGACGGAACCTGAAGATGAGGAGGAAGCTCCGCACCAAACCATGGATGAAGAAGGTCCAAGTGAACCTAGAAGCCACCCATCCAAAAAAGGAAAAAGAATATCCTTCGAAAGATATTTTAGGAATTTTATGGCCAAGAAGCAAAAAGGCTCGACAAGCAGAAGCTACCTAAGTGCCATTCCCTCCTCATGAAAACTATGAAGAGCCAAAGGATCATGGATGACGAAAAGTCAAGAAGAATGGTGAATTTTTGTAAAGACCCCAACCACATATAACGTTTTTACATTATATGTAAGGTTGTCCTAAAACTAACAATTTATGAAAATTGTTTGATCAAATCTACTAAAACTTTATAAAGAACTTTTAACAAAACAAGATTGTTAATAAAAGCAATCTATACATATATTTACATCATATGTACAATGTTTAGTGTCAATACAAGACACTACAAAAATTACAAGTTTTCTTAAAGCAAAAAGAACCCTAGGAGATCTTAAGGTCTTTATATCTTAGGCTTATCTATTAAGCCTTTTATACAAAGACTTTTCCTTTAACAAAAGCTCCTCTAAAAATCCAGGATGTTTGAGTCCTATTCATCTCACTCATCCATGAATTTCTCAAAGTCTGACCCGTAACCCAAATCATTATAAAACTCGTCCCATTACCTGCAAAGCAGCAAAAGTGAGCCAAAGGCCCAGTATGCAATAACAAAATGCAAAAAAAAAAAGTTATCAAACCAAACTTAAATCAAATGGAATGCATCAATAGACAAGTGATTATCATCAAACCAAACTTAAATCAAATGGAATGCATCAATAGACAAGTGATTATCTTATTAAGTTTTCTTTTACAAAACAACAAGAGGGTATTCAAACCCCGGGATCATGCTCTGAGAATTTAGGGATCCTGAGTAACAGCAGCTGCTCAGGGGGCTGATATAAGCAGTCCAAATACTTATATCTCCTATATCTATTTCATAAAGAAAATAGCTTCATTTAGGGTTCAAAAGTCGTTGCCCGACTCTACTTAAACTCGAGCCTAGTTCACAAGCTCCCATAAACTTTGAACTAAACCATGGTATTTCCCCCTAAGTTTAAGTAAACGTTACTCAATACTATTCTCCCTTATCGGCTACCCACTTAACCAAAAAGAATCGCTATTGTATCATAGTGTACCATTGCATCATGGTAAAGTCATTGCATCATGACTTGGTTAAGCGCCTAACTAACATATCATTGCATCATGATAGGTTTGATGCTCCTTGGACCAGATTAAACAGCGTAATAGACATCTAGTTCATCAAAACATTAAGCCGAATCGAATTAAATCAAATTAGGAATGCCTAGTCCTAACAAACATCAATCAATCTATTGCGTACCTAAACCCGATAGTATATCACTATAATCACTTGATGAAGAACTAACCGAAAAACCTTTAACTGAAATAAGAATATCAAACAATTAATAATTGAAATAGATTTCATATCCATATATATATATCACAATCCTAGATTAATTATACAAGGGAATTCAATAAACTTTGCATATTGTTTTAATATCTAATTCATGCATAAAACATGTTTATCTAGCTTATATATTCATTAGGAAATCATATATGAAGTAAAGATTGAAGATTGAAGAAGTTTGAATTTGAAAAACTCAGGGGATACGCAGCCTTCCTACGTTGGCAAAATTTAAATGAACGCTGGCAGCGTGGAAAATATACGCCGATGGCGTTTCACCCGGCGTTAAATATTTTGATTCAGTTTCAATCCAACACCGCTCATACAGCTACGGCTTTGAAGCCCTAATGGCCGTTGTACATTTTGAAAAATAAACGCTGGTAAAATTTTCTTGCAAAAGCCGGCGGTGTTCAAAGCGGCTTTAAAAAAATCGATTCTGTTCACTTCCAACACCGCCTCTACGCCGGCGGCGTTGAAGTGCCAGATGCCAGCGTATGTTCAAAACAGACCTATTCGAAAAAACTCATTTCCCCTGTTTTTCACATTATAAATTTCTAACCTATAATACTTTTAATCCTTCTTCAAGTTCATTTTTAGCTTCATATACTATCTCCTATCTATACTAATCAATCCTAGTAACTTAGAACATTAAATCAACACACTAAATCACTTCAAATCCCATTTCCACTCATCCTCAACTTCAACTACTCAAATTATCCTTATTCCTTCCCAACACTCCATATAACTACCACAACACATAAACAAATTCACAAAATAACAAAACACAATCTAACCTAATTTCAATGCATGAACAAAACAACTTATATGAAATTAAACTCATTCTATCCAAGATCTTACATAGATACTATAATAAAGGAAAATAAAACAAAAGCTATACTTATATTAACTTACATAAATAAGCCTTGTCTTAGAGAGAGTTTTGATTCAAGAAGCTTGGTGTTATTCTTTGATTTAGGGCTTGGAACTTGGAGTGAAAGAAAAAGAGAAAAGGAAAGAAAGAAAATGGAAATTCATATGGAATGAGAGGGCCGCCAAAAGAGGGCTTAATTAAGCAAATTTTGGACTTATTATTATCTTAAGTTTGACTTTTAAGGCATATTAGACTTTGGGTTGAATTTAGGTTAATTTGGGGCTCATTTGAGTGTAATTTGGCATGAATATTGGGCTTAATTAAGGAAATTTTCTGTCAAGTATTCCTTAAGTAAATCAAAAGTTGATTTTATAGATTTAAACATAACTTAACATATTAATGTATAAAAGACACAAATATTAATTATACTATACACACATTAATATATATAAAACAATGACATTAATTTCATTATATATGCAAAATAACACATATGAAATGTTCAAATTATACTAACTTAGACACATTTAAACTATTACCAACTCATCTACTCAAATATTAATATTACTGAACATAACTCTCATAAATCAACATGCTCATTTAGTTCAATAATTAAGACAAATAAAACATATACATGGAAGTTAAATAGAAATTAAATTTAGATCATTTCAATGTTAATGTCATGTCGTCAAGGTGACGAGAAGTGATAATTAGATTGAGCATATCCCACGTGTCCAAATGTGTTTTGCTTATAAATGTAACTACTGTTTCATGTATGCTTTGGTTTTCCAAGCGTGTCTTTTGTTTCAAGTATGCTATGTGATTTGTAAGAGTTTTTAACCCACCTACAATCCTTTCGTTAATGTAATTTCCTTACATTTGATTTGAATTCCACACCTCTATTATTTATTTCTACAAGTTTTTGTTGAATATATTACCAAATTTTGTAACTTTTGTTAAGACAAAATTTACTTGTTTTCTGAAAACTTCGCTTAAAATTAAAAACTCAAGAAAACTTAAAAACTTAACCAAGTTAAATGTTAATAGTTGTCCGAAAAGGCACAAAAATCATGAGCAACATGATTCCAATAATCCACCAGCAGAATAAGACAATCCACAAGCCATGCCACCACAACATCAATGAGGAAACATTCCTAAACCAATTCAGATCCAACCATGTGACATCCTTACCGCCATTGGTCAGCTAAACTAATTATTGAATACTTTTATCCAACAACAAACCCAAAATGCACCGGCACATACTCTACCCCCAGCAACAAACAAGCAAGAACCCACCGCTAAAGGATCTGCACCACTAGAGGCGTAATCATATACTACACCATTACCTTCACCACCACTACCCATATCATACCAAAGTACACTTCCAGACTTCATCAAAAGCATCACTACTTTAATGGAGATTTTAGCAAGCTAGATGAGGCCAAAGACTGGCTAGCTTAAGTAAACAGTTTTTTTATCGCTTCAAAGTGCCACACCATCTCTGCCTTGAGTATTACACTTATATGTTGCGTTTTAATGCAAGGGTTTGATAAGAATCGAAGAGCCGAGAACTACCAACCCCAATTTCTTAGGCGACATTTCGAAGAGAGTTTTGGAAAATTATTTTCCCTGGAGTTTAGTAGTGCAATACAGTGTGGATTTTATATACATCTCACAAAAAGGCAAGATCGTCGAGCAATATAAGACCTAGTTTAGCCATTTGCTCTAGTAGGCACTCGAATTGTATAAGCATAGCAAAAAGCTGAAAAGATAAGTGTTCTTGAATGGTTCAGATGAGGAGCTACATGAGGTTGGAGGAGTTTGACATCCGAACTTTCCGTGAGCTAGTAGAGAGGGCTCAAATTGTTGAAGGAGCCAAGAAAGACGAAACCACCTAACAAGAAAGTTTATGTGTTTGGCAAGAAACCCTATGATGCATCCAACTCAAAATTTAAAGCCAAAAGGTTTAAGTCTTATGGTAGCTTCATAGGAAGCAGGAGTGGAAAACTAAAGGCATCTAAGATTGAAGTGACTTACTAAGTGCAAAGGAAAGCACTACCTAAAGTGCTCTCCCAAACTATAGCACAAGTGCTACTTCTGTGGAAGCCTAGATCATAAGGTCACTTATTGTCTTAAGAAGGCGACTACTTTTTGCTTTGTCTGCAAACAAACCGAGCATTTTGCCAATGAGTGTCCTCAAAGAAAGAATGCCTCATCTCGACCATTTGGATCATCTAGAGGATTCGCCTTAGCAAAAAATGGAAATGGGAATACAAATGATAACAGAATCATTCAGGAGCCTTGGTAGGGAATGAGGATTTACAACATGGAGGGGCAATGGATGTGAGAGGAGATGGAGGATGAAGGACTTGAGCTTGCTGCCTTTGAGGATGATGATAGCCACAACTATGGACTCGTCAGAAGTTATCCTTAAACCTTAGCTTTATGTTTCTTTTAATTTCCTTGAAAACATAAGAGTTAAGATAGCAATGTAGACCATATACTTGGTAGTTAGAGGAATAAAATGGTTAGTAGTATCATTAAATATGTATTCAAGTTAATAATTCGTGCGTGTTGAACACAGAAAATATACGAGTAGCTAACCAAACCGCCCACATTCTATTTGACACTATAGCCACACTCATTTATCACCAATACTTTGGCCAAGCAAACAAGACTACGCATAGCTACTACGCCTCTAGCTTCAAAATAAAAACCCCCATGAATATTATCGTAACCACTAGAGAAGTGTTAATGGATTGTTCTTTGGAGATACACGAATACTGCTCCATATGTGGTCTAATAGTGTTGGAGATGAGCAAGTACAAGATAATTCTAGGCATGAGTTGGTCAAAACTCACCAAAGCCATGGTAGATTGTCGGAAAAAGAGAGTGAACTTCATGGATCAAAATGGAAGGAAATTTGTGTATGTGGGAGAGTCCACAGTTACAAGAAGGCCAGAATTATGCTCATTTGAGATGATAATTGATGAAGCAACTATGTCGAAGAATGAAGGAAATCTCTATGCCACAAGAGAGAAGGAAGAATCACCTAAATTGGATAACATACCTATAGTTAACGAGTTCCTTGATGTCTTTTTAAACAAGTTACTTGTGTAAAATCCGAGAATTTTCATACTAGTAAAATAAATAGAATAAAAATATAAAAGTACAAAGTCAATGTAGGACTCAACAAAGACCCTAAAATAAAACTACGAGCAATAATGAATATATATATAACTTCAAACCCTAAAACGAAGTTCCCTAGATAGTAATAAATACGAAAAAACAAGATTTCATAGTAGATATCAAAAACTCAAAATATAGAAATAATTAAGATAAGACTTCAAGTGCATTAAAAAGTAAATAATCAATAAAGCATATAGTTAGAAAAATGATAATTTAAGGATGAACCGTTAGAGTTATAAATACGCAATAGAAACAAAAAAAAAATCCATAACTAACAATCTAGACTTCAAATAAATATCTGGATTACACCATTGTTCTAGTTAGAGAATTCCAAAGCTCTTAGAAACCGAAATCGAAATCGAAATTAGCCTATTAAGCTTAGAAAACCCTAACCGGGTGAGATAAAACCCTAAAAATAATTAATCATGTGAACTTTAAACTCAAAATAGAACTCAAAGATCATCTAGAAAATTTGTAGAAACTTTAAACAAATTTTTAGAGATAGAAATCCTAAATAACTTATATAAATATACTCGTTTAGCTTGATAAACAATCCTAAAACCAAGATAATTAATTAATTAAATAGAATTATAATTTTAGTTGCACAAATCGATGGAAATGGTATGGAATTAGCGGCTGTAAATTGTCCAAATCTCCCAACTGAAATCTGAAAACAAATGGGTCAATTTGGGTTAAGAAAAGTCAAGACAAATAATGGTTAAACCAATCAAAATTGCCCAAATAAGCAGCTCAAGTAATGTAATGAAAACCATGCAAAACACGATGGTTTTTGGTGGAAAATTCTCTTCATCTTGACCGAATATGATGTTACTCATTTTGCTTATAAATACATCACTTTAATGTACAAAAGAGCAAAACACTTAGACACACCTCGACAACCATATTATCTCCTTCCTTTACCGTAAAATACCAAGAGCTATCAGATAACAGCAAACACAACCAACAAACACACATAGCTCCAGCTTAGGAAACCAACAACTAAGGTTAAGTAAAATTCATTTTAAGTTAATATACACATTAAGCATTAGCTTAAACAATGTTCTTATTAACTTAGGTTCGTATCAAGACTGGAGAATTAAACATCTCCATAACAACTCCAAATAAGGTAATATCTAACTCTAAAACTCTATTTATACATTATTATATGTATAAAAGCTAGGAAATCACATATTATGAGGATTATGAGATGTTATATGTGTTGATATATCATGAACAATAGTTGAGGATCATGGAAAAACACTTAAAAACAGCTAAAACACTAGTATAATACATATATGGTATAATGAAAATAAAATACGAACTGGAGAAAAACAAAGAAGATGATGAATAGTGCGTATACGGGCCCTATGCTAGCAGCATACCTGGCAAACCCGGCGGCTTTCGAGCCAGCTTACACTGGAATGACGCAACATAAAAATTTTATTATGTGTAAAATTATATAAACGTCGATAGCGTACATTTCAAAGGTCGACGGCTTACATGGATAAGTTAGCGGCCTTTGAACTAGCTTACACTAGAACAATGATACATAAAATTTCCATGAATACCGGCAATCTGAGGTTCAATGCCAGCAGCATTGATTGCCAATGTACATGCAAATTTTTCCTTAGATGAAATTCGTTTCATCTGTAACTACAATACATATATATTAAAAAAAAAAGAAGAAAAGAAATAGAACATTAAACTTAGTAAATAAATATAAATATTTTAAAGATCAGTATGTTTAAATATTTGTTAAGTGATAAACTTTAATAATTGTTACAAATAAGAAACACTTTTATATTAAACAAGAAGATTAGATTACAATAATTGTCCAATAATTATTCTATATAAGTAAATATATAAGAATGGAAAATGAGAATAAGTTATAATTAAGAATAATGTAATTCCCATGAATAATAGATAATAACATGAAATGAGATTAAGAAAAACTTGATGAAATTAAATAATAAAAAATAAATATTAGTTACCATAAGGTGGTCAAACTAAAGAACGATATAAAAATAACAATGATGATAATAATAAAATATTTTATAAGTTTTAAAACTATTAGTTATCAACTTAGAAAAGATAAAAACTGGTTTTATGATACTTAGACAACCAATAGGGTTTATACAGATATATACATATCTTATTACTGAATATTTATTCATCTAATAAGTGATATTGATCAATTCGTAGATTTTCTTGAAGACTATTACAACTAATCATCATGAGTAGGTAAGTAACTCAAGTCTATTACATTGTTTGTGTTTATAACTAGTGGCATATGTAATGCAAAGATAATAATATGGTTGATGTGGAAGTCTGTTGAGTATGTGATATGAGTTGTTTGTTTGTGTTGACAAACAAAGATAATAAAAATGATAATATAAATTATCTAATGACTTAAGACACGCACGATATATGTTTGTGTGTAATCTATTATCACCTTAAGCCTAATTAAGAAATATTGGGTATATAATTAAAACAAACATGTATTTCACGAACTATATTATTGTATATTTTAAAAGTGTGACAGCTTGCTACTTATTAGTATTTTGGTTCTCTATTAATGCTTGCTTTTTCTAAAATTGTTAGTTCTACACAAGATTATCTTTGTTCCATCGATTCCATGGGAACTAAGTGGCAACGAAGAGCACCGCCTGTGGTATCGGTTTGAAATTACCAATACTTAGGGAGTTTCTAAAGATTGATGCAAGAAATTGTTAGTTAAAATATTCTTAAATTAAAGTGATAATCTAAAACGAAAAATTGTTGATTTCCCTGCATACTTAGTTTTTCCTAGGCAGGTGGGTCATTAAGTAATTGTCCTTTAACCCTAATAAGAAGGTGTAAATCTCTTACCTGTTTAGATTCTAGAACTTCAAAACTTGCATTTTGAGCATTTATCTGATTGTTGCATTACATATGATTATTAATAAACTTACTTGATATGTAATATATCTAGTTATTCACTAAGCATGTGGTTTTGCTCACACTCCTAAAGAACTTTTATGCTTATTCTATGACCTTACTCATTTCTTCTAGGAGCATGACTCCGGTAAGATTTAGAAGCTGGAAGGATTTGGAATATTCAAGATCTTTTAAAATCGTTAGTATTTGAAATATTAGTTTATGTATTTGGAGACTTAAAGATAGAATTATGGTTTGTAATATTATGATATTCAAGACTTGTGATGTCAATTATTTTACTAAATTATGGCTCATATGTATTTGTCATTTCTTATCAATGCAACTAAAAGATTATGTTTTTTTAAACAAATGTCATCTCTAAAGGTATAACTAGAAATTGTATACATGGCGGATTATATGCTACTACTAAGGTACCTTCGGGGCATACAACTTAGTTTACAACTAAGCAAGAGACTAACTTCGAGATTAACTTAGAGTTAAACACCAAGCCAATATCAAATTTCCTGTATCGCATGGATAGGCTTCAAGTCTTTTCTTTTTAAGGAGACCAGATGGGCTTCAAGTCTTTTCTTTTTTAGGAAACTCGGATGGGCTTCGAGTCTTTTCTTTTTAAGGAGACTCTGACTTGGGATAGGTAGCCTATGAGTTAGCTTGTTATTTAATGCAAGTGCGCCTCTTGAGCTGACACTTGGTTTAGATAGGTGCTCGTTGAGCTGATTTAGGATCTGTGTGGATGCACTCCTTAAGCTGGCATTTTACTTAGATATGGTATAAATACACTCCTTGAGCTGGCTTATGATTTGGATAGGTGCTCCTTGAGCTGGCACATGATCTTGATACAAACGCTCCTTGAGTTAGCATTTGGCTTAAGTAGGCACTCGTTGAGTTGGCTTGGACAAGCACTCCTTGAGCTAGCATTTGGCTTAAGTAGGCGCTCCTTAAGCTGGAATTTAGCTTAAGCAAGTGCTCCTTAAGCTGGCATTTGGCTTAGGTAGACGCTCTTTGTGTCACGGGACAGAAGTTTCACCCTTTAAAGAGTTCCCATGCGGTACTTGACCATCCCTCATATTATCATTTGTTGCTAATCTAGATAGTGAGTCAGCCTTATCTTCATTAAGGCGAGTCTAGCCTCCCGTGAACAAACTAGTTAGGAGTTTATGCCGTTCTTCTGATGAGGCCAAGACAGGCCGAAACCAGATGTAATAGTTGAGCCTCCCAAACATATGGGGGATCGTGGTAAAGCTAAGAGGGCGCTCCTTATGAGAATGTGGGGCTCGAAACAGACCTGGGAAGTCAGGGAAGATAAGAGTGGCTCGCCATCCAGATTAGCAACAAACGATGACATGAGGGATGGCCAAGTGCCGCACGAGAACTCTTTAAGGGGTGAAACTCCCGTCCCGTGACACTTTGAGCTAGCATTTCAAAAACAAGGACAGCACTCCTAGGGCTAGCGATCTTACAAAACTTTACTGGATGACACTCTTACGAATAGTTGATCCAAAAACTAGGACAGCGCTCCTTCGAGCAAACGATCCTAAGGATTGAGGAGAAAAAATTGACTTGATGAAATCTTCCATACTAAAATATTTAGATAAAAAATATTTTTCTCTTTTTTTTTAAATTTTTGGGCTAATCCCTTCATTTCAAAAACTTATTTTTTCCTTCTCTTAATTTTCTTTTCTTTTCTTTTCTTTTGGAAATTTTTTTAAAGAAAAGTTTGAGGGAAAATTTTTTTGAAAATTTCTTTAATTTCCTTTTTTTTTTAAAAAAATTCTCTTTTTAAAACCCTTTGAGAAGTTTTTTTTTTTTTTTTTTTGGTTTTTTAAACAAATTGCCAACAAGTGAGGATCCTTTGAGATTAATTACGCATCGATCTTGCCCCGTTGATCTCTCATTTTAGTTCAGCCTTAGCTTGACTACTAAACCACTTAAGGTTTCTCATTGAAAAACTTTAAAACACTGAGGGCAAAACTTTTCTTTTTTTGGACTTTAATTTGCTTTTATTTGGACATCGTCTTTTAACTTTAGGGCAAATAGTTTTTTAACTCGAAGCAAATACCTTCTAAATTTGGGCAAATGATTTTCCATGCCCCTGTGGATGATTTTTCAACCTAGAGATAATTATCTCGTTCTAAATTTTCTAGTCCAAGAGGACTTCCTTACGCTCTCTTAAGCTTATTTCCATATATTTAACTCGAATTCCAAAAACTATGGTCCAACCTGTAAGTGATACATATTGGTCAATCTATTAGGTCTTTTTTGGGCTGTAATATAGGCTTTTGATTTTTGGTTTCAATCAAAAGGGATACCATATATATAGGCCATTTTGAAAGTTATCTTCAACACTTGCCGGGTTTACAAATCAAAAATTAAGGAAAACTAATAATGTGCTTGTCCTTAGTTTCAAGAGCATTAAAAAATCAAGTCATATGATCTAAAGAGCCTCTAAAAAGGCAGTATTGTGGATAGGTCTATGATATAAATATGTTGTAGACCTTAGATATTGAGTTTTAAACGGTTTTGGTAGTTTTGAATTTGAGCATGTGCCTCCAATCCATAGGCATGATCACCTTGTTTGAATGTTCTCCATTTTTCATCTCTTTTTTTTTATTTTCTTTTCTAATCCCATTTTCTTCCTCCTTCTTTTTTCTTTTTTTGAACATGAATTCAACGTGATTTGTGTTTCTTCAAATTTCATTGGATGGCTTATAACTTAAAGAGTGTGAGTTATATATGGTTTTGAAACAGAGTCTCTTCTTCCTTTCAAAGAAAATGAATTATCTATATCAATCTATTGCTCTTGAATTGATAAAACGAGGGCAAGCACACAATAGCTAATCCTTTTTTCTCCTTGTTAATAATCCTAACCTCCAATTGCCCCATTGAGGGGTACCCCAATGTTGGTTGGTTCTTGACAAGGCTTACTTTTAAAATACTTCCTTAATAGGCTCAACTGAGTTGACAAGAGCTAAGTGTGTTTGGGATATTGAAATGAATATCTAATGTCATTTTAACCCAAGTATCAAATTCAAGGTAGACCTCCTTTAAGGAATAATTCCATTTCCCCTCTTTAATGTCAATCTGCTCTCGAGTGTTTAGAGTTAGTGTTTAGGATTCGTTTTGCCTCTTATCATTCTAGAATTTTTTTATGAGATATTTCACTTGGTTATCAATCATCCATTTTTTTAGTTTGCCTCAAGCTAATTCACTAAATGTCCATTTCATATTAGGTTTATATTAAACCCACACATGTCCCTAATTAATGACTTATCAAATCCTTTTGGTTGCCCTCGATTTCTGATCTCTTTTCATTTGTAGTTCATCTTTAGCCTAAAGTGAGTGATTATTCATCTCAAAATTTAAAGGATCTTTGATCGTTAGTAAATTTCTCTTTCTCTCTTTCTTTTGTGAAAAAAAAATTATTTTTTTTAAGTTTTTTTTAAAATTTATTAGAAAACTATATTCTAGAAATAACTAAACATTAATTACTGAAAGGATAATAGATATTTACAAAGAAGTATTTGTAAACCACATTTTACAATGATTTTTTACAACCTAAAGTGGAAATTTATTTACAGCGATGATTCTTTTTTTTTTTTTTTTGAAAATTTTAGACCAAAATCTATTTTATAAATTAGCAATTTTTCCTTTTTATTCTTTTTCAAAATAATTTGTAAAAGTAATGATTATTTTTTTTTTCTTAAATTTTCATAAACTGAGACTGACATTTATAGAATAATAGACTTGAGTCTAAAGGAGTGGAACACATATGATAACGAGTGATTGTAATTGAAAAGAACCTAAAACTATCTTAAAGAGGAATTAATCTAACGGATGATCGAATTATGTACAAACTATAGATATTTAAAAATCCGTTATACATTTTTTAACAACTTTTATATACAATTTTTTATATTTACTTTATTATGTTCTATATAATCTAAAGAGTATTTGCAAGGCTTTTTTTTTTTTTTTTTTTGAGAATTTATATATTTACAAAAAAGTGGAAGAAAAAAATTGATAATTACAATTTTTTGTATCACACTAATGCTCACTATTTTATGAGTAAACAAAAATTTTTATTTTTTTTTTATTCAAGACAATTTACAAGTTTAGCATTTTATTTTTTAATTTTTGAACTATTTACAAGACTATAGCAACAAGCTAATATTTACAAAATATAATAAATTATTTACATCACATATTATACATACAATTCACATGGATGCTATTTAGGAATTGACAACTAATTAATAATGGGGCAATTTTGATATTTTCATTTGAGTTGCAACTTTCTTTAGAAAAAAAAGGATAAAAATTTACAAGAGGGGGATTTAAAAAGGGTTTGAAACTGCAACTTTTTAATGTATGCCTCATTATTATTTATTTGCCAACCCATGTCTATGAATGCAATTAGGTGGGTTCTAAAAGTCTCTCGATCTAGTAGATCATCGATCAACACTAACCGAAGCGAGAGGTCATTTCATGAACCAGAATGTGGAAAAGCCATAGCCTTTGGATCTTACTAGTGACCTCCCTACCTAAGGTCCTAAGACGGTCTGGTTTAACCATATCTAGCACATATTTTTGTAAATCCCCCCAATAGATCTTTTGTACCCCATTTTAGGCTATTTACAAGGGGTATATCTGCATCACTTAGAAAAAAATATTAGTATAACTATTTAAAGATTAATAATTTTAATAAATGATATACAAGAATGAGCATAAAAGGAAATAAACTTTGAATATAAGAATTTCAAGTGGCTAGTCTCTTAAAAAAAAAAAAGGGAATTCCTCAGTGGAGTCGCTAAGCTTTTGAGCCTGGATTTATCATTTCCAGCTCAATTTCCTTTAATCCAATTTATATTAAACCCTAACATTTAATATGAACCTTCAACTAAGAATTAAAGGAAACTTCTAAAATTTAAAATAAATTTGGAGTCGCCACCTAACTAAAGTTGGGAAAAAGATAAATTAGGACTAATGGGTAGGTTGGTCCTAATTTTGCTAATGGTTTGTAATAAAATTAATTTTCAAAATGAACCAGAGATACTGAGTTTGGAGGGCTATCATATTAAAACCATTTGGTTCCACCTTAATTCTCAATTTAAAGTTTATCCCCTTTTTGTGCTCAAAATTATACTAATGTACAAATTATGATATTTACAATTTATCACTAAAATTTACAGATTTATACAATATTTACAATAAAAAAAGAATTAATTCAATATTTACAAAAATAAAAAAAGAAGGTTTTTCATTTTTTATTTTTCCCTGGAAGTACCTACGTACTCGCTAATTGGGATCGGACAATACGTAATTCTTTTTTAAAAATTTTACTGTGTAAGTATGTTATCTTTTGAAATATTTTCCATTTAAGTTTATTAACTTTTCAATTTTTGTGAAATTCCTTTTGTTCGATATAACCCCATAGGCTACCCAATTGATTTTTCTTTTTTAGAAAATGGGATTTTCTACATGTCAAAAAGACCTTTTTCTTTTTAATTTTTTTAATTTTTTTTACATTTTCTTTTGTATCTATATGTATTACCATGCACACACAACACATATATATATATTAATATACCTACACTACACCTATATAGTTTTTGGGTTTTTTTTTTTTATTTGGAAAAATTCATTTATCTTCCTTTTTCCTCTTTTTTTTGGCTGTTTAAATAACAATAATAATAATAACTTGGACTTCCCTGGTAGGACGCGCAGGTCAGACTTAGGTCTAGGTCTGAGTTTCGAATCAGAACAGGTTATACCTGGGTTGTGTAAGGAGGCAATCAGAGGAGCTCAACGGTAGTGATCTAACAGTTCTGGGTGGTTTTGGCTGTGTCGGACAAGTCGAGTGGAGGATAAGGAGAGCTCCAATGGTGGTGATAACACTTGAATTTGATTCGAAATCTAAAAGAGCTCATTGGATGTTTTTGTTATTCCTTTAAGTTGTGGATGATTGTGATGCCTTGATTAGTGATTTCAACTCCTATTTATAGTGTTTAGGAGTCGAATGTGGTGGGTCTTTGTTCGAGATCAGGGTTGGTGAAGCGAGCAAATTCGAGCTTCTATATCATGTTTGGTGATCTTCGAGCTAAATGAGCTTCTAGAATGAGAACAAGGAGTTCATATCTACACTTCTAGAAGCCCAATGGTAGATGAAAATCAAAATTTGAAAATTTGCTTCGCGCAAAAAAAGGAGTCTTTCACGAACTTTGGATCCAAAATCGAACACCTAAACACAAGTTTTCAAGCTAGTTTTTTATCTGGATTTATATCATCCCATGTGTTTTTCAAGATCCCTCAATCCATTTGACACAAATCGAAGCAAAAAAGATCAAAATCGAGCTTGAAATGAGTTGATCGAGTGGGAAAAAGGATCGAGTGGGAAAACAAAGTTGTTTTAGGCAAGAAAATGACACGTGTGCTTCACATGCGGGCGCTTATCCCCCACATGCCATACTAAAAGAAAAAGAATTCCGCTTCTAGCATGAATCGAACCCAAGTCTCGTATGTGTGTGTCTATGTGCTTATCCATGCCATTGACCTGTGTCTCGATCATATTGATCACTCAAATATTATTTGAGTGACCACCAAGCTAAAAATGAATTTTTTTTTTAAATTTTCATATATAAAATTCTTTTCTTTTTGAATTATTTTTTTCTTCTTTTTTATTTTTTATTTTTTATTTTATTACCCACATTCTACTTTTCTTTATCCTTTTTTATTATTATCATTTTTTCATCTTTTTTTAATATTATTATTTTTAAGGCAAAAATGAGGTGTCTACACAAGGATTGTTTAACCATGTATTTATCCGACCAAGTGTTACAGCCTAGTGAGCGTCAATTCTTTTCGTGAAAAAGAAAGACGAATCCATGAGGCTATGCATCGATTACTGCAAACTCAACAAAGTATTAAGAACAAGTATC